>OX382326.1:19094207-19816707 GCA_947507615.1 Hemithea aestivaria
TTCAACAAAATTATAGGCGATTTTGATGAATATGGACATTATGTTTTTTTATTTTATGTACTTTTCATCTGGTATGGAAAACAAAAACATTGTTGGTGCAAACAAAAATGAACAGTTTGACAATGTTTTTTTTTTTAATTTATGATGTTTTTGTTATTGTGTAGACTAAAACACGGTTTCAGTTGTCATAGAAACTGACTCATTCACGGCATCTATTCTAATAGACATCTAATACCCCAGCGTACTCACACGCGGGTTATGGCTAATACCGGTTCCTTTATACATGCAAATGGTTGGCAGTAACGCAAACATATCCGGTTATTACCGGTTGAGAATTCAATTCTTGCCGTAAACTCGGATATAGAGGTATTTTTGTATTGGTTTTCAATATCGTACTTCTATCTACAATCCTAGAATATGTTAAGGTTATTCCGATGTCGAGACGATAAAGTTGCTAAATGTAATTTGCTGTGTTTTTACACATATTCGGAATTAATACTGGAAGCATACTATGACTATCACTACATAACATAAAATAAAGTCTTTCCCGTGTCTATCTGTCCCTATGTATGGTTATTAGATCTTTAAAACTACGCAACGGATTCTAGTTTTTTTTTAATAGAGTAACCCAAGAGAAAGGTTTCATCATCATCCACAGTCCCCTACATCCCACTGCTTGGCATAGGCCTCCTGCATGTTATGCCACTCAACCCTGTCCTGCGCCAATCTGGTCCATGTGCGACCCACCATTTTTACCAAATCGTCCATCCATCCGCATAGGTACATAATATAGTAGCGAAACCCTGATAATTTTGTTAGGCGCTACGAAGATCTAAAGAACTTATTTCTGAAATATGTAAATTATCCCTATAGGATAGCGATGTGAACTTTGATTTTGCACAAAAAAAATCATACAAATTTACCCTAATTTTGACCCAGGAATGCACATAAAAATTGCTTTTGTGTAAAGCAGGGACTTTTCAGGTAAAACTTTGTACTAGGTAAAGGTCACATAACAACATTCTAGAAGGAATTCAAAAGATGAGACAGCTAAAAATAAACAATTCTAAGTTATGTCGTGGAAAAAACCGATCCGAGAGTCTGCGAGGCTTCCGTACCCTTTCCCCAATAACAAACATATTCGATACAGATAAAAACGTTTGAAATAGAAATAAAATGCTTAAATTATAATACTGGCAGCCGGGGTCTTTTCAAAATAAATGTATTCTATTACAGAAGCTACAAACTTTGTCCTGAGAGCTTTCACATACCGTTAGCGCCTTTTACTTTACATATTTACGAGTCTTAGATACATATAGGTATTTACATGACATTATAATAATACTAGCTACGATTAGAGGTAAACCCGCAAAATGTAGCCTATGTGTTATTCTAGGATCTAAACTATAGAGGTAATATACCAAATTTCAGCATTCAAGGTGTAATAAATGTCCATACTTTTTATATTAGTACACCTACGTATAGAATTCGTATTTAGTATAGTAATATTAAAAACGTGTAAAAAAAAAACCTAATTACTTAATTATGGAATTTATTCCGACATCATTCTTAGAGCAAAAGTAGGTAGTAGGTTGTTTACTTCTAGTTTGAATTTTTAAACATCATCGTCAGCCTATGTTCGTCCACTGTTGGACATAGTCCTCCCCCATGCCACGCCACTAAGGTCCTTCGTCTTTCAAAACATAATTATAATAATATGAGGTACTGGTCGTTTTTACTAATTTTACTTGTTAATACACGCAGTACGCTGAAAAGAACGCTGTGTGTTTTGATCAATATTTGAAGAGAAATGGAATATTCTATGCAGTTTTGTTCTCGATCGTCCACTGTCTCTACAAATTCTGATACAGGATACATAGTTTAACTTTAAATGTATGTCTCGAGCAAAGCGACGCTTTAGGGCTACGTAGAGCAACAAATGGACAGAAGAGAAAATACTGACAAACTAAATGTAGCAATACTGTAGTAATGTAGTAGCCGACTAAGAGTATTAAATAAAAATAATATATTTTCAGGACATTACACACAGCGCCACCTATCACCTAACCCCAAGCTAAGCAACTTAATGCTTGTGTTATGGTGGTTAGGATAACGGATAGAATTCTTTTATACTTTTTTTGTGGAGAATGTGAAGTAAAACCGTTTCTGTATTACATCCGATCTGTATTCGGTGTAGATTCAGCGAGATAATCTTTTTTAGTTTTAGTTTGAATGCCCTCCACACACACATACACACATGTAAAAATGTTTTTTTTTTTTCGCTATTCTATACCGTTCCACTGCTAGGTAAAGATCTGCCCCAAATCCCTCCACGCTTCAGCAGCTTTCAGGGTAGAAAACCTGCGCTACCTGTCAACCAGTCTGGGCTACGTCATCTTCGCCACATTTTTCTATGTCGGTCTCAACGACGTCTGTCCTTTGATGCATATTCTGTAAAGATCTCTTTCCGGCGTCGGTGTGCATTGTGCATTCAACTGATGGTCCCGATTCCATTTTATTTTGGCTAATTCATTGCTGTGTATAAGAATATGTATGAAAATGTCTACGGCATACATCACACATTACACATCCTACACACACTACCTACCTCCCTCCTTCCTACTCTACATTGTCCTACTGAATCAACCTCACACTGTGGCCGCACGATGTATGACCGTCTTTACTATTTCAGGTCCGCTACGTCACAGGTGATACTGCCAAGGCTTGCTTTATCTCTCTTGATCCTCGTGTCAGCTTCCAATCGAGGCGTGCGGACAATGCTTCTACTTTTCTACGAAACTTGATACTATAAAATGTCTACACTTTACACCATACGGTTTAGAAATACTAACGAGGGCGATATTTATACTAAATTTTACTGTGTAATACTGTCCGCTGAAGCATAGAAGAGAATGGTGAAGCGGAGTGGTGCCAAAATTAATTAATCATATAGCATAAAATCTCCTTTGGGCTTTAAAATTTTAGGTCCTAAAGAGATTTTATACAATTCGATTGGTTAATAACTGTAATATTAATATTATTGCTACAGTTCATCCTTTATTTACTCCACTCCAGGGGAACGTCAGTTTAACTCAATGATTAATAAAACTATTTGACAATTGTGATGCTCTTCATAGATTTTGTTCACCTTTGAGTACGTACGAGTATGTTTAAAAAATATAAGGACAAATTATCTATACTACATAATATAATTACGTGTCTTAAAAATGTTTACTGCCTATGGTACGAAAAACACTAATCCTTTGGAGCCAACAACACAACCTTTGTGGCAAAGGCCACATTATTCATAAATCATGCAAGTTGCATGATATATGAATAAAGTGGTACAAACAATAAAAGACGCCTCGAAAACAAGATAACAAGGCAACATTTAACAGCGGTAAAGACTAAAGACCACTCGTTACATACCGCAAACAACTCAAAAACTCATAAACCTGCTCAAATATTCCTCAAAGCTCAAGATGGAGTGCCTCTACGTTCCACAAACAAGTGAGACAAGATGGCGCATGCTAATTTAATTACAATAACTAACTGAAACTTTAAAAAGTTGGCGTGCTACCAGCGCCTTATTGCGCGCTCACACTCTAGAATATTTTCATGACAGAGTCGTTTGCACCACTTTTAGTTTACATATTAAAATGGCTGCCCCCGGAGGGAAATACTTATTGCGTCAGTGGCCTAGTGGTCGTCGGTCTGGCTCGTAGTATCCCTAAGGTCCTGGGTTCACTTCTCACTGGACACTGTAAAACTGTGAGTCCCGGCTTCTTTATATTAGACACAGTGTTAAAAAACCGCTTGAACCAATAGCGCTGAAATTTGTCTTTTCGATAGCTTAGATCCCATACATATTCTACACTAAACACTAGAAATATCTACACTACATTTTAAAAAAAAAATTGTTAGCTTAAATTGTTAGTTAAAATTGAAGCGACACATTTTAAATTACACCAAACAATAACTTCCAACTGAACAAAAAAACAACTTTACAGAAAAGAATTACACCTATTCTTACAATTGAAATAAGATGACTCTTAAATTTTTCGCCGTTTTACGAAGACTTTTCCTAAAGTTACGTCTACTTTAAACATTAACAACGGCCGTTAATTTAACAAGTGTGTCAGCGCCCTTACATTAAGTGGGAGTTGCACTTACGCGAATACAATTTATGTGCTAGTTTGCGATGGGCAAGTTCTTTAAAGAATTTGGTAATATTGGTAGACACCGCTGTCTGTAAACTGACTGTCAACATGCATTTTATAGTTAAAGAATACGTTTTAAACTGTGTCGACTATTCAGTACATTGTAATATAATAAAATAAAGAAACTAGGACATGACTCTCCTAGTTTCAACATCAGCAGTTTCTATAAAATCTTTACAGGATTTTGTTTCCTCTTTACGCCTAACAGCTAAACTGATTGAACTGAAATTCGGTATATAAACAGCTTAAACATAAGCAACTTCTCGGTGAGTAAAGTCGCAGGGCTGGCAGGGTAGAAATAAAAGCTTATGAAGAATTTAGATACTGAAGATTTAGATTTATACTGGTAGTGCTTAGATTTATACTAGTGGTAGGCTTCGGCCGTGGCCCACCCACTGGACAAAACCGGCATGATGTTCAGTGAAGCCAGGGAGGAATTTATCCCGCCTTCCAGGTTTAGTCTGCTGCCATCACGACCGCATCGTCGCTTCATCATCATCATCGTCTTTAACATCACGCGAGATCGTGGTCAAAGGCTAACCTATATTGTATAAAAAAAAAACCCTTTTAGAATAGAATAGAATAGAAAACTCTTTATTGTTCACACAAATACAACAATATAGCTTAGAACTAAGATTACACAGAAATAAGTGTTACAATTGGCGGTCTTATCGCTAATAGCGATCTCTTCCAGACAACCAAGCAGGGAAAGGAAATACATAAAAATAGAGCGACGGTGGTTATAAAGATATATAGGGAGACATAAGTACATATTTTTAATCATATAATATAATACATACTATTAAAACAAATATAATAAATTCTAATACATACATAATATTATAAAATAATAATAATACATACAATTATACTACATATTTATGCTATGCGATATATAAATAATGTATATAGATATTATTATAATGAAAGGAAGTGAGCTTTTACACGATTTTTGAAAGAAGCAAGTGAAGGCGCACGTCTTATCTCCACAGGGAGATTATTCCATAGGCGGACAGATTCCACAGTGAAAGATTCACCATAGAAACCGTAGCTATGCGCTGGGCATTTCAGTGTTAGGTTCTCCGATGATCTGAGTAAGCGTGAATGAGTCGCATGAAGGAACTCAAAACGTTCCCGAAGATAGCGCGGGGATGAGGGATTAAACAGAACACTGTAGAGGAGAGACAGAATATGAGCATTCCGGCGATGGCGAATAGGAAGCCACTTGAGCTTGGAGCGAAATTCGGAGACGTGGTCATACTTGCGAAGCCCAAATATGAACCTTATACAGAAGTTTTGAAGGCGCTCAAGTTTATTCAGCTGATCTTCCCTAAGGTCAAGATAGCAGACGTCAGCGTAGTCGAGAATGGGGAGCAGAAGAGACTGTGCAAGTGTAATCTTGGTGGTAACGGGTAAAAAGTAGTAAAGTAGCCTTCCTAAAGTAAGCCTTTTCCTAAAGTAGTATGAATTGAACTCAGCTTCATTTTCGTTTTCAGTTCGCAGTATCTCCCCATATTAAATAACCTTTGTTGTTATTAGTTGTGCAAGTACGTCCGGCAAAGTGGCTGGATTGAGATCAACACTCGGGAAGGCTTATAACTTGAGCTAAGTAATAAACTTGACTTGACCTGCTTGCCTCGATAATAACTTGGGACCTTATTATGGGCTCGTCTAAATTTGGTGTATCGTGATTCATTAGGCGGGGACAGACTAGCCGAGGTAACGTCTGAGCTTTGAGCATCAAGTGTAGCAAAGAGTGTAAAAGATTATGTCGTAGGTATGCATGGAGAAAATATGCACTAGGTATGTAAGGAACGGATAACATTATGTGAAGTATTATAATTGTTAGTAGTGTTGTGAATTTTTTACAAGCTTTTATTTAAAATGAAATGAAAATAATTTATTGGCTCTATCTTACAGCTTAAGCTTACATAGTGTGTTAAAGTTTACATAGTACACATAGCATAGTACATAGCATAGCATAGTGCTTGCATAGTGTATTTAGTTTAGTGTATTTACTTGCACTTGTATGTTGTCTGTCTGTCTGTACTCAAATCTTGCAATTATATTTGACCCACTTCCCGGTCGGTTCCCAATTGAGCTGAAATTTTGAATGCATGTATATAAATCGGATGACAATGCAATATTATTATGACATCGAGCTGATTTGATGATGGAGCGGGAAGGTGGCCATAGGAACTCCGTTGTTAAACGATGCAACCCCATTGAGTTTGGGTTCATTTGATTCGTCTTGAGGAGTACTTTTGTGTTAGATGGTAATAATAATAAGCTTGCTTTTAAACAGTTTTTTTTTTATTTCACTTTGTTTTACTGTCCCATTCTAGGGCAAAGACCTCCCCCAAATCCGTTTAGGCGTGAAAGAGTAACAAATATACATCCAGACATCCATATATAATATCCATACATTCTTAAAAACTTTCACGATTATAATCTATCTAATATATAAAATTCTCGTGTCACAGTTTTTGTTGCCATACTCCTCCGAAACGGCTTGACCGATTTTGATGAAATTTTTTGTGCTTATCCGGTATCTATGAGAATCGGCCAACATCTATTTTTCATCCCCCTAAATGTTAGGGGTAGTCCACCCCTAAATTTTTTATTTTATTTTTTAGTCAAAATTTTTAATTTATATTTTTTTATGATACAACATACAAAAATACATACAATCATCAATTTTCACCCTTCTACGATCAACCCTTATTTTTTAATAGCCATTTTAGTAATTTAATCATTTTTCCTCTCCGGTCGAAAACTGATCAATCGTCATTTAATTAGTTATCCCCGCCAGATGTCTACAGGTGTCACTTCTGACCCAGTAAACAGCACGGAGTAGGGATGAGAACGAAGCCGGTCTCCTTTCTTTCTCAATCCCTACACAGTTGTCGGCCATCATTATTGTTTATGCATCAAGTGTAGTAGCTACGACGCATATCTGACCAAAAAACTGCTCTGATGGCTTATCACGGTTTCGTTGCATCGGTTCTAAGATATGGACTATTATTGTGGGGTAACTCTACTAACATTAATAGGGCATTTATTGTGCAAAAGAAGTGTGTCAGGGCGATTTGTGGAGTGGGACCACTGACGCATTGTAGACCATTGTTTAAGAAGTTAAACCTTTTAACTTTAACTGGTCTCTACATTTATCAAGCTGCTGTATTTGTGAAAGAGCATATTGATTTATTTAACTCCATAAAACATACAGTAAACCCGATGCTTAGAAAAAGGGACACGACCAAACTTATATTACCAGCATGTAAAACTACTCTTAGATATAAAAATTGTTACATAATGGCTATGAGAATATATAATAAACTACCTCAAATATTCAGAGAGTATACATTGAGACAATTCAAAACAAAACTGTATCAGTGGCTATTGAACAATTCCTTTTACAGTATGAAAGAATTTTTGGAGACATAATTTATTTATTTGATGTTTAATAATTATTATTTTAAATTTATTGTAATGCTAATTTTAAATACAATTTGACATTTTAATTCCCTATTTCACTTATTTACAAATAATTATTCTCATTGCTATTGGAACTATTAGATGCTTATTTTTATATTTATTAAGATTTTGACCTTTAGTTGTATTAAAAGTAAAATCGTGTGACATTGCATGTTACATTAAATTATATTTGCATGCCGGTGTAAACTACTGGCGAAGTGTGTGAGACATTGTTATTGTATCTGTGCCATCTTTATACCATACTTCAAGCAAATAAATATATTTCATTTCATTTCATTTCATTTCAACGTTGACAATTATTATTTTGCTATCTCAGTGTAACTCTCATATTAACTTTTAATCATTCCTATTTTATCAATAATAATTAAATTATCAATTTTGAGTGTATTTTGCACGATTAGTTAATCAAGTGATTTTATAACCTCAAAAGTACTCAACACGTGACACGAGCTTTCAATAACAACGGATTTTGTGTTGTAAGTATACTTTTTTTATTTATATCGAAAATGTTGTTGATCTTATAAAATTGTAATTTTAATTTGATTTTATTAAAAAAATGTAATTGAACAATTAAGATTTTCATAGTTTCCAAAAAATCAATCATTATGAATATTTATTTTGAAATGTCAATGGAAATATTGGTTGTATGAAAAAATTATAAGAGACAATGTTTTCATAAAATTTAATTTTTTACTTTTGTTTGAAAAAAAAATCCATAAAATAATGCTTATTTCAGGCATATACCACATTCTTACATACATACAATATACACATTCTAAAATACATACATACTTCCAATAAGTAAGCTATTTTTTGTCTACACTAGAAATTACTAGGAAATTATTTATATGGCAAAACAACGTTTGCCGGGTAAGCTAGTATCATTATAGAATATTACTTTTCGTATAATAATAATATGATATCATTTCCTAATGGGACGGAAGCGGCAGGAGCCGTAGTCTCCACCAATAGCCTAATTTACCTACCATTTAGAATATACATCCATAGACTAGTATTAGTAGTTTTCATTAATTATTTACTAGTCACGTTACTTGTCGGAGACTGTCTTTGAGTCCATTTTCTATAGATGGACTCACAGACGGACTCCGATCAGTGGCACCCATGACATTTAAATAAAAAAGGGCCGCTGCGCGTTGACTTGGTACAAAGAAAAATAATATTATGACGAAGACCTTAGCTAAAAATGGTTTTCTACAAAGGGCAATGACGTGATCACAACCTAGCAAAGAATATGTTATTGCTGCAAAAGTAGTTCCAACAGTTTTTAATAATCTTAAACTCCCTTAAATTAAAAATTCTCAGAAAACGTTTGCACTTCACCGTGTCCACTAACTTTATCAACATTTTTTCATAAAACTGATTAATATTCGTCACACGACACAACATAAACTGAAATCACACATTCACGAGTCTGAAATCTGGTTGCCTACATATAAAACTGAATTTTACTAGTTTAATTCAACGGAAGTGTCGAGGCAAGTGCGCCACTTTCACCCACCCTTGACATAGATCTAGGGGCTTTTATAAGACTAATAAAACCCTAGTTAGGGACGAAAACAATGCTTAAATAAAACCTATTGTAATAAAGATAGATATCGCGGTAGATAGAAAGACGGTTAAGGCTTTCTGTGAGCTCCGCTTATTTTATCGATAAATTAATCGCAAATTGAGTGCCAAAACGCCAAAATAGGGGGTTTTTCTTAATAATTGGAATTGCAGATGTAGCCTACCCAACTAGCAAAATAGTCTTGTTATAAGTAATATTATAATTTATAAAAAACTCCTTTAAAATTTTCGCTATTTTGCTGGTTGGGTAGTAGCGTAGCCACTGATGTAGCTACGCTTTACGCATTTATTTTTATCAGGCGCGCCCTCTGCAAGATCGTCTGACTAAAAAACTAATTATGGTGGGTACAGAAATACAATAAACTAAAATGTTTACATAGGACAACTTTTTTGCAATTTATGTTTATTTCAAAACTAGCGATGTACATGAAAGGATCGATGGATAATCCATCGTTTTAAATATGTCTGCAAACGTATTCTTTGGTACTAATCACGGCGTTAGTTCAGTTTTTAAAACACAATGTCTATCTTAATTACAATAGTGTGTACGTTTAACGAATTAAATGTTATTATGCTTCTGTATTATTATAGTTGTAAAGTTGTTTACGTGTAATCAACTTGGTAAAATACAAAACGATAGATTAGGAGCATTCACAAATGATGAGAGAATTACTGTTTACTCTGAAACTGACATAAGAAGTGGAACATAGCACTTTCGCGAGTTAAGCTTATGTCAATTTTATTAGTCGAGACTTATCGCATATACATTGGTATTTTAATGTTAGTTTTCATCGTCATCATCTCAGCCATATAACGTCCACTGCTGCTGAACATAGGCCTCCCCCTTTGGACCTCCATATATACCGGTTGGAAGCGACCTGCATCCACCGTCTTCCGGCGACCTTTGTATAATCGTCGTCTACCCACCTTGTGGGTGGACGTCCTCTGCGTTTGCTAGTCCGTGGTCTCCACTCGAGCAATGTCCATTTCAATCCGTTCAAATCCGTTTGAGCAATGCGTTAATAGATCAGTCAATCCCTCTCTCCTTTTATATAGGTATTTCCATATAGCCAATGTAATAAGCATTTCCTGCCATATTCTTTCCCAAAAAACCGTAAAATAAAGGTAGGTTTACATTGGAGTTTTCTACAATCTTTTTGTCGGATGAATATTAAATGATTTATAAACGAAACGCCCTTACTGTCGTATTATAGGTATCTATAGATGTAATGTGTACAGGTAAATGATCGCCGGCGGCCATTCTTTTAAAAATATCCGAATTAAGCTGAATGTAAAACACAAAAAAATATATTGATATAATTTATATAATTATTATAATTGGTAAGTATGTTATTGATATTATAAATACAATACAATTTTTTTATGGATTGATGTCCAAATGTTTGTTACACTTTCACGACTAAGCGGTTGGACTGATTTGGCTTAAAAATTTGGTATGAAGGTAGCCTAGACCCTGAAAATAAACATTAACCACTTATCAGCATGAAGAATCACTAGTTACAGCCTGTTACAAGAAATTTTTAAATACTTTTTTAAAATGCTGAGATCTAACGCTTAAATAAGATCCTGGGTGGGGACGCAATACGTCACACTAAATTATAAAATGTTCTAGCCAAGTTCTTAAAAACGACGTCATGTGCAAGCAACTTTAGAATATTGAATCCCACCCGTTTAACATTAAATTTAAATTAATTTACCAATTAAATAACCAAAAAATATGTGTGCTATTTTTCAATCTACTTGACATTTACAGAATGTTTTTTTGCCATCGTACCTTATTTTGCCTCCCTTGTACATACATGTACACTAACCTTAACAAAGTCCGTAGCCCTTCAAGTCCTAGAATAAGGAATACATTACCAGTTTACGGTTACTTTATTAAGGGCAAAATGTTTACCAATCAAGCGCTGAAGCGCTGCGGTTACCCTTCTCAGCGCTAAATAAATCATTAGGCTGGATTTTACTGTTCCTAAAGTGGTGCTTAGCTCAATCACATGTATTCTTAATTCCTTTCATCGGGTTCGCTCGTAAAAAATCAATGGCTCTTGTAGAGTTTGTAGTTTAAGGAAATGAAACTTTTTAATTACTGTTTTGGTTGATTATTACAAGCATTTTTATTTACTTTCACCTGTCTGTTATCTGTCTGTAATCAAATCTTGCAAGATAAATTTGACCCACTTCTCGATTTCCGATTAAGTTGAAATTTTGCATGCATGTTTAAATTGGATGACAATGCAATATTATTATGACATGATTATTATGATCTGATCATGGAGCTGGCCATAGGAACTCCGTAATTAAACGACGCAACCCTACCGAGTTTGGGCTCATTTGATTCGTCTTGACGAGTACTTTATGATGCAAGGTGGTAATAATAATAAAAGCTTGTTTTAAAAAGATTTTTTTAATTTCACTTGTTAGATAAGGATTTTAAAATATACCTATAGTAACAATCAATATTTGTTTAAGCAGTTTGTAGTGGTAGGTATATTGCAGAGGCCGCCTAAAGAAGTTCTTCCTGCCTATGCCAGATATTATCCGCCAAGCAGTAATTATGTGCTTGCATTATTGTGTTCCAGACTAAAGGGCTTTGAATGGAATGTTACTAGCGAAATTACTAGACAAGACGAGATTTAACATAACAACCAATATCCGAGGGTTATATACTTTTTTTATGTGATGAAGTAGAAGACGAGTAAGACGCTCTCCTGATGTTAAGAAATAACGCTGCCCATAATCAGTACAGTGCTACTTAGGATTTCACAATGATGTGAAATTCTAGGAGCACTGCACCAACGCTTCTTACTCAAGAGTCCTAAGATGTAAAGACTCTTTAGCCCAGTAATTTCACTAGCAGCAGTGATCTCCTACTGGAGCACAGTAATGTTTGCACATGACTGCTCAGGCGGTAGAATAACTGGCACTGTTGGGGTACCCACCTAGACGACCTCCTGCAAAGGAAGTCTACCCCCGGTGTGACACAGAAGACACAGTAAAGTGCCACTAGTACAGCTAGTTACCACCTAGTACAAAATCTCATCTCCAAGCGGTAAATATGTGTAAATATGTTACGTGATGAGATGTTTAGTGAACCCAGATTGGAAGGGAAGATTGGAGTTTACCCTGGCTGCTTGTCCAAAAATACATCCGCAATGATCGTCATCGTTGCTGTTGCAGACATCCTATAAGCAATGGCATCCTCGCACCGTCACGCGGGCCGTCTGCATTTTTGTGTTAATATATAACTTAAAAAGGCAATAAAACATAACATTCCTATAGTAATGTACGCATTATACTACCAGGCCTATATACCAGATGAAGGTCAAAAAACAAGGGTCCACTCAGCACTACTCAACTTCAACAAAGCTATAAAAGCATCTTATAAAACCTACATTTGATTCCGCAGTAAAAGTGCTTGACCCATGGAGGTCACTCGGCCATTCCACTTTAACTACCCAAAGGAAATAACTGGCGCTAAAAATGTTGAAACATTCATGATTCGGTCGGGACGTGGACCCACTTGGCTGTGTTATTAGCCGTTATGAAAATATTACTTTAAAAAATTGTTTAAAGTTATGTAGCATTTAATAAGAAACTAGCTTTTATGCTCGTGGCTTTGCCCGAGTGGAGATATCTTTTTGAATGTTATTAAACCTATCTATTTTCCAAATTTCAGCCCAATCCGTTCAGCGGATTGAGCTCCTTCCTTTTATATTTAGATTTCTAAGAATAGCGATACTCGCCCTTAATTAGAACTCACGCCGAGCGACCAATCAGCGGTCATTTCCCTACAGATAGATAGATAGATAGATAACGCTTTATTGATACAACATGAAAGAACTTAGAACTAGATACAATTTGTAATGTAGACAGTGTAACAATTGGCGGTCTTATCGCTAATAGCGATCTCTACAGTGCGAGTAATCGCTCGTCTCACTCGCACACTCGCTTATAGTCGCGTATAGTATCTGGGGCACTTGGTTACCGCCGATCTTAAAGACAACGCCGATATGGAGCGGGAACGAAGGGCGCTGTCTGTCCGGGCGAATGTGTTGGCCCGTAGGTTTGCGCGGTGTTCTGACGGGGTGAAGATAACGTTGTTCCGAGCGTACTGCACCTCCCTGTACACCTGCGCCCTGTGGGCTGACTATACGCAGCGGGCATACAGCGCCATTCGGGTCCAGTTCAATAACGCGTTCAGGGCTATGTTGGGGCTGCCTCGCTACTGCAGCGCCTCGGGCATGTTCGCGGCGGCGCGCACCGATTGCTTCCATGCTAGCATGCGCAAGCGATGCGCCTCGCTCGTGCACCGCCGTGCGAGCCAGCTCCAACACGCTCTGCGCCACGATAGCGGACAGACTTGACTGTCACTATATTCGACATTGCTGTGACAAACATGTTTAATGCAGTGTGGAATATGGTGACAGCTGCAACAAATTACCTTTTAATTAAATATTTGTATAGCGTGACTGCAATTTTATAGTAATAATTATTTTCCTGATTTTATGTATGGGTATTTTGTGACCTGAAATAAATGAATTTTAATTTTAATTTAATTTTAAATTTTAATTAATTTAATAGTCAAGCTACACAACTATCGAAACTACGCACTCGCTCTTCGCCGCTCGCCAACTCATTTTACATTCTATCTCTACTCGTTACTCGCTCATCGTTAATCGTTACCGGTGGGACATCTGGCTTAGTATTATTATTATTTTTTTAATTTTTTACAAAGTTTATTTTAAAATCAGTCACAAACCATAAGCCAAGTAGGTCCACAGTCATAGTTCCCTGGCCTAATGGAACTCGCGTGCAATTGGAAATTAATAATATGTCTCTATAGAGCCTTTCACGCTCCGATGTAAGCGATGCATTCAGGTGTGAATGGAATTGTGATTTTTATTCTGCTTTCAGCTGCTTTTCACTGTGAACGTACTTATGGTAATCGATTTTGTACTATTTGTGGCTTTTAATGATTGCGGTTGATATGTAGGTGGTTGTTAAAACTAAAAGAAATTTACCTTTATTATTAAAAAAAATATGTTTCAACATTTGAGCTAATTGAACTTCCTTTTTTTTTTTTTTTTTTTTTTTTATAGAAGACTAATCAAGCGTTTGACCGCAATCTCACCTGTTGGTAAGTGACGATGCAGTCGAAGTTGTAGCACGCTTGTTTAGTAAGAACCTATTCACTCTTGATTTGAACAGACCTACGTTATAGCATTCGGGAAATACTGAGAGTGGTAGCGAGTTCCATAACTTCGCCGTTCTCATAATGAAGGACGAAGCGAATCGCTTAGTCCGAGCTGCTGGTATACTCACCAGATATTGGTGGCGCAGTGCCGTTTGCCTGAAAGTTCGGTTGTAAAAGGGTGATGGTGGAACTAACCCGTGGAGTTCTGAGGAGCACTCTCCATGATGGAGCTTGTAAAAGACGCTCAGGCTGGCAACTGAGCGTCGATGTGCGAGATCCTGTAATTTGGTCTCATTCAGCCTCTCATCACCAATTACCGTCCGTCGTCCGTCGTTCCTTTACCGTCTTTTTACCGTCCTTCTTCTAGTATTGTACTCGTACAATTCCTCTCCCTGCACGGTTGTCTGGAAGATATAGATAGATAGAGATTATTCTGAGCAATAAGACCGCCAATTGATACTATTACTATTAGTTTTAAGTTTTGTGGTAGTAAAATTTGCTTTTATGTGGTAATAAAGAGTTATTTATCTTGTCTTTTATGTAAGTTACTGAAAATGACCTTTCTGAAATCCTGTTCGTTTGAGCATTAAATTTAGAATAATATTTTTGCCGAAAAAACTAAAATCAGGCATTATTTATGTGCTCGTTTCTTTTGCAGTCACATAAATGACCTTAGTTTAATTGGATCGTCGCAAATAATAGTAAAGGACATCAGAATAGCTTTGTTAGGCTTAGTTTATCGAGTTTGACTTTGAGAGTGACTTAGCATCTAAAGGCTGGCATAAACTATAGCGGCACCGGAACGCAGCTCATAATAAAAATCCTCCGGAATCACTTTCGTAAATTTTAATGCTTACTTCCTACTATTAATATAATGAGAAAGTATGGATGTATGAATGTTTGTAACCTCTTTACGCCTAAACGTTCATTAACTCATTGAGCTATTATGTTTGCTATGATGAGTTAGCTGACTCTTGAATAACAAAAAGGCTAATTTTAGGCTTAAACCGCAGGGCTTGATAGTAAATAATAAAAAGGGAAAATCGATAAAGATATAGAGGTAAAAAAGGTACGCAATCTCATTATTTCCTTAGTATATTTTGAACTAACTCATAAAATACAGCGTCTTTTTTTTATTTACGGAAAGGATTTTTGTTACGCGTTGTGGTCCGGCCGCTATAGTTTTAGTCAGCCTTAAAACAGCCTTTTCATAAGTCGGGAAAGTCCCCCAAGTGTTCGCAGTATCTCAGAGTGAACTCAAATTGACGCGCAAACGACCCCTCCGCGGCCTCTTGCCTCCAACTAAATTGAATTAGAACAAAAATTGTGTATCAAAACTCATGTTTCTTACATATTTTCAGCTAGAAAAATTCGACGTTCTACTAAGTTTGGTCCTTGATGTCGTATTAACTCAGGTGAACATTTCGTTTGTTAAAAAATATGTTACGTATCGCATTATCACATCACACTGATCTTACTAATATTATAAACGTGAAAGTTTGTGAGAATGTATGGATGTCTAGATGTCTGTCCTAAACGGGTGGACCGATTTAGCTAATATTTGGCAAAGAGATAGCTTAGACCCTGAAATAACACATAGGTATAGACAGTACAGCGGGTAACACAGCTGGTATTATAAAGGCGAAATTCTTGAGTGTGTATGTTTGTTACGTCTTCACGCCTAAACAGGTAGACCGATTGGGCTAAAATATGGTAAAGAGATAGCTTAGACCCTGTAATAACACATATGTAGGTTACAGTACAGTCAGTACAGTTTAAACCGCTGGATGCAGCTAGTATTTTATAAATCTCACATGAATTCTCGCTTTTAATAAGCGAGGACGTGATGACGCACGTTTCAATGCATAACTTGAAAATCGCACCAACGATTTCAATAAAATTTTAATGTAACCTGTGAAGTGCATCCTTTGAAAAAAATAAAATATAAGAAAATATATCGGACACGGATTTAGATGCAAAATTGGTAAAAGTTGCGTAGACTCTGGAATATCCCATACTATTACTGGTCGTGGCTAGTTACCACCACTGGACAAAACCGTGTCGCTAAGCGGTCATTTTGACCGTGTTCCGGCATGATGTTCTGTGAAGCCAGGGAGGGATTTATGGTGATATTATGACTAGGTTTAGTCTAGTACCTACTAGTCGCTTAACATCACGCGAGATCGCGTTTGTAAGAATGGATGTCTGGATGTCAGGATGTTTGTTACTCTTTCACGCCTAAACGGGTGAACTGATTGATCTGGAATTTAGTTTAGAGATAGCTGAGATCATGGAATAACACATAGGCTACATAAGAACTGCGGGTAAAGCTGCTGGATGCAGCTAGTAATTAATAAAAAATAAAGAAAGACTAGGTATTTTTGTCTTGATTTTCATACGTATTAACATACGCAGGTGAAACTGCGGGGCATAGCTACTAGCAAATATAGAGAATATTCTCGGCCCGAATTGTCTTTGAAATTAATATTCAACGGACGATCTCTATAATTGTGGTATTACATCATCATATTGCATTATTCTATCCAATTAGATCCACAATAACGAAATTGACTTATCTATCTCTCATTATATAAGCAACAGGTCAGTTATTAGAGAAATAAGAGAATAATCTAGAACTTATATTATTATTATTGAGTAGAAAGTGAGTTTAGATTAAATACCTTTTTATTGAAACACCTCAATTTTATACAAAAGCTTAAAATTAAGAGCGGAATATTTATAAAAATTGAAACAATATCCTTAATTTTAGAGATCACATTATGATGGGATGAATCAGACAGAAATGTCATCCCCATCTTACGTATAAGGGTACCTTAAATTTAATATTTTAAATATTGTTTGTCTGACCCTAATTATTACCCTCATTTGTGCAAAAGTTAAGAAATTACAGCTTTCTAAGACAGACAGACGGACGGGCAGACATAGTGAAACTGGGTGTGGGTTTTTTGTTGACTTCAAAACCCCAAAAATATTTGAACAGACTAGTATAATGTAAACGAGGTCAGCTAGTAGATCTATTGCTGTCTATCATCACTGGTTTACTGAAATACTGCAAACTAGGTGTTATACTCGTATTTCACGAAGGGCAAATAGGCACTGGCGGCCCAGAAATATCATTTAAACTCGAATCTTGAATAGTTATCACTTATATTCAAATACATACGCTATTGTGCGGGCGTAGGTACTTTTATCTGTACGAAACGAGCTTGAAACTTGAGAAGTTTCTACAAAACGAGGATAAGGGATTCCAAGAATATTATTTGATTAAAAGGTCGACTAACTCTACTACCTACTCGTATACTATATTCTATACATGTAAACTAGTTTCAACCATAAACACAATAATATTATAAAGGCGAAAATTTGTGACTGTTTGTTTGTTACTTCTTCACGCCTTAACGGATGTACCGATTGATATGAAGTTTGGTATAGAGATAGCTTAGACCCTAGAACATATAAATATGTAAACTACAGTACAGGCTGTAAAACTGCTGGGCCCAGCTACGAGAGTTTTATTTAAATCGAAAAGTTATTATCTAAATATATAAAAGGAAGGAGTGATTGACTGATCTATCAACGCACAGCCTAAACCACTGAACGGATTGGGTTGAAATTTAGAACACGGATAGGTTTTATGACGTAGACCTCCGCTAAGAAAGAATTTTACCACGCGGGCAAAGTCGCGAGCGTAAGCTAGTATAGGTATAAATCGAAAGTTATAGTCACAGTGCCACAAGTGTAAATTATGCAATTTTGTAAACTTTTCGTGTAAGCCAATACCTCAACTCCGATTTCAAAATCAATTTGAATGGCACTGCGGTGTCAGGAGTCAAGTATCAAACGAAATTGCAACATAGTGTGCTACGGAGCGACGGAACGACGTAGCGACATAGCGACATAGTGACTAGCGACATAGCGACATAGTGTCGTAGCGACACAGTGTCGTAGTGACGTAGCCTCGTAGGTGGCGCGGTCCTATTACTAGCGGTGACTCGATCCGTCCCAATCCGACCGCGGTTTCAAATGCGACGAGCATACATTTCTCATGTACAGAGTGTATTTACTAATCTGCTTATATTCATATATTACTAGCTGCGCCCAGCGGTTTTACCCGCAGTAAAGTAGCCTATGTGTTATTCCAGGGTCTAAGCTATCTCTATATATATATAACTGAAAACCAGCGCTGAATGTTTTTCACTTCAGCACACGCTGAGGTAACACCTATTTGGCGACACACAAAACTGACACACCGGCACACATGTATACCTTATGTACTAAAATATTGTTCAACATTAGTTTAGATATATAAATGCTTTATGTTCTTTTTTATTACCTATTGCTTATGTTCTTTGTGGTATTTTGTACTTTATTTTTACTTACTGTATTATAGTTGGTGTGTTTCATTTAGTATCTACCTATCTGTACTTGTATTGTCGTCGAATAAATGTTTATTCTTTCTTCTTTCTATACGAAATTTCGAATTATTCGAGCCACCCGTTCAGACGTAAAGAAGTATGTGATTATTGCGAAACACAATCTAAATTACACACACACACACACATATGTGCAATGTACAAACAGTATGTGTATGTAATCTCTTCACGCCTTAACTTTTTTTATGTTAGACACAGAAACACTAGCATATGGCCTGCCTGATTTATTTGTTACTATAATAATAAATACTTTTTACTGTTGTGAAGAGATAACGCTGCCCATAATTAGTACAGTGATACCCAGGATTACACAGTGATGTCAAATTCTAGGTGCACTGCACCAACGCTTCTTACTCAAGTCATAAGATGTTGAGACTCTTCAGCCCAGTAGTTTCACTAGCTACAGTGCCCTCCTACCGAACCACACCATTTCAAATACCAATGATGCTGTGTTAAAATGGTTACCAGCTGAGTCTGCTATAATATTTTTATTATTTTTCTTGTAATAGGGATTTTAACAAGGTCATTATTTTTAAAATACAATTAGTCCGTAATTTTAAGATTCTGTGTTGGGACGCGTGACGTCACATCACTAAACAAAAATGTACTGGATTTAGTGGTGTGACGTCACGATCAGGCAACTTTAGTGCGTTATATCTCCCACGTTTTTATCAGATTAACTAATAAAAAAATATGTGTCCAATATTTTTCAATAATCTTCATTATTGACAAAAAATATTGTTTTTAGTCAACATCCCTATTGTACTTTTTTTGTGGCATTAAATTATTTATAGGCTCTCCTTTTTGTGGCTTCTTCTTTATTCTTACTTTAAAAATTGCATTTTAAAAATGATCCCCCTGTACCCACACAGGGCTCGGTCCCACAGCGGGATTCAGTTTGAATCACGTTCTTATTAATTCCACAGAATAGAAATTGGATTCCTTCATTGGAGAACGATTATTCCAGTTATCGTCACTCATTTCATTATAACCGATATAATTGGGGCGGAATCAAATGTCGATTGAACTCAATGGAACTCCAGTTTAGAATTCCACTTTGATATTTAATTAAACATTAAATTATGTACAGTTCTTGGAATTATGGTTTTAATTATTTAGTCAAATGAGTAAATCGCCGTTATGAGGGTATAAACACACACGCACGCACGCATACATGTTTCATATTGAAATAAGTGTGATTGAAATAGCAGATATTGTAAGATTATAATCGGAAATCGATATCAATATACCTACAGTCCTTAGTGTCCGGGAGCTCACCGCATTTTCCAAAACTTATCAGAGCGCTTGGTCGAGGCGATGTGTGACCAAAATGCTGGGGAATATTTGTCCCAACGTTTAAATATTGCCATTCAACGTGGCAATGCTACCAGTAATCTGGACACTCTGCCATCTGACAATAGTTTGGAGCCCTTGGATTTTTTGTAGATCGGCTTGTGGCCGATCTTTGGTTAATATAAGTGTTCTTTACTGCTGTAGTAGCTATAGTATTTTAGTTTTTTTTTTTTCTCAATAAAGGCATTTGCCACTTTAGTGATAAATTAAAACGTAATAAAACAGTCTGAGCTGTGCTTTTTATTTTTCCATTTGGCTCGGGCATCTCTTTTAGAAACTTTACAATGATTTAGTTTGTGCTAAAATTTAACTTGTAATAATCTTGAGAAGCTACGACTATAGATAAAATTATCACCCCCTACGTTCGATTCACATTACACTTTATCTTAATTATGAAATGACATCTCATTCTCATTAATATCCATTTCCATTAGGATTTATTGCTACGAATAACAACTATTTTGCTCGTTCGTAGACTGCGGCGTAGCGGTGCTACGTAAAGTGTAGCAACTTGCTACGAAATCATGTTTAGAGATCAAAAAGTATTATTTTTAGGTACTCGTTAAAAAGAATTGGGTGAATTTCGTGAGTAATGATATGTGTAAAAAGGGTACAATTCGTAAATGAGGGATTAAAGGGTTGAATTGAGGAGGAAAAATGTGTCGAGGGGATTAAGAACATTACGAAGATTATTTTCAACCGATTTAAAATAAGGAGTTTAAATAAAAAAAATTAAATGTATTTGATCTATTTTTTTATAAAAGAAAGAGTGACTGATTGACTGACTGATCTATCAACGCACAGCAACCGCAAAATGGATTAGTTTTAAATTGAAACACCCATTTTTTATATTTTTACCCATGGAAAATGCTTTACACATCATCACCCGACGCCGGGGGCGCGGGGCGGTATTTGGGACTTCCCCGCCGAAGATGAGTGCGGCGGGGATACCCACTAAAAACCTGGGGGTGTTCCTGCGGGACGCAATGATGCCGGGGCAGCGGGTACGCCGAAGCACTCATCCGCGGCTATTATATTAAAGACCTCCGCTAAGCAAGGTTTTCTCCACAAGGATAAAACCGCGAAAATTTCTATCATAGTTAATAATAAAACTATTATAAAAATCAGTAAAAACAAACGTATGTTTTAGATTTCGACCACTATCCGTTAATATTTCCTAAGTAGACAGAATGACGGCGAAGAAACAATTTATACTTTGTGCGGAGTGAATAAAACATCAGTTAGCGAGAAATATTACACATATAGCTAGATTAATGGCGTTAAGATGAACACAGAGACTGAATAGGCGAGGAGCTAGCGATATTATTTTATTTTTTTGCGAAAAAAGAAGAAGACGAGCAAGACGCTCTCCTAAGAGATAACGCTGCCCTTAAATAGTACAGTGCTACCCAGGATTTCACAATGATGTAAAATTCTAGGTGCACTAACGCTTCATACACAAGAGTCATAAGATCACCCAGTCATAAGACTCAGCCCAGTAATGTCACTAGCTACAATACCGTTTTAACAAAGAAAAGTCATGTTTGCACTTGCTCAGGTGGTATAATAACTGGCACTGTTGGAGAGCCTACTTAGTCGACCTCCTCTGCTAAACGGCAAAAATATCTATAAAAATAAAAATGAATTGCAATTCTGTTAGTTTCACTCAAACTTGAAAACGGCTGGGCCGATTTGGCTGATTTTAGTCTTGAAATATTTGTGAAAGTCCAAGGAAGGTTTATATTGTGAGTAAATATGGAACAATTTCGAGGAACATAGGCGGAAGAAGTTGGCCGGTTCAACTAGTAGCGAAAAAAAAAGTTTTCCTACGTCCAGCTCCTCCTATCATAATGTTTATTCAGTCGCGACACGCCACACCAGCCGATTTAGAAGGCGAATCATGAGAATTATTGCCGAGTATTATTTTTTATCCGTCTTGATGGACGGCGGTCTTGCGACAACACCTTACAGATGGTTATTAGTAACGCAAATTGCTCATTTATTACTTGCCACCTTTATTAAGTCGAGTCGGGAAATTAATCAGCAACCTTCTCGGGATCGTGCAGGCCTAGTACCTCCCCATTCCCCATATATTATTGTCTCCTGTTTGTTGTGTTTCTTGTGTCTGGAGAATATATAAAATAAAATGAAATTATTTATTTCTATTAAATGTTGTTACAAATTATTCTGAGGTTTTTGTCTCCTTCGCACTTACTTTTTTTACTAGAAAAATGTTAATAAACCCAATCTTGGCATAATTATTAAAAGATAAATTTCATAAAAAAATATTGCGTTATCATTTGTAAAAAAGGTACAGATATTTATTAACGTTTTTCGTCAAATATGAAGTGATCATAACATATTTAATTAGTAACACAGCGACTGATTAGATTTGGATTATCCATTCTACTACTTTCATATTCGTGTAGTTGGCTGTTTTAGTTGTATAGTAATTGACTTACTGCATCAAATATTTATTATGTGTAGTGTGCGTGTAACACGACTATTGTACTTTAATTTAATCACATAGTTTTGTACACACATACACATATTATGAGTCTGATATGACAGTGTGTGTGTTTGATAGCTGATGTAGTTGCTCTACTGTCCTATATATGTATTGTGTAGTGTGTGTGTAACACGACTGTCGTACTTTACGTTTATTACAGCGTTTTGTACACACACAAAGAAGATTGCATCATCCATCATTCTATATGAGTTTGACGTGAGGGTGTGTGAGTTTGACGACTGATGTAGTTAGAGTGTGTAGTTGCTCTACTGTCCTATATATGTATTGTGTAGTGTGTGTGAAACACGACTGTCGTACTTTACGTTTATTACAGCGTTTTGTACACACACAGCAAATATTGCATCATCCTACATTCTATATGAGTTTGACGTGAGGGTGTGTGAGTTTGACGACTGATGTAGTTAGAGTGTGTAGTTGCTCTACTGTCCTATATATGTATTGTGTAGTGTGTGTGAAACACGACTGTCGTACTTTACGTTTATTACAGCGTTTTGTACACACACAGCAAATATTGCATCATCCTACATTCTATATGAGTTTGACGTGAGGGTGTGTGAGTTTGACGACTGATGTAGTTAGAGTGTGTAGTTGCTCTACTGTCCTATATATGTATTGTGTAGTGTGTGTGAAACACGACTGTCGTACTTTACGTTTATTACAGCGTTTTGTACACACACAGCAAATATTGCATCATCCTACATTCTATATGAGTTTGACGTGAGGGTGTGTGAGTTTGACGACTGATGTAGTTAGAGTGTGTAGTTGCTCTACTGTCCTTTATATGTATTGTGTAGTGTGTGTGAAACACGACTGCCGTACTTTACGTTTATTACAGCGTTTTGTACACACACAAAGAAGATTACATCATCCATCATTCTATTCTATATAAGTATGACGTAACGGTGTATGAGTTTGACGGCTTGGCGGTAACTTTGACCGCTTGACGGTAACTTTGACTCCTTGACGGTGACTTTGACTGCTTGACGGTAACTTTGACTACTTGACGGTAACTTTGACTTCTTGACGGTGTATAAACTTGATGACTTACGTCGTTAATATGGTGATTGCTATAATATAATATGCTTTACTTATAATGCTATCTTGTAGTGGATGCTAATCAAATGATTTTGAGAATGTATGCATGTTTTGGTGGTTATAAATAATTGAGAGGAACTGTTTTGCTTGATTATATGTTTCAACCTGTGTTATAATAATTATAACAATCATCATCATCATCATCTCAGCCGTAAGACGTCCACTGCTGAACATAGGCCTCCCCTTTGGACTTCCATATGTACCGGTTGGAAGCGACCTGCATCCAGCGTCTTCCGGCGACCTTTATAAGGTCGTCTGTCCACCTTGTGGGTGGACGTCCTACGCTGCGTTTGCTAGTCCGTGGTCTCCACTCGAGCACTCTTCGACCCCATCGGCCATCCGCTCTCCGCGTTATGTGGCCTGCCCATTGCCACTTCAGCTTGCTAATCCGTTGGGCTATGGCGGTGACTTTAGTTCGCCTACGGATCTCTTCATTCCTGATTCGATCACGTAGAGAAACCCCGAGCATAGCCCTTTCCATAGCTCGCTGTGCGACTTTGAGCTTCGAGATGAGGCCAATAGTGAAGGACCACGTTTCGGTGCCGTAAGTCATCACCGGTAACACACATTGATTAAAGACTTTCGTCTTGAGGCACTGAGGTATGTCGGACGAAAAGACGTTACGTAGTTTCCCGAAATTATAACAATAAACAATAATATATTTGGCGAGCTTCGCGCTCGTCTTGTTCATCAGCTGACATAAAAAAAATTAACAAGTGCCAGAGACGCGCTTTTCACTTTTTAGATCTCACTCAATCATCATGGTCCACTCTTTGCTAGAGTAGAATTTATAGCACACCTAAATCTTAGTGTTCCAAGGGCTAGGTAAGACCTGTGTACAAAAAATCAATTGGACTGAGCTTACATAAAATATAAATTAAGCACAAATTGTAAAGCAATTTGCTGCGTACAAAAACACTTACGCATGATAAATATACCTATGTACCTCTATGTTACGTTGTTAAACGGTAGCAGTGTATTTAAGCAAGAGAATATACTTGTAATATAGAATAGAATAGAATAATACTTTATTGCAAACCAAACAATTACAAAGAAGCTTTTAAGAGCTAGATATCTAATATAATATGTAAATAATATAATAATTGGGGTATGCTCTAACAGAACAGGTTACCCTACTTACAATGTCGAAATGAAATCACTATTATAGGTTGTGTGGCCAACCTATATGTTACATTCATACACATACATATATTATAATCACGCCTGGTTCCCGTTGGGGTAGGCAGAGTCTATTTCCCTCCACGTAGTACCTATAGAATAGAAGAATAGAATAGAATAATGCTTTATTGCAAACCAAAAATATACAAAAGAACTTATTACTATAATATGTTATGAAGTAGGTTAACAATCAGCTATATGATGGAGTTAAAAAAGTGGGCTTACTATGTGTGCTTCATTTGTGTTTCAACCGAACGAATTCTAGTAATTTCTGTTTTGTTTAAGTAAAACCTAAACAAATACTTATACAGTAGGAGTGAGTCGGTGCGTCGCTAACCGGGATTTATTCCGGCCACATTTCCTTCTTAACCCGCCACTACCAGGGTTAATGTTATTCTGCCGTTTATCCTTGCCTCAGTCGCCGGTCGACGAACGGGTGAATAACAGGGGAAATTTTACCATACGATATATTTATTAATTCTTAGTGGTACATAATAATCTTAAATATGATAACGTAATCTTTTTGAAACGTATAAATATACGAGTAGGTCCTAGCTGTAATAACTTTTTGCAATAACCTCTTTTACCATTCTCATCGTTAGAGCCATATGATATAGAGTACAGATAGAGTAAAAAAAATCAGACATCCGACCCATTGGCTCTCACGTCGAGCATTTAGAATGCACACGCATAGCCTAGTTTAAGTAGTTCCCTTAGTTATTGTATCAAATAAAGATTTTCTAATTTCTGAAAAATACACTGCGAGCAACATAAGCAACATTTCAAGAGGAAAGATAAATTCAATTATTACAAGCTTTTATATACTTTCACCTGTCTGTTGTATGTCTGTCTGTAATCAAATCTGGGAAGTTTAATTTGATCCACTTCCCGATTTCTGATTGAGCTGAGCCATTTCCTTATAACTCACTATTGTAACATTTATATAATTTAATCTAAGTACTTTACGGAAACTTGTATCCTCACAACACGGTTTCCGTTTTAACATAAACGAGGGAATTTTCGCGGGAAATTAATAAAATTTAATTTAACCATACGAGTACAAGTTACACGCTTCGGAAGAGAATTAATTAAATCTCCTCATTGTTTACCAAAAACTTTGACGTTATATTGATAACGCGGGAATATTAGAAGTGGTTCCGTAGAATAATAAAAATACGAGTATGTATATAAAAGGAAAGAGTGACTGATAAATATAGCTCAAACCGCTGAACGGATTCGCTTGAAATTTGGAATGTAGATAGGTTTTATGATGTAGACCTCCGCTAGGAAAGAATTTTACTACGCGGGCTAAGCCAGGAGCACAAGCTAATAAAAATATATGAACACACTTTGCTAACCCACAACATACAAACAATGCTAACCGCCTAGGCTTACTAGAATCAAAAATACGTACAAAAATAACGTTTTTCAATTAGCATACATAACTTAAAATATTTACAGACACATTGAAGTAATTGTACTCAGTAATTTATAGAATTAGGCGTTACTTTGCAGAAATCCATGAAAATGATTAGTTATATATTTATTTTCCCCGTCTCCTCCAAAACTAAGTTAAACTTACAAATTTATTAATATTTTACTAATCGCTGTATTATAAACACTAAATACCTTGTAGCTAAAACTTGCATATTATACTAAAACATTGTTTATTTGGCCTTTAGGGACAAATGTAGAGCTATAATAATTTATTATATTACTAGCTGCGCCCAGCGGTTTTACCCGCTGTACTGTATGTTATTTCAGCTATACCAAATTTCAGCTCAGATTTCCTGTAGAAAGTAGGATACCAAAATAACGTAGTATTTATTATTGAAAATAAACGATGCAGGTGCGTTCAACTCAGTTAAAAACGGGGACAATAAATTATTCAAAATGTTTTGAGCGCAGTTTTTGTTGTTACACTTTTTATCAATACAAAAATGTTATTTCAGGTTAAAATAAAATTGTTTTTTCACATTGTCCGTTCATTGTCTGATCAGTAGCCCTATTTTTTGTATATTTAGTGACTTTATCATATTAAAAGTATTCTGGTTTTCTTTTGTCTAGCCTATCCAGGTACCAAATTTCAAACGGCACAGCGCTTAAGGCGTGAAGAAGTTACAAAAGTTTACATTACATTCTCACCCTAACTTTCTTTTGCCTTTATAGTAATACTAGCTGTCACCAGCAGTTTAACCCGCTGAATATTAGACTGTGTTATTATAAGGTCTAAGCTACCTACATACCAAATTTCAAGACAATCGGTTCAGCAGCTTTGACGTGAAGAAGTAACAAGCATACATACAAAAACTTTACCTTTCAAATTTCTATGATCAAGATTGTAAGCACTAAGTGAATAGGTAGCAAAGTTACGAGTCTTGCTAATCTAGATTTTTTTTTTATACGAGATAGGCCTACGTCTGACCACATCCCACCTGATGTAAAGTGAAAATGCGGTCGACGATGGATCACGTAAGATGCCTAGAAAAGTACCTATTCACTCGTGCCTTGAAGATACCCAAGTTGTACCGCTCGGGAAACACGGATGACGGCAAAGTGTTCCAAACGCGACCAGTTCTCGTCCAGTGTTCCAGTTCTCGTTCTCGGATTCTAAGTTTAAAGGAAGATTTAAAGTTATTGTCCTAGAACAAAGTTTTGATCGATCGAGATGCAAATTAGTGTTTGCAGCTTGTTGGTGCAGTTAGCAACATAATATTATCTAAATATATAAAATGAAAGAGTGACTGACTGATCTATCAACGCATAGCTCAAACCACTGAACGGATTGGGGTGATATTTGGAATACAGATAGGTTTTATGATGTAGACCTCCGCTAAGAAAGGATTTTGCCACGTGAGCAAAGCCGAGCACAAGCTAGTATAGGAATATAACTGTTTTTTAAAGTTTTAAATGTCCCATTATCCACACAAAATATGTATTTTATATTAAGTATTTTATATTTATTTTACTGAATTAGAAGCGTTGGCGCAGTGCGCCTAGAGTTTAACATTATTGTGAAATCTTGGGTGGCACAGTACTGATTATGAGTAGCCTTATCTTTTACCATCAGGAGAGCGTCTTGCTCGTCTTATTTCTTTGCAAAAAAATATTTGTCGACCAATAAAGATTGCGAATGATATAGGTACAATATCCCGTTTCCCTTTTTCTTAAAGCAGTCACTAAACATTTCTTTAATAAGAAGGTTATTTAAAAATTACAAATATTGCTTCTGGATATGGCTTAAGACTCAGGCGCTGTAGGTACTTTAAGTGTTATTATCGAAAGCCAAAACATATTGGGAGCCAGCCAAAGCTGTGAGTGCGGTGCTTATGGCTATAACAGGCCACTATATCTATCTCTACAGTGTATATATCATATACTAGTAGTTCGCCTCGAACTGGGACCTCGCAGACCCAATTTCCCTGAAAATGTTAAAACCTTGGGCTTTAGGTATATATACATGGGTAAAAGTTATAAGTATCTACGAAGTATAAATGTATGGAAATTTTAACCTATAATATTCGTAAAAGGGAAAAAATATTCGTAAAAGGAAAGGAAAATGCCAAAATTGAATGTAATTTTAAAACTCAAAATACGTAACGGATATATTTAAAAATAATCTTTATCTCTGTGACTATTCTATTGTTGTGATCAAAGTTTCAATAATAATAAAATATTAAAGGATATGTGTGTATTCACTTGCAGAAAATAATAGAATAAAATAATAAATATTACTATAGCTTTTACAAAAAATCTTACAAAATCTTCACAGTTTGTAGCACTTGTTTACGAAAAAGTTGCCGATGCAGTGTACATTAGAAGAATTGGAATTGGAAAAAAATATCTAGCTTCACTAGTGTTATACAGCAAATTTATTTGTGTTTTTTTATTTGTTAAGTCTCATAATGTAGTTGTTAACTTTTCCTTAAATAAATAAATTTACGATAGCTATTATATTGATATTGTAGCTAATTCTAACATTTTTGTCGTAGCAGCCGACGATGACTTAGACTTGGAGCGAGAACGCAGAGCTTTGACAGTCACGCGTAACATGTTGGCTCGCAGGTTTTCAAGATGTATCTCAAGGCATTATCAGACTTTACCTATATATACGTGCAGCTCTTCGATCACATTTGCACTTTCCATCAGGTGGGATGTGATCAAACGTAGGCCTAATTAGTATTTAAAAAAACTTGTGGATGAACTTTACAAACAGGGATCTCAAGGCGCTGCGGATCCAGTACAACAATGCTTTCAGGATGCTTTTGGCGCTGTCTCGATACTACAGAGCGTCAGGGATGTTTGCAGATGCTAGAGTGGATGATGGTTTTAATGTCATAATAATATGTGATAAACACATAAATAACAATCCCTATAAGTTTCTTGCTCGTTCTTTTCATAGATATGCTTTTTTAACGAGCAGTAGTCTTAAAATAGATCTAAATAATTGTAAAATTTACTTTCAAAAGTGAAGCACTGTGGCATATTTGAATAAAAAATGGGTTGGAGTTTGATTAATAAGTTTAGAAAGTATATTATATTGATACTAAAAAGAATAACTAAATTAAGGGCAAATAATTATACCTATATAGGTACTACTCGTATTATGCAAACTTGAAAATCAGTAAATTAAGTAGGTACCTACTTCCACTGGTAGGATCTATACGAGGATAATATTATTATCAAACTTGATGTATCAAATAAAAACTATGAACATATCCTGCACGGTGCAGGCTGCACCCGCACGATCATTTAAATTCAATATACATACATATATTGAGTAAGTCAACATGGCTAATGGCTATTTACTTATCCGTTAGGGAATCGAACCTAGGACCGAATTGTCAAAAATGTATGAAATGACGCATTGGCGGATCCAGGATTTGGTCCTGGGGGGGGAGGCCAAGGTGCAGACGGGCAAAATATTATATTTTTTACTACGAAAAGTGTGTGTTTAGCTCGCTCTAAACAGTTAGAAAGTTCAAATATCCTTAAAATTAAGTGCGCAAGCAGCTTGCTGCGAGCGCCGAGAAAAAAATTATAATCTTGACCATGAAATATGTGCAAAATTCAGAATTCTACAATGGTTCTGGGGGGGGGGCTTTGGCCCCCTGCCCCCCCCCCTAAATCCGCCTATGTAAATGACGTATTACGTCGTATCGATTTTTGACAATTCGGTCTTTGGTTCGGTATCCCTGCAGTTCTCATAATATTACAATCGATAAACATTGTAATTTTGTATTCTCTATAACTCTACAACCCTTGCACCGATTTGGCTCATTTTTGGAGGTGAGAATTCTTTTAGTTTGTATTACTTGTTTAAAAAGTTTTTATTAAGACTGGATCATCGGTTTCATTGTAATAAAGCAATCTTTTTAACTCTTGAACCCTTCGACCGATTTGGCTCATGTTCGAACTTAAAAATTCTATGGATTTATATTACGCGTTTGCAAAGTTTCATAAAGATTGGACCATTGGTTTTCCAGTTATCGCGTAACAAACATACATACAAACATACACTTTTGATAATATATTTATGTCGCTTATAAAAAATGTGTATATGTTGGGAAAAAAATTATCAGCGCTCCAGTTTTGAAATAATCGTAAGACCTATTGTAAAGACTTTAAGTCACCTATATCTCTACAACCCTAAATTCTATTTGGCTATTTTTTTACTATAATTATTATATTAACCTACTTAACTTGTGTGCAAAGTTTCATTTAATTTGGATTAACCATTTTCGAGTAAATGTCGATCAAACTTAAGGACCAGAGGTCAACCGTTAAACTGGTCAAAACGCAGGCTTTTCGCGGCTCTCGACTCTAAGACCTCGCTTCGCTCGGTCGATTATATACGAACAACAAACTAACAATAAATATTATAATGTAAACTCTGTGGCGCGGTGAGCTAATACCCGCTTGCAACGCAGAAGGTTACGGGTTCGATTCCCGCATGGGACAAATGTTTGTGTGATCCACAGGTATTTGTTTCTGATCTGGGTGGTTTAAATATCTATTACAAGTATGTATTTACAAAAGAAAAGTTTATAAGTATTATAACCTGCTAACACAACTCAATGCTTGTATTATGGTGGTTAAGGTGACGCTGTGTGAAATGTCTTGAAATATTTATTTATCATTTGTTATTTTTTTTTCTCAACTACTGTAGTTTTATTTCTATATCAAAATAACACAAAATACAAACAAACACAAAATAACACGAAATACAAACAAACACACAATACAATTGTTAATTAACATTATAAACACATAATAAATTATCCCAATGAGTGTCTTGCTCAATCTTCCTATTGAGGTGTTTACCGAACGGGTAGTAGAGTCTCAAAACAGATCTAAATAATTATTGTAAAATTGACTTGCTCTTTTGTAGCCTATTTGTAATAAGGTGTTTTATGTATTTATTTATATTATTATTCACGCTTAATGCTAAAGTAGCATTTTATACCAGTTGTCCTGAAACTGGAGAAAAACGTCCTGGACAATGGGAGGAGTGCAGACAAAGTTAGGGAAATGAAGCAATCTTAAAACTAACATATATGTAGTTTCAAATTATGAGTAAGTACCTATTACTACTACAAATAGTCTATATACTATCTTTTTATGTGTATATCACCTTGAAGGTTTCGTTTCCCTCAGGGATCGCCAAAAACAAAACATCGTGTTCAACATTTTAATAAATCTCTTGTAAAAGCCGAACGAGGTACGACGTCGGAGCTCCTTAATTGTGAAACTTTGCGGAACTCGCGCTTTGTCGAAAAAATTCAAGATTTTATTATGGTCCGTTTAAAATACGTCGTTTTTGATAAATTTTGTTATCGGACCACTTTTCCAAACTTTCCCTTTTTGAAGGTTTTTTTTTTATATTTTTAATCAATCTGGAAATGAGCCGTGCGAAGTTGTGAGTTGTTGGAGCGTTGCCTTTTAGTTGGTGTTTATGATAATGTTCCTTGTTCAATGTTCTATGAAGTCCTTCGATATTTTCCTTAAAACGAATTAACTATAAATTTGTTGGTATTGCTTACAGTTAGCTTCAGTTCGTTAAGCATTTTATTTTCTTTTATTTTTACATTCCTTCTATTTTACTCGCTACAAAGTACGTAGTACCTACCGTGTGTTAAGTTTCTCAGCTACCTACGTTCATGCCAAATTTAAGTTAAAACGGTCGTTAAATCGACGTCACACGATGCACCGCCATACCACAGATAAAAGAATACTAGGCCATACTGAGAGGTCCTGAGTCGCACTGGTCTTTTCAATGATTTGCTTCGTCAATGATTTAGGTCAGATGCGACGTGAAAGTCTAATTACAAACATACATACAAACTGTCATCTTTATAATATTAGTAGGATTAGTGAAATAGCGAGACGTAAATCATATTTATTTGTACTACATATAATACTTGTACAGATCCCAAATACATGTTATGACCACGCCACAGCCACAGCCACAGCCACAGCGCCACAGCTTCGACCACGTCTTCACTTGCCAACAGGTGAGACTGTGGTCAAACGCAGTCCTATTCTAAATTTTAAAAAAAATGAACTACATAAATAGCAGGCTACAAACACATAAATATCATAGAGAGATACTCGTATAGTGCAAACATAAAAGTCCCTCAACCCTCAAGTTCTTTGTATTCCGCGACACTATTATATAAAACGGATTCGTTCCCGCGTCCTTTTAATTCCTCGAAAAAGTTTTAATGAGAAGGTCCCAAGTACTTGTCTATACTTGTAGGAGACACCTTCAGGTTTCGAGTTCAATGCTCTTCAATGTTATGAACGATTTTTCTACGAATAATAGGTACAGCTTGTATTTATTTGATTAAAATCTATTTCTTTTTACCGACATCAAAAAAGAAATCAATTCTGCGGAATCTTTTTCATCATGAATCTACGCAAAGTAGCGCCTAATTCCATGAATTCTATATTTTATGTAGGTACTTCGATTACTTGAGGGCGTTAAACTATATTTGTTTCAAAGGGAGACCCTGGACGTTATGGGATACTGGACGTTATGGGAATAACTCAGTGTAACTCATTTCGCCATCTCCACCTGAGGGCCTATTGGCTATCGCCTAACGACATGTAAAACACTAGAATCCATACTCAAAATTGCGTACATTGCTTGCTTAAACCTCCTCATTAATATGAGTAAAATAACAAACGCAGCAATGTATATTGAAGTTGCTATCAATCGTAGTGGGTGTGAATTAGCCAAATGGCATTTTTTAAAAATAATAATGTGTTTATAGGTATTTTTTTTTACTTACAGAATTTAGGCCCAGACGTTTCGTAGACTTGTCTTGCTGTCAAGTCAAATTGTCATCCCATACATTGTACTTTTGTGAATGTATGGGATGACAGGTTGACTTGACATCAAGGCAAGTCTACGCATTGTCCATGCTAGAGGGGCTGCTACATTCTACCCTGACACTAACTAAACATAGAATATATAGCGTGGGTTATGAAAAGTGATGTCAGCGATTGTGTAGTTTCAATCAAGATTTATTTATTCTACTACATATCATAGGTATATTTCAAGCTCCGGAAGTAAACATAAAACCAATAAACGGTCGGAGGACAAAAACAAATTCATTTTAATGAGATCTTTTACGATTCTTACCTTTTAAGTGGTCGTAAACTAATTAAAAGTGGACCTGAGAGGTATAAAGTTTTAGTGTTACCGCGGCCGCCGTAATTTTTGTATGCTTTAATTACGTCATTTAGGGAAAATTCCGGCCAGTTGGCTTTAACAAGCTTTTGAATAGTGAAATGGTATTTTCAGCCTATCGTATAAGGTTTAATTTGTAGTTTTTTGTTTGATCTCATTTTAGTTTAATTACTTTTTTTGGAACTGTAATTGGGTAGAATATCTAGGCAATCTAATTTGCTGTAAATTAAACCTAAAAGTTCCTGTGCGTAAAAAGGATTTGTTGGTTTTGTGTTTTTAACCCCCGACGCAAAAACGACGGGGTGTTATAAATTTGACGTCGATGGGGTGTTTAAGTTTGAGTTTGTTGTCTGTGTGTGTGTGTCTGTCTGTGGCAACGTAGCTCCCGAACGGATGAACGGATTTTGATCTAGTTTTTTTTGTTGGAAAGTAGAGTTAGTATTTTAGAGATACCTCTCACAGGCAAACGGCCCGCCTGATGGTATGTGGTTACTGTCGCCTATAGACGTCTGTTACTCCATCAGCTATGTCGGTCAAGAAGGCGAAGGATCCTCTCCTGGCATTTCTGAACATCATGCCAAATAACATTTAAAATATTTTAGCACTCTTTTTTAATACTTTTTTGTCTTGTAGTAGGAAGTCAGATTTCGTTTATGCTGTTGCATCGTTCTTCTCTTCAAATTTGTGTGATGTAGGTAGCATATAGAGGTAAACTCTAAACTAATAGAGAGTCCTAGAATAAATTAGTAGGCTGTGTGTGTTACAGGCTACTGCTTATCCCGATTATCCCACGGGATCGGGACTTACACGGGTAAAGCCGCGGGGTGAAGCTAACTTGTCAATAATATTTTTATCAAAAAGTCCATCCCTTTTATTTTAGAAATTTCTTAGTAGCGCAAAAACTCATATGTGTCACAGCTCACAAAAATTAAACCAGAATTTTACAGCAGCTGATCTGAGTATATTTTACTTGATACCACTATTTTAAAACTGACTGCAAAGGTATTTTTGTTAGGCTTTTACGTGACACATCTCTGTGTGAATGGAGCAGTTTTTTGGCGGAATGAAATAACTATCTCTTTGAGGCTACCTGATCTGAACACCGCGCAGTTTTGGAGCGAGCACTACGTAAACTTTTGCCTGTCCCTTTCTACTGAATAAACCTTTTGTTATACCTACTTTTAGTACTAAGTTATTGTGGTTTTAATAGCTTCGTGATGTTCTTACGTAGATACCAGATACCTTCCTAGTGAATGTATACTTGTTACTATAGGAACGATTTGGTTTATAAATGATTTTTTTTTACAAGCTTTTATTTGCTTTCACCTGTCTGTTGTCTGTCTTCAACCAAATCTTGGAAGTTTAATTTGATCCACTTCCCGATTTCTGATTGAGCTGAAATTTTGCATACATGTATAAATCGGATGACAATGCAATAAAATTATGACATTGGGTTGATCTGTCGATGGTGCAGGAAGATAGCCATAGGAACTCCGTAATTAAACGACGCAACCGCATCGAGTTTGAGCTCATTTGATTCATCTTGACGAGTACTTTGGTGCTAGATGATAATAATAATAAAAGCTTGTTTTTAAAAAGTTTTTTAATATTTCACTTGTTTGTAAGACGTACCACTTTTAAACGGGAATAAATCTGTTTTTAATTTTTGAAAAAAATATTAAACGTACCTGGGTACCTCGTTACTCTGATGAAGGTGTTTTATCTAAAGTAACCTTTACTCGAAGCTATATCATTATTGACAAAACCTAATTTAAGTCGGACACCGCGTCGGTATCACCGCTGGTGTAGACGTCTATAGGCGACCGTACCCGCTCACCTTCAGTCGGGCCGACTGTTTTTGTGTCGGTGTCTAACATAAAAGTTTGCGTGTTATTCTGTTCACAATATAAAATAGTTAGTTCTTCTTCTTTTCGGGTCGAAAAAGAAATTAATGATCTTTTTTTTTATGTGACTGTTGCTTTTATTGAGAAGAAACAAGCAGACAATACTAAAGCTGCAACATTAATTGTATTATATACCTATATATATGATTAAAAATATGTACTTATGTCTCCCTATATATCTTTATAACCACCGTCGCTCTATTTTTATGTATTTCCTTTCCCTGCTTGGTTGTCTGGAAGAGATCGCTATTAGCGATAAGACCGCCAATTGTAACACTTATTTCTGTGTAATCTTAGTTCTAAGCTATATTGTTGTATTTGTGTGAACAATAAAGAGTTTTCTATCTATCTATCTATTAATAAAGAACACTTGTATTAACCATTATTAAAAATGTTATATAATGAAAATTTGACCAAGTTTTCCCAGTGAGTGTCGAAACGAGCCCGGATCGTTCCCGGATAAGATACCATGTCTAGGGTCATGTTCGCAGCCGTACCTACTAATTAGCCCGGGTACAAAGAATTATAAATTTACTAGAATTAGTTTCATAAAGAAAAATGAAGTTCCATAGATAAGTCCAAGTAAGTTTTTGAATAAAAACACGAACGCACACCATCACACTGCTGCACACACACTATGTAAACACATAATATTTAAGAAGCAATCCCTTTCAATGAGTTTCATGCTCGTTTTTCTCATAGAGGTGCCCTGCGAATGAGCGGTAGAGTATTAAAATAAAATTGAAAATTTACTTGCAAAAGTGCTCCATTGTAGCCTATTTGAATAAATGAATTTTGAGTCTGAGTTGATAGTTTTCAGCTCTATTTAGCCCACTGCTAAGCCTATATATTTCTGTTATGCTATTCTGCTCAGTCCTGTGCGGATCGTTTCTTAACTATGTCAGCGACCCATCGGACTGGTGACCTCTGACCTTTCTATTCGAGACATCAATTCTGTTACCCACAAACACTTATATCGTAGCAATACGCGTGGTGTGTGCTAACAGTATGTGTAGACTCCAGCAAGTGGGCACACTATGAGTGCCTCATATATTTTTCACCGAACTCAGTCCAGTAGTTATCCCCATCCATGCTCGGCTATGAAACTTTTCACAACCGGTTGTATCCAGCGGGAACTTCAAATTAGGTTGGATGTTGTAATTAACAAGGAAATTGCCGGATAAAGTAATATTTTGTGTTGTGAGGATAAACTGATAAGATTCAATGTTTGAGAAGTTTCGTCAAGTAACTTGTGCCTCTTCTTGTAGAGTCGATTGGCTACAAGTTTATATTATATGTATCCTACAACTTCTTCGAGCAATGCGTCGCCATTGTAAAATTGCGTTGTCATTATAAATAAAACAGGTACACAACTCTTTATTAAAACACCACATGAACATAAAAACTTTTAAATATGTTACCAAGATAACCATTTTAAACACATATTATATAATATTAAAAAAAAACCCTATGAGTTTCTTGCTCGATCTTCTTTCTCATAGAGGTGCTTTACGAACGAGCTTAAAAATGGAAAATTGACATTCAAAAGTGCTTTGTAGTAGCCTATTTGAACAAATGAATTATAAGTTTGATACACTAAGCATTTATTTACCCAAAAAGTTTCCGTCCCCAAAAATAGCCGTAGTAATCCGAATAGATTTATAGCGTGGACACAATGAAATGAAATGGCCTCTAAAATCCATTAAAACTGAGTAACAGGACGTTTTCCTGTCGCCTTCCCTCAAGGTGGAGATCTCTGACATTGCCAGACCTCGGCTCGAATTCATTTGAGTATTTTTATTCATTTTACGACAATTTCATTGATTTTAGTGTCGGTTGGGGAAACTAAAGGAAATTTTAGGAATGGGAAAGGCAGAATTTATGATGTAAAATATAGTCTTTCGGTGGTCGTCGGACGAAGATACTCGTAGCAAAATATTATAATAACTTTTATTGATAAGAAAACGGAAAAATTATGTGTAACATTTTCTTTGTAAGTAGATATTGTATTGTGGCGATGCGATAGATTGTGTGTGTATAGGTTTGTTTTTATGAGATAGTGAGACACAAAAGTTTCAAATCAAGTGTTCGATGGAGAGTTTATTTTGCAATTATTGGACATATTATCAGACTCTAGTCAGCCAGTTTTTGTAATCTGCACTACGATAAGTCACCTTGAGATTGAAATAATAATAATAATAACTGACCACCGGCAGCTTGGGCTCTGGCCCCGCTGACGGCGGGTTTTCTAGGTTAGGTTTTTTACAATGTTTTTATGTTTTATTTTAATAGAATATAAAGTTTATTATTGGGGAAAAACATAAATTAAAATACCTTAAAAACTAACCTATCGTCTAAAACTTAAAAATACTCAGAAAACATATTATCTAAATCTAAATTATAAAAACTAAACTAAATCTAAACTAAATCTAAAAAGGGCCCCCGCGGCATCGTGCCCAAAATGCTGGCAGCATTACCTCTCTGGATAGCAATACTGATACGCTGTCCGAGGTAGCTGCCAGCCTTTTGGTCACCGGTCGCTTCAACCAAACGCTCAGATAAATCTTTAAATAACTTCTGAGCGCTTGGACCCCACGGACCCAGGGTCTCGACACCAAAAGGGACAAAAATGTATTGGTTGCCGAGACCCAGGTATTTATTAATTTTTCTTGTTTCAGCCGCCTCAGCAGCTGAGCAAGCTCTTTTTGTGGTACCGGGAAGATGTGACGGGGCCAATGTGTCTACGCAGGTGGCATCCCAAACAAGCACCCGCCCCATCCTCCACGGTACCAGCGTCATTCCGTCCGGTCTCTTGCCATCGTCTCTCGAAATCCCATTAGGCTCGAGAATTGCGGGAGCATTGGCGGTGGCAAGAGAGCGGCGAATGATGTTGTTGAGTGCGGCATGGCGTGATAAACGGCCGGCACTCAACTGGCAAGAAAGTCCGTGGTGTCCAAGTTGGTCGACGACCGAGCCGCAGGGACACTTATGTGGCACACAGACCGGCACCCCTAACCTGAGACTGATCGCAATGCGGAGAGTTTCTGGGTCCAGGAATGTACCAGCTGCCGGAGAAGGATAGGCATTGAGCCAAAACCCAGCCTCCCTCCTGGCGACAGCTAGTATTCTTGCGCGATTAGGGCCGAAACTTGAATTTAAAATATTATCAAAAACAATTTTACAAAGCGGATCATCCCAGCTCCGTTGGAATTTTACAGTTGTAGGAAAATTTTGGCCCGGACAAGCATCTGCCCAAGCGTTCCTAGCATCGCTCAAACCCGCTACTTCGTAGTTTGAAGGAATATTCCTTAAAATATTACCTACGAGAGTAGCAGAGCTATGAACAGAAGATAGGAACGCTGGGAGTGCCACACTGGAAATTTTGCGAATCCCGAGGCCACCGTATCTAATAGGCAAAGAAGCCTGTGACCAAGATTCGTCATTCAGCTGAAGGTTTAGAATCGATGTTAAACAATTTTGGATAATAGAATCTATAGGTATCAAAATGTTTTTGTAATTCCAAAAAGGGCAACAGCGAAGGAGGTAGGTAGATTTTGGAACAAAAAGGCAATACTTTAGGATAGTAATAGCTGAATGCGAGCTGATTTCTAATAAGCGATCAGAACAGTTTTGGAATTTTGAACTGGTTTTGGATATAATATCCGGTAAGGCATCATCGAAGACGGGGGCTCCTAGGAGTGTTAATGTTTGTTTTGTCACTATTTTTATCTGAGGAGCGATTTCCTCAAATTTTTGAGTGACGTCATTTACGTTGTAAGCCAAATTATGGAGGTATAGTTCACATTTATTGAAATTTAATTCTAAACCAATAGAAGCAAATTTGGATTTAATTTGAATAAGGTCTGATAGAACTGTGCATACATCACCTCCTAGGGTTCCGTCGTCTAAGTACCATACATTAAATTTCGATTTTAGATTTTGAATTATAGAGTTTATAGCCAAACTGAAGATAGCAGGTCCGAGAGGATCACCTTGCTGACAGCCGACTTCCGAAGAAAGTTCGTTGCTTCGGTACAATAATTTTGAAGGTTCCGCATAGCAATTTAGTAGGTAATTGTAGATTTCCGGAATATTGTTTCTGATTTCTGTCAGCAAGATATCCCGGTTTACCGAATTAAAGGCATTTTTTACGTCAATCTTGAGCAACACCTCACAATCGTCATTTTTTAAGTAAGTTCGGAGGGCATGAACTGCGGCTTCACAACCTCCTTTCGTACCAAATCCCAACTGAACGGGTTCAAAAAGACTTTGTAATTTAGAGATTATATAACGAACGGAAATTTTGGAAGCTAAACGCCGAAAAGTAGACCCAACAGCAATAGGCCTGACTCCGCCGTCTTTTTTTGTTAGAGCAATCAGATTGGCTCCATATAAAACTGGTAAGAAATCTGCGTGTATGTTTCCGGAAAGCATTAAATTTATTAATTTTGAAAGAGCGTCAATTAGGCGTTTACCTGCATCGCCGCAACTAAAAGTTGAAAGGTCCTTGAGGTGTTGGGGCGAAATACCGTCAAGGCCTGCCGCAGATCCAGCTTTAAAAGAAAATATCGCGTTAATTACATCCTTGTTTTGAATTTGGAGGCAGGAGTCGGAACCGGTGGGTGGGTCCAGAAAGTAAGGTGTCGCTGGAGCTGGGGGATGTTTGGACTGTAGGGCCGAGAGAGTCTCCGCATTGTCCGGTGACAGCACATCACTTGAAAAAAGGTGCCGCGCAGCACCCTTCAGGTCCCCGTCGTTTATTTTATTTTCTACAGTTTTCCTTAAACTGTAAGCCCTTGATTTTTTGTTGTCTGCATATTGAACCAAAGGCTTTTATGTTTTGTATATATCTTTTATTTATAGAAATATTGTAAAAAATGTAATTTAAGAATGAAAATAAATATAGAGATAATAATAATAATAAATAAATAAAGTTTTATTTAAAAAAGTACAGCAGTTTTAAGCTTATAAATTAACTTAAAAACTATTCTAAGTTAGGGATATTGTATTGCAGATAAAAATACATACCTATCTGTAGCCGACTTAATTAGTTTTTTAGTCTGTGCACTTCGAACTTTTATTGTGTGTAAAAACCTTAATGTAATTTTATAAAAAATAAAGTTTGGGCTCTATGGTCTTGAATTGCCAACATAAATGGCCGCTTTTTATTTGCCTCCTGTAAAATATTAAGAAAAAAGTCACTTATTGCTGCTATATCCAACAAAGTTTTTGGTCTTCGAGCCCGATTTTAACCCAACAATGGATACGCCTGGGGTCCAGACAAGAAGACAAGCAAAACAAAAAGAAAAGGCGAAAGCATCTACATCTGCGTTGCAGCGGCCGGCATACAGCGGTACCGATGCCTTCGTGACTGCCGACACACCTAGAACGCTATGTGAAATTTCGCCGCGATCTTATAAGAAATCTTCTACAATCATGTCAAGAAAATCTACAGCGTCATCAGTGGCACGCCGCAAACGCATTGAATTGGAAGCCGCGGAAGCCAAAGCTAAGATTGAAATGGATTTAATATCTAAAAGATTAGAAGCTCAGCTCGCCGAGGTTGACGCCGAGGAAGAAGAAGCTGAAAACAATGACTCTCAAGCGTCAAAATCCATTCCTGACGGTACAAATGTAGAACGATGGCTTAACAATGATTGCGATCCCACCCCAGGGCAAGCAGATGATAATCTTCACAGACTTACTGATGTTTTACAACAATTTGTAACACAAACTGCTAGTAACAATCAAGACAAACTCCTAACTCGGCTGGCCACACCGAGGGAACTGCCCAATTTCAGTGGTGAATGCTTTGAATGGTTGCATTTCAAGCATGCATATGAAGAATCTACAAGATTATGTAAGTTCAGCGACTCTGAAAATCTATGGAGAATTAGACGGGCATTGCGCGGTGAAGCAAAAGAAGCGGTGACTGAGCTACTTATTGGAAACACCTCCCCGGCTACAGTAATAGAAGCCCTAGAGCTGAAGTATGGCCGTGCAGATCTGGTTGTGCAAAACCTATGTATCCAGTTAAAGAAATTGCCTCCGCTACCGCAAGCTTACCAGCAAGACATAGCTTCCTTCGCAGTAAAAATCAACAATGGAGTGGCAACGATGCGGGCACTTGGTCAAGAGGATTATGTTAAAAGTCCGGAGCTGGTCGCAGCTATTGTTTCTAAATTGCCCAGCACCCTACTCAGTAGATGGACGGATTATTGTTACAATAAGCTGAACGAAGGCAAATCGAAGCTGGAATTAATGGCAAGTTTCCTGAAACTTGAAGCAAACATGTTGGCGACTGTTGGGGCCATACTGCCAAAGGAAATGAACATAAAGAACAAATCATCTGAAAAGGTCAGAACTGTTTACACAACTTCTACTGAAAACCTGACCAAATTATGTTCATTTTGTAGAAATGAAAATCATCATCTAACTCATTGTAAAACATTTAAAAAGGCCTTGAAAAAGGATAGATGGAGATTTGTAAAAAAACAGAGATTGTGCTACTGTTGTTTGGATTCAGCACAACATAATGGCAAGGAGTGTCCAGCCCCTGTATGTGATGTGGATAGCTGTGGCATGACTCATCACCGCCTGCTCCATTGGACCAAGACGAAGTCAGCACCTCGACCCAACGTGGCCCCGGAGGAACCTGTAGCTCCTGCTGCAGCCCCTGAGGAACCTGCACCCAGTGTCTCCGTGTCCCACGTTACTGGTAAAGATGTCCCCTCTGTAAAGGAGCGGGAAGACGGGAGACCAAGTGACAACACCGAGTGGCATGCAAAGACTGGTTTATTTCCAACTACCCTACATACATAATAATCTGATTATATTAATCCTAATCTACCTACAACCCCCTTCTTTAAAACATAATTAAGATTTATAATAATACCCCATTACATTATAATTAATATTTCAATATACCCTCATCATCTTCTTCTCATTAACAAGAAAAGTATGATATATAATAATTAGACAATCATAAATTATATATTAAGTCATTACAAAATACATAAAATTCCTACATAAAAAAAACTACAATATAATATAAGGTATCAATTTTAAAATTAATTATTTCAAACATTACATCATATTATTACATTATTCATTCAATACAATTACATCATTAATTTAATAGAATTTTAACATTATTTATTATAAATATTAAATTTTATAATTATTTTTTACAATAAAAAACGATTTCATTAAAATTTCAATTAAGTAATTCATGTTTTAAAATATTATATTCTTGTATCAATAATTTCTTTCATAAAATAACATATTCATTCCTTTATCCTCATTTATCTAATTTTCATGCTAATAACAAATTGATAATATGCTATACTTATAGATAATTATTGTTCTTATCGCTTATCGCTAAACACCATGACGTATCACCGGAAGCCATCAAGAGTATCCCCAACGATCAGGTTGTCTAACGGTCCTGCCATAACGAGTTACATAATCATTATCAGTTGTCTGTGCTTCTGTTAGACAATCATTTTGTGGCACACTGGAGCTACGCGGTGAGGAGACGCGTGTGCTCGTCATTACGTCATCATCATAGTTATAACTATAGATCGGATTGCTATCCCTGCGTAAATAGCTGTCGAGAACGATTTGTCTCCGGTTTCGACGAATTGTATTGCCCGTGTTTATTAATTTTAGCAAGTATGATCTAGGCCCACTCAATCCGGTTACCTTTGCATTAACCCAATTCCTTCCCATGCGAACTTTGACCTTATCGCCTACGATTAACGGCTTAAGATTCCTGCTGCCCTTATCGAAGTATTTCTTCTGTACAAGTTGTCGTTGTTGCAATTCTTTATGTATCTGTTTTTTGTCATGCAATCTTGGTTCTAATAACAATGGTGAACAGGGGATTACGCTTCGTATTTTCCTATTGTTTAATAACTCTGAAGGAGATGGTAATTTGTCACTTATAGGAGTGTTTAAAAATTCTAATAACGCTAATCTAAAATCCGATCTTTCATACAGAGTCTTTCGTAACATACTTTTAACCGTCTGAATCGCCCTTTCCACTTGACCATTCGACTGCGGATATCTAGGTGACGATGTTTTATGTTCAAATTTCCATTCTTTTTCGAATTCTCGAAACAGATTCGATGAAAATTCTGGTCCATTATCCGAAAAGAATACCTCTGGAATACCCTGCCTGCTAAATATGTTTTTTAATCTATCAATAATGCATTTCGAGCTCAAATTTACGACCTCCTCAACCTCCACATATTTACTAAAGTAGTCAATCACCAAAAGATAACTTTTATTGTTAAAGTGAAATATATCGCCTGCAACCTTTGCCCATGCCCGTGTAGGTATTTCGTGCGAGATTAGCGGTTCCTTACTATTTTGTTTTTTATATGTTAAACAAGCCTGGCAATGAGAAATCATATCTTGTATTTGACTATTCATGTTTGGCCAAAACATTAACTCGCGAGCCCTTAATTTAGTTTTTTCCGCACCTAAATGACCTATGTGCACTTTCTTTAACATATCCTTCCGCATGCATCTCGGAATCACTATCCTGGTCCCTTTCCACACTAAACCATATGCCATGGTCAGCTCATCCCTAAAGTCCCAATAGGGCGTTATCACATCCTTGACCTCACTCTTATGTATCGGCCATCCATCCTCTATTATTCTTTTAAGTTCCTGCATCTCTTCATCATTATTGGTGTATTTCTGTAACTCAATAAAATGTGTATCTGTTAATGAATTACTAGCTGCGATAGCACACACTTGCGCTGTCACGTCCAGCTGATCGCGCGGACCGCTATCCTGCTCATCGCTCGGTGCCACCGCGCGCGACAGAGTATCAGCTATATACAAGTATTTGCCCGGTTTATATACTAAGTTAAACGTATATGGTTGGAGTCTTATCAGCATTCTTTGTAGTCGCGCCGGTGCAACTACTATCAGTTTATTAATAATACTAACCAATGGTTTGTGATCTGTTTCTATTGTTACGTCGCTCTTACCATATATATACATATAGAATTTCTCGCAAGCAAATACGCATGCATATAACTCCTTCTCGATCTGTGCATAGTTTTGTTCAGTCTTTGTCAGAGATCTCGATGCATAACAAACTGGCATTCCATCCTGCATCAAACAAGCGCCTAAACCATTCTTACTCGCATCTACCGATACCGTTACCGGCTTGTTTACATCATAAAACTTTAAAACTGGCGGGTTCGTGATACACTTCTGCAGATCAAGAAAACACTTATCATGCACTTCATCCCAATGCCACTCAATCTCCTTCTTCAATAGTTCTCTCAACTTGTGTGTTTTTTCCGACAGATTTGGAACAAAGTTGCCCACATACGTCACTAGCCCTAAAAAACGCTCTAAGTCCTTAACATTCTGCGGCACCGGCATGTTTTTTATAGGCAGAATGTGTGAGTCATCCGGCCGAATACCAGACTGTGATATTATATGACCTAGGTATTTAATTTCAGTCATACCAATCACGCATTTTTCCTTATTTAATTTGATATTTATTTCCTTACACCTTTCCAACACCCGACGCAGACATGCATCATGCTTTTCCTTTGTCTCCGCATAGCACAACAAATCATCCACAAATAATGTAACACCCTCTATATCATCGAAGTATTCATAAAGTCGCTTATGAAATACTTCAGAAGCCGATGATATCCCAAATGGCATTCTCAAGAACTTGTATCTACCAAAGATCGTATTAAAAGTGCAAAGGTCAGTGGACTCATCGTTTAATTTAATTTGCCAGAATGAGTGTTTACAATCTAATGTGCTAAAAAATTTCGCTCCGGATAGTTTTGCCGTAATCTCATCAAGTGTCGGCAATCTGTAATGTTCCCTTTTAATATACCTATTCAAGTCACGCGGATCTAAACAAATACGCACATCTCCATTAGGCTTTCTCACCACTGCCATACTATTCACCCAGTCCGTCGGGCCTTCCACTCTAGCTATTATTCCCTTTTCAAGCATCTCATCTAATTTCCGCTTAACATCATCCTTCAACGAGATAGCCAACTTACGCGGCGCGTGTACGACCGGTCGCGCGTCTGCGGCCAGCCGTATCTTATATTCACACGGCAGACATCCTACTCCATCAAATACTTCCGGATACTCGTCAAGCAAATTTCCTAACTTTTTCTCAGTGACCGATAATACTCGCTTCACTAAATTCATTTCTTCACACGATTTCTTTCCTAGCACGGGCGGTGATGTAACATCAGCTATTATAAATTCTACTATGAAAGGCCTATCTTTGTATAAACATTTAAGCCTACATCGACCTAACACTTTTATCTGACCGCCCGAGTAACTGACTAATCTTACAGACGTCGGCGTCAAATCGCTCTCGACAATACCTACCAGAGACATAAACCTGTATGGCAAAACATTTACATCCGCTCCAGTGTCCAACTTAAATTGAATCGAATTATTATTTATCAAAATATCCGCACACCAGTCATCGTCAGCCTTAAGATTCGACCCACGTACCTGATCCGTTGAGTTCTCCTGGACGGCGTATACGCGGCACACTCTCGCGAAATGATTCATGCGTTTACACTTTGCACATCTCTGACCATACGCGGGACACTTAAACTTTTCGTGTGAACTACCACAATACGCGCACTGATGTTCCGCATGTTGTGTACCTCTTCCTGCGTGCTCCGTCCGGGCGCGCTGTCCCACCGCGCTCGCCTGCGGCGGCCGGTGTCCGGCGGGCGGCGGGCGCCCGCGCTGCTGGTTCCCTCCGCCTCCTGTCCTGTGTCCGCCGGGTGCGCGCGCGCTGCATTGGCAAGCGCCGCAAGCGCCTCCCGGCTGCTGTCTCTGCACCAAGTGCATAGCCAGCTCGGTGTTGCCGTCCCACTCTCTCACCTCGTCGGTACTATTCCCGTCCTGCTCCGACCCCATTGTGCTAGCTTGTTTCCGGGACATTTCTGCTACGTTACATATATCTAATGCTTTTCTGAGCGTTAAATCGTATTCACGTAATAACCTCTCACGCAACACATTCTCTCTGAGACCACAAATCAATCTATCCTTTATGAGATCTTCCTGTAAATCCTTGAACTCGCACGTCAACGCCAATTTGTTTAGTTCAAATGCGTACTGTTCAACGGTCTCATTTTCTCCCTGGCTGCGAGTAAAAAATCTGTGTCTTTCAACTGTGAGGTTTTTCTTCGGTATAAAAAATGCATCAAATTTTTTGAACAAGCTATCCACCGTAACGTTCGTTTCCGCCGGGAAGGTGTCACTGACATCACGACATTGTTCACCGATGATGTGTAATAATATGCTCACTTGTACATCCTTGTCCTTTGATCCTAATTGACACGCCTTGAAATATATTTGAAAAGCTTTCTTCCATTTCGTCCACTGCAAACTCAAATTACCAGATGTAATGTTCGTTAAGTCCTTCTCAAAGCAAAATGGCGGGGGCGGTTGGAGCTGTGCACTGAAATCCATTTTTTCTTGACTATTCCTTCTTAATACGTGACAAATGTTATATCACCGTGCTTCTCGCGTCGTACCGTATACGTTTCTAAAGGTTTTTACGCGATTCGAATCGACTGCGCCATGTAAAGGAGCGGGAAGACGGGAGACCAAGTGACAACACCGAGTGGCATGCAAAGACTGGTTTATTTCCAACTACCCTACATACATAATAATCTGATTATATTAATCCTAATCTACCTACACCCTCTGATTCCCCGCAAGACTTAGTCCTCTTAAAAGTAGTCCCAGTGAGATTGCGCGGTCCCCTTGGTGTTGTCAATACTTATGCTCTCTTAGATGAAGGTGCATCTGCATCTATGATTGACTCAGACCTGGCTGAGAGTTTAGGTCTAGTTCCAGAGAACCCTTGTGCTGTGAGATTTAGGGACGCCTTTGGTATTGAGGTATATTCCTCAGCTGCCTCTAAAGTTTCAGTACAAATTTCAGGACAAGATAACAACAGTAAGTTTTATGATGTTAAGCTTATCAGATGTAGTCAGTTAAAATTGTGTCCTCAAGATTTGTCTGTTGTAAACAAAATTGAATGTGCACACTTATCACACATTAAACCCCTTTTATGTACTAAAGAAAATGTTGTGCCTCGTGTTTTGCTCGGTGAAGATAATCATTTTCTTCTAGCTCCACTTGAAATTGTACACGGTGACAGGAACTCATTGTATGCCTCGCGCTTTAAGCTAGGATGGACCATTCATGGCCGCCACCAGGGTCGCACTCACTCCTCGGTAAGTGAACTCAATGTCTTCCATCTCGCTCACTCTTCTGTCAACGATATGAATGAATTAAGTGAACTTAATGATTTGATCAAAAATTCCTTTAGTCTTGATTCTGTAGGAGTTTCAAATGTATGTCGTGAGAATAAAGATCATACCAGAGCTATTGAGATTTTAGATAAAACTGCTAGGCACATAAATTCCCAATAGGAAGTTGGTTTACCTTTTAAGAAAGATTCTTTTGAAATGCCTGATTCATACTTCAATGCGCATTTACGCCATCAATCATTGTTGAATAAATTTCATAAAGACAATAGTTATGCAATTAGGTACAAACAACAAATGTCTAGATTATTTGAAAATGAATATGCCCGTGAACTTGATGACAGTGAATTATCAGCGGACCATGTTTGGTATTTGCCTCATTTTGGTGTTCAAAACCTAAACAAACCTGATAAATTGAGATTAGTGTTTGATGCAGCCGCTAAAGTGAATGGTGTTTGTTTTAATGATTATGTATTAAGCGGACCTGATTTATATAACTCACTATTTGGCATCATGGTTAGATTTAGGGAAAATCCTATTGTGATTATGGCTGATATCCGGGACATGTTTCTGAGAATTAGGATTAGAGATGAGGATCAGCATGTACTAAGATTCTTGTGGCAAGAATCTTCAGAAAGTCCAGTTAAAATTTGTACCATGCAAAGTTTGATTTTTGGTGCTACATGCTCTCCATTCATAGCACAGTATATTAAGAACAAAAATGCTTTGAAATATGAAGATATTAATCCTGAGGCGTCTGAGGTCATAATTAATAACCATTACATGGATAATTGTTTATATTCTACGGGTGATGTACAAACCGCTATTCAATTAGTCCACGACATAACAGATATTCACAGTAAAGGTGGGTTCGAGATTAGGGATTGGTCGAGCAACAGTAAAGAGGTCTTAGATTCTATCCCAGCAAATGCACTAGCTCAGACAGCTGTAAAATTTAAAGATGGTGTGAATAATACAGCGGAGCCTACTTTAGGTTTGATTTGGCATCCGTCTGAAGACTCTTTTGGTTTTAAAATTGACTTGTCACGCATTCCTGGTAATGTTTTGAATGGAAATGTTCCACCTACAAAGGCAAAAATGTTAAGTATTATTATGTCTGTTTATGATATTCATGGTTTTTTGTCTCCCTTTTTGATCAAAAGTAAAATCATTTTGCAACAAGTACATAGGTCTGGTACTGACTGGAGGTGTGAAATACCCCCTGCTGAGCATGCCATGTGGGTAAAGTGGCTTGCAGAGTTAAAACAAATAGAACATTTGAGAATTCCACGTTTTTATCTAAAAAATAACTTCACACAGTATCATGCAGATGTGTCGGGTTTACATGTCGGTAAAAAAATTGTTGAAAAACAAATGCATATTTTTTGTGACGCTTCAATTAAAGCGTATGCTACAGTCATTTATTGGCGTTTGCAACTGGTTGACGGAACCGTGCTTGTAAGTTTTGTTGCTGCCAAGAGTAGGGTGACCCCACTTCGGCCCATATCTATACCTAGGCTAGAATTACAAGGTGCTCTCATAGGTTCTCGCCTCGCGGACATGGTTCAACGCGAACACAAAGATTTTAAGCCTGATAAGCGTTTTTTTTGGACTGATTCTCACACAGTTTTGCAGTGGATACGTGGTGACCCTAGGAATTATAAAACATTTGTTGCTCATCGTTTAGGTGAAATTGATGAGACCACTAGGATATCAGAATGGCGGTATGTGCCGACCAAACTGAACGTGGCGGATATGGCAACTAAAACTGATGCGCCACCGCTAACTTATGATAGTGTATGGTTTCAAGGACCCGAGTTCTTGAAACAGCCAGAAGAATTTTGGCCCAAAGACCTTAAGTCTTCCAAAGTCTCACAAGACGCGGTCTGTGAGACTAGAGATGTTAATGCGATGACGTCCCATGTCATTGAATATTCTTTAGCTAACGAAGAAGATTTTTCCTCATGGACGCGTCTCGTCCGTGTTACTGCTCGCGTTTTATTGTTTGTGAAACGATGCCGGCGTATTGAAACTCAGCTGAATGCTAAACTTATGAGTGAGGCAGAAAACTTATTGATAAAAAAATGTCAGCAGGATACGTTTGCGACGGAGATTGAACAACTTAAGCAAAATAAGCCTCTGTCGTCTAGTAGTCGATTGCTAACGCTGACGCCATATCTTGATCAAGATGGCATTTTGAGAGTTGAAGGTCGAATCAACAAAGTACATTTTGTTGACCTGATGTCTAAGCGGCCTGTAATACTCGACGGTCATCATAGAATCACACGGCTTCTGGTAGAAAGCTACCACCGAAAGGCGCTACATGGTGCCAACGAATTGGTCGTTAATGAATTACGGCAACGTTATTGGATTTTGAAGTTGCGTCCTACTGTACGGGGTGTTGCATCGCGTTGCTTGTTTTGTAAATATCGTCGCACCGCTCCTCAACCGCAACGTATGGCGGACCTTCCGGCTGGACGCTTGCAGCACAGTCGACTCCCATTTTCATTTACCGGTGTAGATTTTTTCGGCCCGCTGGAAGTAACAATAGGTCGAAGAAGGTGTAAGAGATATGGTGTAATTTTTACTTGTCTCACTGTGCGTGCGATTCATTTGGATCTGACAGAAAGTTTGAGTACGGACTCTGCCCTTATGGCCTTGAGGCGAATGATAGCTCGTCGGGGTACGCCTAATGTTATTTATTCGGATAACGGCACGAATTTGCGTGGTGCGGATAATGAGCTAAAACGCAGTGTAGCCGAGCTGAATAATAGTAAGCTTCATGATGAGTGTGCGATAAAGGGTATAGAATGGCGTTTCATACCTCCTGGGGCGCCGGAGATGGGTGGCGCTTGGGAGCGCATGATTCGTACCGTAAAATGTGCGTTGAAGGTTGCGCTCAAGGAGAGAGCTCCACAGTTAGAAACCTTAGCTACAGTGTTCGTAGAAGTAGAAGCTCTTGTTAACAGCCGTCCGATAACATATGTTTCGTCACACCCTAATTATCCCGAGGCTCTAACACCCAATCATTTTTTGATAGGAACATCGTCCATAGGTCCTACTTTAGGTAAATTCTGTAATGATGATTTTTATTTGCGCAAACAGTGGCGCATAGCGCAACGCTTAACCGATATGTTTTGGGCTAGGTGGTTAAAAGAATATCTTCCTACTTTACTACCTAGGTATAAGTGGAATAAAGATCAGAGAGCGTTGCGAGATGGAGATTTTGTACTTTTGATTGAACCTAATTTAGAGCGTGGCTCTTGGCGCCACGGAGTAGTGAGTGCGACATACCCAGGTGATGATGGTCGCGTTCGTATGGTTGATGTACGTACACGTACTGGTATTGTGCGTAGACCTGTAACTCGCGTCGCCTTACTTTCCCCTACGGAATGTTAGTGCTGAACTTAGTTTAAGTTTATTTGTGTTTATGAGGTAAATATGGGTTTGAAAATGTCTAATTTGTGATGCGTAATCGTTCCATTTGCCCATAGAATTATTTAATTTTACTGGAAAAAATTTCAATATTTTTTGTCACTTTTTTTTGTGTCACTTTGTTTTGTATAACTTGTTCATGGTTGTGGCACAATGTAAACCCACATTTTTTGTAACCTTTAATTGAACTTTCATTTATTGTCAATTTGACATTTGTGTGGTGTTACCACATAGATATAAAAGTATAGATTTGCTGTTTCTTAAGTTTCCATACAAAAAGAGCCTTACAAAGCGTGTCACGAATCTATAGACAACATTCTTCATCTGTTTACAAATTGAAAGTACTTGAAGTGTCAGTGACATATTAAAAGTGAAAAAAAAAGTAGATTTTGAATGTAAATCATCGCATAAAGTGTTGTATAATAAACGTTGCATAACTAATATAATGCAAAATGAATTCTACATGCAGCATAAAGCAGTGCGGTGCTAAAAAAGCTACAAATAATCCATTATTAACTTTTCATAGGTTAGTTGTAGTTGTTTTTCTTTTTGTGCATTGATTTTAATATTTAATGATTTTCGTGCGTAGTTCAGATTAAATAACCGTAATAAGACATGTAATCTTAAGGTCTTTATGTCTAGAAATTTGTATTTTTTTAGTTTAATCGGTAGTGTTTGTTTATATTTTGAATAGTGATGTGACATGTCGAGAGACCGTGATTCGATAATCATGTTTAAATATCAGGTAGATAAGTAGTATGGTGGTGGTGGTATGTTAATTGAATTATAAAAATGATGTAGGTATATAATATTGATATATCATTGGTATGTGATCATACGATTTGATTTTCCACAGACTTCCATCTGAATTATCACTAAAAAGAAAATGGTTAGAAAAACGGTAGCATTATATTATGTGATCTGTACAACAATGTTGTAATATTGTAGTGTATATATAGATAGTGTTATGATCGATATATTATGTGGTCTGTTCAATAATGTACATAATGGACAATATTTTTAAAATGTCGTCTTGCTTTTATTATTAATGTATAATAGGATTTTTGGCAAGCAGGTCAGGGTGTCTTTTAGGGACGCTATTGAAACAGCAGGGACGTGGGCATACTGGTCAACCTAAATTCAATTGGCAGGCGACATAAAAAAAACTGAAGAATTACACAGCCAAAGGATGTCCATCAGAGGTCCAGTGAAGGTCCAGTGAAAGAATGAATGGTTTAACCTACCTAATAGTTACTTACAAATTTTCAGTCCAACCAGTCCAGCCTACCAAACAACCACAAATTCATTCGCAATTTTGCATTTATAATATAATGTTTATAAATTATAGTAAGATATAACGGATGTTATGATATTAATGATAGGATGTTAATAAATGTAGTTATTAAATATTCTTTATGCACTTAATTTTGTTTAATTTCTAGTTTTATTGTTGTTTATCTAATTGAAATTCCAGCCACATAATAATTCAGCATAATAAATCACAGAATGTATAGGTATTCGCGTTGTAAATTCATACACAATTATTTTATCTTCTCTATGAACAAAACCAATATTATAGTACTATTTTTATCGATAGTTTCCATTTTAGTTCGATATTATAGCTTGCACATCACTGGCTGTCACCTTTGGTGACGTAGATGCGCGCGCAATTGACTGGAACAAATTTACACGCAAGACAGACACAAATGCCCTCCGTGTGTGTTACCATACCACAATTATTTGTAATTATTTGTAATACGCCAGTTCAGCACTAGGGGGCGGATTGTAGCCGACTTAATTAGTTTTTTAGTCTGTGCACTTCGAACTTTTATTGTGTGTAAAAACCTTAATGTAATTTTATAAAAAATAAAGTTTGGGCTCTATGGTCTTGAATTGCCAACATAAATGGCCGCTTTTTATTTGCCTCCTGTAAAATATTAAGAAAAAAGTCACTTATTGCTGCTATATCCAACACCTATCTATAAATGCTTATTAAGCTTACATAAAAATCATAAGTAGGTAGTTATGTAAGTTAAGAACTGTTTACAATGTTTCACAAGATGGTAGTTGTAAATAGGTGATTAACATTTATTGAGTGAGACTTGAGCTTGTTTTCTAGGTCCACTAGGCCCCACACTAGAATAAATATTAGTAAATATTAGTTGTAGAATCTTTTCATGGCCAGTAATTTTGCAAGTAACATATTTGACCTTTAGTCCGAAACACGGTTATGCGTTCACATTATTGCCTGGCTAATGTATAATTAATGGTGTAATACTTCCCCCAGACGACCTCTGCAATAGAAGCAAACAATTTTTTTATTTTTTTTTTTACTCAGGAAAAATGCGTTACGCATCATCAACCCACGCCGCGCGCGGGGCGATAGGTGGGACTCCCCCGTCGAAGATGGGCGCGGCGGGAATACACACTAAAAAATCTGAAGCACTTATCCGCGGCGAGGCCCACTACTATAACATTTCTAACTTGATTAGTCTCTTACTTCTACCCACATCAACCTATTTAGTAATTTGGTTTATAATTTAGACCCCAGAGTGATGAATAAGCTTTTTAGTGGTTAAAGTCACTGTATTAGACTGAACTGTAACGAATCCATTACAAGCACTTTGGGGCACATAAAATTATTCTAAAATCCTTTCTAATTACCTGTCTAGATTCTAGATAATAAAAGTTACCTAAATGTGGTTCATATTTTATAATTCTAGGTGTAGGGGTTTTGTCGACAATGTTGATTAAGTCAGATTCTCTCTTTATATAAATACTAGCTGCGCCCAGCGGTTTTACCCGAAGTACTGTAGCCTATGTGTTACCAGGGTCTAAGCTATCTCTATACCAAAGTTTAGCTCAATAGGTCCACCCGTTTAGGCGTGAAAGAGTAACAAACATACAGACATCAATACATTCTTACAAACTTACACATTTATAATGTTAGTAAGATAAAGAATAACACATGTTTCTCATTGTATTTGTTATTTATTCCTCTCAGCATGACCAAACACGTCGAGCAAGTACTGTGAAATTCACATGTAATTCCAAGTATAGGAACAGTTTACAAGCCTTTGAGCAAGTTGCGATGTTCATACATAAATCAATGTATACCGTGCTCTGAGATCAGGCTTTAGACCAGCCAAGGAGGTCCATTGGTAACTAGCAAGACCAGACATTATCCTGAGTAAACAGTACGAGGTAAATACATAGATATTAATATCATGACACTACGAACTGTGCTCAGCGGTGTTTACGTAAAAAATTATAGAATAGAATAGTAAAACTCTTTATTGAACATCATAAATTATCTTCCTGTCCTTATCCCACACTAGGTAGTGTCGTTACAACACGATCGATTTTTTCCTCCATTCAACTCTATCATCCGTCATATCTTCATCCACTCCCCTAGCATATCCTCTTTCACACAGTTAATCCAAACCTTTTTCACGCGCCCCCTTCCTGGATTACCACCCATCACCATATTCATGGACTTTTTGGTAAAATACAATAAAATAAGCCTATAAAGATTACAACAACAAAAAATTGTGTTTTCCTCCGCATTACTAAGCTACAATTAACAATAATAACAACAATTAAACAACATAACATCAACATTAATTAATAGCTTTAACAATTCATGTTAAAGTTATTAATCGGGACTTATCACCTAGATATCTCGGACTATACTAACTTGAGACTACGACTAAACGCTTCTAGAGCACTTGTCTCTTTACGATACTTACCCTAACTTAATACAATCTACTCTTCAGTAGCAAAGAAAGGAAATACCTACCCGTATAGAACCTATCAACCCATTTTAAATCTACTTGTATAAATTCCATACATAGAAATGTTTTGAAATATATATTTGACTATGTTAGGTTAGGCCTATGCCAGATTGTATCCCCTGAAAAGTAGCACTTGTGTCATTTTACGGATTTAACTACCTGCATACAAATTTCAGCGTAATTGATCCAGCCGTTTATGAACAAACATATATATACAAACTTACGCGTTTATACTATTGCTTGAATTCACAGACTTTACAATAGAGGCTAATATCGCACACCTCAAACACTTACTATAACGAGTAGTTTTGTAAAATTATAAAACCTAAAGCATATTTTGGAACGTTTTCATGAAGAAAAAGTATATTAAAACTATTTAATAACCCCTGACGCAAAAACGACGGGGTGTTATAAGTTTTACGTGTGTGTGTGCGTGCGTGCATGCGTGCGTGCGTGCGTGCGTACTAGATAACATGTAGGATCGGCAAACCAGTTAGATTCACATAATAAAATGTATCCCTTAGTTCTAAGTAAAGAGTCAGATTTTTATGTTCTGTGCAGTTTAGTTTCAACTTTCGCTTGTTCAGTTTTGGGCAGATCCAATTTACGACATGAAAAGAGATTTATTATTTGACACGATTTTTACAATATTCATCTCGAATCCCGGTCACAGTTGGTGAGGGTGAGAGGCGCCGGAAGTGCGTCACGGGACCGGAACTGCCGCGTCCAACTGAACCATAGACAAGAGAACCAAAATGGACCCCGCTTGATTTTCTGTATATAAACAAAATAGACAAAACATAGCGGGTTGAGGGGCGGTGTGCTACTCTTGATTGGGTCGTTCAAAGTACGACTCTCTTACGGCTCTCTTACTCTCAAGTAAGAAGCGTTGGTGCAGTGCACCCAGAATTTTACCTTTGTAAAATACTGGGTAGCACTGTACTAATTATGGGGAGCGTTATCTCTTACCATCATGAGAGCGTCGTGCTTGTCTTCTTACTTCGCTGTATAAAAAAATATTATAAACTCTTTGGTTCAAAGACATTTGACGCGTTATGCAGCGTCAATGCATATCGTCGGCGATAGTATAACTCCGGTAATGCATAATCTATGGTTGTGTCCTCTATGAACTGAGCCTACAGCATAAACCATTTGAATAACATTCTATTTTGTAGCTGGCTGGAATTTTTTGAACCGAAAAGGAAAATTTCGAACGTTCATTCTATGATTTATTTTTATTTTTTTGTGCACTGATGGGGATTACGTGCTGCGCCCATATTTCAAACGTTAAGCGCTGGATGGATTATGCGAATGCGAATGTCAAATCCAATCTGCGATGCGAGCATATTGGCTAGCCTACTATAGACATAGTCTAGACATAATAAATCTGTTTTGATTAATACCCTTAAACTAATTCATCATCATCACCATCATCTCAGCCAAAGGACGTCCACTGCTGCACATAGGCCTCCCCTTTGGACCTCCATACATACCGGTTAGAAGCTACCAGCGTTTTCCGGCGACCTTAATAAGGTCGTCTGTCCACCGTCGTGTGTTAACACACGACACTTATTAATTTCTTTTAATTCCAAGAGATTAAAATACGTCAATTTTGACGAATCAATATCGGACGAATCAATGTAGCCACACTATTATAGGTTATAGTATGGGTAGTAGTTATGGGTGAAGTGCGTAAGGTACCATACAAAATGTTCTACGGCTACATTGAATCGTCATCCTTTCCGTGAAATCAGACCGCACTTAAATCAGAATTAATGCGAGAGCAAACGATGTATAATTTTATAAAGTGGTCTTAACTCTACCCCACTTACGCTTTCGAAGAAATCTCGATAACTTCAAAGCGAGTTTTTCAGTCAAATAAAAAATGCAAAACATAAAACGTTATCGTTGTAAATTGTCACAGCGATATTAATTCACCGTCCGATTGACGGGACAGGGAAACTTTTTAATTCGCTCCGAAAGTTACAAATCCCTGTTGCGAAATTTGTTAATTTTTCACGCTTTGCGGCACAATTATAATTTCATAACGGTTACAAATCTAAATCAAATCACTTGGAATGAGAAGTTTGGGTTTTGACTTCATACCCATCAAGATATTATACTTGTATCCGAGATTTTTTTTTATGTGATGAAGTAGAAGACGATCAAGACGCTCTCCTGATGTTAAGAGATAACGCTGCCCATGTTCAGTACAGTGCTACTCAGGATTTCACAATTTCACAATGATGTGATTCTAGGAGCACTGCACCAACGCTTCTTACTCAAGAGTCATAAGATGTTAAGACTATTTAGCCCAGTAATTTCACTAGCTACAGTGCCCTCCTACCCAAGCTCAGTAATGTTTGCACATCACTGCTCAGGCGGTAGAATAACTGACATTGTTGGGGTACCCAACATGACGACCTCCTTCAAAGAAAGTCTACCCCCGGTAAAATCTACTGCTCGTATTACCGACTCATTATATGACATCATCATTTAATTTATTATGTTGCTATTCGTTCATTGACCAATTATTATGATTCTATGACATTATTATTATTTTTTAACTACACAATCTTAAATTATATTTTTGACATATTATTATTAATGTACATGACTTATTCTCCCTCTCTTCTAAACTTTCACTACACCCGACAGGGTCCACAAATGACCTAGTAAAATGTATGTAATATGTAAGATCCTTTTTAAGAAAATTATGTGGAAAGTGAATAAAGTATTTGAATCTGAATCTGAATCTGACTCAAATTTATATATATTTTTATTCATGTAGGTAGACATAATAATATATACCTAGCTATTAGGGATACACGCTAGATTAAATAAAAATTTGGCACACAGATCGTTTTTATGAATTACATATCCACTAAAAAAGATTTCTACACAAATGAAAACCAAATGCACCGTAAAAAAAAACAGGTAGGTAGGTTCTACGAAGAGAGATTCGTAGGGTAAGTTATTCGCAGGTATATCCCTTAGAATAACACGAGTGATTTAACTAACTGGCATTTTTAGTGGCCATTATTCTGGCCTGACTTTTGTCTCAATGGATAGCAGTAATTAAAGTAAGGAAACGGTAGCCTTTTTTATTTAGGTGATTTTATTGCGCTGTAAAAATACTTTAGTAGATGGAACTTGGGAAGTAGTGGGCTTTGAAGGAAAGTATTTAAAACAAGTAAATTCATTCAAAAGAGACAACTGAAAATTTACCTTTCAAAATAAATACGGAAGGAAAGGGATTTTAAAGTTTTCGTGACGAACAGACCAGCCTTTCAAGGTGTGTCTGTGTGCCAACGAATTAAACCACTGAAAATTATGTAGGTACATAATATTATGTTATGAAAAAAAATGCCACCCATATTCCAAATTTTAGTCTTGGATTTATAATAAAACAGTTAATCTTCGATCTTAAATGAGCAAAGCTATATATATTAAGGAAGTAACCACCACTGTGTTAAACTCGCAAAAAATTAGACAGTGTTATCTAACCAATGTACCAAATTTGAGCCCGGCGTTTAGGAGTGAATGAGTAACAAACATCCATCCATTCATCCATAGATTATTTTCCATCAATGCATACGAGTAGGTACATCTTTACAAACTTTCGCAATTATGATATAAGTCATCATCAGCCTATGTTCGTCCACTGCTGGATATAGGCCTCCCCCATGGCACGCCACTCAAATCTGTCCTCCGTCTTTGGAGCAGTTGGAGGAGCCAACCGCTCCCAGCGACCCTCCGGATATCATCGCCCCATCTCGCCCAAGGACGCCCTAAAGTACGTGATATTAGTATGATAAACAAAATTGAACTTTAGCTTTTTCAGTGCCATTATATCAACACGTATTTGCCCCACCTTGAGGCAACCTTTATAAAACAATGTAATCATTATGCTCAAGGCAACACAACTTGGTACATCAAGTTCTTTCAGCCTATCGAGCCATAAAACAAGTCAAAGATCTCAATAAACTCGAAACCTAATTAACCGTGAAATGCCTTCCAAATTACGCTGGAGAGGTTTTGATGAAAATAATTGTGTAAGTTGTGAAGGCTCATTATATGTATGACGACGGCCCTCAGGCCTCACGAAATAATATGTAATACAGACTTATATGAGCATTGATACCGTGACTTGTACGTCGTATGTAAGGCTGTATGTAAGTATGTTACTTTCTTTTTTTGTTAATCTCAATTATGAAAATAAAAAGAAAGATTTATTTACAATGGCATAGGAATTCATAAATATTATTTCATACAAAAAAAGCAGTTTGTACTACTCGTATTTTTTGCGTTTAAACTATTGAAAAGATGATACACTGTGTCATTACGTACTTATACTTTGTTTACAATACGCAACACCTTTTATCCCCTTAACTTTCCCTAATTCGTTGCCCTTAACCAAAAACACCAAAATAAGACGTTGTGAAGGATCACACTGGAATTGCACGTTTAGGCACGAACAACTCGAGAAAACTTAATTTTTACAGAAAATAAGATAGAGGCTATGGCGCCAATAGTACCTTGCTTGACGGAGAGAGTTATGCCGGTTTCCCGCCGGAATTGGTTGCAGCGATGACATTGACAGCTGCATTTTGCACATGGTGACATTGATTGATGCATGTTGTTGTTATTTTTTTTTATTATCTAGGAGGGTGTAGTCGCGCGTAAACATCCTCCCCCCCGTTGAAGATCAGCAGATCTTCAACACTCTAGGTCGGCGGCAGAAGGTAGAGGACACAGCCGTGTCAAGGGGCGCCGAAGGCGGCCAGTATTTGTCTTGACATCGGCGACTCTTGCTATGTTATCTGGACCCATGTATAGCTTTTCCACCAGGCCCAGGCGCCAGCATAATGGAGGTGATGAGTCGTCTTGGAGCAGCACTAGGTCTCCAATGTTTAGGCGGGAACCATTTGTCTTCCATTTTGTGCGTTGTTGTAGGTCAGACAAGTATTCCTTTTGCCAGCGTGTCCAGAAATGTTGCCGCATTTGCTCCAAGCGAGTATATCGCTGAAGCTGGTTTGGTTTTAGGTCTCCAACTGGCGGTGATGGCAGCGCAGTCAGAGATCGCCCAATTAAGAAGTGTCCAGGAGTAAGAACGGAGGTCTCGTTAGGTGATGGTGAAAGGGGACATAAGGGACGACTGTTGAGGATGGATTCTACTTGAGCAAACAATGTATTTAATTCCTCAAAAGTTAAATGGCAGTTGCCCATAACCCGTTTGAGATGATGTTTGGCAGCCTTTACTCCTGCTTCCCAAATTCCTCCAAAATGAGGTGCGTAGGAAGGAGAAAATACAAATTTGATTCCCTCGCTACTGGCATATTCTGATAAATAGTTTTGATTATTTTTAATAAATTCGCCAAATTCCCTAGCGGCGGCAACGAAGTTGCGGCCGTTGTCACAAAAGACTTCAGATGGCTTGCCTCGGCGGGCTACGAATCGGCGAAATGTCATTACGAAAGCATCTTTGGAGAGATCACTCACGGCCTCCAAATGGATGCACTTATATCGAAGGCAGATAAATAAGCACAGGTAGCATTTAATGACCTTTGAGCCTCGACCCTTACGATTTATAATGTAGAAAGGACCTGCGAAGTCAATCCCTACTGTATTGAAGGGGTAATCTACAGTGATGCGCTGTTTGGGCAGGTTTCCCATTAAGGGTTGAAGCGTTTTGCCTTGATGACGTCGGCACACAACGCAATTGAACACTGTACGGCGGGCTCGGTGTCTGCCATTTATGGGCCATACAATGTCGCGGACCAATGATAGTAATAGTTGCGGACCGGCGTGCAGATTTTGTTTGTGCATATATTCAAAGTATAGTTGGGTGAACCTATCTGATGAGTGCAACAAGATAGGATGTTTCTTGTTATAATGAAGATCAGAGGCGTCAAGACGTCCTCCAACTCTGATTAAATTAGTCTTTGGATCAAAAAATGGTGATAAGGATAGCAAATTAGATTTGGTACTTAACGATTTGTCTTTTGAGAGAAGCCCATATTCTATGGGAAATGTTTGCGTTTGTGAAATACGAGCTAGGTGGCAAAATGAATTGTCTAACTCATCTACAGTTAAGGCTGAAACATTTTTGTTTTTGGGAAATCTAGTGTTGTGTATAAATCTTAAAATGTAGGCAAAGGTTCGTTTTAATTTATTGAAGTTGGAATAATTGGCAAAATTAATTATGGGCTCAGAAGGAGCAGCTACATGGGACTTTAGCTCAGGTAGGTCTTTGCTGGCCGTAGAGTTTAGGATAGGCCATTCAGTCTCCGCCAGGAGTAAAAACTCTGGACCGGACCACCACAAATCCGCCTGTTCAATTTGGCTTGGGTATACACCCCTTGATATCATGTCGGCTGGGTTCTTAGAGGTTGGGACATAGCCCCATGAATTGGGATTAGTTAGGTCACAAATCTCAGAGACCCGGTTGGAAACAAAGGTTTTCAGGTCACGATGACTTGTGTGAAGCCAACCTAGTACCACAGCTGAGTCAGACCAATGGTAAAATTGAATAGACTTGTTGCGCAAGGATGATGACACAATCTGGCATAGCTTGGCACCCAATAGAGCGGCGCAGAGCTCTAGGCGCGGGATGGTGGTGGCCTTAATGGGTGCAACCTTGGATTTAGCGCACAGAAGGCGGACATGGACCTTGTTGTTGGAGTCCACACTTCGGGCATAAACACAGGCACCATATGCCACTTGAGAGGCGTCACAGAAGGAGTGCAACTCTACCTGGTCTGAGTCACTAAGCAACACTTGTCTGGGGATGTTTAAATTGGATATGGCTGGTAGAGTGGTTAAGAATTTCAACCAAGCTTTCGAGATATCTTTAGGTACGGGGTCGTCCCACCCTAATTGTTTCAGCCACAGGGTCTGAATCCACATCTTGGGCAATATTATGCAGGGACTTAGCAAACCCAGGGGGTCAAAGATTTTGAATGATGAGGATAATATGGATCTCTTTGTGATAACATTAGTTGCTGAAGGAATTTTGAAAGTGAAATTTATGGAGTCTGATTTAGGATTCCAGCCCATGCCTAGGGTGCTGGCTGATTCGCTAGTTATCACTTTATCACAATTTGCATCTGATATGACAGACTCAAGAATGGATGGAATGTTTGTTTTAAGTTTGCGCAGGTCAAAACAACCTTGTTTTAATGTTTGGGATACAGATGTGAGCAAGTGTTTTAATTCCTGCTCAGAATCACAGCCTGTATAAAGATCGTCTACATAAAAGTCCTTTTGTATGATGGTTTTGATTTGTGGGTCATTGCACTCCTCACCAATCTGCCAAAGACATCTTGTGCTCAAAAAGCTAGAACTGGCTAGGCCATATGTGACTGTGTTCAGCCGCAAAGTTTGGATAGGAAGAGATTCGTTCTCTCTCCACAAAATTAATTGTAGATTGCGGTCATCTTCATGTACTTCTACTTGTCTGTACATTTTGGCCAGATCCCCAGTTAGGACATATTTATATTGTCGGGCCCTAATCAAAATGGAAACAAGAGAATCTTGGACATTGGGACCAGTCATGAGTATATCATTGAGAGAAAATCCAGAGGTTGTCGGAGCAGACCCATCAAAAACTACTCTAGTTTTTGTGGTTTCACTGTCAGATTTGAAGACAGCATGGTGGCATAGAAAATAGGCATCATCAGGAATAGGATTTGATTCTACTGAGAGATGACCTAAGTCAGCATACTCTTTGATAAAATCTGTGTACTGAGGTTTCATTTCGGGATTCTTGCGGAAACGCTTTTCTAGCGCAAGAAACCTTTGCTTTGCTAGATTATAGGAGTCACCTAAGCAATGTGGGGACTCTTTCAGGGGTAGCTTGACGCAGAACCTGCCTGAAGATAGGCGAGTGGTGTGAGAGGTGAAATGGTTCTCACACTCTTGCTCGCTGGTACTTAAAGATTTTAGTTGGGGAAGCTCTTCCAGCTCCCAGAATTTGGAAATTTGGTTGTTTAGGTCATCATCAGAATTAAATTCTTTAGTTATAGCATGATGACATTGGAGCTTGTCAGCTCGATTTGAATTGTTGATGTAGTACATAGGACCCGCTATAATCCACCCGAATTGCGTACTTCTTAGTTTGGGTAGGCCATTGCCAAGAGAACGCTGGTCGCAACCAAGCACTTCCCAGAAGATGTCCGCACCTAGCAGGATATCTATCTCTGCCGGCTGATAAAATTGGGGATCGGCAAGCTGGAGGTCTTTCAACAAAGGTTGGTATGCAGATATGTTGATGAATGATTTTGGTAACTCCCCTGTCAATTCATTCATGATTAAAAATGTGGTCTTGATGCTGAATGAGCTGTGCAAAGAAGATAGCTTTGCTTGACAGCTTTCAGTGACCTGATTGGATGTAGAATTTCCTATGCCAATAATGTTGATTTTGTTAATAGGTTTTGGAGTTAAGGATAGTCTTTCCTGAAGGGATTTAGTCATAAAGGAAGATTGACTGCCACAATCTAAAAGAGCACGGGCTTGCTCAGTCTTATTTGTTACTGGATTGTGTATTTGTATGAGAGCTGTGGACAGATAAACTTCACTATGTTGTTTGGAAAAAGCTGATAAAGAATTTTGACACTCATTGTCTGCACAATCACTGAAATTTGCCGCTGAAGGCTGCACAGGTGTATCTGTGTGAAGTAAGGTGTTGTGTCTACGCTTGCATGTACGGCATGGTCCTAGGTTACAAGTTCTGGTAAAGTGCCCTGAGGCGCAGAGCTCTAGGCGCGGGATGGTGGTGGCCTTAATGGGTGCAACCTTGGATTTAGCGCACAGAAGGCGGACATGGACCTTGTTGTTGGAGTCCACACTTCGGGCATAAACACAGGCACCATATGCCACTTGAGAGGCGTCACAGAAGGAGTGCAACTCTACCTGGTCTGAGTCACTAAGCAACACTTGTCTGGGGATGTTTAAATTGGATATGGCTGGTAGAGTGGTTAAGAATTTCAACCAAGCTTTCGAGATATCTTTAGGTACGGGGTCGTCCCACCCTAATTGTTTCAGCCACAGGGTCTGAATCCACATCTTGGGCAATATTATGCAGGGACTTAGCAAACCCAGGGGGTCAAAGATTTTGAATGATGAGGATAATATGGATCTCTTTGTGATAACATTAGTTGCTGAAGGAATTTTGAAAGTGAAATTTATGGAGTCTGATTTAGGATTCCAGCCCATGCCTAGGGTGCTGGCTGATTCGCTAGTTATCACTTTATCACAATTTGCATCTGATATGACAGACTCAAGAATGGATGGAATGTTTGTTTTAAGTTTGCGCAGGTCAAAACAACCTTGTTTTAATGTTTGGGATACAGATGTGAGCAAGTGTTTTAATTCCTGCTCAGAATCACAGCCTGTATAAAGATCGTCTACATAAAAGTCCTTTTGTATGATGGTTTTGATTTGTGGGTCATTGCACTCCTCACCAATCTGCCAAAGACATCTTGTGCTCAAAAAGCTAGAACTGGCTAGGCCATATGTGACTGTGTTCAGCCGCAAAGTTTGGATAGGAAGAGATTCGTTCTCTCTCCACAAAATTAATTGTAGATTGCGGTCATCTTCATGTACTTCTACTTGTCTGTACATTTTGGCCAGATCCCCAGTTAGGACATATTTATATTGTCGGGCCCTAATCAAAATGGAAACAAGAGAATCTTGGACATTGGGACCAGTCATGAGTATATCATTGAGAGAAAATCCAGAGGTTGTCGGAGCAGACCCATCAAAAACTACTCTAGTTTTTGTGGTTTCACTGTCAGATTTGAAGACAGCATGGTGGCATAGAAAATAGGCATCATCAGGAATAGGATTTGATTCTACTGAGAGATGACCTAAGTCAGCATACTCTTTGATAAAATCTGTGTACTGAGGTTTCATTTCGGGATTCTTGCGGAAACGCTTTTCTAGCGCAAGAAACCTTTGCTTTGCTAGATTATAGGAGTCACCTAAGCAATGTGGGGACTCTTTCAGGGGTAGCTTGACGCAGAACCTGCCTGAAGATAGGCGAGTGGTGTGAGAGGTGAAATGGTTCTCACACTCTTGCTCGCTGGTACTTAAAGATTTTAGTTGGGGAAGCTCTTCCAGCTCCCAGAATTTGGAAATTTGGTTGTTTAGGTCATCATCAGAATTAAATTCTTTAGTTATAGCATGATGACATTGGAGCTTGTCAGCTCGATTTGAATTGTTGATGTAGTACATAGGACCCGCTATAATCCACCCGAATTGCGTACTTCTTAGTTTGGGTAGGCCATTGCCAAGAGAACGCTGGTCGCAACCAAGCACTTCCCAGAAGATGTCCGCACCTAGCAGGATATCTATCTCTGCCGGCTGATAAAATTGGGGATCGGCAAGCTGGAGGTCTTTCAACAAAGGTTGGTATGCAGATATGTTGATGAATGATTTTGGTAACTCCCCTGTCAATTCATTCATGATTAAAAATGTGGTCTTGATGCTGAATGAGCTGTGCAAAGAAGATAGCTTTGCTTGACAGCTTTCAGTGACCTGATTGGATGTAGAATTTCCTATGCCAATAATGTTGATTTTGTTAATAGGTTTTGGAGTTAAGGATAGTCTTTCCTGAAGGGATTTAGTCATAAAGGAAGATTGACTGCCACAATCTAAAAGAGCACGGGCTTGCTCAGTCTTATTTGTTACTGGATTGTGTATTTGTATGAGAGCTGTGGACAGATAAACTTCACTATGTTGTTTGGAAAAAGCTGATAAAGAATTTTGACACTCATTGTCTGCACAATCACTGAAATTTGCCGCTGAAGGCTGCACAGGTGTATCTGTGTGAAGTAAGGTGTTGTGTCTACGCTTGCATGTACGGCATGGTCCTAGGTTACAAGTTCTGGTAAAGTGCCCTGAGCGAAGACAGTTGTGACAAAGATTCAATTTTGTGACTTCAGCCTTTCTATCTTCCACGCTTTTAGATTTGAATATAGGACAGTCATAAATTCTATGATCACCTTGACAGACTACACATTTGTTTGTTTGTGATGTAGCAGCAAAAGACTTGACCGGATTGGTAGGCCGCTTCTGAATTGGATTGGAAGTCTTAGTAGGTTCAGATTTATTCCTATTCGTGGACTCTAAAATGTCTGCACGATTTGTGAGAAATTTGCAAAATTGTTGTATAGTAGGAATATCTTCTAGTGAATTGTTGTATTCTTCCCATTTAGCTAACGTTCGATTGTCTAGCTTAGAACACATTATATGGATGACTAGGACATCCCAATGCTCAGTAGGTTGCTTAAGATTTGATAAAGCTCTTAAATTTTTCATAACATTGTCTACCATAAAACGTAGGGATCTTTCAGACTCTCTGGTGAATGCATTTATGTTTAATAGAGAGGTTAAGTGGTGGTTGATTAGTTGACGCTTATTATCAAACCGTTCGCACAATAACATCCACGCTGCATCATAGTTAGAGCTGGACACTTCCAGGTTGCTTATGACTCGTGCAGCATCACCTTCCAAATATGATATGAGATAGTGAAATTTATTAACATTTGACACTCTATCATTTTTATGTATTAATGAAATGAAGGTATCCCTGAAGTCAAGCCATTTGAAGAATGAGCCATCAAATTTAGGAATGTTTATTTGTGGAAGCTTGAACCCTATGTTGTTGTTATGGCTACATTGGACAGTTGTATGTGAGGAGCTGCCACAGCTTTCCTCTTCTGTCTTGGCTGTTGAAGTTTTTGTTAATGTGTGAGCTAATGCAATATTACTAGCAAATTGTTGTTCAATATCATCTCGCTCATCAATTTCTTCGTCTAAATTAGTTGAGTTTAAAATTTCTATTTGCCCCTGCAGTTCATCAAATTTGTTGCATAGAAGTTCAAATTTTGACAATTTTATATTAAGTTCAGCAGCTTCTAAAGTACTTAATGATGCCTTTTTTGTTAAAATAGATAAGTAATTCTTGAATTTGGTAATTTGGCCTTTGATAGAACTGCGTTTTATTAGTAAGGTCTGTAAATCTTGAGAGAAATCAGATCTGTTTTGTTCACTTGGATTACTCATGATTTCGATGAAAATACGTTACGAAATTCAGAAAATATAGTAGTGCACGTTAAAAGAATAACTGGTACACTGTTTTTATGCAAAATTACTAGGTTTAAATACGATTTAATAGTAGAAATTTCGAAAAGAAAATTTGAAATTGCTCGAAAATTTAAATGTTGTAACGGAATGTACGATCTACTATCTGATATTGTTTGCTCAAAATAGATGGAAAAACGGGAAAAGAACAAAGGAATGGCACTTATCTGCACTGGCTTGGCTGCGGTGTGGCGTACTTTTGTAGAAATAGCGACTTTTCTGGTCGAACCAACCGGCTTGGCACAGCGGACACGCACGCGTTATGACGATTGCACTTTTCGCAGTTTTTGCTTGAAATTGTCCACAATTTTGATTGTTCTCGACACGGTCGCCAGATTTATGTGAAGGATCACACTGGAATTGCACGTTTAGGCACGAACAACTCGAGAAAACTTAATTTTTACAGAAAATAAGATAGAGGCTATGGCGCCAATAGTACCTTGCTTGACGGAGAGAGTTATGCCGGTTTCCCGCCGGAATTGGTTGCAGCGATGACATTGACAGCTGCATTTTGCACATGGTGACATTGATTGATGCATGTTGTTGTTATTTTTTTTTTATTATCTAGGAGGGTGTAGTCGCGCGTAAACAGACGTTATACATATATTATGTCCCCCAGACTGTAGTGTCTGCGGTGGCAGCCTATCGTCTGCCTGAGAGACGTTATATTGTAAGTGCCGTGAGAAACATTGCTGTTCTTAATAAACTAACTTGTGAATAAAGTCACGGCATGTATTCTGAGGTATATCTGTGCTAAGTACAAAGATATTTGACATGTGTATTGGTAGGGAAATTATGTGTTTCCGTAAATCCTGAAATATTAGTTAATGATAAAGTTATTTACATTATCTGATCGAACGTCAACAAATTTCGAATAAACGTAGTAAAAGCCCACACGGGCTTTAATCCCTATGAGTTTCGTGCTTCTTTTCATAGAGGTGCTTTTCGAACGAGCAGTAGAGTCTCAAAATAGAACTAATAAATTGACTTGCAAAAGTGCTCCATTGGTAGCGTCCAGGCGTTTTTATTTTTTTATGCCAATAATTACACTGGTAACATTGCCCTTTAGTCCGAAACACAGAAATACCTGCACATTTCTCTTGATGGACGAATGACTAGCAAAAGTGTGGTATGACTCTAGGCGACCTCTCCAATAGAGGTACCACTACAAAACTAGTTAAATCCATTTGTACTTCAGCCCCTCAAGCACATAAAAACATTGACATAAGACTAGCAACTCCCGACCTACTGTCAAGAGTAATTAGACGTTTATAAAAGCACAATGACAATGGGAGTAGCTACGAATTATATGGAATGACAGCGCGAGTAGCGTCTTGATGTAATATTTCAGATTACTCCTGACAGTGGGACGAGAGTTGCTACTCTTATGTCAATCTCTTTTTATGCTAAAGGGGCTGGTGTGATAAAAATCTGACCAGTATTGAATGAAAAGCCACTTGTTTCGTTTAGACAATATTGAAAGAGTACCACCAATAAATACCATTGGGCGCGTGCTAACTCCACTCCTCTCCGCTCCACTCCGCATCGCATCGGCGGTGAATGGAGAATCGTTATATTTATTGAGTGACGCGGCGAGCGCTCGATTGACAAATGCAAACCAATAAACAAGTCACTTCGAACAGTTTACACACACTGTCCAATAATTTAGCTACCATCTCTAAAAAATGAGTTTACACTCTAACAAAACAGATTACCCGGGAGAGAACCCACTCGTTCCCCAAAATTCGTCCCCTTTCCCCATTCGACCCCCAACATTTTTGAGGTGTTCACTCGTGCCCTGATCCTATATGACAGGTAATAAGACAGGAATATTTTTCTTTGGTGTCACCAAATAAATCCAAAATTTACATAATATAACTACTAACTAATACATAAACACTAATGTAATTCACACTGTCAGAGTCAAATCACAATTATAGATGACGTGGCTAACCTATATGTTGTAGTTTCTGATCACAATGATTATAACAGGGCCTGTAGAATGGACTAACGACTGCCTTAACCTATGAGTTAGGTACACGTCCTCATAGGTCTGAATAGAGTACGCCTAAAGTTTAAAATAGTGATAAAGATTATTAATAATGTAAGAGAAACACTTCCAAAAAATCAGAAAATATTTAGAAGTCTAGAAACTAAATCTCTGTGTGTCCCGAGTCACGAACCACTTTAGCGCGTATACACCGTCGCGTTCGACGAATTCAATTCCCGAACTTAATCATAAAAGTTTTAGAATAAACAATGTGCTGTCGAGTGTCTGCTATACCTCTATAATGTTATGTATAGAAAACGTGGTTCAGCGTATAGAGCCTTATATTTACAAGTTATATCCTGCCATAATATTATAAATGCAAAAGAATGGGCAGGTTTCGTTATATGGTTGTGTTATAGTTACCCCTTCACACCTTACGGCAGCCCCACTAAAAAACCTGGGGGTGTTCCTGCGGGACGCCATAATGCCGGGACAGCGGGTATACCGAAGCACTCATCCGCGCACCCCTTCACACCTAAAAGCGAAGTTTCTTTTTCAAGCGGTAGTAGTCAAGGGGCTATGTGGTGCGGATGTAATTTTGGATCAGAGAGTTTGAATCCTGGCCCCGCACCATTGACTATAATTAGTTTTGTGCGGTTTTCCACTCGCTATACTGGTGGTACGCTTCGGCCGTGGCTAGTTACCACCCACTGGGTATAAACCGTGTCGTCAAGCGATCATTATGACCTTGTTCTGGCATGATTTTCAGTAAAGCCAGGGAGGGATTTGTTCCGCCTTTTAGGTTTAGTCTGCTACCATCTTCGGCCGTATCGTCGCTTAACATAATTCGAGATCGTGGACAAAGGCTATCCTATAACGAATAAAAAATCATATACCAAATTTTAACGAAACCAAGCTAAATAAACATAAAGTTATATCTAAGTTATCCAGTTAGTCTACAAGTGTACAACACATAGGTAAGTAAGTGCAAGTAGTCTCGGCCATAAATAAGCCGCTTACAACGGTCGTGTAAGACAATGAACGCTGCCCTCGGGCGGTTTAGATATCATAACTTGCAGTATTATGTTACTGGGGAACTTTACACAGGAATATGTGGCCACTTTCTATGTATAAATTGTTTTTAAACAGGAAAAAAAGCGACGAAAAAAGCGAGAGGAAGAAAAGACGGAGTAAGTAAAGACTTTTTTCAGAAAAAAAGCTTTAAGCCACCTATCTAAGTGTGTTTCTAAGTTAAAATATTGAAGTTGAGAGAAATGGTTCAAAACTGGACTGGGATTTGAAATTTGAGCGTTTACAGAATAAAGCGTGGTCGTTATATTATTTTGTTTTTGCTTATTCCGTTTTTTCGTTTTTTGCTGGTATTCATACAATTTTGTATAATGTGTATGATTCTGACTGATTTATCAACGCACAGCTCAAACTACCGAACGGATTAAGTTGGAATTTGACACAAAGATAATGTATATTGTTATGTAGACATCCGCTTAGTAAGGATTTAAATGCGGGTGCATAACAATAATTAGGTATAATATAGAAATGTATAAACAAAATAATATAAAAATATTAATGTAAAGGAGGAGCCTTTTCAATAAAATTTCAATATAGCAAAACCGTACCTACGAGTAGCTATTATATTTACATTTTAATGTTATTGTTCATATGCGTACAACAATTTACTCTCATTATCTTCACAAAGCAACATACTTCCCTAGTATCTTACGTGTACGTACGAAGCCTCATAACTAAGGTTTAATTGGTAAGCTACCTTCGCGTAGATTCAGGCAGTCTCGGCCGGTCGCAAAGGAACCTCTGGTATTAAATTTTCCTTTATAACTACGTTACTCTTACAAGAGTCTCTTTGTAGTGGTTAGTTGCTTTCTTTGGGACATTAGCTTTTTGTTAGAACTAAGTGAGTAGACCGTGATCTTTTTTACCGACTTCAAAAATAGAAGAAAAGATTCGAAATTCGTAGAAATCTTTTTTTTTTGTTTTGTAGTACCAATGTTCATTGATTACTCGAGGATGTCTTACGTGATTTGTATTTGTTTATGTTACCTCTTCACAACTGAACGGCCGAACGTATTGAGCTGAAATTCGGTACATATAGGTAGCTCAGAAATAACGTAGCATTTTCAGCAGGTAAAACTGCAGGACACACTCAGTATTTAAAAAAATTGCTGGTACACGTTGGTCGGGTACACATTTCAAACTCGCGCTTGAGAACTAGGAATTTCACTGAAATGTAACTCAATACGTATTTTACGGGCGTACGCAAAAGCGTACGCCTCTAACCGCCCAATGTGTACCAGCGGTAAGAAATGTTCTGTCTTAATTAGACATTTAATTAAAAGGAAGTTCATGTAGTAATAAAGTTTTCCATGTACCAAGTTAGTTCACCTCAACATGTACTGGGCTCTCCATCAGGCTCGGAACCCAGGGGCAATTCATACACGATACTCAACATTCATCTCTTGGGCCCTACATTTAATCATACGAGGTTATCGCAGAACCAATTAACAAGTAGAATGGTCAGTTTAAGCCTCTGAACAAGACTGAAGTTTGTACAAAACATAGTATCTTCTAATATAATAAACGTGAAAGTTTTTAAGAATGTATGGATGTCTGGATGTATGTTACTTGTTCACGTCTAAACGTGTGGACTAATTGAGCTGAAATTTGGTAAAGAGATAGCTAAGACCCTGGAATAACACATAGGCTACAGTACAATACCGCTGAGCGTAGCTAGTAAAATATAAACGTAACATACTTCTTGTGTTCTTCGTCAGCGCTTCCAGTAAATGCTCTAACATTTTATTTAGTTGTATCTCATTGGGTCTTAACATCTAATGACTCTGGAGTAAGAAACTTTGGTGCAGTGGGCCTAGAATTTTACTTCATTGTGAAATACTTTGCAGTGGGAAGCTAAATAAAATTAGTAAAAATTATAATTCACCATTGAGTATTTATAATATTCGCGTAACATTTTTCTAAGCTTACTTCACCGGTTCTAATACAAACACCCTATAACGTTTAATCTAATCATATTAAGTAATGTGTGTAGGTAATTCCCTTTGCCCTTGGAAGGCACAATCCCTACGATGTACGTGTGACGTCACCGGCCATTGTACCTATTAATTTATAGCCTTAGAACACGGAAAATGTAAGGATATTCAATACCTAGTTATATAATTTCAATTTTTTTATCCACTGCCTGGGGGCGGAAATCATTGGCTGGCATTCATTCATTTTAAGGTCATGGCTTTACTTTTAGGTCACGGAACTCTCAAAAAATCTGTAATTTTTAAAATTATTACTTATTTTTCAATATTGTTTGATATCAATATAGTGGCACGATAATTTTGTCAAATTATAATATGTCAAAAGGAACTAGATGAGACTCGCACAGGATTGAATGGTGGTCAACTTAGTGCTAAAGCAGCATATTCTACCAGTTGTAGAATGAAAATGTACTGGACAATGGGAGGAGTGCAGACAATATTATGGAAAATAGAACTTAAAACTCACAACATACAAAAGAAAAACCCTCACACTACCACACTATATTACATACCTCTCTGTCAAATTTCAACTCCATTCGTTCAGTGATTTAAGCTGTACTTTAGATAAATAGAATAGAATAGAAAATACTGTATTGTGGCACTATATGTAGTTATATACAAAAACTTAGAACTAAAACAATTTATAAATACACCTACAGGATATCCATTTTCATTGGTCATGTCTACAGGACAGTAGCATCAAATTGATTCGTATCCAGTGATCGTTTGAATGTGTAATTCAGCACAGCAATATTCAAATTAGTTGCGAATTTAACTGCAAGTTTAACGTATGGCATGCGGTAGTTATACAGTTACTGACAGTTAGCTGTTGCAAGTTTAGAGCGTTTCAACTGACATATTAATAGTTTAACAGGTAGTACACATATCTCTGCAGGTATTACAGCTATATATGTGTAAATTTTACTAGCTTTGGTCTAATAAAACGAAAGGAAAAAATAGAACAAATTTCTCCTTTTCTTTTTTATGTCGTGATCAGATCGCAGAACAGCCAGGAATAACGTCTTTTTGTGAAGAGGCCAATTACTATTATATGAGTGTAAAACCTTTGTTTTTTACAAATTCTTTTTATAATAGTTTTTGCTCTTTTCTTGTTTTAATTTATTTTTCCCTATGTGCCTGTGTGTACTTTGCTTAATTAAATATGTTTCTTTCTTTCTTTTCAATACTCAGTTTAGGTCATTCCACCATCTTAATTAGTTCGATGAACAAGAACCCGACCCGAAGATCACCTGATGTTAAGAGATATCACCTGACCATTACAGTCGCAGTGCAAAAATAAAAAAAACCCATGATAATGACATTATCATCATCATCTGCCAATGTTCATCCAATGCTGGACATTTATTTATTTATTTAATCAAAACGGTATGATACCAATAACAATAATTAAAATTTAAAACATTAAAAATTTTAACTTTCACATTATATAACTAATTAGACATAAGCAACTCATATGGATTTAATTGGAATACTAACTAGAACTGTTTATACACTCGTTCACCCGTTTTTTTCTAAAATGCATCTATCAGGTTTTTCCTTGTAAGATTTCCCTCGGTAGCGAAATCCAGTGTTCCATAATGGTGATGGTAGGTTGTATAAAAAGAGAAAGGGCCTAGAAATTGAGGGTGGTGGTGTGCACGTTTAATTTTTTTTTGAGAAAACACTTCTTCTTCTTCTTTTCGAGTCGAAAATGGCTATATTTTATTATTTATTAAATTTCGTTTTAAAATAAAGGTATAATGTCAAAGCTGTTTAGCCCAGTATCGCGCAAGCTCCACTGCTTTATCGTTAGCCTCCAAAAGGTCTTCAAATGTGCAAGTTATTGGGCAGCTAGGGCACATGAGGAGGTGTGCCATTGACTGGACAGCACCGCAGTCGCACTTGTCGTTGCTAGAGAAACCCCACCTAAAACGGTTTTCTTGGGATCTTCCAACGCTAGCCCGGAGTCTGTTTAAAGACTTCCAGACTGGCCATGGGAGACTACCACCCGGTGGGAGTGCTTCTGCTGGGGAGACGGTTTTGGTGAAAAAACACTAATATTAATAAATATTACCAACATTCACCGAATGTTTACCGTAAAGCTTACGTCAGACTGAGGCGGCACGGAACGGTAAAGCGGTCGCGATCTTCATTTTGCTCCGCCCGCGTTCGCTTTATATGTCGTGACTGGTTACATACAAATTCGAACATTACAAAAATTATAAATACGACACGGCTGTACTCACGTTGACTTTTTGTTGAGATATGTCTCAATTATAAACATTGCGTCAAAAATTACAAAAATTCCGTCCCGGATCGCGTTCGCTATACCGCCTCTGTCTGTCGTAAGCTTTATTGTTATAACAATGTGAAAAAAAACTTACAATAAAATCATAGAAATACAATTATGTAAACATAGATTGTAACAATATAATTAAAGTGTCATTCAGTATGTGACATATAGATTCAAAGCTCGAAATTACCGCTGCTTGTTGGAATATTCAATATGTATCCTCCATCTAGAGTTTCCAAGCGTAGGCTTAGCTCGTGGTTGAGAATGTCCAAGAACTTTTAGTGCCTTCAAAATTCCACACTCCATCTCTTTTCGCGCATTCTCTATAGACTGGTTGTTTTCATAAATATTAATCAGTTGCTCATTAGCAGTCCGCCGGTCGTTTCCAGGTATTTGCATTTAACCGTTATGAGGTTCCGATTTCAAATTGTTCAATTAAAATCCTCTTCAGACCGTTTCGTCGAAAGCCTCTTTGTAAACAAATATTAGGTTAATTCTCATTTGGATTCAGATTTTTAGTAGCTTTAATTTCGTCTTTCAAGTGTCTAGTTTATTTTGTTCAATAAAGAGTTGATGTGTTCTAAGGCACAAATAATAAACTACTTATAATTGTGATTGAACTCTAGAAATGTCTTAGGTGAACCTGTTCGAATTTTGTTGGAGTACGCCCAATTATTTTTTATGATTATTTTTACGAGAACAATTTGACATGATATCGATAAGGTCACCAAACGGTATTTTTAGTAAAAGTAGATTCTAGGTTTAGCTTCTACCATATACTCGTATATATACCTATATATACGGTCGCGTCGTCGCTTAACATCGCGCGAGATCGTGGTCAAAAGCTAACCTAAAATAAATTTAAAAAAATATATATACCTAAGTAGCATTGTAATTTTATTTTGGTCTCAATAAAGAGTATTCTCGTCTTATGAGCCCAGTTAATGGTGAATTTATAATAATATCAGCTAATGTACAAAATATAAACCATCATTCTGGTCACTACAGAATATTATCATTAAGTTCGTTTGAACCTCTACGAACTAATTTGAAACGTCACTTATCCTAAGTAGATAAGTCTTGGTAACGGATTTTCCAACTTCTATCAATCTCGTCTCCGAATTGAATTTCTTAATGCTTCAGCTTTGATCGTCGCAAGTGCCATCAGGAGTCACGTCAGGCGAGCGCATCGGAAATGCAATGCAATCCATATTAGATGGAACTCTCTATTGCGTATACTGATGAGATTTGATCCAATGCAAATGGATTCTATTTAGAACACATTTGAAAGTGTTTTTATCGTCATCTTCATGAATCAAACCACTGCTATAGGCATGCCTGTTCGTGCAACTCATGTTTTTTTTTTAAAAGAGATATAAAGATTTACAGTTTGTTGATTTCTTTCTTTTATGTTTGACCGACAACGCGTTGGACTGGTGTTGTAGACGTCTATAGGCGAAGGTAACCCCTCACCATCAGCCAAACAGCGTTCTTGTCAGTGTATAATACAAAAAACACCGATTCCTCAAAGATGCCTAAATAGATTTGTAAAATTCTTATTTGCGTTTCAAAGGGTTCTTTACTGGTGATCCCATTTATATTTTATAGAAATCGGTCGAATTTTGGAGTTATGAATTAAAACGTGCCTCTCATTTATTGGAAACGAATTAAAGTACCTACTTATTATATGAAAACTAAAACTGATACTGATACTTCCAATGTAAATAACTGTTTAGCTAATATATAGGGGTTCCGTACAAATGTTATGGAAATATCAGATGGGTACTTTTATCTCTGTTACATTCAGGAATTATTTATATATCGAAGCGTGATACTATTGTACCTAGCGCATTCTATTGAAGACGTCGAGCAATATTTGCTTGAGTGTGGTCGATGCCAGTGGTGAAGCCACAGACCAAAGAGAACATTTTTTTATTTTCTGATCTGTGGTTCGTTTGACAGTTGTTTGACAACTGACAGTTTGCATTAGTTTTGATTATGGGATCTGTGGATAGGGGCTTCCCCGAAAAGGAAAAAGGCCGCAACAGCTGATCTGTAGGCCGCCATTCCATTATTGAAAAACATTCTTGTTGTAGATTTCGAATCGATCGGTTGTGTGACTCACTATGTGGCATCGAACTCACTACGTCTTCAAATCTTAGAATATCAAAGCAATCAGTGGCTCTTGTGTAAATCTGTATCGATCCTTTATTAAAATAATCATTTTGTAATATGCTGCGAGTATTATTTTATGGATCCGACGCGACTCGCGACGCTTCAGATCAATTGACGGGCCATCTGACCTATACCCACACAACGCCCCGTCATCAGAAGTGGGATAAAGAACTAACATTATCCCACTGTTTCAGAGTTATCGTTTCGTTCGCCGTACCTGCCGGCGAGTGCTGAATGTCGTGTCGTGTCGTGTGTCATGTTGGTGCGATTGTGTTAACGGTCGAGTTATCAAGAATCAAGCCAGCATCGGGGTTCGCTTGTCGCGTGACCATTCTCGCAAGTGGATTCTACGACGTTATCCACGTAGTAAGAAAGATTCAGTTGTGGTCTCAACTGTAATGAGGTATGTACAAACCCATTTTTGGTGTAAAGTGTGTTTGGTGCCACAATGCCCTTATTGCTTGTATTTTACAAGCTTTTATTTACTTCCAACTGTCTGTTGTCTGTCTGTCTGTCGGTCTGTCTGTAATCAAATCTTGCAGGTTTGATTTGACCCACTTCCCGGTATCTGATTGAGCTGAGATTTTGCACGCCTGTGCGAATCGGATGACAATGCAATATTTTTGTGACATCGAGCTGATCTGATGATAGAGCTGGGAAGGTGGCCAAAGGAACTCCGTTATTAAACGACGTAACCCCATCGAGTTTGGGCTCATTTGATTCGTCTTGACGAGTACTTTATGGTGCTATGGTAATAATAATAAAAGCTTGTTTTTAAAAGTTTTTTTTTTTTTTTTTAATTTCACTTGTTATTATTCCCATTCACGCGGGAATTGCTTGCATAGTGACGCTAAGACATGGCTAATGAAGTGAGCGTCGTAGTATGTTGCGTATAGTCCCCGTAACCGCCTTAGTAACGACCTTGTAAGAGAAATCATTTTGCGAATTATAACTGTTGACTCCAAGTTACAGCCGCAACCGTTAATGCTAAATTAGCGCCATACGATTTTGTCAATTATGTCCCCGCATTTACGAAATTCATTAAAAATCCCAGTACGTTTGTTGTCTTGCTGTTTTTCTGGTTTGACAGAGCTGCGGGTGTATGTTGGAGCTGGTGGATGGCGCAGTGCGAGCGACGTAACTGTGCGCTGCTTCGCGCAGCGACAGCGGCGCCTGTGCGCTGCCTCACGCAGCGACAGCGGCGCCAGGGACTGTGCGCTGCTTCGCGCAGCGACAGTGGCGCCTGTGCGCTGCCTCACGCAGTGACAGCGGCGCCTGTGCGCTGCCTCACGCAGCGACAGCGGCGCCAGGGACTGTGCGCTGCTTCGCGCAGCGACGGCGGGTGCGCCTGAGCGCAACCTCCAACCAGCGCGAGCGGCGCGGTGCGCCTGAGCGCTGCCACCAGCAGCGCGACCGGTGCAAGTTCGCTTGCCTACTCGACTGTGTAACCATGTCTATCTGCGCGTGGCCAGTGGCCAGCGCGCGTCCACTAATTTGTAATAGCTTTGGTTATAGCTGCAGTGGAGCACTTTTGGTCGGCGCTCGAGTGTGCGCGCCTGTTCCTGTTCCTGTCTTCGCGCGCCGTGCGCGTGCGTGTTACCTGTCTGCACGTGCTGCTCCTGCTTTCGAGCGACGAGATGACCGTGGCGTGGTTGCAAGACTCAAGTCGAGCTGAGTGATCGAGCCGTATCGAAAATTGACATGAATTTTGTGAGTCGTTTTCTTGCTATTGTTATCGATACCATTGCACTATGGTGACGAAAGAAAATGTTTTGATGTTAAGCAAACATGCGATTCGAAAACATATTCTGTTGCCAAGAAATTAAGAGTTACCGAGATATAACGAGCAGTTAGGTTAGGTTTGGAGGTTAGATTATTGAAAACCTTTTGAATCCCCAAGACCTAAGTAACGATTAAGTTTGTTGAAAGCAAATAATTTGGGACAGATTTGTGAACTGATAGTGTACTTGAATAGATTTGTGACTTTACAGACATGTCATGAGTAGTAATGTAGTATGCAAGTCGCTCAGACGGATGCACCTTCATAGTCATACGTAGGCACAGGTGTAAAATCGGGCTTGTTTTTACCCGTCTCAGTGTGGCCACGACCGTGAGTGGCGTGCGTATGACGTGCAGGTGTAGGTTGTCGCTGTCGAAAATCCCGATGTCTTAAGTGAGCCGGGTACTGTCGAAAATCCCGATGTCTTAAGTGAGCCGGGTACGGTCGAAAATCCCGATGTCTTAAGTGAGCCGGGTACCGTCGAAAATCCCGATGTCTTAAGTGAGCCGGGTACGGTCGAAAATCCCGATGTCTTAGTGAGCCGGGTACCGTCGAAAATCCCGATGTCTTAAGTGAGCCGGGTACCGGGTGGATGGAACCTGGTGAGTTGTTGTTTACCGGGTGGATGGAACCCGATGACGTGTTGTTTACCGGGTGGATGGAACCCGATGACGTGTTGTTTACCGGGTGGATGGAACCCGATGACGTGTTGATGATTAGAGTATTGCATACTATCGTTATGAATTACCATGGCGAATACTGACTGATAGTGGCCGGAGGTGACCTGATGAAGATTGCCTACCGTGTCAGTGATTAGATGAACTTAGCTTACCGTGTCAGTAATTAGATGAACTTATCTTACCGTGTTAGTGATTAGATTTAGGATACTTGTGATGAAGACTGGATGGAGGTCGATTGTTTGAGGCTTACGACCGGATGGAGGTCAAGTAGTAATGTGGATCTTGGTTAAAATACGAGCACTGTGATATTCTATTGAGCTTTCTTTTATTTGAATGAATAGTGATGTTGTCCAACATGTTAGTCAGCTATTTACAAAGATTATTGCAAGATTGTTTTTTTGACAAAGATGAAACTAAATACTCACGAATCGTTTAGTGTAAACATGTTAGTCAACTTTAAAGAAAAGATTACATGTCAGTTAGCTTTGAGGAAAGGATTTGATGAATTTAATTGAAATTTGAAATGATTTTGAATATTCTGTTATGTCCCATACGATTGGGCCAGGGTTGGCCGAGCGGTTAGAATGATTACTGTGCGAGAATTTTGTTCTTTCTAGGTACATCACACGAGGACACGTGATGGGTGTGGACGACCGAGTCTGTGGAAGCTGAGTCAGATGCGAGAGCTTCATCACACGAGGACGTGTGATATGTCAAGACGGCCGTATCGAAGCGTGATACTATTGTACCTAGCGCATTCTATTGAAGACGTCGAGCAATATTTGCTTGAGTGTGGTCGATGCCAGTGGTGAAGCCACAGACCAAAGAGAACATTTTTTTATTTTCTGATCTGTGGTTCGTTTGACAGTTGTTTGACAACTGACAGTTTGCATTAGTTTTGATTATGGGATCTGTGGATAGGGGCTTCCCCGAAAAGGAAAAAGGCCGCAACAGCTGATCTGTAGGCCGCCATTCCATTATTGAAAAACATTCTTGTTGTAGATTTCGAATCGATCGGTTGTGTGACTCACTATGTGGCATCGAACTCACTACGTCTTCAAATCTTAGAATATCAAAGCAATCAGTGGCTCTTGTGTAAATCTGTATCGATCCTTTATTAAAATAATCATTTTGTAATATGCTGCGAGTACTATTTTATGGATCCGACGCGACTCGCGACGCTTCAGATCAATTGACGGGCCATCTGACCTATACCCACACAACGCCCCGTCATATAAGTCAAATATACATATTACCTATTTAGAAAGGGTAACGAATTGATCCCTTTGCCTTTGGGTAAATGTACGGAATATTTTGATATCGGATGGCATCGAGATAATCATTCGAATGAACCGTTGTAGTGGATAAGTAGTAAGTATGTATGTAACTATGTATGATGTAAGCCTTAATATAATCTATTGAATGACAATATAGCAGTCAGTGTTAAAACAGCATTCACTAGTTTCATTTCCCTCCACGCCGATCCCTATATGGCGACCCTGCCTAAAAAGGATCGCGCGCGCGCGCCGCGACGCAGCGTTCGCGTTCATCTTATATTACAATAGATAAAGTTGGACTTTAAAATAAATTAATTAAATTGAAAAAAAAATCTAACAAAAATGTGTAACTCGCGTGTGCTTAAAGAGGACGTTTTCATAAACCAAAATGCCGCAGGAGGCAGCAATTCGGCATCCACTCAACAGTTACAAATTCATTTGTCGACAATCAGCATAATTCTCATCGTAATGTGCACAATTATGTTTCTCGGAGTGTGCTATATCATGTACAAGCAGTACAAGAAATGCCACCAATCGTGGATTCGACAACAAATCACCGGTAACATTCTGCGACGTTCAGTAATCCGGAACAGAGCCCATGATGATGTCTACGAGATTAACTACCGAGCTAACGGTTCTGGTGCTGGTGCTGGCGGTGATGACCATCCGAAATGAGACTGGTCCTGATCTTCTGTCCTGAGTGTTGGCGACAAGGTGTGACTTAAAAGTGATAGTGTTGTGCGGTAACTAAAGTGCGTTAACTAATAAAAATTGCGAACTATTGCGGATTTAATACGGTATTTAAATATTGAACTATGAGCTGAACTAAAATTATTTAGAGTAAATATATTATAAATTTAGAATTAATTGTATGTGCCTAACGTAGTGTTTTGTAATATGATATGAGTGTAGAGGATTTATGCCAATTATGTAATGAACTTTTGAACATACGAGCATATCTTATAAAAATAGGCCCTAGTAGAAGAAAAGGTGATGTCATAATTAGGAAAATTAAAGAGGCTGATACGATAGTTGCTAAGTTTAATGGAATTTTTGAAGGAATAAGTAAATTGTCTGATAAAATAGAGACTGAGGAAAGTTTAAGATTAGACAGAAAGAGGCAAGAATTTATTAGTTTGTACGATAGTATTTTAGATTTGTGTAGTAGTAACCCTCCCCAAGGAGACGACAAAATGGCGAAATTTGATATAAAGATTGCGATGAATTTATTACCAGTTTCATCTGATGATGAGGTAAGCATTAAACAATTAATTGACGGTATTGATTACTATCGGTTAGAGCTAGACGGAGAATCCCAAAAGAAATTGATAAATTTTGTGCTTAAAAACAGACTTTCACAGAACTCGAAATTAAAATTAGAGACGAAATATCTCCTTCCGTTTGGATCGCGAAGCCGCGTAGACGTGTCCACTACTTTATTATTTTGCTCTCTATTTTTTAACTAAAACAAGTAAATTAACTACATTCTAAAACACACTTTAAATTCGCTATTTTACGATACTCTACGGCTTGAGAGGCAGAACATTACGTCAGGACCATACGAGCCCCTCCACAGCTGACTAGACTGCGATGAAACATCAGTGAGTTCACCTATCTCTTTTTGTGCACTGTAAGACAAAGACAAAAGCATCTGCGCTCGCTAGGTGAGAGACGGAGCCAACATCTACCCCTACTGTTTACGCTAATAACTCGTCGCACCGCTATAGTAAACGCACGCGCACATAAACATCAGCACACATTCATATTCGATTGCAACCGCTGACATCGCTCGCTACATTTAGGCCTACATTAACAGCTGCCGACGCATACAATTCTCGCAATAATAAATGTCACTAACAAAAAGGACTCCTCCCGGTTCTCCTACGAAACCGTCCAAATCTACAGCCTTCCTGAAGGATAACGTAACTTCGATGTGCGACTCTGAGGATCGTAATAAATTGATAGAAAGCCGGTACAAGAGGTCTCGGTCAGATTTTGAGCTTGCTACACATATGAACGATATAAAGAAAATGTTTACAGACTGGCAAGCAAAACAGGATGAGAAATTTAACGATTTACTGAAAGTTATCGATGAATTTAAGGAAAGTAATGAACAATTTAAGAGATCTTTTGAGTTTATCACTTCCCAGTTTGATGACTTAAAAAATAAATTTGATGGGCTACAGAAGGAACATAATGAGAACTTAGCTTACATACAGGCGCTGGAAAATAAAGTAGAACAGATTGAGCAGAAGTCTAAGATGTGTAGTGTCGAGTTTAGGAATGTCCCCACACTCGGTGGTAAGCCAGATACGAAGGAGTATCTTGTACAGCTAGTGATTAAAGCGGCGAAGGGCCTAGAGATAGAATTGCAGACATCGGACATCCGGGATGTCTATCGAACAACCGCTAAGCCTGGACTCTGCAGACCTATCATTGCAGAGTTCAATAGTGTAATTATCAAAGAGAGGTTTATAACTGCCGTCAAAACATACAACAAACGCTATCCCACTAATCGGACCAACACATCGTTGATGCAGTTAGAATGCCCGAAAGTACCAATATTTATCTCGGAAGTTCTTACTAATAGGATGAAGAAACTTCATTTTCTAGCCCGGGAACACGCCAAAACATATTGCTACGCTTACTGTTGGGTAGCCCACGGTAAATTGTATCTTAGAAAGAAAGATAACTCACCGGCCATCCGAATCAGCAACGAGAAGGATCTTGACAAGCTGGACAAAATACCCTCCAAGAGTACATCTAAGTGACTGAGTTCTTCAATAACGCAACATCTCGTCTTTGCTTGCCTAATGTATTTCATTGTAAATCTGCATGCTTTAGTTTTAATTATAATCATGATGATACTATGTTTTATTCCTGTTGAATTATGTTACGAAAAAATGGCACTACATATCTTCACACTTATATCACAAACACTGCAACTCACATCACTAAACACTCAGCGTACAACATATTTGGGTAATAAATCACTTAATCACATAACTTTTACAACTTTATATTGGCAAGTGCAAGGTCACCGTGGCGCGACCGGTTCGTACAAATAAAAATATGCAACTGATTGAGATCTGTAAACGAACAGGGACAATAGATAGCCTATTCGGGTTTTATTATTACAGTTATCGATTGTTATGGATTATGATTCATAAATATATAATTAGTATGATGTTTTTTCTCTTAGTGCGCTTATATAACCATGACATGAGTCTGGGGTCTTCTTCTAGTGATAATCATGAACTCGATTAATAATAATAAATAACTATGGTTAACACGGATGATATTAACAGAGAAATTGAAAATATAAATGTTTCAAAATCGTATTATTGTATCCCAGAACATTGCAATCAGACATTAAGCGACAATCACCCTAATTACCCTACAGGTTCACTAAATACTCTTCACTTAAATATACGTAGTATAGGTAAAAATATTAATGAATTAAAAATTCTCTTGACTAGAATACGCGTCTCATGCGACATCATAATCCTAACGGAATGCTGGCTTAGTAAGTCCATAAATACACCAATATTGCAAGGATTTGGAAGCTTCAGGTCAGGGTACAAAAATCAAAATGATGGCGTGGTCATTTACATAAAAACCGGATTAGACTGTTCAGTTATAGAAATCAATATTTCGGATGCTACTTGCTTGTTACTAACATATAGAAATAAGTTAGCTATACTCGCTATATATAGATCACCTTCAGTGACTAATGCAAAGATCTTTCTAGAAAGCCTGAATCTAATTTTAAATGATCTAGCGCCCTATCAAACTGTCGCGATTATAGGCGATATTAATATAAATATATTAGATAATAATAATGACCTTAACGCTAGTGAATATTTAAACATTACGGCGTGTAACGGCATGTTACCGGCTCATATGTTTCCTACTCGTAATAACCGTTGTTTGGATCACGTCATTCTGCGTACAGGTTCGGTAGCATCAACTATTGTCATCGACTGCTCTGTAACTGATCACGCCCCTGTGCTTCTTTGTGTACAATCACAATTACAAAGTAATGTAGTGGAGAAGAACCTTAAGAAGCTAAATTATGATATAGCGCTTCAGACAATCAAAGCTACTGACTTCTCGGAAGTATATAACATCACCCATGATGCTAATATTGCTATGAATTTTTTAATAGAAACAATTTCAAGGATCATCCTAAGCAACACCCTAACAATTAAAATTCCCAGGAGAAAAATAACAATCAAACCCTGGATCACCCCTGGCCTTCTGAGATGTATTAGAAATAGAGACAAATTACATAAAAAATTTAAAATGGACCCGGACAATGCTATAAATAAAAAAACTTATTTAAGATATAGAAATTTCTGTAACAATTTACTAAAGAGGTTAAAACGCGAATATAACAAAAATGAATTCAGGAAGGCTAAGGGTAATCCAAAGGATACTTGGAAAGTGATAAAAAGAATTGCAAACATGCAAAATAATGCTTCAACTACAGCAGATAAATTGCTTAACTCTTCTTCAGAACCAGAAGAAGTCGTAAATATTGTTAATAATTACTTTGTGGGAGTTGGTCAGGAATTAGCCAACAAAATACTTAATAACACTGTTCACCCTGCTGATATCGTCCAGCCTAAATCTAGCATACCAATAAATAACCAATCAATGGTCTTGTTTGATACTGACTTCGCTGAGGTAGACAGGATTATCATTGGGCTAAAAACTAACTCTGCTGCAGGATGGGATGCCATACCTACCAGAATTCTTAAAGATTCTCGTGAAGTACTTGTCCCTCCTTTAACGTACATTTTTAATATGTGTCTTAGTACTGGTATTTTTCCTAAGATGTTAAAAAAAGCCTTAGTCTTGCCCATCTTCAAGAGTGGCAAAAGAGATCTTGTCAATAACTACAGGCCTATCTCAATCCTTCCATCTATTTCAAAAATACTAGAAAAACTTTTACATATAAGATTAACTAATTACTTAGATAAATTTAATATAATTTCAAACAGACAATACGGATTTCGAAAAGGTATATCAACGGAAACAGCTACTTTAGACCTTACAAATTCAATAGTACATCAATTAGATAAAAAGCAAAAAGTTATAGGAATATTCTTAGATTTGTCAAAGGCGTTTGACACCATCTCAATTCCCAAGCTACTCTTGAAGATGGAAAAGATGGGTGTAAGAGGTCCTGCACTAGATATTTTTCGTGATTACCTCACTGACCGCTATCAGTGTGTAAGGATCGGTGGTTATATTAGTGAGGACAAACCCCTAATGTTTGGCGTCCCACAGGGGAGCATTTTGGGCCCCTGTCTGTTTACGTTATACATAAATGACCTCCTCATCCAGGATGACCTCCCAGACTGCCAGATATATGCGTACGCAGATGACACTGCCCTCATCATTAACGCAAATACGTGGACTGAAGCAAAGTCTAGGGCCAAATTTGCTCTAAATAAGGTCAATTTGTGGTTAACTAACAATTTACTTACCCTGAATGTTGATAAGACTAAATATGTAACCTTCTCAGTTAACACAAACTCTCAGCCCTTACAAAACTCCTTTTCCATCGTTGCTCATAAGTGTCAGACAAGTGAAAATTGTAATTGCTCCACTTTAACCAGGGTGCATGAAATTAAATATTTAGGAATACACATAGATAGCTGTCTTAGTTGGAAAATACACATTAATAATTTAACATCACGATCCAGACGCCTAATGTACATATTTAAAAACATTAGATCCTCAGCAGATCTTGACACAATGTCAATAGTGTATTATTCACTTATTCAATCAATACTATCATATTGTGATATAGTGTGGGGAGGTGTTGGTATTACCAACCTACTTCCATTAGAACGAGCCCAGAGGGCCATCTTAAAGGTTATGTTAAAGAAACCTATGATATATCCCACATTCACATTATATCAAGAGATAAAAATGCTTTCAGTAAGACAACTATATATATTGCACACTATCCTACACAAGCATCGAAACTTAAAATACACACAAGGCACTCACACAACACTCACACGCCGACTCCCTCATAGAGTATGCCCTATCGTAAGACATCGTACATCACTTGCTGCCAGGCATTATGAAGTTCAAAGCCAACGGCTGTACAATAAAATTAACAAAACCCTGAACATTTTCCCCCAAACCCACAATAAAGTAAAAAAACATGTAAGCGACTGGTTGAAGAACCTAAACTATACAGAAACTGAAGAACTTGTAAAACCAGCTGCAATATAATGAAACCATGCAACATACTTAAACAAACTCGGAGTTTGCCGCATTGCACACCACACACACACAGACATATATATATATATATATATAGTTTATACAAGCACACACTAGCACGCACGCAAGTACGCACGCAGGTTATTCACATGTACGCACATACACATAGACACACACACACACACACACACACACACACACACACACACACACACACACACACACACACACACACACACACACACACACACACACACACACACACACACACACACACACACACACACACCACACAACTTTAGTAACATTAATGCTACAGGAAGTGAGAGAACTAGGTATGTAATCGATTGTTAATCACGGTATCTTTCAATTAATTAATTTGTTTAGTCTTATATCAGTCTGTTATTTGAGGTATTTTAAGTAATAGAAATTGTTATAAGACCTTTTATTGTATATACCTATTGTTACTAATATTTTACAAATGTTATCTTACCAGTAAGTCATCATTCCAAACGGAAGGACTGTGGCGGCCGTAGCACAGTTTTATTACTACAACGGTTACCATTACTCCTTTCTAGTACAATTAATTATGAACATTTTAATGTACCTACTGAGTGTAACTTCATTAAACTATAACAAGTATGTCAACATTAAATAAAATTGTTAATAGCCACTACTTACCTATATAAAAATTAGATTTTATTATACCTAGGTTATATGTAAGCCAAAATTGTACTTATACTACTTTTTTATGCAATAAATAAATTTCAAATTTCAAATTTCAAATATGATAGTGTTGATGATTTGATCGCGGCTATGAAATTGCATTTATTGCCAAAGAAATCTTCCCCCGCAATTCAGGCTAAGCTAAATAATTTTAGGCAAAACAGTCTTTCATTAGAGGACTACGGTAGACAAATTACTAATATGTTTGTCGACTTGACGATATCCCAGTCCGAAGGAAACGAGTCAAACTATAAAGTTTTAAAACAAATAAATGAAAAACAGTCGATTAAAGTTTTTGCGGACGGACTGAGAAATCGTCGCCTCGGCACAATTATAACAGCCAGAAACTATTCGTCCTTGAACGACGCAGTGCAGGCGGCCCTAGATGAAGATTCTCCGCCGCCACACGCTGATAACATCATGACTATGCGTTATAATAACAACTATAATAACCAATATAACAATTACAGAGGTCGTTATAATTGGCAGCCAAGAGGTAACCGCGGATCAGATTGGCGAGGAGGACAACAACATCATAACACGAACAACCAAGGTCGTGCGACGGTAAGAGGTGCGAGACGTGGTAATTCTCAAGGAGCAACCAGACAACGCGGATATCGAGGTAGGTCATACTATAATAATAATTACAGCTATGGACATCAGCAAGAAACGGGTCAACAGCAGCAGCAGCCGTCAATGCATGTTTTGACCAACTCAGAGAACCCTGAAACATCCAACAACGCAGCAGAGTTTTTTCGAGGCTAAAGAGATAATTATGTCATGTAATAATACTTGCCATATAACTATAAGTACCTTAGATAATAAACAACATGACATGTTAGTTGACACGGGCGCATCAATATCTGCCATAAAGTACCAACACGTGAGCGACCAGAACATTCCTATCCATAACGAGAATCTTGTAGTCAGCGGTTTAGGAGGTAAAATCAATGCAATCGGATATGTTTATCTTGATCTCGTCATAGAGAATCAGATAGTGAGCCATAAGTTCTATGTTTTTAATTCTTTGCCTTGTAAAGCTAGTGGCATACTGGGACATGACTTTTTAAGTAAACATGATGCAGTTTTGAACTTTGATCGTTACACGTTAACTTTGCGGAATGGAGATTCGGAAATAAATATTCCCTTAATAATGAGCAATAATTTAATAAATATACCTGCTCGATCCGAATCTATTCATTTTATACAAACATCTGTAACAGAAGAGTGTGTTATAAATCCATCAGAAATTCAGGAAGGAGTTTTTGTTGCAAGTTCTTTAGCAAAACCCACACAGGGGCGAATACCAATACGTATCTTAAATACAGCAGAACAAGACTTACAATTAAATTTGAGTGAATTTAAACCGGTTATACTCTTAGCTAGTGAATTTGATATTTTGTCTTTCGATAATCCCAATAAGAAATCTGATAGAGTCAAAACATTGTTAAACACACTAAAGTTAGATCACTTAAATAAAGAAGAAAAGGACACAATTTTATCTGTATGTGCTAAGTACAATGACATTTTTTATATTGAGGGAGATAAATTAACCACCACTCCATTGTACAAACATTCAATAACTTTGAAACCCAATGTTCCCCCAGTGTACTCAAAGCCTTATCGACTTCCACATTCTCAAAAAGGCGAAATTAAGAAACAAATTGATAATATGCTAGAACAAGGAATAATTGAACCATGTAACAGTGAATGGAGTAGTCCAGTTCTTCTGGTACCTAAACGATCAGACGGAGAGAAGAAGTGGAGACTAGTTATTGACTACCGAAAATTGAATAATTCTATTGCGGATGATAAATTCCCCCTGCCTAATATTAATGAAATTTTGGACTCATTATCCGGGTGCATATATTTCACACATTTAGATCTTAACCAGGGATTTTATAACATTGAGCTAGAAGAGTCAAGTAGGAAGTATACGGCATTCTCTTCCGGTCAGTATCAAATGACACGAATGCCTATGGGTCTTAAAACTAGCCCTAGTTCTTTTTCGCGGATGATGACTATGGCAATGGCTGGTTTAACATATGATAAATGTCTTTGTTATCTTGACGACTTGATTGTTATGGGGAGAAACCTTGCAGATCATAATAAAAATTTAATAGAGGTTTTTGAAAGAATCCGTAGTACTAACTTAAAGTTAAATCCATCAAAATGCGATTTTCTGAAAAAAGAATTGCTCTATTTAGGACACGTGGTGTCTAGTGAAGGTGTCTTACCGGATCCAGAAAAGACTAGTGTTATTAGCAATTACCCGACCCCGCAAAATAGTGACGAAACTAGGAGATTTGTAGCTCTGGCAAATTACTATAGAAAATTTATTCCAAATTTTGCAGACATTGCTTATCCTTTAAATTCTTTATGTCGTAAAAATGTGAAATTTAATTGGAACCAAAACTGTCAAAATTCTTTTGAAAAGTTGAAAAAATGCATTATGACTCCACCGATATTGCAATACCCTGATTTATCAGATAAAAACCAATTTGTAGTGCAGACCGATGCTTCTGGCTATGCAATCGGCGCAATTTTGTCTAATTCAGATGGTCGCCCAGTTTCTTTTGCCAGTAGGAGTCTAAATAAAGCGGAACGAAACTACCCAACGATAGAGAAAGAATTGTTAGCAGTAGTATGGGCAGTCAAATATTTTCGTCCTTATTTATATGGCCGTAACTTTAAAATTGTAACCGATCATAAACCCTTAATATATTTATTTAACATGAAGGACCCATCAAGCAGATTGCTTAAATTTCGACTAATACTAGAAGAATATGACTATGTGATTGAATATGTGAAAGGTAAAGAGAATGCAGCTGCAGATGCATTGTCTCGAGTGATAGTGACTTCGAAAGATTTAAAAGAGATGAATGAATGTGTACTTGTGATGACGCGTGCTCAAAGAAGAAGAATGAATGATAATGACATACAGAGTGATACGAGTCATAACGACGACATAAGGCCTGATCAACCGAATGTAGTCGAAATACAAACTAAACCCAAGAAAGGAGTAGAATTGAGATTTACGGATAGACAGACATTAGATTTATTACGGAGTAAAAATAAAATTAAATGTGAAAATAATAATTTCTCTTATGATAGCGCTCAATCTAATTTGTTTATAAACCCAGCTTCTCAATCACAAATGACGCGAGCCGAATTTGCGAGAGAGCTGAGTAAATTTTGTAAAGAAATATCGATCGATGAAGTGTTCATATTAAAAAATAAAGATACTAAAGTATTTGTAGAGAAATTAGTGAACGAGATAAAAAATAATAATAATTGGGAGGGCCCTCGGTTATGTATTTTAAAAGATGTAGAGCGAATAGATAATATTGACGACAGAAAGGTTATATTGAACGACTTTCATCTGTTGCCCACTAGTGGCCACGCGGGAAGCAGACGAATGTTAAATAACATCAAGAAGTATTATTTTTGGCCTAATCTAGCGAATGATGTCAATAATTTTGTAAGTAAATGTCCTAAATGTCAAAAACAGAAGTATACTATTATAGTTAAGGAGCCAATGGAAATTACGTCAACGGCAAATACAGCTTTTGAAAAAATATATTTAGACTTAGTAGGTCCACTTGATAGAGACAACAACAATTACACATATGCCCTTACGTTGCAATGCGAGCTCACCAAATATGTATGTGCGATACCCCTTACTACAAAATCATCAAGTGAAGTAGCGCGAGCCTTTGTCACAGAGTTTATATTGCGATATGGTATTCCAAAACAGGTAGCAACAGACAGAGGTGCAGAGTTCATGGCAGACACATTTAAAGAGGTATGTAAACTTTTAAATATTACTAAATTAAATTCCACAGCATACCACCATGAAACCATCGGAGCGTTAGAAAACTCGCACAAAAACCTAAATTCTTTCTTGAGGATTCATGTAAGTGAAAGACCTGAAACGTGGAGTGATTGGCTACCCTTCTGGAGTTTTGCCTACAATACATCTGTACACACATCAACGAAGTTCACACCTTACGAACTAATATTCGGTAAGAAATGTAGTTTACCCAGTAATCTCACTAAATCAGTAGAACCATTATACAACCATGACAGCTATCCCCTTGAACTCAAATATAGACTACAAGTGTCGCAAGCAGAGGCGCGTGACAACCTTATAGCGAGTAAGCATAAACGTAAAGATAAATACGATACCCATACAAAGTCAGTCAAATATAAACCTAATGACAAAATTCTCATTAAAAATGAGTCTGGTAATAAATTGAACAATCTCTATACTGGTCCTTATATTGTAATTAGGGACTTATCGCCAAATGTAGAGGTAGATATTAATGGAAAGGTAGATTTAATTCATAAGAATAGAACTAAGCCTTATTATGAATAACAAACTAATTAAGATATAGATATAAATTGTATAACAGTTTAGATTGTAACAACACTTGTGTTCTTTGTTATGATTTGAGCGAAACTTGAGAACATGTTATGCATTGTTTAATTATAATGTCATACGTAATGTAGCTATTATTAAGATATTAAGATTTATATTTTATAAACACGTAGTTATGGTTAGGTTTAATTATTACTTTATAACTATTGTAATCGAAAAATAATTAAACAAAATATGTAATTGAAATTGTAATCAATTTGCTTTATGTACAATATATTTAGAAAATTGTTTTTTGTTTGTTTATTGGATATTATGCAAAAAAAAAATGTACTTTGTAATTTTTTTTTCTTTCTCTCGGTAGGAGATGTAGTGGATAAGTAGTAAGTATGTATGTAACTATGTATGATGTAAGCCTTAATATAATCTATTGAATGACAATATAGCAGTCAGTGTTAAAACAGCATTCACTAGTTTCATTTCCCTCCACGCCGATCCCTATACCGTATCGAGTGATCAATCGATAATAAAATTAGGCCCGCTCTTTTAACCGTTTGGATTAAAAATAAAAATGTTTGATCAATTCGCTGTTACTCTTCACTAAGCAAACGTTTCATGTTAATATTTTTGAAACACGCTCTGAATAACATGAATTGGTTTATTTCCGTAATACGCAATTGAAAAACTTACTTTAGGTACACTTCCTTTCGGTGGAAAAAATGCTTACGTAATAGAGATGAGAGATTATATTATTACGCTGACATTTTTCTTCGTAGATAACCATTATATCCACGATAATTTTTGTAATTAACATCCTATATTAAAATTACAGGGCTAAACACACTGAATGACAAGGACAGTGTAGTGCTACGTAGGACTTCGTATCTATGAATATTTCATGAACACACACATGCTGCCTAAGCAGGTGTACTATATTTTTTTCGAAGATTTTTAGCTATACAGTGAAATACCTATATAGTGCTATATAGTGAAATTACTGGGCTGAAGAGTCTTAACATCTTATGACTCTCAAGTAAGAAGCGTTTGCGCAATGCACTGGGTAGCATTATACTAATTATGGGCAGCGTTATCTCTTACCACCAGAAGAGCGTCTTGCTCGTCTTCTTACTTCGTTGTATAATAAAAATGTAGATAATAATATGTTATTTTCGTATAATTATACCAACCGCAAATTTCAGCGCAATAGGTTCAAAGGTTAGATAAAATAGTCACCATCCAGCAAAACTTTTCTTATTTCATAAATAACAAGATGAATATGATGAATATTTATTGTAACAAAACATTTTATTCAATACCGCGAAGAGTGCATCGCTGGTAGATGATGAAGTCTGTCGTCACGCACCGTTTGCACAACAATAGCAGCATTGTTGTAGGCCAGGACAGCCGTAGTATGTAGTTCAACAAACCGCGCGGCCCCGGCAACTTGCGGGACAAGTTTCAGAGTTACCGCGGTTTCTTTAAACTCGGTTTATTTGTGTAGCGGCCGCATAACCGCGATGGAGACGTGGGCCTCGTTTGGGTCGAGACAGTCGTCTCCCTGGAACGATTTTTTTACATTAAAGTCACAGAGGAGAGTCCGACTTACCGTGGTTCGACGCACTTGTGATATTAAGCGAATAACGTATGCCTACTGTAATGAGTCGGAATGTAATGTAGTTATTATATACGTGCAAAGTTTAGTATCTGAGCTATCTAAAACTAGTGAAGACTAGGTAAACTAGAAAAAACTCGCTTCCCAAAATGCCGATTCAAAAGGCTTTGTTCTTTTGAGTCGTTTCACTAGGTCTATGTTATCGAGGACCTGGATAGCCTCGACATTCACATGATGATGAAGTCTATGTTCGTGACTCCCATATACCCGTGACAATTATAATTTATGAACTAGAACAGTAAATAGAACAATGTAAAGCAACTCGCCGCCGATGCATGCGATTCAAAAATTCTATATTTCCTTTTCCCGTCGAGTATATTTTTCAAGCGAATGATATATTTTTATTCAATTTCAGTAAGATAACGTGAACATTAGTATTTATTATTTATTCTCGCAGCTGGTGTTAGGATGTGCATCTGGAAAATGATGCGCATAACGAGACACTGCTTCTTCAAATTATGTTTTATTCCATGAGTGAATCTTACCATTATTATAAACGTGAAAGTTTGTAAGAATGTATGGATGTCTGGATATCTGGATGTATGTTTGTTACTTCTTCACGCCTAAACTGGTGGACTGATTGAGCTGAAATTTGGTATAGAGATCGCTTAGACCCTGGAATATGTAATTCTAAATGATGATGTATTAGATTCTAAATAAATACATAAATAAAAAAATAAGAACTTAATAAGTAAATAATTATAATTAACTGTCTTAAAATAATATAAAATATATGATAAAATTTACACCGGATCACATGTAAACACACCCTTTACTGTTTTGACGATTAAAACGATTTTTTAACCTCCTCCCTTTCGAAAGTCGGATAAAATGTAAATGATTTTTGAACCTCCTCGCTTTCGAAAGTTGTAATTAAAGCAAATACCTATAAGGTACCTATAAGGTGTATATTGTAAGCCAAAGCCGGTACACGTTAATCCAGTGCAAACCATTAGGCCGAGGGGATTAATTACAAGGATCACTAGGCGCGACCTGCTTAACATAAGGCCTGCTTAACATAAGGCGGTGTAAATTGACACTAATACGCTGGGTTGGCAAGCCTCCTCGATTACGGTGCTAGGCTTTAATTACTGAGTTATTGGGTATCGAAGCCAAGCGGGAGGCAGGCACTAGTCAGCTGTAAACATATCTGTTACAAATTGCTGGGTAGATTCTCATAGTTCATTGATCCTTCCTACATCTTATCCTATCCTATAAGACGTATAATTTTAAGGAATTATCAATAAATGGTTTATTCTGGTTTATCCTACTAATATTATCAACGTGAAAGTTTGTAAGAATGTATGGATGTATTTGTTACTCTTTCACGCTTAAACGATTGAGCTGAATTTTGGTATAGAGATAGCTTACAGGGATATAGGATTATAGGATGTAGGGAGTGATTGATTGACTGATCTATCAACGCACAGACCAAACCACTGAATAGATACGCTTGAAATTTGGAATAAAAATAGGTTTTATGATGTAGACTTCCATTAAGAAAGGATTTCCGCAGGCAGGTAAAGCTGCGAGCTTAAGCTAGTTGGTATATAAAAGTAAATTGACTTGCAAACATTTTTTTTATATTCATTATAGGTTAGTAGACTAAACCTAAAAGGCGGGATTAATCCCTCCCTCAATTCGGATATTCTGTAAGCTTGTTTTATAAATAAATACCCGTCAAATGGAACCTCTTCTTTCTTGAAGTCGGTATAACAAAATTGTAACAAAAGTGCAAGCACATGCACCAGCAATACCATTCTCACCTGCACTATAAGAATTCCAATATCTTCTACAGAGCACCACTATTTAAATAAAATCCTATTCGGTACGACGGACTGACTTCACACTTACTTGAAACTTACTTTTAATTTACTCGGCGAAGGGGCACTGTCATTATTACCAAAAAAAAGTGCTTAAGTTTTCAAATTAAATTGAACTTCACAATAATATGTATGATGTATGTCTTCGTAATATTTGCACAGCAAAAGTCAACAACATAACTAAGTATTACTTCCTCTATAGGAGGTCGACTAGGTGGGTACCCCAAAAGTGCCAGTTATTCTACCGCCTGAGCAGTGATGCAAACATTACTATGCTTTGGTAGGAGGACACTGTAGCTATTGAAATTACTGGGCTGAAGAATCTTAATATCTTATGTCTCTTGACTTCTTAAGTAAGGAGCGTAGTGCGGCCAGAATTTTATATCATTTTGAAATCTTGGGTTGCACTGATTATGAGCATCGTTATCTTTTACCAACAGGAGAGCATCCTGCACGTTTTCTTACTTCTTCGTATAAAAAAACACACGTGGGCGTAATTAGGGTGCATCATTTCTTTATTCAGGTTCCATCTTATAGTTATCTAAGTCCATGGTCTGCGGTTGCAAGAGAATTTATTCGGTGATAGCGGTGAGGAGGTACAAGCCACCTTATTAAACGGTTTCTTGTCGGCTTGAGAGCTTCCTAAGGCTGCCCAGCTTTGTCGCATTAGCTTTATCATCTGGGGATTGTTTTGTGAGAAACTCTAGGAAATTGTGTTAGGAATAGGGTGAAAATTTTTGTCAGAATTTTAACCATGTAAAAACTTGAAAATGCAGATACGGTCGACGATGATGACGTAAGATGCCTAGAAAGGTATTCACTCGTGCCTTGAAGATTCCCAGGTTGTACCGCTCGGCGCTCGTTTAACACGGATATGCCGAATATCGGAATAACGTGTTCCAAAAAAAGCGACTAGTTCTTATTAAAAGTAGAAGCAAAAAACTTAATAATAACGCAATAGTATAGAGTTATACTTTTTTGCATACCAAATCTGAGGGCACGGCAGGGCCGAGGGAAGTCGAGCAAAAAAAGCGGCATGACCGGACCATCCTTTTCTGGAAGCAATTCAGACCATTTTCGACCCTAAATAATTACAAAAAACTTACTGCTAGATATCTTCAATGCTAAGTTAATAATTGGCTGTCTTATTGCACCAATAATATCAATGTTTACTATGTTTTCTCCATCTAAAACCACAATTGTCAACGTAATTTCCAAGGGTTTAAAACGGGCAAGTGTAAAGCAGTCTCATTAGAATTAACATCTAAGTTAGCATTTTCGGACAAGGAGGCAATTCACAAAGTATCGCTAACGCCCGGAGTCGGCTAACCGCAATCGCGCCGCTGTCTCATAACTATTCTGCTGTTAAAGGAAATTAACACCTATTTATACTAATGTATACTTGAAACAGTTTTAAAATGCTTGTCATAGTTCTAAATGACTGTACATTTAGTGATTATTTGGTAACATTTCAAGTATGATATTATAATGGATATTTTCTCTATGATATCATAGATTTCATGACATAATACCTATAGAGTTGTTAAAAGCAAGTTTCATTTTATTTCATGCTGACATAATATATGCGTTTACGAATCCATCTTTTTGGACTTTTAGTAAGATAATTGCATGGGATCTGTTTAGGGCTAAATTGAATTTCCTTTAGTACTTACTGAAAGAAAATGAATTTTGTTCAAAAATTTTACTGAGACCTATTCGGACCCTAACCACAAATATGTTTTGTTTAAAATCAATATATAAGTATACATAAGTATTTAATTTACGATATGTACCTAATATGCAGACATTACTGTGTTTCTGGCTGAATTTTTGAGAATATCAACACTGGGCCCTGTGTCTAATATGGGCAATCATTATGCTTATCATCAGGCGTGTGATTTGCTCGTCTAGTCACAATATAACACAAAAATGTATTTGAGTTTTTTTTTTGTTTGTTACTGGTGTTAATATAGTATATTTTTTTATACAACGAAGTAAGTAAACGAGCAAGACGCTCTCCTGATGGTAAGAGATAACGCTACCCATAATTAGTACAGTGCTTCCCAGGATTTTACAAAGGAAAAATTCTGAGTGCACTACGCCAACGCTTCTTAGTTGAGAGTCATAAGATGTTTACACTCTTCAGCCCAGTAATTTCACTAGCTACAGTGCCCGCCTACTGAAGCACGGTAATGCTTGCAGATCACTGCTCAGGGGATAGAATAACTGGCACTGTTGGTACCTAGTCCACCTCCTGCAAAGGAAGTGTACCCTCGGTAAATAAAGAGTTTTCTAATCTATTTTAAAACCTCAAACGGCGTAAGTATGTGAACCTAGATAGGGCTTACATATTTTTGCCGTTTGGGGTTGAAACCTTGGGTCCATGGGGGCCGGCTGCTTGGGAGCTGTACAAAGACCTCGCTAAACGTTTGGTGGAGGCTTCAGGTGACAAGAATGCTGGCTTATATTTTGCTCAAAAAATAAGTTTATGTATTCAGCGGGGCAATGCCGCCAGCATTCTTGCCACCTTTCCCTCCTCCACCTGTTTATTAGATTAAGTTTTGTAGTTAAATATTAGTTTTTACGATTTACCTTTTAAGATTTTTATGGTTAAATAAATAAATTATTTAGTACCCCTTCTAAATGTATCTTGTTTTAAATGTAACTCATACGTTATTCGTGTGAACATACAGTCACGCCATCATCCCTCACTGTCCCTCAGGAATCCAATACACAATGGATCTCAGTGACTCGCACTAAACGCCTGAGCATTTTACAATCAGACCTTCAGTCTCTCAGGAATGCCTATCTTATTACCTATATTATCTAGAACTCAATCGACTACGAAATCGTTTGTGTGGGTTGAAACCGAATCCCTAGAATTGGATCTGAAATTTTTACAAATTTTGTAAAGTGAAGAGAGAAAATGGAGTGTGAGTGGTTTTGTTTTGTGAGTGATTGAAGAAAATTTATATTGTTCACTTGCTTACTACGTATAAGTTATAAGACTTGCTTACTATAAAAACTGATTTATTAAGAATATTAACCGGCTCAAATTAGAGGATATTAATAACTAAAAATATGTAATAAAATAAGTATATAGGACTTTCCTTTGAAGTAATAAAACATTATAATGAAATCAATAATGTAGGTACTCAATTTTATTCATAACAATTATGGTAAGATGGATAAGGAAAGATATTCGTAAATAAAATGTGTTTACCTATTATTATGTATTGATATCAAAGAAATCAACTCTATTTGTCATACAATAAACTTATATCCGGCGGTTTTACTTGAAAAAAAAAACTATATTCACACCACATTCAAACCGTAAGACTTTAAGACTTATATTTACATCTATATAAAGTTCTGTACAATATGGTCTAAGAAACCCCAGATTGCGCAAACCCCAAACTGTATCAAACATTAATAAAATAGATAGTCGTTAGTAGGGGAGACCGAGGATAGTTGACTAAAGTGGTAGGTAGATTAACTTTTGAAAACACACGAATGTTGCGTAATACATAGGTAAAATAAATAAAATATGTTCACAGCCAAGTATTAGATACCCTAGGTGAAAGTTATGGATGGTGAGTTCAACTGCGACCCCATCCTGCCCCATGAAGGCGGAAAGACGGCTGACTAAGGGCTTTTAGTGAGTATTATTGCCGGCCTTGCACTTCCGGCGGCAAGTGAGTCTCACATAACCCGTGCCTCTCCCCCGGGAGGTACGCCTATGCATAAAAGCATTTCCCACGTAAAAAGAACGTGTCATTTGCCTTGGCCTTTGAGTGTTGGAGAGTTGAGTGGCGAGTTATGGACAGTTAGCCTATCTACCTCTATAGTCAACTATCCCCGGTATCCCCTACATTGTCCTGCGGTAGTATACTCGTATTGTTCTGGCTATAAATCTCTCTTCTGTATAAGTAAGCGTTAAGTATGGACAGAGGGGTGACATAACGTACATACTGATCAGCAACTGAACTAGGTACTCACTTAGCTAGAATATGGAGATTCTCATTTAGCATTATTATAATTCAACATCATCATCAGATTACGTTCGTCCACCGCTAGACATATTCCTTTCCCATGGCACGCCACTATTATTATTATTCAGCCTTTAGTATCGTGCCACTGTAAGCCAAAGACCTCCTGCCTCTCTTTTTTTTTAGAGTTTTCTGTTCTATTTTTTTGGAAGCGGCCAATGAGATAAGAGTCAAGTTTACCCTGGTGACTGGTGTTTCAGATATCTATTATAATTGTCAACGGTTATACCGCAAACAATCAGGTGGTCCGTCTGCTTGTAAGTCTAACATAAAAAAGACGTTTCAAACAGAATCAACTTATTCTCTCATCTTTTGGATACAAAATCTATGAGTATACAAGAAAAGTATACAAATACAGTCGTCCATCGTGCAGACGAGCCATTATGCAATTGTCGGCGGGACGGTGACCTCGTCATTAGAGCGCGCCCGATGCGAAAACTTTTCCTGAGGGAGCACAAAATAAAGGAGACGATGTTTATAACAAACTTACAAATTAAAGACAATATATTAAATGAACAAAACTGTTCAGCTCACGTCTAATCGTCGTCGTTCTAATATTGATTAGAATATCACAACTCCACCACAACTCAACATCTTAACACATTTCTTTCGGATTGATTACTGTTATTGTCTGAAACCGTGGTTGAGATATTCTCAACAATATTAGACGTGAGTTGAGAACACTTGCAGTAGTTTTTAAAAACGTAGAAATAATGAGTATTTTTACATGAACGGCATCCAGACCTTTCTCTAATTTACAACCTCATTTACAATGTATAACTAGATACATCTATAAAAGAAAATAGAGCCTATTATTAGTATTACTGCGACCGTTAATGGTTGACAGGTTTGTTGGAATTGCCTGCAAGGGTCCTAACTAGCGCCTAGATATTTTTGCCTTGTTCGGTTTGTTCTCTATAATATTATGTAACTCTTAGCTCTATATAAGCAACTGTGTGGTATCAACTGTCAACTCCATGCCTCCCCTGTTGCAGAAACAAACGCTTTCATTCGAAATTTCGCGTCGACTGTCGAAACTTATTTGCATAAGTAAAACCGGGAAATGGGGCGAAAAATGCATGGAATCCTCTGATTTATTCGGGACTCTAACGTACAGTGATCCTATTGTCATTTTGGCATCTCATTATCGCGACCAATCGATCCGGGATGTGGATTTAAACATTTGCCTTTCAAATGGTGTTGTCCCCGAGTGAAACTCGAAACGACGTTGATGAATTTTGTATTTTAATACGACATAACATACATAACATAGGCCCCCCATTGTGGACATTAATATTACGAGTAGTACTTCAATTTAGTTTTTAGTCTATTTTGTTATTTTTTGTCCCAATAAAGAGTATTGTATTGTATTGTATTGTATTGTGTATAATATAGAGTATACAATACCTCTAATATTGTTTAATAAACAACAATATTTACAATTGATTAAAATATCTTAAAAACTAAAGCTCTACAATAGACGTTTATGTGGCCAGAGTGCTGGCAGCATTGCCCCGCTGAATAATTTGCGTAAAATACAAGCTAGAATTCTGGTCTCTCATTCTGGCCAAAACTTTTTCTTGGTCACTAATAGATACAAGACAACTTCAGTTTAGCTGGCCCATTATTATTCTTCTTCTTTTTGTTTTGTTTTCGCCTGAGCAGTGATGTGCAAACATTACTGTGCTTCGGTAGGAGCGGGCACATGTAGCTAGTGAAATTACTGGGCTAAAGAGTCTTAACATTTTATGACTCTTGAGTAAGAAGCGTTGGCGCAGTGCACTGGGTAGCACTGTACTAATTATGGGCAGCGTTATCTCTTACCATCAGGAGAGCATCTTGCTCGTCTTCTTGCTTCATTGTATAAAAAACCAAAATTGATACCTAAATAAATTTATTTTCTATTATATTCGAGTTTCATTGAGTCAAAATCGTTAACAGAGCGCAAGATCTAATTTGCATAGACAAAGTACGTGTGCCCTAGCTTACCTAGTCTCTTTAGGCTTAGTAGGCACATAAGGTTCAAAACCAATATCCTAACATATTAAGCTGGTGTTCAGCGGAAATGGAAGGCTGTAACTCAAAATATGAAGTTTGGGACGACATTACGTTACGTTTTGCACAGCAGTAGGTAGGTATACTAATATCTACCAATAAATCTCACTTTACTCATTTAGTGAGCTACATTATATAATTCCGTACAGAGGCTGGTTATGATCAACTGTATTTTAGTACTAGTTATTAATACGTATAATGAATTTTTTTCTTTTGATTTCAACAATAAAGAGTATTCTTATCTTATATTATTCTCCTCGCTGCACGGTTGTCTGGAAGAGATCGCTATTAGCGATAAGACCGCCAATTGTAACACTTAGTTTTTTATACTGTTTTGTATATTATTTTCTTTTGTGTATATTTTCAATAAAGTGTTATCTATCTATCTAAGTATTGATACAATCTGTGCTGTACGTGACTGATCGCCGTAGACCACGTAGTTTCATTTCATAAAGCCTTATTGGCTAACTTGGGGCGGTGACAACCACTAAAAAGCAACCAAAATAAAATGTTCATAGAAAATATTACACAGTAAAATAGAAGGCGTTTCTTGACTCTATCGTATAGCTAACGCTAAAAAAAAAATGAGATGACAGTCGTTGAGTTGACAGTAGCCAAAAGCGATTGGCGCTTGTCTAGTGACTCTAATAATAATTGGGGTTTATACTCCAACAGACGGTTCTGTCAAAGGGTTTACACTGTCAGAGTCATATCACAATTTATAGGTTGTGGGGCTAACCTATATGTTGCAGTTTCAGGTCGCCGAGATAACTATTAAATTAAATTAAAATTTTCTTTATTAAGGTAACTAAAGACCCACACACATTACACATTATTTAACTATTTAAACATACCACTTTTATATAATTAATGTACTTAAATAGATAATAAATTAAAATTATGTCAGATATATACTATAGAGCCTGTAATATGACCTTAAGACTGCCTCCTACATATCTTATAGGATACAGCCGGGACCCACAGTTTTACGTGCCTTCTGAAACACGTTAGCGTCCCGATGAAAATCTTTGCCACACTGAGATTTGAACCCTCCGGCTTACAAGCCGGACCGACGACCACTCGGCTACGGATGCTACAAATCTACCTAATATTATAAACGTTGAATGTCTGGATGTTTGTTACTCTTTCACGCCTAAACGGGTAGACCGATTGAGCTGAAATTTGGTATAGAGATAGCTTAGACCCTGGAATAACACATAGGCTATAGTGCAGCGGGTAAAACCGCTGGGCGCAGCTAGTCTAATCTAAAAGTCTATCTAATTTGCTCGACTTGTCCCATTGTCATTAATGGCATTGTGCCTAAATCTTCTCATGTGAACGTAGCCCATAAGTTTTATCACTTTAACTTTTTCTTTTTTTCTTTCTGTTTTTATTGATTTTTTCACACTAAGTATCAATATTTAATTAATAGTTAACATTTTCATTAATAAATGTTAGTACAGTGATTACAGTATAATTTACGACAGCACCGTACAGCCATAAAGCACTATTTGGCAGCTTTATCAACTACGCTCGGAGCTCATTGCACTATCAATCACTTTCAATCCATTTCAATGAAACATATTGATTTCGAACACATTTTTACTTTTATTTTGTAAAGTATTTTGTACGATAACGCAATCATTTATTATTTTACAAGCGGCAATTTATTATTCGCTGGATGTTATTATTTTGAATATGCTATCCTCTCTATCTCTATCGCCTATAATATATTATTTCAGGTTCTCAGTTCAGCAGGCACTTATCCGCCAGGGAACCGAACCGAAGACCGAATTGTCAAAAATGTATGAAATAACGTATTAAATCGATCAGACGTAATACATCATTTCATGCATTTTTGACAATTCGAGCTTCGGTTCCCTGACAAATAAGTAAATAGCCTTGCGGACTACCCGGACCCCCCAAGATTTTTAGTAGATACACCTGCCGTACCTATTTTCGGTGGGGTAGTCCCACATACCGGGATGACGATCAAGAGGTCAAAAAAGGTCTAAGTTAAGATATACCTACCATATTTCAGCCCAACCGGTTCAGCCATTAAACTCAATGTGTAGCTGAAAACATGAATTTTGGCCGATTTTACTGAGATTGGGACAAATTACCGGGGGTAGACTTCCTTTGCAGGAGGTCGTCTAGGTGGGTACCCCAACAGTGCCAGTTATTCTACCGCCTGAGCAGTGATGTGCAAACATTACTGTGCTTCGGTAGGAGGGCACTGTAGATAGTGAAATTACTGGGCTAAAAAGTCTTAACATCTTATGACTCTTGAGTAAGAAGCGTTGGTGCAGTGCTCCTAGAATTTTCACATAATTGTGAAATCCTAGGTAACACTGTTCTAATTATGGGCAGCCGTTATCTCTTAACATCAGGAGAGCGTCTTGCTCGTATTCTACTTCATTACATAAAAAAAAAAATTATTCAGCGCAATCGGTTCACCCGTTTAGGCATGAAGAAGTAACAAACATTCACACTCACAAATTGTCGCCTCTATAATATTTGTGCGAAGTGTGATTATGTAGTGATATAAGTTAAAAAAACATGAATGAGTAAATTATAATAATATGTAATTACAATAACAACATCAAATATTATTTAGGTAGGTACAATGTAATATAATTTTTACAACATTATTTAATGATGTACCTAGATACATTTTTTTTTATTTTAGAATATTGAAAGCCCGCCTTATAGTTACCAAGGGTAACTATAAGGCGGGCTTTCTTTCAAGAAGACTACCTCTACAAATACAAAATATATTTATTTATTCATCACAAAAATGTAGGAATTCTATCTAGGTCTTAGTCTAACTTATTGTACATCTACATGCCCTGTCAGAGCGTTTGTTCAGAGTGCGAACATGCATTTAAAAATATATAAAATTAAGTTGAGTAAAAATATTTTTTAGGTATACACGAAAGTTGTGGATTAACCATTTTAACCATGCCTCTGTCAGGCAAAGGAGATGTTTCTGACATCCATAGAAACAATGTGCAGTTCAAGAGTGGTTCAACTCTGCCTACACTAATTATTATATAATATCATTAAAATAAATTATTATTATCAAAGAGGACCGGATGCGTGTATTAAAAACGCTATCATAATCGGCTCATCGTAAATAACGAGCAAAATAGCTGAAGTATTTGTTTATCTTAATATAATTTATCCATGTAAGTATATTATTTATCAATTGTGATAATAATAAATTAAATATATAATAACAATATTATGTATTATTTTCTGATATGTATTACCAATGGGTATATAATATCTACAATGTGTAGATATTATATACCTAATATAATACCTCTACAATACCTTATTTTACTTCTACACAATCATAGAAAGTATATTATAATTTACAAAATACGAGTAATATGCGTAAAACTAAATAGTCATTTATTTAAAATAAATAAATAAATAAATAAATATTTCAGGACATTTCACACAGCGCCACCTAACCCCAAACTAAGCAACTTAATGCTTGTGTTATGGTGGTTAGGGTAACGGATATAATACTTATATACTTTTCTTTTGTAAATACATACTTATAATAGATACAGAAAGCCACACCCAGACCAGAAACAAATACCTGTGGATCACACAAACATTTGTCCCATGCGGGAATCGAACCCGCAACCTTATGCGTTGCAGGCGGGTATTAGCCCACCGCGCCACAAAGGTCGTCAAATATTTAGTTTAAAAGAAAGAATTATAAGTTTACTTTATTGACATAATATCTAACGAATGTATTGTGATCACGCATTAATGTTTCTCGGGGCAAATTCCACGTCCACATTGGTAGGCCTCACATTCAGGAACTCCTTCTTGAACTTCAAAGATTCATAGTTGAGGGTGTTCACAGAAAAATGACGTAACAAATGAACTATTCCAGCCTTGACTTGGAGTCGAGCGAACCTGTTCCCGATGCAGATCCTGTTCCCTCTGCCGAAGGGCATGTAGAAGGTGTCGCTGTGCGGCAGCTGGCCGTCCTTGTCGAACCTGTCGGGGTTGAACTTGTTCGGCTCCGGGTAGTGCTTAGGGTCGCGGTGGATGTGGTAAATGGGAGTGAAGATTTTGGTTCCCTTCTCCACCTTAATGTTCCCGACTGGTAGCATTGTGTCTTGTACACATTGTCTCGTTAAATATCCAATCGGAGGATACATCCTCATGCTCTCGTACAGCACCTTTTCCAGGTAGTGCATGTCCATTATGACATCGTAGTTTATCGCGTTGTCGTTCTTTTCAAATGCTTCGTCTATCTCATCTTGTACTTTCTTTAGAATGTCAGGATTCTTCCCCAGCTCTATGAGAGTACTGAAAAATGCAGCTGCACTCGGATCCACTCCTGCGATGAAGAAGAAGAAAGCCTGCGCGGACAGTAATCCCACAGTCGGCTCCATTTCACATCCGGTGGATTCGTCTCGTAAAATGCCATTTTTTTGTATACTGAGTGCGATGTCGGCAAAATCATGCCTTTTCACGTTTTCTTTTTCCCTCTTGTCGAGCACTTGTTTGATGGCTCCAACAAAAAACTCTTCGAAATCAGTAAATATTGTGAGTCCTAGACGCTTCATCAGCCACGGGCTAAGGTTGGCAATGGCGAATTTCAAGTTTGCTTTTAATGTAGGTGCTGATGATGCACGAGCAACTTCTACAAAGGGAGAGTCGAAGATGGATTCTGTTCCGATTCCAAACACGGCTGCAGTGATCGCAGCACAGCAATAGTTCGATATCGTGTCGTATGCATTACCCTTCTGTCTCTCGGGATGATCCCTCATATACTTTACGAAATCCTGCGCTCCCTTATCCATGATGTAGTACATGCTCTTCAGCTTTGTAGCCGTGAACAGGGGCGTCATGCTCTGACGCATCAGCTTCCATTTTGGTCCGTTCAAAAATATAATGCTCTCAGTGAGTTAATCACCTTCTATATTTTCAAGGCCTCTATGGTTGAACGAATGGAAGTCCATCTGCAAAACGTGAGAGACGTTGGTCGCATCTCGGATGTAGAGAGCTGGTGTGAGGAGTGAGCCCACGCCCACAGCTGGGTCGTTCTCATATTCGTTGTAAAGGTCACCGAATATTTCGAATAAAGGTCGTGACCCCAGCACATATTCCCAGAATGGTCCCAACAGTCTGGCCTTGGTGTCGAACTTGACACCGCGCTTCGTCCAGTACTTCTCATTGTATCGTCCGGTCAAAAAGACGACAGATAGCAGAATGGCTACTAAGCCTAGAGCTATTTCGACAATCATGTTCGCAAAATTACAATATCTATCAAACTGATGCGTACGTATCTTAATTGCGAGACCGTGTCGGTTGTGACTGACTTTTTTAATATTTGGGGCTGGATTATATATTGAGAGATATTGTTTCATCGTTAGTGGGTGTACTGAGGATAATGGAAACTTGAAATAATTATTTGATAATTTATCAGATATTTTATCATTCTCTACTCATTAAAATAATAATATTTGTTATCATGGAGGTCATACCTTCTGCCGTGCTGGTTTTACTAGATACTATGTAAAAAGAGTATGTTAACCTGTAAAACCTGTAATTTGGACAAAGTTGATAGATTAAAGTGCAGTGCTTTATTATGCAGCATCAATGACTATTACATACCACTGCGACTACTAGTTCTTAGTCCATCCCTGTCAACCCCTAATGTTTGCCATGTTATCATGTATCTCGTCGTCAGAAACGATATAAAGAATTGGTATTATTTTCCCATATTTAATAATTTTACTATTGTCATTTTTTGAGTTATTACCAGGTGGATTATTTTGTAGGTTTTTTTTTTAGTATGGCATACCTACTTAAATTTTAATCACAATGTTTCGTTACTTTGAGTTTATAGGTATTTTTTTAAGGAAAGAAAATACCTACGCACTACCCTTCCGCCACGGGGATGACGGAAGGGGGAGTGTGGGACTTTCACTCACTAAGACCCCCCCGCGAACAGTCCTCCGACGTGCAGGGTGAGATGGGGTCGCGATAGCATTCACCATCTCACCCCAGCAGTAGGCACGACTATTAGGCCTCAGTATCCGTTGGGGGACTGATCTTGTCCACAAAGACCAATGTCGAGCGTGCAAGCCGGCAGAGTCCCCCGACTCCACCCGCGATGCAAATTTCTTCCTCCTCACCCCCGTTCGTCTACGTCGGAGAGGATCGCAGAAGGTGACCATAGCCTGCCAAGATCTCTCACTGTCGAGCATAGCACTAACCACGCTCTCTCTCTGTCGGAGAGAGATCATCCCCTTTGCATGCTGGGAGTGCGATGCAAAAGCGGAACACTCTTCCAGAGTATGGGACGCTGTGTCCTCTAGTTTAGGAGTTTGCTCCCTCCTCGCGATCTGGTACAGATACTTTCTGAAACACCCGTGCCAGGAAAGTACTCGTATCTGCACCAGACGAGTTTATAGGTCTGACCTAGGCCTCACATCGGAGGAAATTCGAGCATGAGTATTTTTATGCCATAAAAAATACTATGATGATTTTATGACTTGGATTCTCATAAAGTGCCGTTCAAAAAACATGAACAAACTGCAGGTGATTGCAAGGTGCTGTCCGGCCCGGTTTCTCGAATGTGCCATTTTTAAATATATCAAACTGGAAACACTTTTAAAATGTGTGCAATAATATTATGGAGGGCTGTTCTTAAGGAATTTTCAATAAATTAATTCTATGAATTTATATTTCAAAATTTGCTAAATAGTGCGAGCGAGAGAGCGTTACATATACGCTCTTAATATCCTGATTGTACCTATATCATTTGATAGGAAATAGTCTTAGGGGACAAACGAGGAACTTCATCCTGCTCGCAGGTAGAACTTCGCATCGAAAATAACTATGAATCTAGTTATTTTCATCAAAGGGTACGAGAATAAACAAGTCAAGTCTAATCCTAAAAAATTCATTTTTCTTACAAAAATTAACTTATCTATTGATAACTACAATTTTATAAAATAGGTATCGCTATGTGGTAGGTAGGTACTGCTCCTTTTATTCATGTTTCAACTTGCTCGTAATTAAGATACCTCTATGACTAATTGTTGACGTATTCGTAGATAACATTCATTGATATCGGAAAAATACGGCGCAAGTAGCTTTAACGTCTATATTTATATCATAGATAATATCAAATATCATAAGTACTCGGACTGGTGAGGACACTAACTGATTAGATATCGCTACAGCCAGAACATGAACGGACGTGCGTAGGAGCACTAAAAGTTCTTAAAAACATTGAAACTATAAGGGCTGGCGGTTAGCGCGGCCGGCCGGGTGACTTTGCTAAATTTCATAGGTCCGGAGATGTGCCTTTATCTTTACACAAATTAAGCAATTCCGATAAGTAATAAAGTTGAGAATATCTCAACCACGGCTACGAACATTCTCAACAATATCAAACGTGAGTTGTGCCGTATTATTATTATTTTAGTTATGAAGTTTTAAACATCGTAGAAGATGTTTCGTGACTCAATCGTATTTAGCTAAAATATATTATGCTAAAATATTTAGTAATTTATGATAATGAGAGATAAGATGAGCAAATCAGGGGCCCTTACAAGCTCCAATCTTTGTGACTAATGCTCAAAGATGTATTGAGATAACAGTCGTTATGGAAAGACGTTAGGTATAAATCCTTGGTAAAGACAAACGATAACGACTGTCATCTCAGTACATTTTTTACAGCAGTAGCCTATAAGTTACGCCAGGGTCTAAGCCATCTATATACCAAATTTCAGCTCAATCAGTCAACAAACTTTCGCATTTCTAGTATTAGAGATACTTAATTAATTACAATAAAAGTTATCTAACTTAAACCAAAACTTAACTTTTTCATTATTAGTGCAGTGATTACAGTATAATTTACGCCAGAACCGTTCAACAATAAAGCACTATTTGGCAGCTTTATCAACTACATTCGGAGCTTATTGCACTATCAATCCATTTCAATGAAACATATTGATTTCGAACACATTTTAACTTTTATTTTGTAAAGTAGTAGTTTTGTAGTTGTTTTAGTTTTGTTTTGTGTTTTATTTTGTACGACAACTCTATCATTAATTTTTTTACTGGCGGCAAATTATTATTCGCTGGATTTTTTTATCTCTCTATTGCCTATTTATTGTTTCAGGTTCTCAGTTCAGACACGCGGACGAGCGTTTCGGCGTACCCGGACCCCCCTGACTTTTTAGTGGGTACCCCCACCGTACCCGTCTTCGGTGGGGTATTCGCACTTACCAGGATGACGATGTGTAACGCATTTTTTCGGTCAAAAAGGGTCTTAGTTAAGATACATACCATATTTCAGGCCAATCGGTTTAGCCACCGGCACACATCCACACACACGCATCTGTTCATATAAAAGGATAGCATGATTGACTGACTGATCTTCAACATATTGTTTAAACTGCTGGACGGTGAAATCAAAAGGTTAAGAGACTGTAAACCTCTTTTAACATGCCTCACCTATATGATAATTTTATGATCAGCTATAGTGAATTTTGATTTTGATTTCTCCACGCGGGCAAAGCCGCGAACATATATGCAAACCATAATAATAATCATTATTCTTAAGAAGTACCAATCTATATGCTTCCCTATTAGCCCCAGACCCCCTAAAATTTCATAACATTTTAACTTCATCCTACAGAATAACAATGTAAGGTTATCTGCTTATTCGTGACTTCTTTTCTAAAGTAATTTGGAAGATTACGTCTCACAAATTATATAAGTTCGCTTCACATGAAACTTGAAGTGTTTTCTTGTTTGAAATTGACTGAAACTTTCCTCCGATCCGCTCCAATTTTCCGTCGACTTATCCTTAACTTAAATATGCAAAATAACCTACTTACGTGCATGAAAAATAATGAAGTGAGCTTGCTAGGAAAGAAACGAAGCACCTTGAATAACACTATATGTGATGTAATATAATGATGTAATAAAACAAAATAAAGATATTGGGGTTTTTACTTCAACGGAACAGTTTACCCTAATAATTACACTGCTACAATCAAAACAATAATAATTATATTATCGTGTGGTGGTGTGACCAATTTTTATATTCTTTCAGGTCGTCAAAACTCCTGCAAGGCCTTCATTATATTTTATTTTAATTTGCCACCATTTAATTTAATTCGGTACCAGTTTTCACAAAAGGTAAACCCACTTTTGTAAATTCATTCATGTACATTAACGTATTATACTATTCGCACTCTACACGCAAATGGGTTTACTATCATGCTTCAATTTTGTTTTAATGTAACTATTTCTTATACATTTTGTATATTTTGCCAACTTATAATGTGGAGGATATAAGTTAAGTTGTATGTCTAAGTTGCGTCTAAGCATGAATGTAGTTGATCCCCAAAACTTGGAGCTAACTTAGGTAGAACAATGCACGTGCTACCAACTTGTGAGCCGGGACTCTATGCAGGTTCTAACTTAAACATGCACAAAGGAATTAACTTAGATATATGGGTGCCACATTTTAATGAGATACCTAATACTTAGGTATAGTTTTGTTGCTTCAATACAAATTTCAGCCTTAGACCAGAATACAATGCGTTGCAAAAATGAACCAAAACCAAAATATTATGTGACTAAGTGATGTGTATAAAAGTGTGGCAAACCTTTCATTTTCGGTTTCGTCACTATAAGTGCACAAGGTGACCAAGATGGTCTAATAACTGCCCCCTACATATTTTGTAAGAAACAGCTGGGACCAACAATTTTACGTGTCTTCCGAAATTCACTCAAAAACTTGCCGCACGCTAAGATTTAACCCAGGGCCTCCAGATTACAAGCGGGACTACGCCCATTGGGCAAAGGACGCTACATTTATAGTGTTCCTGCAAAATTTGGTTATAGCTACGAAATAATTAAATCAAAAACTCAAAGAATCAAGAAAACCACTTACTAAAGTTAATAATAGCTTAAAAATATAAACAAAAACTTGGCAAAATACATGCCAAGCGATAGAATATACGTCAGAGGAGCCTTGTAAGCCTCTGCGGTGAAGTTTTTCAATTAAAATGGGTTTATGGCCACTGCTGAACAACGACGCTTCATTTTACTGTGTACACTAGTTTAATGACTGCCGCGGGCAAAGCAAGCTTGTGATATTAAAATATAGACCATCTGTAGCTACGAGTATAGATGGTCAGCCAGATACATAATTATAACATTACCACAGATACAACGCAATACTACACATACATTTACGGAGTCAGAATGTTTTTATATGGAGTAGGGCAGAAGTTTATTATGTAACTAGTAGGAATCAAAAAATTCTTACTGTGAGAGCCACGAATATTAGAGGTTTTAATTTCAGATTACAACGAGCGCACTCACGCACCTATCTGTGTTCTATTTTAACCCTATCCGTTCAGCAGTTTGGACGTTGCGTTGCGTTGGGTCTTACGAAGAAGGAATGTATATTCGTAGGTTGGGTCACTACCCGTCCGCCCACTTGGCTTTCCCACTGGTGGGTGGAGGGGGAATTCACAATTCTCCCTCCACCCACTAGAGTAGAGTAGACCAGAATATTTATCGTTGATCGATCATCACATCAGATCATATTATATATAGTAGAGAGAGAGTATCAGATATAGTTTTCCTTTCATACATTTAGATTGAGACAATTTTGTATACATTCCTATTAGGTTTGAATGAATCACGAGTAAGTTCTCAATGCACGTTTAAAGTTTTGTATCTCAAGAATCATATTATATACTTTTATTACATAGTCCATGGAAATTATCTACAATTATCTAATGGACAAAATAGACTAAAGACTAGTAAATACACTGTGGCTACAATCATTGGTGAAATTATATACCTATCTGCCTATTATTGCAATGAATGGTCATTCTGATGCCCATTATGAAATTATCTATTCATTTCTGACAAAAGAGGCACGTGAACAATAAATGGTGCATACTGGCCACAAACATTTGTAAAGCCGATAAGAAAAAAATTAAAATGTTTTTTTTTTCCTAACCCTTGGTCGGAGTTTGGCGCCACACGTCTGTGTATGTTCTATTCTTTCTACACTTCAGTATTCTATTCTTTAAAATCATCCAAAAGGGCATCATCCAGTTTCATACAGGCTTCATAAATTATGTAAAAATTGAATGACTAGTTTTATAAGGTTTCTGCAACGTTGCAACTAATGATAACTGCTGGTGCCCGCTGCTCTACCTTAAAATCTTATTTAAAATTTCAAATTCATAGTTATTCTCAAATAATTTACAATGGAGCACATGTAAAAGTAAATTATTACAATTATTTAGTTCTATTTTAAGACTCTACCGCCCGTTCGGATAGCACCTCTATCAGAAGAACGAGCAAGAAACTCATATTTTTTTAAAATACGTGTTTACAATGTTTATATCTTTGTTATATAAAATGTTGAATAACGATGATGAAGTTGTTGATGTTGTTTGAACATGACATCAGCTGGTTTATTATAAGACTAGCTTATGCTGGTGGCTTTGCCCGCGTGGACAAATCCTTTCTTAGTGGAGGTCTACGTCATAACACCTATCGGTGTTCCAAATTTCAAACAAATCCGTTCAGTGGTTTGGGCTGTGCGTTGATAGATCAGTCAATCAGTCACTTTTCCTTTTATATATTTAGATATGTCGAACTACTTTACTCCGAACTTGTTATTTTTAAAAGCTCTCAATAGTCAATAAAGTTCGGAACCGATCTCGAAGCGGCAATAAATAGCCAGCCATAATCGTCTGCAATGAAGAGATTAAGGCGAGGAATATAAGGACATTAAGCCAACCTGCCGCGTCTGGCCTTCTGCCTGCTAATGAGGCTTTTACACTATTTGCAACACCAGCACATTTTGCTTGGCTATCGGGGATTTTCTAGAAAAAATCTTTTATTCTATTGTTTGCTAGTTTTTATGAATTTTCTCTGTGCCTTTTCTGATTATTTTACTAGACAAACTTATAAGGTATAACACAAATGGGTATTTATTAACTAATTACCCTAAAAATCACGCTAAAAGGTAGTCTGTGTTTTTAAGATCTTATATAACTGTAATTTTGAAAAGTCCTTCAAATTACACATTTCGAAAAAAGTGTCCTTGCCCTGCTCTACTCAACCTTTTTCGAGGAAAACAGTGTTCTAATTCGAGAAAAATAGCGTCCATTCGACCATTTTATTGATTAGCGTAGCGTCGAAGACGAGGACACGACTAAATATATGTACGAATATAAATTTACATACCAAATGACAACACAATAATAACACAAACAACACAATAATATTCAGTATTCATCCGGTTAGCTATGAAGAAGTAGGCTGTCGTCTACTTCTTCTTCTCTTCATAACACATATTCTCACATACAAACTTTCATTTTCACAAGATTAGTGTGATTAATAAATATGTACCTACCTACTTACTATACATGACTTAAGTATTTTTAAGTTGTTTTTGTTTTTGAATACTATCATATAATTTTATCTATTTTAAATTTTGGCGCATCACTGTTTAGTATTTTGTTACTTTGGTAATTAAATTTGATTAAGAAACTAGCTGATGAAACTTTTAATTTTCAGGTGTAATCAGAATTACCCGGGGGTAAACTTCCTTTGCAGCAGGTCGTCTAGGTGGGTACCCCAACAGTGCAAGTTATTCTACCGCCTGTGCAGTAATGTGCATTGTGCATACAATACTGTGCTTCGGTAGAAAGGTACAGTAGCAAATGAAATTACTGCGCTAAAGAGTCTTAATATCTTATGACTCTTAAGTAAAAAGCGTTGGTGCAGTGCACCTAGAATTACACATCATTGTGAAATCCTAGGTGGCACTGTGCTGATTATGGGCAGCGTTATCTCTTAACATCAGGAGAGCGTCTTGCTTGTCTTCTACTTCATCACACAAAAAAGGTATACCTTAATCTATCTAATCTGTGTAAAAAAATGCTATGTCATCAAAATATTCCCATCATCCCGATAAAATCTGTAGGTATTATAAATTGCTTGTCATAATTGGGTACTTTAGATAGCTGTATCCATGTTTAAACGTTATTGGTATTGCTTTTTAACAATAACCGTGATTGGCAAAACTAGCAGAAGATTAAGCTTACGCAATTGATAAGACAATTTCATGGGACCATAACAATAAGATGGAATAAGTAAAACGGAGATGAGAATCACAATAGAATGGGTGCCTCCCCTTCGGTAATACCCCGTCGTCCTCACTGTTATCAAAAAAAGTTGCTAAAGTTCACTGTGTTGACGAACGGTACTTCTTATTGTCACTCGTATCTATTTTTATTGTTAAAGAGTCTAGATTCAAAAACTGGATTTCAATTAAAGATTACTTATATTTTTAACACGTAAAACCAACGAATTAGGGAAATAAAAAAATGAAAAAATAAAAGTATAAAAGTGTAAAACATTATGTTTATATTTATTTTTGAGTATTGGGTTCATCCCAAAATAAGCTTTGTTTTCCAAACCACCAGCACGCCTAATAATAGTAATGTATATGATACGGTTACTTAAAAAGGAGGTATTTTAATATGAGTGATTTAGGAACCGAGATTCTCGAATGGGATAAAAATAAGCATTTGTCATAACTGAGAAACAACTTTTTTTGCATCAGTGTGGGCGAAAGGATGTTACCGACTGGGAAAAAGCCAAAAGGCTGCCCTAGGAGCCGCCATAACGACATACTTCTCGACTTACATTTCGATCGAACGAGCAAACTTTTCGGTCCGGTAAATATTGTTCGAGATACTCGTGTTTATTATCCGAAGACTTACAAACCGATATTGCTTTTAGTCTCGTATTTTTTATTTACTTTTCTGTGGCGATATTAGTTCAGCCGTTTTACAGCTTTTCGACGCTTTGCAAGCTTTTATAAGAATCTAAATTCATGGTAGGTGCATTATGATAAAACCGTTATACCAGTTTATGGCGAAAAGATATACCTATCTATTTTAATTGCGTTGTTCTTAAGCTTATCTATTTAATATGATAAGGTAATTCATAACATATCAGCGACACTATCTGTTATGCCGATGCCATTTGAAGTAGGTATTATCCCATCAAAAACATAAATGTGAAAAGAGAGCCAAGTTCAATATTACGATGTATGTACTCATGGTTACCTATGATTTGGTAGTTGACTTCAACGACAAAAGAAGTGAGATCTAAATGGGTGCCAAGTTCAATGGTCAGTCCTGAAAAATATTTACAACAACATAAAATATTTTATTACAACTTAAAAGATTATTTCTTCTTATCACTTAGAATTAATATTATTTTGAAGCCTAAAGACTGACTTGGCCAGTTCTCATAATATACTAGGTAGTAATATACTCTCTTAACTTTAGCTTGATCACTATTAAACGCACTTAATGCTAATTAGTGCGCCACCGTCTTTTATCGTGTAAATTAATCCCCTCCATCCATTGGTTGTCTGGAAGAAATCGCTCTTTAACGATAAGACCGCCACTTGTACATTGTAATTTTTAATTTTAATTATGTAAGTACTTATGTATTTTCTGTAACATTATGTGGTGTACAATAAAGTATCTATTGTCTTATCTTAATGATACTTCGTCGTATGGTACCCATGAGAACTAGCCAAGTCAAACTTTGGGCTTCAAAATAATATTAATTCTAAGTGATAAGAAGAAATAATCTTTTAAGTTGTAATAAAATATTTTATGTTGTTGTAAATATTTTTCAGGACTGACCATTGAACTTGGCACCCATTTAGATCTCACTTCTTTTGTCGTTGAAGTCAACTACCAAATCATAGGTAACCATGAGTACATACATCGTAATATTGAACTTGGCTCTCTTTTCACATTTATGTTTTTGATGGGATATCATTGCTTTTTGTACAGTACTTTTTAGTATGTAATAGGTTTAAGACACCCAGTCATAATAAGATTAATCCCAAATGATTATTTTATTGCACCTCCCCCCACCCCACTGCTCCATGGCACGGCCGTCGCACCGCGCCCCGCGGCCCGTGAGCCCCGCCGTGCTTCGATATACCTATACCTATAATTAATTTAGTACATATTTATGTGCACTATTGATTTGAATATTGTAACTAATCAATTGATTTTTAAACAATACTAGTTACTGATAAATTTATCTATATTCACCCAGCTATCTTATACCTACCGCCTACCTGAATGGAAATTTAACGTTTTAGATCATCTGGAACTGGATTAGAATTTCGATCAAAAGAAACCTAAGCCGACAAGACTTGTAATGACGACGACTTGGCGGGGGCACTGCCGTGCCCCCAGATACCGCCACATACCTATAATATTATGACTATACGTTACAGGTACGTAGGTATCTAAAATGTTTACACCAACTAGCACCTAAGGCGATATACATACATTATTTTTATTGTAAACAATGTTAATATTATTACCTCTATGTTACTGAGCCGCCTTGTGCTGGTGAGTCGATATATTGATAGGTATTTACATAGGATATACAATTGTTTCGTAGGTACCAGGAACCTATTTTTTTTAGTGACTAGCTGTGCCTAGCTGTTTTACCCGCTATACAGTTTGGTACAGTAGTGTATATTATGTTATTCCAGGGGTCTAAGCTATATTTTTTATTATACCAAATTTAAAGTCAATCGGCCCACCCGTTTAGGTGTGAAAAAGTAAAAAACATATATCCATACGTACAGTAGATATAAAGTTTGTATTTATATTTATAATTATATTAGTAGGAATAGTGGACTCGCGCGCACATCGTAGTATCTAACAGAAAATAGCCGCCTACACAAAAATTATAGCAACATGCAACATGTATTGCTTTATGCGTTCCTAGGCGTCCCAAACTTTAATATCATACATTTTTAAAAAATAATAATAATTTAAAATGATAAAAAAATATTAGTTTCTGATTTTTCCCTTTGTTACTACGACATTACCTATCGGGATGCCAAATTTCAGCTTTCTAGGTCATCTGGAACTGGGATATTACTTTTGATCTATCCCTCAGTATGTATTAACTTCACCGATTACTGGATGTTTATATCTAAATAACCGTTTCAGCTGTGTTATTGGAATTTGGAACAGAGATTTAGTTCGTATATTTAAGTATATGTGCCAAATTTGACTTGTCTATGTGTAATAGTTTTTGTATAACGAGGGTGTAAAAAGTCGCCAAAACGCGCTTTGGACGGTTCGTGTAATATAACACACGGCGCGGTCGCCAGTTCCTGTGCTTGAACTTGGCTTGACTCGCTGCCGCGTGTCTAGATATTTGTTTAGCGCTCGACCTGTCTCTATAAAATTGCTATATTATTTTCGTAGCAGTTCGCTGAATCCCAATTTAGGCATTAAAAGCTTCTCTTTGAAGTCTCATTGCCAAATCTAATTTGAAATTAATCCAATATTTACCAGTGGCAGCCCCCGTGTAAAACCTAATTGATTTCTCTATTGGCACAACTTGACCTGGTCGCAGTACCGAACTACAGGCAGTAGCCAAACTTTTTTTATGTGAGGGAGACAAACAGAAGGCCTGCGTGAGGGTGAGCAGTCATCATTTCCTATGAATGTCTGCAAAAGCGGTACTGCTGCTTAAATATACAAATTTTTACTCAAAATGTTTGTTCAATAACATTTTCTTTGATTACCATATTAAAGTACGATATCAAGCGGATAATTTAATGAAAGATGGAAAAATTTAGACGGTTCAAATCCCTCCTTACTTGTTTGAAAAGCTTTCATGGGCCGTCTGGATTAAAAAAGTAAAATAACGATTTAGGTAGAGGTTCCTTAAAGTTGAAAGCCTGTACTTTTGAATCGATGCGACATAATACGAGATTATCATACTAGTACCTATATTTATTTAATGAGTCATAAAGAAGCTACCCTTTAGTCTTTATAATAATAATATTATCCACTAGCTGCGGCCAGCGGTTTTACACGCTGTACTACACATAGGCTACATGTGTTATTCCAGGGTCTAAGCTATATATAATATAAGCTATAACAAATTTCGTCCCCCACGTTTAGGCGTGAAAGAGTAACAAACATACATCCAGACATCCATACATTCTTACAAACTTTCACGTTTATAATATAAGTAAGATTCCACCAAAAAAGCCTAATAATTCTATAGAGATAAGTAACTGTATACTCATTTATAGGCAACGTACATAATTGATTGATTTTAACGCGTTTCGAGATGGATGAGAGCATTTATTCGATTACGTGTAACGTGATTCGATACTTGGGGTACAGAGAGCAGACGGATGGCAAGGGAACTGAGAATACCTACGAGGTACGAGGGCGGATAACCAAATTGATTAACTTATTATAGAGTAAGCAGTATGTAAGAGGTTTTGGCCTTTATGCTAATGAAAAACAAGATTAAATTAATTCCAAGAAGACGTTTGAATTTGACACATACCTAAGCAATTTCTTATTTTAATATCCTTTCTCGTCTGTTTATCTAAATCCAAGCAACCCCATCTAAATTACGTTAGAAATAAGAAAAAGCGGGCACTTTGTAACAAATGTCCTCCAAGATACACGCTTTATCTCGTAAAAAGGCACCTCAACAATTCTAAATCATGTCTTCGAGAGAGAGAAGAGTTATCGCGATGTTGCGGAGAATTCTGACCAACTTTACCCTCTGATGGCTTTCACAGAAAAAGTTTAGAGTTACGAAGACATTAGAGGGGTCTTCCAGTACATTTAACGACGTATACCTAAAGGTACATTTATTTTAATAGCTTTGTATTTTGTACATTTTATGACAAAAAACTTTCTGCAAAATGATTTTTATCAGCATTTTTATTTAGGTAATACATAAAATAATAATAAAGCCTTACAAAGAATAAACAGTTTAATTAAATTTACTGCTGGGCAGCTTTCTAATAAACCTTTGTCTATTCTTGCGAGTCACTTGTAGCCCCTTGAGCGTCGTCGTCTCAGTTTCTGTATTTTGAGAAATCGATTTCGCAGGCCAAAGATTGTCTATGGAATTAGACTTGGTTTCAATCGTACTATTATTTATAATAGGATTGGTCATATTAAAGTTAGCTTCTTCGTAATTTTCAACAACACGTTTCGCTATTTCCATACTTGTGTTATTATGTTTGTCTATTTGCTTTTCTAGATACGAAATTATTTGACTTATGTTCGTAGTATTCAACTTAAGTGTGTTAAGTGAATCTTTATTTAAATCTACATTTTCGTAAGAATTTGAAGCATTTGTGTTCACAGCTTCGTTAAGACTCGTAGAACTAACATCACCAGAATATTCTATGGCAGAATTAATCTCATATTCAGGCTCGTCTGTAGTAGCAATCCTGTGCCCATCTGTATTAGCTTTCGAAAAACTGTTCTTTATTAGAGTGTCAATCAAAAATTCTAGAGAAAAGTTCGTATTATCATCAGTCCCGTTTATGGGATACTCGAATAAATTGAAAGCTTTACCTTCTTCATCATCATCTGAGGTAGTTTTTGTAAGATCTCTTTTGAAATATTTCGGCGGGTACTCAACAACTTTGTTGTCAACAAGCAGTTTAGTAAAGTAATCAACTTTATCTACTTTTGTTGCATCAGATCCCGACTCCATTTTGACTTTCATCAAATGTTTCAGCGGCCATCTTGTTTTCGTCAAATCGACGCCTTCGCTTTTGGAGTTCTTGACTTGTTCTCTAATATTATACGATAATTCTACTTTCGGTCGTCGTTTTATTTTACCTACTAGGCTGTATTTATCCTTGAAAGGGTCTGGACGTATGTCTTGTTCAGGTGTTACTAGTGGAATCACTGTAACAAATAATTTATTGAGCTTTATAACATACCTTACTTTAGTATGTTTTCAAATCTATCTTACTAGAATTTCTAACTGACCTGTTTTCGGATCTTCCACATAATTTTTTTCTAAGAAGTCAGTCATGAAATCATATTTCTCATCCAGTGCGTATAATTTATTAGGTATTGCTGCCGTCGGGGATTGGCTGGGTTGTATATCAAGTGGATCTCTTTCATTTTGGAAGTTGCTTGCCCCTTTGAAGCATCCGTTAGGGTAACAATATGTAAACTCTCCGGGACACATCTGCAAGATAATAATATAGATAAGCGTTTTCGCAAGAAATTCCATGTAATATTCATATAACACATGAGACTGTGTCTACTACTAAACATTCCCAGAATTTGGGTGTAAGAGTGGGTTTCAGATTTTACTCGATAGAATGTTATATACCAATATGTTCTTTGGTTTGTAAAATCATTGTAACACGTGTTGTACGTGTAACACTTCAAGTAGTGTATGTGAATCGAGAGGTTTAATAAAGCAGATTACTATGAATGTTATTATATTCGATTTACTGAAACAAGTAAATGCTTAAGTTAAATCTCACCTGTACACAAACGCAGACTGGTGGCGTAGCATAGAACTCAGAGAAGATAATGTTGAAAAAATGCTCTATTAGGGAGTTCTTGTTTCCATTGTCGCACGATGACGTCACTTGCCTGCGGGCTGGTGAGGCTTTTTGGCTGGTGGATGCTAGAACATTTTAAACAAAATTATCACTTTTTATATCATTATTTTTATTACATAATCGTTATGTTTGATTGTCTGGAAGAGATCGCTATTAACGATAAGACCGCCAATTGTTACACTGTTTATATTACAAATTGTATTTAGTTCTCATTTCTTATAAGTTGTATCAACAAAGTGTTATCTAATCTAATTATCAACATTTCGTAGTGGTAGAGGCCAAAAGGTTCCATAGTGTAGATGTTATATTATACAGTTTTCACAGTGGACACAGTAACAGTAAACAGAAAAAGGTTTGAAGAATTTGTGAAAGAAGATATGCGTGCTAGGGGAGTGATTGAAATATGTCTCTAACTAATTAAATTTGCAACATTGTATTATAAGAAATTATTTGTATCAATTTCTAAAATTTATTCAATTATTGTACGCGTATATGTACTAGACATTACTTTTTTGACAAATTATTATTAATTAACTGTTTATCTGTTTATCAAATCTTCGCATTTAAAGAGATAGTATAAGTAGAATATCAGTTTTAATCGATTTCACAATATTATGGTCACGGTAATTAATCATACGAGTATCTACATTATTATTAGGTGTGTAAAACACAGATTATATTGTATTCAAATTATAGAGGTAATATCCTGATTACTAGGCATAAGTAGGTATTAAAGATAAACGTGTGCGTATACATACAAGTAGATAAGCGGGCTAAACAATTTTCTTTTGCGTAGATAAAGTTTCGTAGACCTAAGTGAAGAAAAGTGAGTGAGTATCGAGCTAGACATCAGACTATATTAGGGAAATTATAATTATATTTTAAGAAAAAAAAAATCAGCTATTATAGTTCCACAGTAGGGCTTTCCCTCTTTTCTCGCTTTACGTGCTAGTGCCATGGTTTCCCAATCGGGAGTCTAGTTGGTATACTCAATATCAAATATTATTTTTATTATAATATCCTTAGGCATAGGTATTGCGCGGTTTTCAATGCCGAATAATTAAAATAACGGACGCCACTCATTAGCATTCATATCTATATTTGAATGCCTCAAAAAGGCAGAATGTATAGAACCTGGATCTAATGTTAAGATCGAATTGTACAATATTCTTGCAAATAAAGCATTTCATTTCATCTCAACCCTCCGCATTCCTCCTTTAACCGCAGAACCACAGCGACCTGCCGCATATCGTAAACAACACCACATCTCGCACAGGGACGCCGGCCCACTCTAGAACTCTACTATAGCCATCAATGTAGCCAGAAGTACGAGTAGTAGGCCTCTAATCTCCTCTAGATCGCCGTTATTCAACCGCCAATCAGTAGTTTGCAGGAACTGTTTTCTGTGGCAATGCTACCAGCGAAATTACTGGGCATGACGGGATTCAGCAACTAATAACTCTGAACAGGCGAAATACAGTGCCATGCACAATTTTGTTTCAAAATATTGGGTGGCACTGTATCTGATATGGAAAATCATAATGCTAACTGACGAGCAAATCAGATTTGTTAAAAAAAAAAAAAGATTCCAGAGTTTTCCGATTTGTTCGTCTTGTTACATATAATTATAAAATAAATAGAACAACCGCTAGTTGGGCTACGCGCAATGAAGGCTTCCGTAATAAATTAATTCAATTTTTTTATTATCCTCCTCTGTGCAAAATTACAGCTTTCTAGGACTTATAGTTTCTCCGTAAAGCAGCGGATGGTCGGACGGACGGACAGACAAAGCGAAACTATAAGGCTTCCTTGTTGACTACGGAAGCCTAAAACATTGTGACCACCTCCCACAATAAACATAAATTAAACAAAAAACAACTTACCACGCACAAAAAAGAACACGCACAGTAAAAATAAACTCGTACATTTCATATTGAAGTTAGAATAACCGTCGCGGGTAGAAGTTCCCTCCCGTCTGAAGATGTTGCCGGTGGAACGTCACGTATCCTGCTCCAATGTCAACAAACATGCTGTATGGGGAAGCCATTGAAATGCTGTTGACACCGGTTGTTTGGCTGTAATTCTACCTCTATATGTTGATGAGTGAATTAGACCGCTACCGAGTAACGAGAATGTCCATTGTCCGGTAGGAGGGCACTGTAGCTAGTGAAATTATTGGGCTAAAGAGTCTTTACATCTTATGACTCTTGAGTAAGAAGCGTTGGTGCAGTGCTCCTGGAATTTCACATCATTGTGAAATCCTAAGTAGCACTGTACTGATTATGGGCAGCGTTATCTCTTAACATCAAGAGAGCGTCTTGCTCGTCTTGTACTTTATCACATAAAAAAAAATGTAGCAACGTATACCTTTACTTACAAATACAAAGAATTTGTAAAATATAGTGTTAAAATATTTCTGTATTGCATGTTTTTCTTTTCGTTAAATAAATATTTTTCATTTTTTTTCGTTTTCAATAAGTGAGAACGTAACGCATTTTTTTTATTACTTATATCCGCGCAACCGGATTTTCATTAAACTTAAATTTCGGGCTGGTTAAAATAAATTTCTTTCCGGGAATTTTGAAAGCTTCATCACTATCACTACATAGTACGAGAATAAAACAAGTGAAATTAAGAAAAAAAACTTTTTAAAAACATGCTTTTATTTTTATTACCATAAAGTACTCGTCAAGACGAATCAAATGAGCCCAAACTCGATGGGGTTACGTCGTTTTATTAAGGAGTTCCTATGTCCACCTTCCAGCTCCATCATCAGATCAGCTCCATGTCATAATAATATTGCATTGTCATCCGATTTATGCATGCATGCAAAATTTCAGCTCAATCGGACACCGGGAAGTGGGTCAAATTTAAGTTGCATGATTTGATTACAGACAGACAGACAGACAACAGACAAGTGAAAGTAAATAAAAGCTTGTAATAAAGTTGCTTCCCGCGTCTCTCTGTCCCTATATATGCTTATATATGTAAAACTACGCAACGGATTTTGATGCAGTTTTTATTAATAGATAGAGTAATTCAAGAGAGAAGGTTTATATGTATAAAACATGCATAATATAGTAGAAAAACACTGATATTTTTTATTAAGCAAGACGAAGTGCGCGCGTATCCACTAGTTAATTATAATTTCTCAGCTGTTTGAGCCTGTTGCCATCTGATTTTGGTTAGAAGTACTTTAATGAACTGAAGATGTGGCAGACCTTCCACAGGTCTGTAGGAACAATTATTGTCTTATATATTCACTGAATAATATGTACTCGTTTAACTTAGATAGTAACTTTTTTTATAAAAAATCATGGTAAAAAAAATATTTTTTCTAAAGTCGTCGAGTAACAATGATCATCCAATTGTCTACGAGTTCAAACGAATTAGGGAAGTAAACGAGTTCCAATAAAATTAAAAGTCAAATGTCACAGCTTAACAGAGATCACATTCTTCAATTGACGTGGTTTAATGTATGACTGATAAAATAATACATATGTAAGACTGACAATCACATTTAATTCGAATAATTGGTAACTACCTGCATAAAACTATATTATATCATGTAAAGCTCTCGCTATGCAGGTAAAAAAACTTTTAAAATTATTACTCAAGTTTTATTTTTTTAAATAATTATAATAACTTAAAAGTTTGTATGGATAAAAGTTTAGACTGAGCTTACACCCTAGAATAATACATACATTATCATAGGCTACTTTTAGAGTGTAAAACCGATGGATGCAACAAATAAATCATTTACCAAAGTTTGATATTTTATTACTAAAGCTTGGCTAACCTCTTGTTAGTTACCAAACGGGGAAGCGTACCTAAGTCTGATGGCGCGTTACGTCTGCCGGCCCTATAAAGTTTCAATGATATTTAGTACTTTTAGTGCTCCTATGCACGTCCGTACTTGTTCTGGCTGCATCGATGCGATATCTATTCAATCACTGTCGTCGCGAGTATATTATCGTCGACCGAAGTCTATCATGATAATAACATAGACTAAAAAATTTATGTCATTTTTAAATATATCAAACTGGAAACACTTTTAAAATGTGTGTGTATTATGGAGGGCTGTTCTTAAGGAATTTTCAATAAATTAATTCTAAAAAATATTTCAAAAATTGTCAAATAGTGCGAGTGAGAGAGCGTCACCCGATATATACGCTCTTAAGCTACCGGCTCCTGATTTTCCCGATATCAATGTGCCTACTTCAACAATCTCTTAATCTTATACAAGTTGAAACATGAAAATAATAAAATAAAACCGGTCAAGTACGAGTAGGACTCGAGCACCAAGGGTTCCGTACAAACCCGTAGGTGTGTACGGAAACCTAAGGAAAAGTGGGTATAATATTATATACTGTAGTTTTGATTCCCTTGCGAGTACTTGCGAGTTTGAAAATGTGGGGCTAAAATTGCTGTTTCTTTTGATTGCGTTGACATAGATGTTTGATTTTTTTACAGCTTAAAGTTATTATAAAGCTGAGTATTTGAAATGAATTTCAATTTGATACCTGTACGCGTTTTTGAGGAAAGGGGTAGTAAGTACAAAATTATTAAAAATATTTTTTTTCATGATGTTACTAAAAATTTACAGTTTTCGCAATTTTTCCTGTGCCTATGATCTAAAATGTAGCTGCGTACCAAATTTCAAGATTCTGAGTAAACGGCAAGTACCCTGTAGGTTTTGATTCCCTTGAGAGTAGTCGCGAGTTTAAAAAAAAAGGTTTGATTTTATTATAGTTTAAAGGTATTATAAACTTTAGTATTTGATATGACTTTCAGTTTAATACCTGCACGCGTTTATGAGAAATGAGGTAGTAAGTATGAAATTATGAAAAATATTTTTTTTATATGATGTAACAAAAAATTTACAGTTTTCGCAATTTTTCCTTTATCTGTGCTCTAAAGAATTGCTTATTACCAAATTTTATAATAATACGTTCACGGCAAGTACCCTGTAGGTTTTGGATTTTTGAGAGTAGTTGCGAGTTTAAAATTGCGGCTAAAATTGCTGTTTCTTTTGAATGCGTTAACATAGAGGTTTGATTTTATTACAGTTTAAAGGTATGATAGATTTGAGTATTCGATATGAATTTCAATTAAATACGTTTACGCGTTCATGAGAAAAGGGGTAGTAGGTATAAAATTATTCAAAATATTTTTTTCATATGACGCAAATAAAAATTTATAGTTTTCGCAATTTTTCCTTTATCTGTGCTCTAAGGTGTTGCTTCGTGCCAAATTTCAAGATTCTGAGTTCACGAGAAGTACCCCGTAGGTTTTGATTTATTTGGGAATGTCGAAAATTTGCTGAAATTTGCGACATATTCGTCTATATCTTTTGATTGCGTTGGCCTAGAAGTTTAAATTTTTCACAGCTCTAAGAGGCAATGGACTTTAGTATTTCCTATAAATTTCAGCTTGTTACCTTTACGCGTTCCTGAGAAAAAGGGTCTTGACAGACAGACGGACGGACGGACGGACGGACGGACAACAAAGTGATCCTATAAGGGTTCCGTTTTTTCCTTTTGAGGTACGGAACCCTAAAAAACAGTACTGACTTTAAAAAAACTACATATATTAATTAATATATTTTTTGTAAGAAAAATGAACATTTTAGGACTAGGTTTGGAACATTTATAGTCATACCTACCAACTACCATGTGAAGAAAATTCCATAGTCAACGTGAAAATTCTTCCCCGTAGCAGGTAGATAGCAGCTGAAGTTAATCGCTTGTCCCACAAAGACATATTTCTATCAAATAATATACAATAATTATATTAGGGTTTAAATTTTATAAATTTCTTCCCCGTAGATCGAAAATTCACAAAGTCAAATAAGTAGCTTTTGTGTTTTTGTTGTCATTGAAATGCCCATTTTTTTCTCTACATATCTGTCTTTGCCACTATTATTTCCTAGGCATCCTAGTTTTTTAGTTATAATATGTGAAAAATCATCTAGTTTGTATATTGATGGTACAAATTTAGAGAAAAATGCCTTAGTTTACATATTTTGTTTTACTTTTTTAAATTTAATATAACAAGAAAATTACACTTCTTAATTAATTGTTCTATGCATTATAGAACGCTCTCTGGAGCCTCGGGTTACTCCTTAAACTAACTATAATAGATTAGTTAATTTAAAAATTATTGATCCTTTGATACATTTAATGAGAGGGAACCCATTCGAGATCAAAACTTTTTGTACTCAACTTTTATCCGATTTCAACATTTTTTTCATAATAAAACTTGTTAAAATTTATTAAATCGTAAATATGTCACAAATTTTTGTACTAGAAAAATCACTAATTGTTTCTTTTATTCATATCTTAAGTGCTATAACAATATATTATTATTACTAATATTTTCATATAAATCGGCATTGAAATACAGTTGAATTTTCGATCTACGGGGACGATTTACTGAGAACTTTTGTGAAAACTTTGAGTACCTATGTGTAGGTAAGACGGGTGTGCAGTGTGCAGTCACCATTCATCGCCAGCAGCCTCAGTTGAGAAAATAAATTGGTCCTGCGCAGGATTCATGTTCTTTCGTACATGCACTTTATAAGAAGCAATTTTTAAATAAGAACTGGTCGCATTTGAATCTGACCGCATTTGCACTTTCAATCAGGTGGGATGTGGTCAAACGTAGGCCTATTTAGTGTGGCAAATCGAATATTAACTGCTTAATTTTCATCAGCGATATCTTTACTACTAATAGCGCTATCTTAACCGCTATAGTTTTCCTAGAAAGTTCATGATTGAAAGCATATTATTGTTTTTTTTTTTTTCAGTTTTTTCAATCCAGTAGTTTAGATTTTAGAGGTCGCTCGAAATTTTTGAAGTGAAAACTTCTTTAGCGGCGCTGAGCACTTTTTTGTATGGGTAAAAACTTTCAAACTCGCGTCAGGGTCACGTGATGCTGATCGAAAAAGCGTAAGATCGAGGGGAAGGGAGAGGAACTAGTATCTCCCACTCTTTCTACCGTGCCTGAGTGTGCTGCTCTGTTTAGGCGGCACAGGGGGCTTAGACAAGCGCGCGCCCGATATTTTTTTTTTATATTTTTATATTTTATATTTTTTTTATTAGACACTTAAATAGGTTCGAATCAAAACTGTTTGTTTCTTACTTAAGTTATCATAAACCAATTGTATCAGTTGTAAAAATTTGCGATGATGATTCTGATAATAACGATGGTGTAAAAGTCGTCGAAATTATGGATGGAAGTTGATTTTTCTGAGAGATAAAATTTAATGTTATATATAAATAACGATATAATATTATAAATAACAACATATAAATTGTCATATTTGTGTACGATAGCGCAATGAATAAACATTGTATTCTACCTCATAAATGATAGTATTTTTATACTTATAATTAAACACAACGTTAATATTGAAGTTTTCACTTCTGCCGGCACTCCCGGAGTGCTATTTTTTTTTTAAACCTGAATTGGTATCTTTCAAATGGATCACTAAATCGAAAAAGTCTTAACAATCCGATCTAAGTTTTAAAATACCTATTAACCCCTATAACGCTACCCCACATGATGGGATGTTGATGGGAGGTACACTAAATAAATAAATTTTAAAATTATTTTTTATACCGTTCTCTTACCCTTACTATTGGCCTTATCGGTGCATAACTACAGCTTTCTAGAACTTATAGTTTCTCCGTAAAGCCGCGGACAGACGGACGGACGGTCGGACAGACAGACAAAGCGATAAGGCTACGGACTACGGAAGCCTGAAACGTAATTCAGAAAAAAATAATTTCTTAGCGTCGCCAGAGAAAAGTTGACGCAAAATCGTTCAAGTCATAAAATCGTCATATTTTTATGACATAAAATTACGCACGCTTGAATTTTGTCTGTTATGGGCCAGATATATCAACTCAAAGTAACAAATCATGTGTTTAAGTTTAGGTAAACCTATAAAATAGTCCACCTGATGATAACCACTGTGCTTGTTGTGCAACAATGACAATAGTTATTAAATGTAGGAAATAATACATATTCTTTCATCATATTTTATATCTTTTTGAGTGTTAATGATAACAAGCCAAATCTTATATTGGGTTGAACAGGGACGGACTCAGAAATAGAGGCCGCAGTGGCACGTAATTGATGCTGAATAATTAGATTAATTTAATTAAACACTACGCTTTAATAAACTTTTAATTAACTATTAACTTCATCCAAATAAAAGGTACATATCTATAAAATTACTTATTACATAGTAGTAAATTTGTTACGGCAGCTGGTACTTTTCAACTTCTCGAATTTATCTCACAACTGTTATCGAGCTCCATGATAACAATAGTTATTTGTTATACAAGAATGCAAAGTTGCTTTTTGACCGCGTGCTCGGTTTGTATGACCGAGCGAGCGAAGGATTCTAAATTTAAATCACGAGCGCAGCGAGTGATTTAACAATTAGAATCCTGAGCGTTAGCGAGGGAATCAAAAGAGCACAAGGTCGAAAATCTTTGCACTGGAGTGTAACACGTAACTTTTCATTCCCCCTCAGCGAGGAAATTACTAAATTAAAAAAACATTTACGATCACAAGATACTTTTATTAGGAGTGTTAGGTGGGCGTTTGGCTTGATATATTTGTCAAAAATGTTTACGTATTCCTTGCGAATGACGAAGTTGCGGTCTCTTTTTGTCTTTGTATTAGGTAAATGAATTAACAATAAGTCATTTGAATGTTTCTCGATTTTTTGACATTAAGTTGTATTACTTCCCTAGTTTGACATGCTCCGTTCATACCAATAATAATAACAACCTGTAACATAAAGGGTATTATAGTAGATATATTAATACAATTGATTAACATGCATAATAAATTATGCCTATGAACATCAATAATTGACTTACTTTTGCCGCTAAATATACGGAATCAAGTGCTTCGTTAAGAAACTTTGCAATTTCAGATGCTGTGAAAACCTTAGATTTTTTTGGTTGATGACCAGATGAGTCTCTCATTTTACTTGTTTTTAGTTTCTTGTTCTAACCAATGAAGAAGGAATAATATTATAGGTATACTCGTATTCTATAGTTTTCACAATTTGACGTGAACAGAAAAAAGCGCGCGCACAGATAACAAAAAAATTAAGAGCGCGCAAAGCAAATTAAAAAAAAAGTATACCAAGAAGGTTCCAAGTCAGAGTTTTTAACAATTTTAAAAAAGTTGTACGTTTAATTCGGTACCATAGAGGTGGAAGTAAATAGGTTTAACGATGTTTTTGACTCACAAATTCCGTGCACACGATCTTCTAAATTCAAATTTACTTTACCCTCTAGAGGATAAAATGGACTTTTCCAGTCAGATATCGAAGCGCATAAATACACTTTCCGAGGTGGGGGGATGAAAATAGTATTAAATATCAATGAATTGAGAATAACGATATAATAAATAAAGTAATTATTTCAAGCTCCCATTGTCCCTAATACGTCCACTTACTATGAAACAATATTATCTCTCAATATATAATCCAGCTCTGAATTAAAAACAAAGTCAGTAACAACCGACACGGTTTTGAAAATACGATACGTTTATTACAAGCTTTATATTACTTTCACCTGTCTGTTGTCTGTCTGTCTGTCTGTCTGTCTGTCTGTCTGTCTGTAATCAAATCTTGAAAGTTTAATTTGACCCACTTCCCGGTGTCCGATTGAGCTGAAATTTTGCATACATGTATAAATCGGATGACAATGCAATAAAAGCTTGTTTTTAAAAAAAAATTTTTAAAGTTCACTTGTATAAATTTGATATTGTAATTCTGCGAACATGATTGTCGAAATAGCTTTAGGCTTAGTAGCCATTCTGCTAGCTGTCGTCTATTTGACCGGACGATACAATGAGCAGTACTGGGCAAAGCGCGGTGTCAAGTTCGACACTAAGGCCAGACTGTTGGGACCATTCTGGGAATATGTGCTGGGGTCACGACCTCTGTTCGAAATTTTAGGTGACCTTTACAACGAATATGAAAACGAGCCAGCTGTGGGTGTGGGCTCACTGCTCACACCAGCTCTCTACATCCGAGATGCGACCAACGTCTCCCATGTCTTGCAGATGGACTTCCATTCGTTCAACCACAGAGGCAGTGATCATATAGAAGGTGATCAACTCACTGAGAGCATTATATTTTTGAATGGACCAAAATGGAAGCTGATGCGGCAGAGCATGACGCCCCTGTTCACGGCTACAAAGCTGAAGAACATGTACTACATCATGGACAAGGGAGCGCAGGATTTCGTTCAGTATATGAGGGATCATCCCGAGAGACAGAAGGGTAATGCATACGACACTATAACCAACTATTGCTGTGCTGCGATCACTGCCTCCGTGTTTGGAATCGGAACAGAATCCATCTTCGACTCTCCTTTTGTAGAAGTGGCTCGTGCGTCATCAGCGCCTACACTCAAAACAAACATAAAATTCGCCATTAGCAACCTTAGCCCGTGGCTGGTGAAGCGTCTAGGACTCACTATATTTACTGATTTCGAAAAGTTTTTCGTTGGAGCCATCAAAGAGGTGCTCGACAAGAGGGAAAAAGAAAACGTGAAAAAGCATGACTTTGCCGACATCGCTCTCAGTATACAAAAAAATGGTATCTTACGAGACGAATCCACCGGATGTGAAATGGAGCCAACTGTGGGGTTACTGTCCGCGCAGGCTTTCTTCTTCTTCATCGCAGGAGTGGATCCGAGTGCAGCTGCATTATTCAGTACTCTCATAGAGCTGGGGAAGAATCCCGACATTCTGAAGAAAGTACAAGATGAGATTGACGAAGCTTTTGAAAAGAACAACAACGTGATAAACTACGATGTCATAATGGACATGCACTACCTGGAGAAGGTGCTGTACGAGAGCATGAGGATGTATCCTCCGAGCGGATATTTAACGAGACAATGTGTCCAGGACACAATGCTACCAGTCGGGAACATTAAGGTGGAGAAGGGCACCAAAATCTTCACTCCGGTTTACCACATCCACCGCGACCCCAAACACTACCCGGAGCCGAACAAGTTCAACCCCGACAGGTTCGACAAGGACGGCCAGCTGCCGCACAGCGACACCTTCTACATGCCCTTCGGCAGAGGGAACAGGATCTGCATCGGGAACAGGTTTGCTCGACTCCAAATTAAGGCTGGAATAGTTCATTTGTTGCGTCATTTTTCTGTGAACACCCTCAACTATGAATCTTTGAAGTTCAAGAAGGAGTTCCTGAATGTGAGGCCCACCAATGTGGACGTAGAATTTATCCCGAGAAACATTAAAGCTTGAATTAAGTACTGCAGTGTGCACGCTTGGAAAGTCTAAAGAGCCTTTAGTCAGCTAGACGCATTCTCGAATTCATAATATTGCATAGAGCTTCTCTTGAGGAATTTTCAAAAAGTTAATTATATGATTTTTTATAAAAATGAATTATATCAAATAGTGCGAGCGAGAGAGCGTCCAGCGGAGTAAAGGCTCTTAAAATGAAATTCCTATAAATACTTTATTGTAGATACATAATTATATGTTTTTTTGTCTACAAAGTTATTCAAATTATAGTCATTTTATAAAAAAAAAACAAGTTTCTACTTCTATATTCTTTCGAAAAAACTAAAATACGTTGGCTCGGAAAACTTTAATTATTAATAGAAACGAAATAAAAAGTGGATATAACAAATTTATTTCATCGAAGGTCTTGTTCAATTTAATGGTTGGTAGATGAAAGTAGATACCTATTTATCATTATGATAGAATAGTTTATAATAATATACTCTGTATTGTGTATTATATCGCAATTGTTTGATTTATAAATATTAGATACCTTAGTATTAAACAAATTATTACAAGTGATTACAAAAAAAAAAACTTCAAACTCGCTTTCATTTTTATTACTTGAAAACCGCTCAACCGATTTCGGAAAAAATATCTTCTCACTACATTCGAATTGATGACCTAGCCACCTCCTGGCCTATCATAAGACCCCCGTCAGCAAGTGTTATGAAAAGGTCTCATCAATTCGCATGTAAGGAGCCCAAACTCGACGGGTTTACTAATAGCCATTGAAGAGTTCCAGTAGAAAGCTCCTGGATCCATCATCAGATCAGCTCAGTGTTAGCACATTATTGAACTGTCATTAGATCAGAATCCAAACATTTGCAAAATTTTTATTATGTTACGACAACCAGAAGTTGGTCAAATTTTATTTGCAAGATTTTTTTACCGACTTTGTATGGAAAACTAATATAAAGCGTCTTAAAAATGTTTTGAAGCTCATAGCTGGACAACGATTGGAGATAGATAAAAAGTGTTAAGGCCAACGTTGTAGGGAATTTTATTAGGTTTCATAATGTAGTACAACAAAATATCGTACGACGCACAGTTTTTGACAAATAAGCAAAAAAAAAACAAAAATTGGGACCTTCTTCGTTAGTTTTACTGCTTTTGACTTTTCGATCCACAATTCTTCTTTTACTGGACTAAATAGTAATTAACGCCATGCAAATATTATATATGTTACACAAAATTATCACAACTCATTGCTATTGTAAAATTAAAGGCTCTGGCCTGAGCAAAAAGGGAAAGCTTGTTTGTGACTAAATATACTGTACACTTGTATACTTATTTCTTTACGCAAACCACTGAACCGATAGAGATATAACTCGGTTTATAGATGGCTGAAAACTTAAAGAATAGACCTATTTTATCTCTATTTTCCCACTGGATCGGTAAAACTATGTAATCATTAAAATATAATTTATGGTGGCTCATCTGAGTTGACTAATATAAAAAAAAATCATATAATCGGATTAAAGAAATGTGCTTTTTGGATTAAGAAATGTGCTTTTCTAGTCCTATTTGAATTTTAATTATTCTTGCGCTTGACAGTTTTCTTTTTAATCAATGATTTTTTCAGAAGAGTTCGCTATTAGCGATAGGTCCGCCAATTATTACACTTAAATAATTAATAATGTCAAAGTTTTAAGTTTTTCTGCATATTTTGTAGTGTTTCAATAAAGAGTCATCATTCATTTATTTTTGCTATCTTTACGCAAACCGCTGAGGAAACTAAACGAAAATAGCTTAGAATAGAACTAAGTAGTACATTGGCGCACATGAATATCCGATTTATATCCGAAAACACATAGGTTATAAACATAAATGCCTTGGATGCAAAAATCATAACTACACTAAACACTGCAGTAATGTTAACGTTTAAATAGCCTTAATGCTGATGAAGGTCGCAACACACTTATGTCTTTCGTCTTGACCACGAAACGTGCATGCCTCGCTCTAGCGGTTAGGCTGCATTTCCACCAGAGATGTGCGAGGATGCGTAGGGATGTGTTTGTAAAGAACCAATAGAATCGCTTCATTTACCTCGCCTCGGTCAGCACAGCTCTGGTGGAAACGGCTCCGCGGAGCCAGATTTTTGCGCATACAAAACAAGCGAGGGATGTGTACGAGAGTGCGAGTGATGTGTGCGAGGGATGTGTACGAGTGATGTGTGCGAGGGATGTGTACGAGTGATGTGTGCAAGGGATGTGTGGCGAGGAATGTGTGTTGAGAAGGATGCGTTGCGAGGTTTGCGCATACAGCCAGTCCATAGACGGAGTTTGTTGGAAGTAGCAGTGCGCAAAATAGATATGGATAATTGGAAAAAGAAGGTACTTTTATATATAACAATTTGTGATGAAAAAATGGAAGCAGAAGACACATTTTACAGCTTCGCAACGCATCCTCGCACCACACATTAATGCGATTTTTACAGCTCCACTACACATCCTCGTAGGCAAATTTTCATCGCACAGCTTTGGTGGAAACCCCCACACATTTTCACAGCACAGGTAGACATCCTCGCACGACACATTTCCATCGCAAGTCTCTGGAGAAGGCGGCCTACAGGCAGTTGCATATTAAACCAGAAAAGCGCGGTTACCCGCCCCTGCGGTTGACCGCTAGTGCGTTCCTACGCTTCGGATTGCGTATCCTAAACCAGGGGAGGACTTATAGGTTTCTTCCTCTTAATGATGTTACCGCTTTTATAAACCACTTATTCAAAGTTTGTAGAAATATTAAGGTGGGGTGAACACAATCCATCGGAATTTAAGCTAATGCTAAAGAAATAACCTAGTTATGAATTTTGATCTTGAATACAGTTACATACTGCCCGATATGTGTTTTCTTTTAACTTACAAAGTGGTCAACTAAGAATGACTATGTAATTCCAATTTAAAAAGAATGTCACGGGTCAGCAGTCACAAGTTCAAAGTTTTAATCAAAGGGAACAAACGTGGTATGTAGGACTGATATGCGTTATCAGTCTAAATAACAATATTTCAACTCATGATGAGATTTCAATTTTTTAAGTCTCATGATGACATTTTACTTTATTGTTAGGTCAAAAAATGTTGTTTTAATATTAAAAATAATAAAAGCTCATTGTTACACTCGGAAGCTTCAAGGCAATTTCTTTTTAGACATACTCGTATACCTCCAACTCTTCATTGAACACCACACTTTTTCGTAAATAAAAACACAATCCTACTAATTCCTACTGATATATTATATTTAGAGATGAAAGTTTTCTTCTTCGTTCATTTGAACCATATACTAATCTTACTTATATTATAAACGTGAAAGTTTGTAAGAATGGATGTCAGGATGTCTGGATGTTTGTTACTCTTTTACGCCTAAACGGGTGGACCGATTGAGCTGAAATTTTGTATAGAGATAGCTTAGACCCTGGAATAACACATAGGCTACCTAAGTACTGCGGGTAAAACCGCTGGGCGCAGCTAGTATAATAATATGATAGTGTAACGCAATGCCGCATTTGCCTGAATCGTTACACCGCCTGGTCCTATAAAGCTTCAATGTGGAACCTTTAATGCTCCTACTCAGGTCCGATTGTGTACTGGCTATATCTACAGGTATCGATTCAATCAGTTTCGTCGCCAGTACACTATTATCAGTGACCAAAGTCTATGATAATATGGACGCAGTAGCACAATAGGAGAGTTCCGGGTCCGTCAGTGACTAAATAGAAATAGGGAAGGTGACGGAAAAGGGGCTCATTATGAGGCGAACCATTCATGTCATCTATAGCACGTGCCCACGATAGTCTTATCTTATCTAAATATATAAAAGAAAAGAGTCACTATTGATTAACTGACTGATCTATCAACGCACAGCTCAAACTGCTAAACGGATCACGTTGAAATTTGGAACATAGATACCTAGGGTTTATGCCGTAGACGTTCGCTAAGAAAAGATTTAGCTAAAGCTACGCGGGGAAAGCCGCGAGCATGAGCTAGTCCTTAATAAAACAATTAGTGCCGTTCACACGAACTGGCTGCATTTTTCGTAAGTAATACATGCATGGGAGGTGAAAGAAGCGTGTGCACTGGGGCGTAGTCACCAACCCCTCCCCTGATAATTTGCAATGATACCCTCGAGTATCCGGGACCCGAAATTGGTTACTGTTCATGTTCTTTTGACCTTGCATACAAGGTAAACAATTGATGGACTTATCGCATAAAGCAATCTCTTACAGACAACCTGGTTGGAAATAATTTTGCAAACAAGTATTACAGATTTTGCTTTACAGAAACATTGCATTCATCAGCCACACCAAGAGATAAGTTGAAGCTGTTTGTACTCTATACATACAATCGCACAAATCTTATTATCATTATCTCATAATATATTTATTTATAGCATAATCGAATTTTCTCTGATATAGGCCAGACTGATAAACTCAAAGTAAAAGAACATGTGCTTCAAATATAGGTATACAAAATAGTCCACCTGGTGATAACCAAAACAATGACAATAGTTAAATATGATACATAATACTTATACATCATATTTATATCTTGTCTGACGATTCATGATGACAAAGCAAATATGAGGAGTTATACAGGGACGGACTTGGAACGTGTGGCCGCAGTGATATGTTATTGTCGAAAAATAATTAACTACGTTTTAATTTATTCACTTTGTCCGAATTATGATTAACACTACTAATACATACCTAGTAGTACCTATTGATAAAATATTTTATTAATTATTTTTACTAATCAACTTCTCGAATTTATCTCACCACTATTATCAAATTTAATGATATTAAATAATTATTTCAATGAGATATGTATGAGAAAATATCTGCAAAAATAACGTAATTCAATTATTCAAGCTCCCATTGTCCTCAGTACGTCCACTAACGGGATAACAATATCTCTCAATATATAATAAAGCCCTGAACATTAAAAAAGTCAGTAACAACCGACACAGTCGCGCAATATACGAGTAGATATATATAGCACGCATCAATTTGATATTGTAATTCTGCGAACATGATTGTCGAAATAGCTTTAGGCTTAATAGCCATTCTGCTAGCTGTCGTCTTTTTGACCGGACGATACAATGAGAAGTACTGGGCAAAGCGCGGGGTCAAGTTTGACTCTAAGGCCAGACTGTTGGGGCCATTCTGGGAATATGTGCTGGGGTCACGACCTCTGTTCGAAATATTCGGTGACCTTTACAATGAATATGAGAAAGAACCAGCTGTAGGCGTGGGCGCACTGTTGTCACCAGCGCTCTTCATCCGAGATGCGACCAACGTCTCGCACATCCTGCAGACAGACTTCCATTCGTTCAACCACAGAGGCGTTGAAAATATAGAAGGCGACCAACTCACTGAGAGCATTATATTTTTGAATGGACCGAAATGGAAACTGATGCGTCAAAGCATGACGCCTCTGTTCACGGCTACAAAGCTGAAGAGCATGTACTACATCATGGACAAGGGAGCGCAGGATTTCGTTCAGTATATGAGGGATCATCCCGAGAGACAGAAGGGTAATGCATACGACACTATAACCAACTATTGCTGTGCTGCGATCACTGCCTCGGTTTTTGGAATCGGAACAGAATCCATCTTTGACTCTCCCTTTGTAGGAGTAGCTCGTGCGCCATCAGCACCTACACTCAAAACCAACATAAAATTCTCTATTTTCAACCTTAGCCCGTGGCTGATGAATCGTCTAGGACTCACAATATTTACTGATTTCGAAAAGTTTTTCGTTGGAGCCATCAAAGAGGTGCTCGACAAGAGGGAAAAAGAAAACGTGAAAAGGCATGACTTTGCCGACATCGCTCTCAGTATACAAAAAAATGGTATTTTACGAGACGAATCCACCGGATGTGAAATGGAGCCAACTGTGGGGTTACTGTCCGCGCAGGCTTTCTTCTTCTTCATCGCAGGAGTGGATCCGAGTGCAGCTGCATTATTCAGTACTCTCATAGAGCTGGGGAAGAATCCCGACATTCTGAAGAAAGTACAAGATGAGATTGACGAAGCTTTTGAAAAGAACAACAACGTGATAAACTACGATGTCATAATGGACATGCACTACCTGGAGAAGGTGCTGTACGAGAGCATGAGGATGTATCCTCCGATCGGATATTTAACGAGACAATGTGTTCAGGACACAATGCTACCAGTCGGGAACATTAAGGTGGAGAAGGGCACCAAAATCTTCACTCCCATTTACCACATCCACCGCGACCCCAAGCACTACCCGGAGCCGAACAAGTTCAACCCCGACAGGTTCGACAAGGACGGCCAGCTGCCGCACAGCGACACCTTCTACATGCCCTTCGGCAGAGGGAACAGGATCTGCATCGGGAACAGGTTCGCTCGACTCCAAGTTAAGGCAGGAATAGTTCATTTGTTGCGTCATTTTTCTGTGAACACCCTCAACTATGAATCTTTGAAGTTCAAGAAGGAGTTCCTGAATGTGAGGCCCACTAATGTGGACGTGGAATTTATCCCGAGAAACATTAAAGCTTGAATTAAGTACTGCAGTGTGCACGCTTGGATAGTCTTACGAGCCTTAACTCAGCTAGACGCACTCTCGCTCGCACTGTTTGATACGAGTAAATTTTGAAATATAGGTAAATTCATAATATTGCACAGATATTCTCTTGAGGAATTTTTAAAAAGTTAATTCTATGTATTTATATAAAAAATCTATCAAATAGTACGAGCGAGAGAGCATCCAGCGGAGTAAAGGCTTTTAAATAGACATATATAATTCCTGTAAATACTTTATTGTATAGATACATAATAATATGTACACCCTAATTTTTTCTACAAAAGTTAATCAAATTATAGTCATGAAAAAAATACCTAGTGTCTACCTCTATTTTTCCGGAAAAGACTTCAATACTTTGGCCCGGAAAACATTCAGTTTAAAGACATTTATTCCTCATTAAGACATACATTGGTAGTCACTTACATGAGAAACATTTAAAGTAAAAGTATATGAAATAACATTATTGATTCGTCGTTCTTAGTCTTAAGTTAATTTTAACAATGAATAGAAAAAACACAAATGCTAAAATAAGTTAACAAAATATGAGGGTAGGTAAAAAACAATTTTGAATAATTAAAATATTAAGAATTCATTTTGAATACATGTTCCGCTAATTTTGATTTGAAAATTTGCAGTGAGTTAGAGTTTCTAATTACAGATGGTAACTTGTTGTAAAGCTGTGCACCTTCGTAGGTGATCATTTTTTGTCCATAATTAGTGCGCGTCTTTGGAAGTACCAACAGACTCGCGCGACGGCTGCTTCGCTTGGTAACTTGGCGCACGAATTTGAATGTCAAACTAGTATGGAGAGAGCTTTTTAATAGTTTATAAATTAATATGCAAGTGTGATATGTGTGTAATTGTTTTATGTTCATTATTTTAGTGTCGCTATAGATTTTGTTAGTAGGAGTTAAAAATGGATATCGAAAAAGTATTTTGATTATTTTATTTTGTAAGACTTGTAAATCCGTTAAGTTAGTTTTAGCGGCACTACCCCAGATTTCTATTAAGTATAAAAGATGTGGTTTAATTAGGGAATTGTAAACTTTGTAGCGTACCTGCCGCGGAATACACTGAACTGTGTTGCGAATTGGCCCAATACATGACGACAGTTTAGATTTGACAAGTTCTATGTGAGGTTTCCACGTCAGGTTGGTATCCATTATGAGCCCCAGATATTTTTCGTTCTTTTTTTCAAGAAGAGGTACCCCATTTACGGTAAGTGGCATGTGTGGTGGGACTGGTTTGTTTTTGGCTTTAAAAATGACGTAGCAGGTTTTTGCAGCATTAATGGTCAAGAGATTGTATTGAAACCAATTTGAGAGTGAATCTAAATCGGATTGAGCTAGTGTTAAAATTTCTTGTAAAGTGTTTCCAAAATAAAATAAACATGTATCGTCTGCGTATAAGGTTACGTCTCCGTGTAGTCCAATGTCATTGATGTTGTTAATGTATATGAGAAAGAGCAATGGGCCTAAAATAGATCCCTGGGGGACAACATTACTTAATAGAAACGAAATAAAATGTGGGTATAACAATTTTATTTCATCGAAGGACTTGTTCAATTTAATGCTTGGTAGATGTAAGTATTGAGACTTATCAGATACCTATTTATCATTATGATAGAATAGTTTATAATGTTATACTCTTAGTTTTAATTATTGTTATCACGACTGAAAAATAATAATATATTCTTTATTGTTTATTATATCGCAATTGTTTGATTTATAATATTAGATACCATTAAGCAATAAATTATTACTAGTGATTACAAAAAAAAAATTACTTCAAGCTCGCTTTTAAAAAGCGAGGATGAGAAGAATTTTCATTACTTGAAAACCGCTCAACCGATTTCGGAAAAAAATACCTTCTATTTAAATTACTATTCAAAAGACCTAAAAATGGGACCTTCTTTGCTCCACCCCCTCGGGCACACCTTGGGGACTTATAGTATGTTTGTCTCCTAACTAGTCCAAACAAAGTTCTCAAGTTAGTTTTACTGATTTCGACTTTTCGATCCACAATTCTTCTTTTACTGGACTAAATATTAATTAACGAAATATTAATTTTGTAGTGTTTCAATAAAGAGTTATCATTCATTTTTGTTATCTCTTTCATTAAGTTGGGAAATATTATAATAATATTAAGGTAGGTCGCAACCTCAGTACCCAAACCGCTAACTGAGGAAACTAAACGAAAATAGCTAAGCATAGAACGTAGTAGTCCATTGGCGTACATGAATATCCGATTTATATCCGAAAACACATAGGCCATAAACATAAATGCCTTGGATGCAAAAATCATAACAAAAAAAAAGAAAAACACCAAACCACCGCAGTAATGTAAACATTTAAGTAGCCTTAATGCCAATAAGGTCGCAACACACCTAAGTGTTTCGACTTGGCCACGAAAGGCACATACCTTGCACTAGCAGTTAACCGCGGGGGCGGCTAACCGCGCTTTTCTGGGTTAATATAGAACCGCCTAGATGGCTTAAAGGCGGCCTACAGGCGGTTGCATATTAAACCAGAAAAGCGCGGTTAGACGCCCCCGCGGTTACCCCGCTAGTGCGTTCCTTTGTTTAGGATTGCGTATCTTAACCGGGGGAGTATCTATATGTTTCTTCCTCTTAATGGGATCACCGCTTTAAACCACTTATTCAAAGATTTTTTTTTTTATACAACGAAGTAAGAAGACGAGCAAGACGCTCTCCTGATGGTAAGATTAGTACAGTGCTACCGCACTGCGCCAACGCTTCTTACTTGAGAGTCATAAGATGTTAAGACTCTTCAGCCCAGTAATTTCACTAGCTACAGTGCCCTCCTACCGAAGCACAGTAATGTTTGCACATCACTGCTCAGGCGGTAGAATAACTGGCACTGTTGGGGTACCCACCTAGTCGACCTCCTGCAAAGGAAGTCTACCCCCGGTAATCACTATCATAATGTATCTAAACTGAAATAAAAGCATCTTGTGATCGTAATTTTTTTTTTTATTTAGTCATTTCCTCGCTGAGGGGGAATGAAAAGTTACGTGTTACACTCGAGTGCAAAGATTTTCGACCTTGTGTTCTTTTGTTTCCCTCGCTAACGCTCAGGATTCTAATTATTAAATCACTCGCTGATTCATTTTGCCGCGCTTTTGAAAAGCGGATGAAATTTTTTGTGTTCTTGGATAATAATTTTGCAATAAGTGCTAAACGCATATTAATAGTGGGTTTAATAAACGTTGAGTGTTTGTGAATGTGATTTACTGTCGAAGAATGGAAAAAAGTTCAACAGTCTGCTATTTTCAAGAATCGTCACAAAATGAATCGATGTGATTCGATAAACGCCCACTCTTTATCGAATTTTGGAGGGAATATCCTCCATTAGGCCGTGGGGTGACCGGCCTTAGAATAGTCCCCCACCATATCGTCCCGTGGTTGCAGTAGGAGCCTGCTAAGGGAATACACCGGGAGATGGGCAGCAGCATCTTCCGGCTTCTAACCACACTAAATAAAAAAACTGCGCGCGCCAACCCGCCTGCCAAGCGTGGCGCGTATGGCAAAACCCCCCTTACAAATGACGATGGAAGTCCAAAGGGGAGGCCTATGTTCAGCAGTGGACGTCCAATGGCTGAGATGATCCTCCATTAAACAAGGAACTTAAAATTATAATAAAGTTTTCGACTGAAGGACTTGTATCCATGGTCAGAATAAATTAATTTTTTTTAACTCGACACTGGCAAAATGCACCTGTTGCCATAATATTAAAAAAAAAAAAAAAAAAAAAAAAACACTCGCTGCGCTCGTGATTTAAATTTAGAATCCTTCGCTCGCTCGGTCATACAAACCGAGCACGCGGTCAAAAAGCAACTTTGCACTCTTGTATAACAAATAACTATTAATCTCGAATAGTTAGTTACTTATTTATAGATAATATGTATGTAGTAATAATATGTAAGTATGTAACATGTCATCTTAGGTATACAATATATTTTTTGTAACTAGTCTATGTATACAGATACTGCGCACCACCGTCTATTATTGTAATATAGGTCCTGTTCCATTCCTAAGTTGTCTGTAAGAAATTGCCTAGTGCGATAAGACAGCCGATTGTTTACCTAGCATTTAGATATCTAGCTCAGTAAGTTTCTTTATAATTATTTGGTACGCAATAAAGTATTATTCTATTCTATCCTACTGACCGATATCATGTTTTTTAACTTACAAAGTGGTCAACTAAGAATGATTATGCAATTCCAGTTTAAAAAAAAGTCACGGGTCAGCAGTCAAAAGTTCAAAGTTTTAATCAAAGAGAACTGTCTAGATCACTCCTAGACATTCATACATACGTACATTTTGATGGCGGCTCCAGATTAGTGCCGTGAAGCCCCGTGAACAGGCGTGAACGTGAATGTGGACGGTTTTCGCGGGGTTCACGCGCATTCACGCCTGTTCCCCGATCAGTGTCGGTATTTTGTCACGCAACAAAGGGTTCGCGCCCCCTTCGCGCGGCGTTCACGCGTACACATCCACATTCACGGCCCCGTGCCAGTTTCGTTTTTCACAGATTTTTGAAATCGTCACCCTACAGGAGGTTTAATGTTATGGCTAAACGAATTCTTGCTGGTATTGCCGGTCTAAAATGGGTATCTGTTTTGGAAATAATTGGAGAAACTTTCTGAAGCAAATATTCAAAGTCCACTGTTGACATACGAGTAAATTTCTTAAATTCGCCACTGGGTTCCGAATGTAATTCTGATAACTGCTTCTCCATAGAAAGTCTGAAATGAATTTTATATAACTAATAAAGACAGTTCTAATCATTTACCTACTAAGTAAATTCATTAATTCACTAGGTACACCAGCAAACATACCTCGGTTACGATATATTTCAGTCATCCACCATCTTCTTTTTTTCCAACGCTTTCTTGTAAGTTTCTTGTTTTGGACGTCTAAATAGTTATATATTGCCACAGCAAACAAAGTTATTGCAGCAGCAGCTTCTACGTCCATTTCGCGGCAGGTTTCAGGAACGACTGAGAGCATCCCGTGAATGTGGAGGGTACGACTTGTGCCGTGAATTCACAGCGAGAATTCGCGCGTGAATTCACGGCACTAATCTGGAGCCGCCATGATATCAAAAGTTGTTCTGCATTTTTCACTCACTGACACTTCAAGTCAATTCTTTCTTTTTCTTCTAATTTGACATATTAGACCTCCTCTGAGCTCTAACAAGAACATAGACTTGGTATGTAGGGCTGATAATGCGTTATCAGTCTAAATAACAATATTAACTTCAACTCATGATGAGATTTCAATTTGTTAAGTCTCATGATGACATTTTACTTTATTGCTAGGTCAAAAATGTTGTTTTAATAATAAAAATGAGAGTAATAAAAGCTCATTTTTATACTCGGAAAAGCCAATTTCTTTTCTTCTAGATTATTTTCCTAATTTGTTGCTTCTAGACATGAAATACAACTTTTTTATTGGAACACCACACTTTTTCATTTTTCGTTACTACCATATTAACATAATCCTCCTACTTACTACTGATATTAGATATATTACCGTTACCGATAGTATACCGCATATATCTCAAGATTTCTTATTTATTAATTTGAACCATTTTCTATAAGTGCAAAAACGTCACCAAAACTCGTTTGCGCGGTTTAGGATCTTTATGATGATAGGGTAAATGCACAGAAATGTTATACCGATAGGCCTGAAGTTCGGTAGCTTAGACCCTGGAATAATAATACAAAGATACATTGTAGCAGGTAAAACCGCTGGGTGCAGCTTTTAAATAATAATATGATAGTGTAACAATTTTGGGCAAAAGCGTAGCCGCCGCAATGCCGCATTTGCCTGAATCGTTACACCGCCTTTTCCTATAAAGCTTCAATGTGAAACCTTCAATGCTCCTACTCAGGTCCGATTGTGTACTGGCTATATCTACCGGTATCGACTCAATCAGTTTCGTCGCCAGTACACTATTATCAGTGACCAAAGTCTATGATAATTTGGACGCAGTAGCACAATAGGAGAGTTCCGGGTCCGTCAGTGACTAAATAGAAATAGGGAAGGTGACGGAAAAGGGGCTCATTATGAGGCGAACCATTCATGTCATCTATAGCAGGTACCCACGTTAGTCCTTAATATAACACATATAGTACCGTTCAAACTAACTGACTGCGTTCTGCGTAGGTAAATATCTACCTACGTAGGTACGGTACAGGGTAGGGTAGGGTGTCATGTGAGAGGAGAAAGAAGCGTGTGCACTGAAGCGCAGTCACCAACCCCTCTCCTCATATTTTGCAATGATACCTACTCGAGGACTCGAGACCCGGAACCCGAAATTGGTTACCTACTGTTCAGGTTCTTTGGACCGCTATATAGAATTGAATAAATCTTTATTGCATACTTACCAAGTTACAAGATATAGTTTACCTACAAAACAAACTTAAAACTAGAGGTAAACAATTGGTGGACTTATTGCATAGAGCAATCTCTTACAGACAACATGGTGGGAAATAAATTTAAAAACAAGTATATTTTTTTGGAACTGAAACATTGAATTCATCAGCCACGCCAAGAGGTTAGTTGAATCTGTCTATACACGCAATCGCACAAATCTAATTATCATCATCATCATTATATTTTTATCGCGTAATCGAATTACCTCTGATATGGGCCAGACTGATAAACTCAAAGTAAAAGAACATGTGCTTCAAATATAGGTATACAAAATAGTCCACCTGGTGATAACCAAAACAATGACAATAGTTAAATATGATACATAATACTTATACATAATATTTATTATATCTTGTCTGATTCATGATGACAAGGCAAATATGAAAAGTAGTACAGGGACGCACTTGGAACCTGTGGCCGCAGCAGTACTATAAAGTAATCCAATTGATGCTAAATAATTAACTACGTTTTAATTTATGTACTTTGTTTAAATTATCAGTAGTATAGGTATAATTTATAAAATTCGTAAAATATTTGTTAATTATGGTTACTTATCAACTTCTAGAATTTATCTTACAACTATTATCAAGTTCCATGATTATTAAATAATTATTTCAATGAGATATGAATGAGAAAATATCTGAAAAATGTAATAACTATTTCAAACTCCCATTGTCCTCAGTACGTCCACTAACGGGATAACAATATCTCTCAATATATAATAAAGCCCTGAACATTAAAAAGTCAGTAACAACCGACACAGTCTCGCAATATACCTATAGATACGCACGCATTAATTTAATATTTTGATTTAGCGAACATGATTGTCGAAATAGCTCTAGGCTTAGTAGCCATTCTGCTAGCTGTCGTCTATTTGACCGGACGATACAATGAGCAGTACTGGGCAAAGCGCGGTGTCAAGTTCGACACTAAGGCCAGACTGTTGGGACCATTCTGGGAATATGTGCTGGGGTCACGACCTCTGTTCGAAATATTTGGAGACCTTTACAACGAATATGAAAAAGAACCAGCTGTGGGTGTGGGCTCACTGCTCACACCAGCTCTCTACATCCGAGATGCGACCAACGTCTCTCACGTTTTGCAGATGGACTTCCATTCGTTCAACCACAGAGGCCTTGAAAATATAGAAGGCGACCAACTCACTGAGAGCATTATATTTTTGAATGGACCAAAATGGAAGCTGATGCGACAGAGCATGACGCCCTTGTTCACGGCTACAAAACTGAAGAGCATGTACTACATCATGGACAAGGGAGCGCAGGATTTCGTTCAGTATATGAGGGATCATCCCGAGAGACAGAAGGGTAATGCATACGACACTATAACCAACTATTGCTGTGCTGCGATCACTGCCTCAGTTTTTGGAATCGGAACAGAATCCATCTTTGACTCTCCTTTTGTAGAAGTGGCTCGTGCGTCATCAAGGCCTTCACTCAAAACAAACTTAAAATTCGCCATTGCGAATCTTAGCCCGTGGCTGATGAATCGTCTAGGACTCACAATATTTACTGATTTCGAAAAGTTTTTCGTTGGAGCCATCAAACAAGTACTCGACAAGAGGGAAAAAGAAAACGTGAAAAGGCATGACTTTGCCGACATCGCTCTCAGTATACAAAAAAATGGTATTTTACGAGACGAATCCACCGGATGTGAAATGGAGCCAACTGTGGGATTACTGTCCGCACAGGCTTTCTTCTTCTTCATCGCAGGAGTGGATCCGAGTGCAGCTGCATTTTTCAGTACTCTCATAGAGCTGGGGAAGAATCCTGAGATTCTGAAGAAAGTACAGAAAGAGATTGACGAAGCTTTTGAAAAGAACAACAACGTTATAAACTACGATGTCATAATGGACATGCACTACCTGGAGAAGGTGCTGTACGAGAGTATGAGGATGTATCCTCCGATCGGATATTTAACGAGACAATGTGTTCAGGACACAATGCTACCAGTCGGGAACATTAAGGTGGAGAAGGGAACCAAAATCTTCACTCCCATTTACCACATCCACCGCGACCCCAAGCACTACCCGGAGCCGAACAAGTTCAACCCCGACAGGTTCGACAAAGACGGCCAGCTGCCGCACAGCGACACCTTCTACATGCCCTTCGGCAGAGGGAACAGGATCTGCATCGGGAACAGGTTCGCTCGACTCCAAGTCAAGGCTGGAATAGTTCATTTGTTGCGTCATTTTTCTGTGAACACCCTCAACTATGAATCTTTGAAGTTCAAAAAGGAGTTCCTGAATGTGAGGCCCACCAATGTGGACGTGGAATTTATCCCGAGAAACATCAAAACGTGATTCACTTCAGTGTTTTATAACTTCGTCGGACTATGTCAAAAACGCAAACTTAGCAATTATTTTTTTATTGTAAACCAAAATAACGATTTAGTATATGCAAATTACGTTAATCAATAATCGTTAATTATAATATAGTACCTACTGATATATTTTTGTGATTTAGTACGAGTATTTTAGTTCGTATTGTAAAAAATTACGTACTTTGTTTATAATATCTACACATTGTAGATAACCCATTGGTTGATATCTCACAAGTCTACAAAAAATAAAATAATATTAAATTTACCACTCTTAAACTTCGCATAGTTTCTATGGACATCAGGACCATCTCCTTTTGCCTAACAGATGCATGGTAAAAATGGTCAAATCCAATATGCTATCTGCTAGTGTGTCCTTGCCTAACATTTAAAAAATTGTATTTAAAATATAATAATAAATTAATCATTACCTATGTTTTGTCAAAATTATATTATTGTTATGTGTATTAAATGTGTACATATTTGTTGTAATTCTTGTAAATATAATTAATAATTATACCTATATTTCCACATTCCTATTGTATTATTTTATTTATAATTAATAATTTACTAGTGGGTATAATAATTATTTCGCGTAGTTCTTATACAATATTTTCTTAGCCACACAACCTACAAAAATTGTGAATTGACTTCGAAAGTGTAATTATAGTATCTAAACTCTTCTGGAGTATAAACCATGAACAAAGTACGCTTATAAAAAAAATTGTGCGTGTACTAGTTTACACACGTAAGAAGTGAAACTTCTTTAATTAAATTAAATTTAAATTTATATTTTTTTTAAATTCATGTTCATTGGAGAAAGTGAAAGTACTCTTCGTCTGAACCAACCGTGGTAGGGGCAAGAAACAAAAGATGGCGCGTAACTGAAAAATGTGACGCGTAACCGTGACGCGTAACCGAAAAAATGTGACTGTAAATTTTTTCCAACGCCGATAAAGAAGTTTCACTTCAAATATTGAGTTTTCCTTACACATTTCATTAGAGGTAGTATGTGTAGAGGGATGATCAATATATTTATTTATGTCTTATATACAAAGATATATTATATTATATTAATCTTCTGTATTATATAAATGTCCGGTGCATCACCGAACATTTCGCATAGATTGCACTCGTGTGACCCACTTCCATCAGTCCGGCAATTTTATCGTTAGTGCATTACCGATCGCCGCGTCACTCGGGTGCATTCATTAACATTAACATAATTTAACAATAACATTTACTAGACAATATATCCAGTCCTAAGTAACATTTGTTTCACTACAATCTCACCCGCACCCCGACATCTTTTTTGGTCCTTCGAGGGTCCTCGCGCGTCGCGAATATCACAGTGCGGTATTACGTCGAACGAGGTCAACGAACTAGCAACATCTTACACGTGTCGGAGTACCTAAGGATTGCAGTGCCACACTTCTTTGGAGCTGGAGTCTGGAGCAGCAGTAAGGGAGTAGCACAGACGCGCAAGTAACATTTCCATAACATTCTCCTGTCATTACAACTTAACAATCTTTAACATCAAAATGTCTGAGCTTATCGAAACTCAAACTTCAACATACAACAGCATCGTTAAGCTCGGCATTAACATCAGGAAAGACAGCGCGGAAAGGAAGACGTCAGGTGAGTACTTCAAGAAGCGTATTGGCAATCTTGAAATTTTATGGCAGGAGTATCAATTTAATCATGATAGAATAAGTGGTGAGGTAAGCAAAGGTCATCCTTACTTCACCGAACAAACATTTGAGAAAGCTAGGAAGGCGTATGAACAGGTCAAGGCTCTGATACGCGAGCAGCACACTCAGCTCGTACAGAGTAAAGCCGGCAGCTCTACATCAACAGGTGAGATACCAGCAGCACCTTCTAGAACAACTCCTGGAGAGACGGATGAGGAGAGATTCGAAGATGCAGGAGCTAACGTCCAGAAACAGAAGTCAAGCAGTAAATTGAACGAGCTGCTGCGGCGTCAGTATGCCAATTTTAAAATTTTCATGCGGACAGTCGCCAACATCAATGTAGAGCTGATAACAGACCGATGGGAATTCGAGGATTCGTTGAAAACGCTACAGGCTAGGTGGTCGACTATTGACAATCTTCACTTGGACATCGAGATTGAGGTGGACGGTGGAGAGAACGAAACATACATTAACATGTACGAAAGGTATGAGAAACAGTTTTATGAATTAAAGCGAGCACTAAACAAGAAAATGGGGTCAGTTTCACATAGAGAAAAGACTACACCGAAAATAGAAATCCCTACTTTCACGGGTAACTACAGTCAGTGGGTGTCTTTCAAGGATTTATTCTTGGAGGTCATTCACAACAACCCAATATTATCAAACGCTCAAAAAATGCAACATCTGAAGAGCAAGATCTCAGGTGACGCTGAGAGGCTTATACAACATCTGCAGATAAGTAGCGATAACTATTCGGTATGTTGGGACATTTTAACACACCGCTATGATAACAAGAAAATAATTTTCTCATCATACATGAACACCATGCTAGGTTTGCCCAACATGCAACAACAGTCAGCACAACAAATTAAACGTATACATGACACCACCCTAGAGTGCCTCAATGCCATTAAAAACCTAGGCGTTGACATCACTTCCTGGGATCCTATGATCGTACACATCTTAGGTCAGAAGCTAGATACGGAAACATACACCGACTATATCGCTTCTCTAAAAAATGCGAAAGATCTGCCCATCTTACAAAAATTTCTGGAATTCCTGGAAATGACATTCACCACTCTCGAAACAGCTCGTCGAAAACATGAGGCAAGTACCACAAAACCAACATCTCAAACAATTTTTTCTCATCAGAATCGAGAGTCATTTAACAAACAGAACAATAATTATAACTATAACAAGCATAGCTACGGAAACAAGTCGGTTGCGAAATCGCTGCAAGTCTCAACCATCGTGTGCCCTCTTTGCAATAACCAACACGGTATTTACAATTGCAAAAAATATTTATTAAGAGCTGACTGACTTATCTATAAGCGCACAGGTCAAACAGCTGAACCTATTGGGTGGATATTTGGCACACAGATGAGATTAGGTAGGTTTTATGACGTAGACATCCGCTAAGTAAGGATTCCTACACGGGAACGAAGACGCGAGCCCGTGCTAGTCTATCTATATTTTCGAATACATAAAGCAGACGTCACACAGATTTAAGGCCATCCAGACACATATAAAGCGGGCGCGCGCCGGAACTTTCAAATTCGAACACTACAAAAACTCCGTCTCAGACCGCATTCCCAGCTCTATGTAATGCCGGCTTAAAAGTACTAATTTAGATTCAATAAAACTTTTTAGCAACAAATTATACCGCCGAAAAGTTTTATTTTATAATTTTACTTGGCTATATTCTTGCAATCAGCGAGAAAACAATTAATCAACCCCTGTTTTCCCACCCATCGGGTTGAAATTTATTAATTAATTTATTAATAAAGAATTTTTAAATCGGACTTATATATATACGGGTATATATATACGGGTCGCGTCGAATTGTAAACCTCCTCCGTTTTGTTTCGTCTGTGGAAAATAATGTCTGACCGATAAGCTTACAGAGGTTATGTAAAGCCGCGTCTCCAGCTCCTTTTTTGGTCTACACTCTCAACAAAAACACGTCTACACACAGCAAAATTCCCCTATACAAAAAAAAATGTCTATGCTTCAAGCGTCAACGAATCCATAGCCGATGGAAAGCAAAAACATTTGTTGAAGCTTACCGCCGGGCTCAGCTAGTAAATAAATAAATGAATAAACGAAGCAAAAACATTTCTTTAAGCTTGAAGCATAGACATTATTATTTTTTTTGGTGTAGGAGAATTTTGCTGTGTGTTGACGTGTTTTTGTTGAGAGTGTAGACCAAAAAAGTAGCTGGAGACACGGCTTTAGTTCACATAGATACAGTGTAACATTTACAACAGGTTTAGAAGAACTGGTAATTCTAGTTTATTCACCTTCATGAACTCATAAGACTAATACTAGGTCATGTTTATTATGACGCGACAATACTGCAGTAAAAATCAACCAGTTTTAAAATACACGTCGTTCTGTTGAACGTACAAAATATAACATTTTGTTTGGAAGATACGAGCAATTAAAAACTGGACGGAAACTACCTGTCTATAAAGACGGACTATTTCATAATTACTATCTACAGACAGTATTATACCTCTTTATGCTTAGATGGTCCGAGATCCTATATCTACCTGATATCACTTAATTTTCTTATGGATTTTGGAACGGTTGCTTAGTGCATTATCACACTTTCTCACTCTAATATTTCTACCAACTTTACAGAATAATGATTTTAAATACTTTTTTAATTATCTACTTGAAGAATAAAGACATAAAAATATTATTTTTTATGTCATAATATTATATTAATATTATGCTCTATCAGCATCAAATTGAGAGGTTATCCTTGTATGGGCAATGTAATGTGAAGGGAGGTAGACATTAGTGACAAAAAGGCCATGACTATGATAAGTAAGTAGAAATGCCCGGAAGGGGCTCGTTAAAAAAGTATAGATGAACTGCGTGTGCATGGATAAGCGTGCTAGGAGAATGTATGAAGATATGCGGATGATAGAGTGGAATGAAGTAGGAAAACTGGTTTTGCCCTATCTAGTGTTGAAAAAGGGCAGGAGGAAAGAACGAAAGAAAGAAAAAAACATAAAGTTTATTCGACGGCTTATAAAAAACACATTTTAAAAGATAAACAATTATTACAAAAATGCACATAAGACATCCACTAAGCCGCCGAATGAGAACTGCCTCAGCGTTGTGCTGTGTGTGTACAGTGAAACACACAGCGCTGGTATTCTGGCAGCCTCGTATCGGTAAGTCGAAGAAGAATTTTCTAACAGTAAAAATCTATAACAAAAAGTGAGTGATATCTTCCGGCCCGCAGATCTCACTCTAACAAACATACACATAATGTCTCATCAGGTATATATACCTCTAATATGTACATTTACCTGTATTATTGCAGAGTGCGGAACCTTGTTTATTACATAGACGACCTTTCGATCAGATATACGTATTCGTTGTGTAGACGGAAGTATTGCGACTTGACTGAGGTAAGTTATATTTTTACTAATACTTTTTTTATATATTTGGTGACTTTTTATATTAAAGTAGTAGGATTTAGGATCATTGGAAATAATAAAAAAAAACACTGGTAAGTGTACGTATCGTTTTTATGAAGTTTTTCCTGAATAGGGGGGTAAAATCTTTGAATTAAATAACTTGGTAAAAATTGGCACGCAAAAGTGCTCGATCGTAATAATCAGTCTTAGACTTTAATTAAAAACACATTTTGACTGAGTTCATATATACATCCTTTATAAACTTAAAATGGATTTTGCGAAATCAGTATTTTAATAGTGATGGAGTTCTGAGATGTAACAGTCAAAAAATATAATATACTCAACGAATTAGGGAAATAAAATATACTAGGAAAATCCGACTTGAAAACCTCTTCATTTTTTGCAATAATTGTCTATACAATCTGACTGGTAATATTAAGCGATTAGACTTTTTCTTCAACTTTTTTTGTATTTTAACCAAATATATAATAATTGTACCTCTAAAAACTGAAGTTACCAACCTACGGAACGGAGATAATTAGTAATTCAGACAGACTAGGTCACGAACGCACACTATAGATAAACTAACTGTTTAATGTTGTAAAGACAATTATTTTATAGTAGGTAAACAAAAATACGTTTAAGAAAACCAAATAGAGCCACTTTTTAATTGCAGGTGGTTCCATAAACGTTGTGAACATTGTATGGGCTGCCAAATGCAATATAATAATGGTCAAACTTTACCTACTTAGATAATACTTAGTCCCATATTTTTATTTTGAATGTTTCAAAAACAAATAAGTAATTTCTTAAATTGAGGACACAGAGATATGTAGCTCGATCAGTAGGTCATCCCTACCAAAGCAAAATATTGCGAGGTTTTCTCAATGGTAGACTAGTTTGCTTCCTGAGGCTAGCCAGATCACTGGTTGACTTTTATAACTACTTACCACTGTGTTCTTTTAGTTGTTTTTATAATATACAGGAATCTGCATAATATTATCATACTTGTGCTCAGTTTATTAAAAGAATTACATAGAAATACCTAATTATCCTGTCTGCTAAGTTAGTGTGATTCAATATTATCATTGTTCTTATTTTTTAACGTCTAGTGGCATCTTATTCAAATGCTTATTATATAGTTAACATAGGATAACTAAATATAGTAAACAAGTGAATTATATACAGCTACAAGCGTCTTCGAGTAATTGGTAAACATCGTTAAACATTCTCTAAAAAATAAATTTATAAAACGTTTTCTCCTTTTCATAAAGTCTGTTAAACTGACATTAATTAAATCTAACAAAGATTCGAAAATAAATATCGAGTAAAGTATTTGGCAAAGGTCCCTTATCAAATATCGTACAAGGAAGTAAGTATAATGAAAGCAGACTTACGTACCTACATCAAATTATTTTTCTTTCAGAATTAGGACTCCATCATGCAGTACAAAAGGATCTCAACCCCATCGTATCCGTGTGTTTACGACAGCTGGACCACAGACGCTGCCTCCTGGGTGATACAGGACCTCAGGCCTGAAGATGACGAGGAAGCCATCAAGATACTTGTAGAGCACCTATGCACAGACGAAACTCTGTGCGCCATCCAAAGTAAGTTACGCATTTTATTATATTCTCATCATTACCAAATAGAGGTGATATAGTTCTGTGACAGAGTGGACCTCCAAAGGGAAGGCTGAAGCCGACGCTGCGGCTGATTAAGTATAATCTGAACAGTTCAGCAGACAGTAGGTCGATGACATCGCAACTATAGCGAGAAAAATCTGGTTGCTACCAAAATAAGAGGAAGAAGACCTATAACCAGCAGTTAGATGATACAGGTTGATGATGATGATATCATTAAATCTGAAAAGGAAAAACTGCTCTTAGAAGCCCGCAGAATACTTAAACCGATTAAAGTAGATCGGTGTCAGAAACTGGAAGCAGCCAGCTCAAAATAGATCCGATTGGAGAAATGTACCTGAGCAGTTCAAACAAAACCCACCCCGGACAGCAGCGTCTTAAATGAATATTTTCTCTGATGTTCAGAACTGACCGAGGATCCAGCCAGTGTGCATCACATGAGCGAGTTCTGGCGCATCACACTCAAGCAGCGCATGAGTCTCGGCTGCTACGAGATCAAGGACGGACAGAAGAAGCTGGTGGCGCTCAACGTCTGCGTGGCTATGGGCGTTGACGAAGAATATGATATAGAGGTATGTAGAGAAGAACATCCACAAACAGTATTATACTTCGTATTCCCTTCAATATTGTGAAGCTTTGGAATGATACCTTTTAGTTTTATTCCAATTTTGTTTATCATGATTCTGTTTTTGATCGCATGTTGCATATATGAGTTCGGGCTATGCGATAATTATATCGGTCATTAGACCAAACTAAGAAGATGAGAAGCGTCTTCCTTCGCCAAATAGGCTTTTTTAATGAGAGTTAATTCTGTTTTTTGCTGTGCTGAGTTTTATATGTAACAGCAACGGGAAAAATAAAATTTACGCGCTAACTGTTAAAGTTGGTTTAGCAATTTAAAGCCAGTTTAAACCTGAGCGATATTCGATACAACCTAGCCTGCGGTACCGAAGCAAAACTTCATAGAAATGCGTATATATCGCCCTAGTATGCGGTTTGTACAGGCATTTAGTTTGATAACCAATATTCTTTCCCTCTTTGGATCCTGTAATATACATGTTTAAGTTTGTTGTTTAGTAGAGTATATACACTGACTGACTCTGACTCAATTCTGACGCAGATTAAAGGCGAAAAATGGAAGAACGTGTATGACGTGCTCATATACGCGGAGCATAAAATGGACCCCTACGAGGTGATGGGTTTGGAGATGATACTGCATGCCCTCGGGCTGGTGGTGAAGCGGGAGTACAGAGGGGCTAAACTGGGCAAGAGGCTACTGGACGCAAGGTTGGTACCTACTTATATGTATTTATACAATATTCTAAATTATTTATACTTATAGGTACACATACATACTTCAGGAAAATTATTTATCAAGTATAATTGTCATCACATTTTTTAGAAATTTCTAATCTGAATCCAATCCGGAAGTTTGTAGGTTGTGTACTACAATCATCCAATAACTTTAGTTGTCAAGCATTAAGTTGCTTAGCTTGGGATTAGGTGGCGCCGTGTGAAATGTTCTGAAATATTTATTTATTTATTATTATTAATTTATGTACATCATTTTAAGACAGTATGTGTAGAGGCTTTTTGTCCTTTCAATTTAAAGGTACCTAATTAATGGTAATTTAAATAATGCATGTCACTTAACGGGTGTCTCTGGGTCCAATAATATAGATCATTCACAGTTATTTTACCTCTAGCCCTTACATTGGCTAGCCTGAAAATAATGTTGTCATGTCAGGTGAGTATTGACTTCCCCATTTTTAACCAACTACAAAATGGCGAATTACTTTTTTCTTCCACAACCCCCTTAATATGGAAATCAAATGAAAGGGCACTGTATAAAATTTAAAATCCAAGATGGCCGCCATTCAAAATGGTGAATTACGTTTTGCGTTGGGGGCGGGGGTTTTTTATTTTTTTTTATTTAATTCACTTGTAAGTATTATTTTACAGTGATGTGTGTACTTACATGAATTTTCTGTTTCGAACATACCTAATATTTTATATCATATCGATAGTTCGGAGTAACCACTTGTTCATATTATGTTAAGCATCCGATATTGTTATAGATAAATTCTTTTTCTTCAAAGGAAATTGAGTTTATGGGCATTTGTAAAGCTTTTGATTATAATAATAATTATTAAAACAACGAGTACAAGTAAACTTATCAATTACAAAAAGTAACGTTTGAACAAGAAAAGTAACGCATTTTTGAAAATTTTACACAATATACACAGTTGAATAGAAATACGCTTACATATTCTAACATTTCGGTGATAATTACTAATTTTTCAGTTTATTTAAATAAGAAATTGCTAATCAACAAAAAAAATCCTTTTCTAAACCAGATAAAGTTATACAAAATTGCCTTATTTTTTTGTCTCTGCTAAATCAATAAATTAACTATTATTTTCTATACCATTACAAGGAAAAAGATTCATTAATTATAAGGTTCAATTTAAAATAAAGACCTTGAAAAGTATCGTAAAAGTCATCTAGACACGAATACAAAAGTAACTCAAAGGGTGAAAAAGTAACGTAAAACGTAACAAAAGTAACGATCTGGCAACATTTTGACAATAATGCAACATAAAGAAAATAATTTTGACATCTGTCAGAGGTAAAATAACTGTGAATGATCTATAGTACCCAAATGGGCTCAAGGACGTCCTCCACCTAGAGTCTATTATTATAAATTTATAGAACTACTAAACTGGGCTATAATTATTGTGACTGCGCATTGTGCATTCTAAATGTCAGTAAATTACTGACTACGGCACCTGTCATTTCCTCATTTAATATTTACCTTTAAATTACACTAACTAGCTTACGCTCTCGGATTCGCTTCCGTTAGTCCTTCTATGGATGTTGACGTCACGAAATTTTTGCCGGCAAGAATAGTCAGTTTTTAAACGACTTAAAAAAAGAGAAAACACAATTCGTCGCAATCTTTCATATGAATTAAATGTACCTACATCCTGTCCTCGCATATCGAGAGCGAGTTGGAAGTACCCACCCACCTGATGGAAAGAGAAAATGCGGTCGACGATGGATCACGTATGATGCCTAGAAGGTACCTATTCACTTGTGCCTAGAAGAAGATACCCAAGTTGTACCGCTCGGGAAACACGGTTAACGGCAAAGTGTTCCAAATGCGGCCAGTTCTCATTAAAAACGAGGAACAAAACGCTTGTTGCGGGCAGTTGTTAGCGCTACTTTTAATTCTCTTGTGTAAGTATATTACGACTAAATAAAGATGGATTTTATTTTCAGAGAGCCTCTATGCGCGACCCAGGGTATAAAAGGCACAGCAACAATATTCACAGGGGTCGCGGCCCAAAAACTGGCCACGTCGTGCGGATTCCAGACCATATCGGAAATACCTATCAAAGAACTGGCCGACAAGGGTATGCCTTACCCTAGAGATGACGAACGTCTCTTAAAGTACATGGTGAAGAAGTACATCTAAGGAAAATTACTGCACTTATTCTGCGCACTTATCTTGCTTACCTATGTAGCTAAGATACGTCACCTCACGCCTACTTATAGAGAATTGTTTACGTAGTACCTAAGTATTAATGTACCTACCTGTTCGTGTTTAAGATTAAAGTTATTGAATTAAAATTTGTTTTCTTGATCCCACTTTTTTTAATATAACTAAGTGTTATTAGGTATTATTTATCTCTTATCGTTCCGCTGTAAAGCAAAGACCTTCTACCGGTCTACTCATCTCTGTCTGTTACTATTTGGGGTCATACCTTTATGTGTGAGTCAAGCTTATCTCTCCAACAATTTTTGAGGATCAAACTATGAGTTTTGATATAGATAACTCATTGGGATCAAATTTAAAATTTTTGACAGTGTACCGATGATCGTAAATGGTTTAATTAAATCCGTTCTAATAAATAAATGCGAATGAGTGTTTGTCTGTTACCCTACCACGATTAAACAGCTGGAACGATTTACACGAAGTTTGCTATAGAGATAGTTCGAGTCTCGGGAAAGGACGTAGGGAAGTTTTAATCCCGTGGGAATTTTTTTTACCGCGGGTAAAACCGCTGAACTTTACTAGATAGATCTATATAGCATTTCTATTTTATATTATCCACTTAAAAGATTTTAAGTGGATAACATAAAATAGAAATGCTTTATTATTCTTTGTATAGGGATAGGTAGTGAATCTTATCAAGTACCTAATTAAACAATTACTCTTAAGAGTCAATTGAAGTCAAATCAGTAGGTAAAGTTAATTGTTTGATTAAAGGGTAAAGTACCGCACATAAGTATAATATTATATAGGTATCAAGTAGGTCTGCACATTATATAATGTGACCGTGATTTTTGTCGTCAAATCGGAATTCTCGTAAGTAATATAAGTTCACGGCAATTTTTTTAAAGGAAAGATCATCTGCATTTTTGTCAATGTCAAATTTCGTTAGCGGGACTTTTATTCCCAGATTCCCAGCGGGACTGGGGCTCTAAAGTTGTTATGGAAAATTTGTGGAAAACCGAACGATAGCGGCTGTCATCTTTAGCCACAAGCGCATTGGCGCTTGTCTAAGGTCATAGCTTATTAGAGCCCCCGGCACCCACTCCGCACCGCCTCGCCTTGCGACCGAGATCCGGCGACGAACGATGATGTAGTGAACGCATACCCATACAAGTCCATAATATAAAGAATACTAACCGCAAGAGGCGATGCGGTGCGGAGTGGGTGCCGGGTGGCCATAATGAGCTATGAATTTCCCGGTCGCTCACTGACGATGATAAGTACCATAAAATAATAATATGTTAATCAGAGATAATGAGATAATGTGGCATTCTCAAATAATTACCATGCTATACCTATAATAACAGATATTGTAATATATATGAGTATATATCACAGCTCAAGTCCGAAGTACGGCTACACCTAGCTTTAGCCTATTAAACCTAGGTGAAGCCTATCATTGTCGGTTAAAGTTAGATGTGAACTGTGAACACTAAATGTTTTCAAAAATAACTTGTTTTTATTACGAAGTTCAGGGCAGACCGACATCAGTCAGTTAGGTTACAACTTGCGAGCCGAGCAAGCGAAGAGAGCGTGCTGCGGCAGCAGCCGGCGAAGCACCAGGTGCGACTTGTTCTTATTCCAGAGCTCAACATTTATCATTTAGGATATTTAAAGCCAAATTTTATGACGATCACCTTATAACAACAATTAAACATGTTGATAACAACTCGTGTAACAACTTGTCTCACGTTTTATACGGCTGAAAATAAATATTCTACACCTAAATTTAACCAACTGCGCTGCGTTCGGCTACACCTAGATTTAACCGGCTAACCTAGGTGTAGCCGCACTTCGGACTTTAGCCGTAACATAATATATACTAAGTTATACGTATTATAATAATAATAAAAATAAATCATTTATTTCAGGCAATAGTACACTGCCACAGATGCAGTGTACCAGAGGCCCATATCATATATACCTTACAGACTAACATACATAAAAATTTTATAAACTTAAAAACTAGGTCACACGTAGCGCCGGCGACGTGTTGCGCGCAGAGTCAGCAGGAAGTCGACCTCGAAATTTCCGAAACACGACTCCCTGCGGCCAGAAGTCCTCCTTCATGAAGGTCGGCAGACGGCTGGTCGGAACCCTCACCACGAAGGAATTAAAATTCGTTTTGTGGCGAGATTCTAGCCGTTCGACCCTCAAAGTGAAAGAGGTCCTCTTTCGGACGTAGTCTATGACGTCCACGGCTTTCGTAGACCACATCAGTCGGGACACGTAGAGCAGCGTGATAGGTACCTCGGGACGCAGCGAATCGTTACATCCCGGCGTCGCAGAGCCACAAAAGTTACGACGAGAGGGCTTCTGCTTCCTCTGCACCACGGTGAAACCCTCTTCATCCTTACTACACGGCGCGGCGTCAGCTTGCCTACGAGTCTGCTTTCTCCCCTTATTAGACGGGAGAACGGGAGCGGCGACGGAAGTACGGCCAGTGGGGGGCCGGGCAGCGGGAGCCGCGGCGGCGGCCGCGTATGCTTGCGGCGTCGACGCATCCATACTTGACGTCATCGGAGCGGGGGGCGGGGCGGCGGGGCGCGGGTCGGCACCAGAGTTGCCGCGAATACTCGCTATTATTCGGTATTCGGCATTACTCGTCATTTTTTTGATATTCGTCGAATACCGAATAATAGCTAGTATTATTCGGTATTCGGCGAATAGTCGTCGAAAATAAACTTTTAACGAACAAAAGAACTAATGAGTTAAAAATAATCATTTTTTAAAATTATTTTCCTTAATAAAACAATACACAATATCAATTATTATCCGTAATATGTGCCTGTGCCTATCATATTCATGAAATTAAATTAGTAAGGCTTTTTAATTAATATTTAAAATCCAACAGAGGCAGATTGTGGTGCAAAAAAACATTTTTTTCTGCACGTTCTGAAGCAAGTCGGTTTCGTTTTTCCTCGTAAATTAAACCTGCCTCGGAAAATAGTCTTTCTGAATAAACAGAGCTTGCTGGTGTGATTAAGTATCGTTTAGCAAGCTTACTTAAAATAGAGGAAATCTATTCTTATTGGCACTCAAAGCCCACCATTCATATGGGTTTATTTTTCTGTCAGCCTTTGCTAATGCGATGTAGTTAAAAATCGAAACAGATTTCTTTAACTTTATTGTTTTCTTTTCTGAAAGAAAGAAAGAAAGAAAGAAAAAACATTTATTGCCAATCATAACATAGACCACAACAGTTTAAGTGTAGTTACAATTTTTTTTGAGTAAAAAAAGTAATAATCATAATAAAAAACATTACAATTTACAGAAATACACAGATATTGGCAAAAGGGACAGCCTCAGCGTATAACTACGTAACGCAGAGTTAGCGTAGTTGCTGGTTTTCAGGTTGCCCCCTTGCTCGAACTAAGATGGCATCACAACCTTATAAGAAATCCATATCCATATCCATATCCATACATATAATAAGAATGGAAATTTCTCCCCATTCATTGTGATCCTTTACTAAGGTGAACTGTGAAAATACGCATATGAACAAAACGACGCGAAAAAGTCGCTTGCGCGATCTAGATCGTAAAACATTTTGTCAATTTTTCCTAGGGAAACGTAAAATAAAATAATAAAATAAATAATAATCATTTATATCGGACACATCGCCCCTAATTTACATCAAAATTTTGAAGTAAAAGTAATAGAATATAAAGTAAATTCAATTCAAAAAAATCAAAAAGCAAAAAGTGCGACAAACTAAAAATACGCCATCTATCGATATGCCTGTAAACGAAAGTAGACCTTTAGTTTAATTTGGGCTAAATTTGTAAATAGTTTGTGTCACTGGTGAGGTGAAACAACACCACCGATTTGAATAAAATTTTCACTAATACGTTGCAGTTTTCTCTACTTGAACCTTAGTGTTGGTTTTAGTCAAATCGGTTTTTAAATAAAAGAGTTATATCAATCTAAAGATTTACTTATCTTATTATATAAAATCGTTCGTACACTTTCGTGCTATCAACGCACAGCCCAAACGGCTGGACGGATCGAGCTGAAATTTGGACAGCGTATTTTTTGGAAAACTTCATCGTGCAATAAGAAGCGATTTTGCGAAATTCCCCCGGGAACGGGAATTATTCCCGAAAAACGTTTGTATGCAAATCCGTAACCGCTGAACCGATTGAGCTGAAATTTCGTGAAATGATTGTTGGGATTGTGATTAGAAACTTTGAATACTTTTTATGTCAGAAATTTACTTTTAAGGGGGGTAAAGGGGGGGTCGAAGTTTGTATGGGAAATTTAGAACCGCTGATCCTATTGAGCTAAAATTTGGCACAAAGGTAGTTTGAGTTGTAAAAAATGATATGGGATACTTTTTATTCCAGAAATCAACCTCTAAGGCGGGATAAAGGAGGTCAAAGTTTGAATAAAAAATCAGTAACTAATGACCCCATTAAGCTAAAATTTGGTTTAGATATAGCTTGAGCCTCTAAAAAGGATATGGGACAGTTTTTAACCCTGAAATTGGCCTTAGAGTGGAAGTCAAATTTTGTATAGGAAATCAGTAACCGCTAGCCCTATTTGATATGGATGTATGTAGTTAGACTCCAAAAATGACATTTATTTATTGATTTTGAATAGTTTTTAACGCTCAAAAACATATTTTATAAAGAACACATACAAAATACAAACTCTTTTCCGATGTGCCACTATTTTACCCATTATGAAACTAGATGGCGCTGTTCGTCGTTAAAACTCGCAAGCGATTTGTTGGACATGAGTAGGGGAAGCTGGGTAACAATGAATAACGTTTTTTCTAACGCTAAAAATTACTATACTCTTTATATCTAGGAAATTATTTTTACACAAATACTATAGATACATTATCGAAGCACAAGGGGAGCACATAATTTGGACGCTAACTTCAATAATTACGACTCAGTGAGGCATTTAACAAAAAATGGGAAATTATTCATAGTTCCCCAGGACTAGGTCACTATGAATAACTGCTCGGGTAACAATGAACTAATGGGGTACAATGAATTTTAATGGAAATATGAGGCACAAAAAGTGAAAAAAACTTGAGTTTGTCTTGGAAAATAACTTTCTTTGAATAATTGAAGATCAAATTGTATTTAACTCTTAAGGCTGTAACATAAAAACTGCATTTATTCATCAAAAATATATTTAAAAAACAATCTCTTCTCAATTGTAATTTAAATCGTAATTAAAAGTATAAAAATCACGTTTTTACAAGCTTTTAGCTACTTTCACCTATCTGTTGTCTGTCTGCCTGTAATCAAATCTTTCAAGTTAAATTATACCCACTTCCCGCTTTAGATTGAGCTGATATTTTGCGTGCAAATCGGATGACAATGCAATATTATTATGACATGGAGCTGATCTGATGATGGAGCTAGAAGGCTGGATCTGATGATGGCTATACGAACTCCGTAATTAATCGACGTAACCCCATCGAGTTTGGGCTCATTTGATTCGAACGACAATTTCTTGAAGAAAGTACATAGCATGGTTCTAAAATTATAAAAGCTTGTTTTTTAAGTTTTTTTTATTTTTATTTCACTTGTATACAACCTATGACTAATAAATATATGGAAGGAATGCCTGACAGAGTATTGATTGACTGATCTATTAAATCAAAGCCCAAACCGCGGAACTGATTGGGTTGAAATTTGAAGATGTTGAACATATCGACATTGTGTCGATATATGCCGTTGTCCGGCATCCCGAGGCTGACTCAAACTTCATTTATTCAAATAGGCTACAATAGAGCACATTTGCAAGTCAATTTTATATTTTTTTCAAATTTCAATGAATCCATTTCCAATTCATCTATTTGGCTACATTTTAAAATTTTATCAGAGATAGAGCGTTGCGCAGCTTTGGATGTCTTCCGAATGTAGTTACGTGCCATTTAATATACCTAAATAATAAAAGATAAGATTCAAAAGTAAATAAGAACGAGGTAATTTTCATTGTACCCCATGCTTGTTTGATATGGGGAACAATGAATAACCTATTCATTGTTACCCAGCGGCTGATTATTCATTGTTACCCAACGACCGTTTGACCAAACTAATTAAAAATAATAATATTCTATCACGAGTATCAAAGTTGTAAAACAGAAAACACAAAATTAAAACATTACCGATCCCAAATTATCTATCACAAAAATAAAAATTGAATCCAGAACTACGTGAAACACTTTTCAAAAAGTAGTGAAAATTTACTTTTGTTAATCATTGTTCCCCAATTTTCGGCAGCGGGTCACTCTCCAACCACAGCTCAGTGTGGACTGGATTGAACGATTGGTATCACCCACGGCTCATTTCAGTTCATTCGGTGTGAGTGAATAACTAAAGCACAGATACTTATTGGAATTTATTCACTGTTCCCCATTATCCATTGTTACCCAGTTTCCCCTACCTTTTTAAACGACTTATGAAACCTAACCTTTTTGCTATTATGTAGTATTATTTATTAGTATTATGTTTAGTTGTGCATGCTGTGGCATCCTATAATTGTAGGATCACACAGACTAAAGACATAGTAGCCTTAAGACTTTTAATTGTAATGTGTTTCCTGCGTTGGATGTCCTTAAATAAATAAATTATGCCAAAGGGCGGTCAACAATCCATGTCGTTATTCCTGAATCCTAGAGTTTTACAGACTGCGAGTCAAAAATTTAACACTTAATAATTACTATAAAATTAATGTAACTTTAAAATACCTGATATTAATTATTTTATTACATACCATATACCATATTTGTTGAATAATTTTATAAATAACTAGCTGACCCGGCAAACGTTGTTTTGCCATATAAATAATTAATAGGAATGATTAAAAGTTAATATGAGAGTTACACTGAGATAGCAAAATAATAATTGTTTTATTATAAATATATAATTTTATTATAAATCCGATTCTCACAGATACCGGATAAGCACAAAAAATTTCATCAAAATCGGTCAAGCCGTTTCGGAGGAGTATGGCAACGAAAACTGTGACACGAGAATTTTATATATTAGATATATTATATATATTCACTTTAAAGTTCCATCACATAATCAGAAAAATCATTGTCCTTAATTTTATGTTGAGTTTGTCTAATTGAATTATTATTATTTTATTAACTTTATGTGAGTAAATTCGTTTGCATGCCTTATTTAATAAAAGTCTTCGGAAGTTCTAAAGTTATTTTTTTTGTTGAGGTGGTTTTTAGGGTTCCGTAGCCAAATGGCAAAAACGGAACCCTTATGGATTCGTCATGTCTGTCCGTCCGTCCATCCGTCCATGTGTCACAGCCACTTTTTTCCGAAACTATTGGAACTATACGATTGAAACTTGGTAAGTAGATGTATTCGGTGAACCGCATTAAGTTTTTCACACAAAAATAGAAAAAAAATATTTTTTGGGCTCCCCATAGAACTAAAACTCATTTTATTCATCAAACCCATATGTTTTAGGTATCTACGGATTACGGATAGGTCTTCAATTATTGAGGTTTCTAATATCATTTTTTATTATTTTAAACGGTTTTATTTAGCTCACTCCGTTTGTTTTATTATTTTTTATTCTTGGGTCAAATTTAGTAAAAAAAAAATCGCAAATTTGAAATTTCGCCCTCTTCCTGTCAACCGATTCAAATGAAATTTGGTGTACGCCTTTGGTTCTGGTGACAATATAATTACGTATATTTAAAATTATTTTAAATCCAAGATGGCCGCCGCTACAAAAAAGCGGATTACATTTTTTTTTCCAATCAATATGGGTATCAAATGAAAGGACTTGATAACTAGAATACAGTGCACTATACAAAATAAAAATCAAAGATGGCACTCGCTACAAAATGGCGGATAACCAATTTTTTTAATCTCATCAATATGGGTATCAAATGAATGGGGTTGACATGTTGAATACAGTGTACTAAAAAGCTGAAAAATAAAATCGTGAGGCACGTTAAATATCTAAATTCTAAATCCCTAATATGAACATTTAAACTGAAAATTGTAGAAAATAAAATTGTTCTTTACTTTTTGTGATTTTGTTGTTAATTGGAGACTCTTAAAAGGCCTGGAATAGCTTTTATTACAGAAACCAAGCTTAAAGGGAGAAAGGGGGATCGGTGTTTTTATGGGAAATTAGTACCCGCAGCTCTAATTTTGCAGAAATTCGAAATAGATACAGCTTGAGCCAAAAGAAAGGACATAATTGAGATAGTCCCTTAGTCTTAGTTCCTTAACCCTTAATTGGTCGCGTGGGGTGTCACACACCCCAAAGCCACATTCCAGGCTCATAACATTTTTAATGTTGAATCTAGCATGCTGATTTTTTTGATAGCTTCCTAAATAAGTGTAAAGTACACGATTAAGTTGCAAGTGGAGCTCAATTTTGATCGATTGGGCTCATAGAGCGCGTTTGGGGTGTCCAACACCCCAGGCGACTGTTTACGTAGTCCAAATTCCACTTACCAATAATTATATTATTTCCTATTTTAGTTATAGGATATTGAAAAATAAGAAGTTTAATGTTTATTTCATTAATCGGGGCCCATCCCGCAGTCATTTTAATGTAAATTTTATGATAATAATTTGTAAAACTATACTTAACATGTACAAGTGGCAAGTTTCGATAAATAAAGTTAACATGAATTAAAATGGCGAAAGTATAAAAATTTTAAGTTTAATGTTATTTTTCTAGGTAATGTTGTGGTATATTTGTGAGATGAGTAGTAAAATTCAAAACTTTGTTTTAAAACTACCCTTCAAATTCCTAAAAATGTTTCAGGACTTTCAGGACCACGAATCTGTTTTAGAAACGGGAAGGTCGCAGTCATACACCTCGTCTCATATTTGTCATAAAACGGAGGATATAAAACCAAAGACTGGATGCTCTAAATGCATAAACATTTTGTGCAATGACCATATAATTGAAGTCTGCCAAAATTGTTATGAAAAAAAGTAGTACCTATAAAAAGTTATTTTTCAGTGTGAAAAACAATATTAATTGTATTTAAAATAAGTTTAAAAGTTGATTAATATGTGTATTCAAATAATCCTATTCAAAAGTGTGAGATTTTGCAAATATTTCATATTTTAATCAAATATATTGATTTGGGGTGCTTAACACCCCACGCGACCGTTTACGTAATTTTTTAAGCGCGCCCAATTAAGGGTTAAGTCAACAATGCATATAGGTGAAAGGGCCTTTCACCTTCCCTCACTTTTAAGGTCAGAGTTTTATGGGCATACCTACAGGAACCACGGAATCGATTTGAGTCTCGGGAATGATAGTATGAGGCATGAGGAACCGATTTAGCTTAAATTCCCAATATAGATAGTTAAAAGGAAAACAAATAGTTTTATGGAATAAGGAATTCTGGAAAAAGGAATCAATAGCCGCTAAATTGATTTAGCTGTAATTTTGTATTAAAATATTTTGAATTCCAGGAAAGTAACACAGGATTGTTTCCTGTGGTAGCGAAAAAAAACTGCATAGAAATACTTGGCTCGATTTTCTTCGCTATCCAGAGCAGAGGAAATATAACTATGTATACTAATTCAACGCCGCGGGGATGGAAATCAAATCAATTTCGAAATAGCTGCAACAAAATGAAATTTAGAACCGTTGACTCTATCTATTACGCTAAAATTTGATACAACCTTTAGTTTGAGTCATAAAAAATGATACGAGACACTTTTTATCCCAGAAATCAACCTTTAAGGGGAGGAAAGGGGGGGGGATGCAGTTTGTGTAGGAAATCGGTAGCCGCTTCTTCGTTTTAGCTAAAATTTGGTCAACGTATTCTTAATATAACGTAGGCGACCAATAAGGAGGGATTTTGTGAAATTCCTAGGAGAACGGGAATTATTTCCGAAAAACGTTTGCATGGAAAGTTATTGAATAGTTTCTATGTCAGAAATTAACTATTAAGGAGAATCAGTATTACAGGCAGGAGGAAGGAGAGTCAGAGTTTTAATGGGAATTCAGGAATCACAGAATTGATTTGAGTCGTGAGAAAGATAGTGTGAGAAATTGGTAACCAATAATTATAATTTAACTTAGGTTTAGGTACATTACAGTAGAGATAAGTTTAAGGGTTACCGGGAAAGGACCACAAATAGTTCTAATTCCTGAAAAGAGGCGTGAAAATTTGTGAAGACAATCAACAACCGTTAAACCGAGATAGTTTGACCTCCGGGAAAGGACACAGGACTGGTTCCTGCGATAGCAAAACAAAACTTCATAGATATACCCAGTCCGATATTATTCACTACCCACTGGGTTAAAACTATTTTACGCTCACAAAATCGCGGAGATGGAAATACAATCCTAAATGGCAGCACCAAACTTTCGCTTTATTGACTGTCACGCGCAACGAAGTGCGCGCGGGTCAGCTAGTTAGAAATATTTTTAATGTGTTTAATGTTTTTTTTTATGTCGAATAGTAATGTCGAGTTATTCGACTATTCGCCAAAGTGAATGGCGATTAATCGGTATTCGACTATTCGCTTTAAACACTATTCGCGGCAACTCTAGTCGGCACACGCAGCGACTGTAGGCTGTGGCGACGGTAAACTGCTGATGGATGCATTTTGCGCCCCGCGACGTGTGTTTATGTTAGAGGTTTCAGCAGGCGACCTACTTACCGAATCATTACGTTTTAATGTAGATAATTCGGTACGCAATTCACCTATTGTGGTTTCGGAAACCCCTAACCTAAACTGCACTTCGGCCAGGCTCGCTTTCAAGGTGGTGATGTCTTTCAGCAGCCTGGTGACGTCGACGTGGTCGAAGGTGACGGGTGGCAGCTTGTGCAGCTGCTTCGCCACGAAAGCGGGCACGTCGTCCGGGTCGGTCACCTTTAACAGGTTGATAATGTCCTGGAGACTTCTTTCTCCTTTATCGTCCCTCCTTCGTGTCGGCATCCTGTCGGCCATGCCGAGAGTCTGGTAGAGCAGCACCTTGCCACTGCAAATTTCCTCCTCCTTGAAGTTGGTTTTGCAGATCTGCAAGATGCTGATCTCGTCCATGGTGTCGATGGCGTGCTGTATGAACGCCAGAAGCTCATTATGAAGTGGTAATTATATAGATATACAAATAGATATCTAGTGTACCTATAGAAGGTATTTACAAGTATGTAGGTACTCATGCAAGCGTACACCTACATATACATACATACATACATACTTAGGTAAATAATAACTAACACGGAAATAATCACCGATGCGTTGTTTACTTTATGGACGACCTTTCAAAGGGAAGTACGCGTTGGGCATTAAATCAATTGAAAATACTTACCTATATACTAAAGGCATAAACTCAGAAAATACAGCAAAAAATAGGTAAGTACCTGTATAATAAAATTTACACCAACCCTCCTTACTCCTTAGCGTCAATTTTCTAAGCGTTCGCGCAATGCTAAGCAAGATTTCGTCGGTCCAGGAGAATCAGTGCTAGATATACTCGTATATTAAGACCAATATAGAATAAATATTTATTAACCTTTCCAATGTCAATCATTATCGCTTGAGGTTACCACTAAACCGAATTTGGTATCGAGTTAGTTTGAGAAGCTGAGGTTAGGCAGGTACGTATGTATCCGAGTTGGCTGTATTTTAATATATCTACGAGTAAAGCGCATCTGAGTGCTAGCAAACCTTAGTGGCGGAAGAAAGGAAATAGTTCATTAGATAGAGAGATAAGTACCTAGGTACTAAATAAATGCATTCCTTATTCGTAGGGTAGATACAAATGAAAATATCGTCTCGTTGGAATATCCAGAAAAAGAAAAGTCAGATATTAGTCATAATACATACGACAAAAGTTTAATTTTTTATAGGCTTTCCCCTCTTTTGTTTTTGGAGCAAATCACAGCTGAATACCTACCTATTGAACAAGATCAAGGCATTTGATCCGAGCAGGCATTTCGTAAACAGAAACCTCACAATTTTTCCTGCTTTGTACATTAAGTATATATTATTATGTTTCCCACAGATGAATTAGGTATACATATAAGATTAGATTAGCCATTATGGGATTGTTGTATCAGAACCGGCGCGGCGTCCCGAGTACAGATGTAAATACACCGATTTAAAACGTTATATTCCAAATCTTGTGGTATAATACTCCAAATACACCATTTCAAACAGTTTAAAACTCTCCTACAAAAATAAAAAAATAAATTATTCTTTGTTATTTTGAGCAATTATTGAGTTAATACCTACTACTACGTTAACATTACCGCCAAAGCCGCACGCGCGCCGCGGGTTTATGTCACCAAAGTAAAAAAATCCTATACCCCCTGCAATAAGTAGGTAAGTAACCCTACCTATAGTAAAAATATTATACATCATTAATAAAAAAGAAGCAAAACTAATATAGTAAATCACTCTCAAAACAACAATAGCAAAATATTAGTTAATAGAATTTTATTATAAGTTTAAAGAATATCAATAGAAAGCAGTGCCGGATTAACCACGTAGCAAGAGTAGCAAATGCTACGGGCCCCGCGAATTGGAGGGCCCCGCGCTCAAATAGGTATTTCGTAATTACGCCACTTCAACAGCAAGACTTATGAAGAAAATGTTTTATTTACAAAACTACTACCAAACTACAAGTAATTTCGAAACCGAGGTCGAGATATTCTTGGCAATATTTGACGTGAGTTGTGCCGTTTTTATTATTGTAGTTACAAGTAATTTGATTTTTTTCTTAACGAAATAAACGAAAAAAAAAAATGTCGGTATTTTGTATGTGTAAGAAAAGGAAAGCGAGTATTTGTCCGCTCGGTTGGTGCCATTGGCGGGCGAACCGAGCCGACCCGAACTGCGCGCATGGCTATTTCCGCCTCACCTCTAGGTATAATATCTATCACGAAAAACGTTGGTATCAAAATCAACAACAATAATTTGAAATTGTACCACATTTTTTAAATTGAGCGCTAGCCACACACAAGTTGTGTGTTGTACTACTTGCACTGCACTAAACGCAAGTTGGCAACACTGCAAAACTATTTGGGGAATTCCCTGATATTGTCATCGATCGAGCTAGTCGTAACCATGGAACAAAATACTCTACGAGAAGAAGGACAATTACGTAAAACTGAAAGGCTAACACGCGCAGAAACTAGCGCTCCCGTGTTATAGCACGGAACTAATTTAAAACGCGGGAAAATTTAAAAAATCGTCTATAGGTACCTACATATATAGGTATGTTTACTATATCTACCAATAAATGCTATATTGTTATGTATAGGTATGAAATAAAAATAACATGATTTACACATTTTTTAAAAAAAATATTTTGTTTTTTAATGCTTGTCTTGATGCGTCGTCTATGAACTGGCGATTTCTTAACACGCAAAATCTATTTATGCTTAAGTAAAAGAACTTCTTGGACATGGAAGGTCATACTGCTGAACAACTCGCTCAAAGTTTACTAGATTTCTTGAGTGAGAGTGGCATTGATACCAAAGATTGTCGTGGGCAAAGCTACGATAATGCCAGCAACATGAGTGGGAAATACACCGGTTTACAGGCCCGAATTAAGGAAATAAATAAGTACGCAGAATACATTCCCTGCCTTGCCCATTCATTAAATTTGGTTGCTAAGTGCGCTGCAGACTGCTGTACAGAAGCATTACTTTTCTTCGATTTCATTGAAAACCTATATACATTTTTTTCCGCTTCTACCTACCGATGGGGTCGTCTTACTAATGCACTTAAAAATTCCGCTTCGAAAATTCCGATTTTGAAACGGTTATCAGACACTAGGTGGTCAGCCCGAGCTGATGCTACGAAGGCACTTTTATGTGGTTTTACCACTATTAAGCAAGTATTGGAAGACATTTTCGATAACGTGGATCAGAAAGCGGAGTGCCGTAATAAAGCTTATGGACTAGTTTCAACGATGAATAAGTTAGAAACGGGAATAATGACAATTACTTGGAACGGAATCCTAGAACGCTTGCAAGCGACTACTGCTTCGCTACAATCGTCTGATCAAGACCTTAATACGGGATACGCCCTTTATGAATCATTATATGGCTACGTCCAAGCAATGCGATCCACATTTTCAGATATTGAGGCAAGAGCCAAAGATTTGACTAACTGTGAAGAATACCAGCAACAGACATCACGATGAATCAAGCGAAATACAAAGTACGACCATTTCAGCGGCTCTAAAACGTTTCAAATTTGAGGTGTTTATTGTCATAATTGATAACGTACTGTCTGCTTTAACTAAACGTATGAAAGCATATCATAGAATTACTAGTGTTTTTGAAGTATTTCGACAAATAAAATCTCTTACAACAGAAGAGATTTTGGAAAAATCGTTAAGGATGGTCAGTGCTTACGAAGATGATTTGGAGAATTGCCTAGGCGGCGAATTAGTGCAGTTCGCAGAGCTGCTGAAAACAGATGTGGCTACTGTAATTGACAGCAAGAAACAGGAGCCTCTGGAACTGCAATTTTATAAACTTTTATTAAATAATTCTTTAGAATCGTGTTTCCCAAATTTAGAAATTGCCTTGCGCATTTACTTATCTCTCATGATCACTAACTGCAGGGGCCAACGTTCTTTTTCAACGTTGAAACGAATTAAAAATGAATTAAGGAACACTATGGGCCAAGAACGTCTTAATCATCTCACGTTGTTGAATATAGAGCATGACTTGCTTAAAGAAGTCGATATTGAAAGTGTAATCGCTAAATTTGCCCATAATAAATCCAGAAAAGTTTATTTGTAACAGTTTTGTTTTATTTAATACTCTAAATTTGAGAACCGATAGCAAACCAAGGGCCCCTTGACAGAATTTGCTACAGGCCCCGCGCTGGCTTAATCCGGCACTGATAGAAAGTATTTCCTACAATATTGTCGAGATACGAGTACCTACAACTGATGACGATATCGTGACGAGGCAAGAGTGTGAGTTTGGTTAGAAACCGAATTAAAATTATTATACAAGTACCTATACCTATTTATTATGTGGTTATCAATAATTATAATCAATAAAGTTTTAAATTCTTATAGTTTTTTATTACCAACACAGAGCTTTCATCGCATCAATGTAGTTTTTATAACTAATTCCTATCTCTCCACTTGGTCGGACGGACCAAACTAACTGAACTAAGTAGGTACCTATATTTAATATCAGTAAGTACTCAATCTCAATGCGACGTTGCCAGCTTTCAACTCTACATACGTAAACGCCAATGCAGGCGGCGCGCGGCCAACGAGGCGATGCGCTAGAAAGAGACGACGCTCTAACTCAAAGGTGCCGTAGATTGCGAGTGTGTCTGTAATGAGACGTTGCCGTATTGTGCAACGCCCGCACTGCTCTTTATGTATGTGTGTGAGTGTACGTAGTATAGGTAGATTGCGAGTGTGTATGTAATGCGACGTTGCCGTATTGTGCGGGCCCGCACTGCTCTTTATGTATGTGTGTGCGTGTACGTAGTATAGGTAGATTGCGAATGTGTGAATTTGGTTAGATTGGTTAAGTTACAAACCGAATTAAATTAAAACAAGCTTTTATTTGACTGACAACAGACAGGTGAATGGTCTGTTGTCTGTCTATCTGTAATCAAATCTTAAACGTTTGTGTGTGTGCGTGTAGCTTTGGTGAGTGTGTGAATATTATTATTACTTTTACCGGGGTAAACTTCCTTTGCAGGAGGTCGACTAGGTGGGTACCCAACAGTGCCGGTTATTCTACCGCCTGAGCAGTGATGTGCAAACATTACTGTGCTTCGGTAGAAGGGCACTGTAGCTAGTGAAATTACTGGGCTGAGGAGTCTTATCATCTTATGACTCTCAAGTAAGAAGCGTTGGCGCAGTGCACCCAGAATCGTACCTTTGTAAAATACTGAGTAGCACTGTACTAATAATGGGCAGCGTTATCTCTTACCAACAGGAGAGCGTCTTGCTCGTCTTCTTACTTCGTAGTATAAAATTCTTTTTTATTGTTAGTTAGATATCGAACTAAATTATAACAAGCTTTTATTTGACAGACAACAGACAGGTGAAAGGTCTGTTGTCTATCTATTTGTAATCATATCTTTTACGTATGTGTGTGTAGTTGAGGTGAGAGTGTGTGAATATTATTATTATTTTATTGTTAGTTAGAAATTGAATTAAATTATTACAAGCTTATTTTTGAGTTACGAATTTTGCATATTTCTTTTAAGAATATTTGAAGTTTTTAACCGTTCAGAGCGAGCAAAACTCACTTTTAACATTATAATATTTATGCACCTAGGGGGGACCTAGGGCCCAATCCTGGATCCGCCCTAGTCGTGCTTCGTTGCCGCATTGTGCGGCGCCTGCACTGCTCTTTATGTATGTGTGTGAGTGTACGTAGTATAAGTAGATTGCGAGTGTGTATGTAATGCGACGTTGCCGTATTGTGCGGCGCCTGCACTGCTCTTTATGTATGTGTGTGAGTGTACGTAGTATAGGTAGATTGCGAGTGTGTATGTAATGCGACGTTGCCGTATTGTGCGGGCCCGCACTGCTCTTTATGTATGTGTGTGAGTGTACGTAGTATAGGTAGATTGCGAATGTGTGAATTTGGTTAGATTGGTTAAGTTACAAACCGAATTAAATTAAAACAAGCTTTTATTTGACTGACAACAGACAGGTGAATGGTCTGTTGTCTGTCTATCTGTAATCAAATCTTAAACGTTTGTGTGTGTGCGTGTAGCTTTGGTGAGTGTGTGAATATTATTATTACTTTTACCGGGGTAAACTTCCTTTGCAGGAGGTCGACTAGGTGGGTACCCCAACAGTGCCGGTTATTCTACCGCCTGAGCAGTGATGTGCAAACATTACTGTTCTTCGGTAGAAGGGCACTGTAGCTAGTGAAATTACTGGGCTGAGGAGTCTTATCATCTTATGACTCTCAAGTAAGAAGCGTTGGCGCAGTGCACCCAGAATCGTACCTTTGTAAAATACTGAGTAGCTCTGTACTAATAATGGGCAGCGTTATCTCTTACCAACAGGAGAGCGTCTGGCTCGTCTTCTTACTTCGTAGTATAAAATTCTTTTTTTATTGTTAGTTAGAAATCGAACTAAATTATAACAAGCTTTTATTTGACAGACAACAGACAGGTGAAAGGTCTGTTGTCTATCTGTAATCAAATTTTTAACGTTTGTGTGTGTGCGAGGTGAGAATGTGTGAATTTCATTATTATTTTATTGTTAGTTAGAAACCGAATTAAATTATTACAAGCTTTTATTTGACAGACAACTGATAGGTGTAGGATCTGTTGTCTATCTGTAATCAAATCTTTTTCGTTTGTGTGCGTGTAGTTTAGGTGAGAATGTGAGTGTGTGAATTTTGTTAGATTGGTTAGAAATCGAATTAAATTATTACAAGCTTTTATTTGACATTAGAGTTATGAATTTTGCAAATTTTTTTTGCAGTCTCAGCAAGCTTCTCGCTCTTATGTTATTAAAGATATTAGAATTTTTTAACTGTTCAGAGCGAGCTCAACTCACACTTCTCGTAGCAAACATTATAATATTTTTGCACCTTACCACTTGCTGACGCAGCTCAAACGAGTTTGGGTTCATTTGATTCGTCTGAAAGAGTAGGAGTAATAATAGATTGTTTTTATTAAAGGGTTTTATAATTTTCTTTATGATAATATTATTTATTTCAAAGAAGGAGCTTTTAAACTTATTATCCTTTGTTTTTATAAATACATTAGGTAATCTCTGCTCTTGGTGGACTGATTGAGCTGAAATTTCGTATAGAGATAGCTTAGAACACATAGACTATAATATTATATAGAACAGCGGGTAAAACCGCTGGGGGCAGCTAATATGGACATAAGACACCTATTGCGTCTCGATAAAATCAAGAAATGTAGTTATAATTACAAAAAAATGTTTTTTAATTCCAAGGGTTTTAAATGGTGTTTTACGGTGTTTTTGGGTATTAAATGGGTTTTTTGGTAACTAACCGATAGGTAAGATTGGTTATATACCGGCCTCACATCTATAGTCCCGAGTCCACCCGTCGCGTCGTCTAAGTACATAGATAAAGACAGGTTAAATATCATGCATAGCCAAGCGCCAATCACTTGTGGCTGACGCTAAAAACTAGGATGTATATGTCGATAAAACCAGTAGGTATATTTTCTAGTGATTACAAGCGGGGCTGACGAGCAAGCGATCCTTATCAATGCCGTTCTTCCTCAATATTTATACCGAGATTGTTCCTTTTGATTAATTATGTTGTGATAAGAACGAGCAAGTTTATTTTTATAACAAGTAAATAATACGTATTATATTAATGAAGTGGGTTACGCACAAACATTTATTTTCTGTACCTACCTACGGTATTTATAAAGATTTTTATAAACTTCAGCAGGTGTTATTATCAAAATGCAGTACAAAAGGATCTCAACCCCATCGTACCCGTGTGTTTACGACAGCTGGTCCACAGACACCGCCTCCTGGGTGATACAGGACCTCAGGCCTGAAGATGACGAGGAAGCCATCGAGATACTCGTGGAAAATCTAGTTAAAGATGAAACACTGTGCTCTATCCAAAGTAGGTGATTCTTCCATTTTCCCCTTATCATTACTGCGTAAAAGTTGCGTATCTTTTTTTTTTGGTTATTTCTTATCTTTTACTGTATATGTATGACCAACTGTGATTCCAGTTTCTAAGAAAAACTTATGACGGAGTGATATAACTGGCTGAAGTAGCCATAAAAAGTTGTGTATTAGTGAGAAAATAATTTTTTTATTGAATTTATTTGTCAACACTTTAAAATGTATGGCATCTACCTACCTACTCAGTATCAAGGCTCTTATATAAACGTTCTTCTCATATATGTGCTTTCCGAGAACTGGCGGTTGTCTTAAAATAGAACTTGGTAGATACATAATTGTAAAATTTAAAAGTTGCTCCGTTGCAGCCTATTTGAATAAATTTAATGCATTTCGATTTGAACCACTCACCCTGTATAAGAAAAATACCTAAGTAGGTACTCATGTTTGCATTTAATATTTCATCTCCACACCCAGAGGTGATCGAGGATCCTGCCAGCGTGACCCATTTGTGTGAGTTCTGGCGCAGCACCCTCAAGCAGCGCATGAGTCTCGGCTGCTACGAGATCAAGGACGGGCAGAAGACGCTGGTGGCGCTCAACGCCTGTGTTGCTGTGCCAGTTGATGATGATGAAGAGTTGGAGGTTCGATTCTCTTAAATCAATCTGATAATATTATTAATACGAAGGATTTGTATGGTTAAAAGGGCCAACTATTATTACCTACCTACTCTTCTGTCAGGACTATAGATGTGAGGCCGGTATATAACCAATCTTACCTATCGGTTAGTTACCAAAAAACCCATTTAATACCCAAAAACACCGTAAAACACCATTTAAAACCTTTGGAATTAAAAAACATTTTTTTGTAATTATAACTACATTTCTTGATTTTTTCGAGACGCAATACGTGTCTTATGTCCATATTGGCTGCCCCCAGCGGTTTTACCCGCTGTTCTATATAATATTATAGTCTATGTGTTCTAAGCTATCTCTATACGAAATTTCAGCTCAATCAGTCCACCAAGAGCAGAGATTACCTAATGTATTTATAAAAACAAAGGAGTAATAAGTTTAAAAGCTCCTTCTTTGAAAAAAATAATATTATCATAAAGAAAATTATAAAACCCTTTAATAAAAACAATATATTATTACTCCTACTCTTTCAGACAAATCAAATGAACCCAAACTCGTTTGAGCTGCGTCAGCAAGTGGCAAGGTGCAAAAATATTATAATGTTTGCTACGAGAAGTGTGAGTTGAGCTCGCTCTGAACAGTTAAAATTCCAATATCCTTAATAACATAAGAGCGAGAAGCTTGCTGAGACTGCAAAAAAAAATTGCAAAATTCATAACTCTAATGTCAAATAAAAGCTTGTAATAATTTAATTCGATTACTAACCAATCTAACAAAATTCACACACTCACATTCTCACCTAAACTACACTCACACAAACGAAAAAGATTTGATTACAGATAGACAGACAACAGATCCTACACCTATCAGTTGTCTGTCAAATAAAAGCTTGTAATAATTTAATTCGGTTTCTAACTAACAATAAAATAATAATGAAATTCACACACATAAAAATAAAAAATTCACACATTCTCACCTCGCACACACACAAACGTTAAAAATTTGATTAAAGATAGACAACAGACCTTTCACCTGTCTGTTGTCTGTCAAATAAAAGCTTGTTATAATTTTGTTCGATTTCTAACTAACAATTTTTTTCAATATAGGGTAATTTCGCCGGTTTTCCGGCCAGCGTTAGTTTGCGGCCAATCGGAGACTTAGCTTCAGAAATTCTTAGAAAACAAGACGTCTATCTCTATTTTTCAAATAAAATGTAGTCCTTGACAGAGAGGGATAGACGGCTAATCCTTGTCAACATATAACGATCGTATAGCATTATCAGAATTGTAACAAATCACTGTTGATTTTTGTGTCTACACTAAGCGTGTTTAGTTTCGCACAAAATTACAAAAAAAATAGTGAGCACGTGATGCATTTGGAGTAAGTATTTCATGATATATCCATGTATTACTGAGTGATAGTGTTTAAACTGCTTTAATAATAGATTTTTAACGTATTTTAACAATTTTTTAAACAAAATTATTTAAAAATAGGTAAAATAATGAGTGGTCGCGAACTAAAATATAATTATAAATGAAATTTTAGTTTGCGGCCATATGGTTGCAAACTGACTACTCGGTTTACTTTTTTATTTCTTTCTGGTTTCCATAATATTGAAGGTATTATAATTCAGTTAACCTTTTTCACATTTTCTAAATGGCTTCTTTGGTTTCATTAGTTTGCGGCCATCTAAATATTCTTAAATAGTACAAATACTCCACACATCCACATACAGGTCGCAAACTAACGTCAAGACTTTAGTTTGCAACTTGGAAGAACGTCATTTTGCGACCGCCTCAAAATGTATGGAAAATTAATGACCGCTTACTGAATGTGGTCATTTGATGCCTTCATTATACGACCACTTGAATTAAGTTCATATTATTGCAGTTTGTGTTAAAGAATGTGCTCAACACTAAAGAAAAAGGAGACTGAGTTAAAATACGAATTAGCTCTGAGAGTTAACCGTGCAGGAGGATTCGGTATAAGAAAAAATATGTAGAAGGATAAAAGAGTTGACGAATTTAAATATAAGAGGACTAGGGAAAGACGGGGAGAAACAAATAGGTGATAGGTAGGGAGGCCAACGGAGATGAAGTCCAGTCATTCAGGGAAGCCATGATTGAGCATATGAGCTTGGCCTGAGAAGCTGTTTCCGATTGGGGAGCAGCTAATTTGGTTAAGTTTAATGCTACAAAAACCCAGGCGTGTCTATTTACCGCAAAAAGGAGTCGATTCATTGAAACTCCTTCTTTCCAAAATGTTTCTTTACCGATAACTAACCAGCTTGAGTTACTAGGAGTTACTCTCACGCCTGACCTTAATTTTGGGAGTTATATCGAATCTAAGGCTCAATTGGCCGCCAGGAAGCTGGGTATTCTGGCAAAGGTGAGGCAATACTTCACACCGGGACAGCTGCTAACGCTGTACCAAGCACAAGTTCGTTCGTGTTTGGAGTACTGTTCTCATCTTTGGGATGGTGCTGCCAAGTACCAGCTTCAGGCACTGGAGTCAATTGAGAGACTTACGGAATCTCGGCTGCAGAGCCTTGAACGTCGTAGAATGGTCGCTTCGCTATCGGTCTTCTATAGGATTCATTTTGGAGTGTGTGCGCAGGAATTACACGCACTAATTCCTCCACGCCCATTCTATCGACGGTCGTCCCTACACACGTACAAACATCCCTACTTAGTCGCGCTACCAACAGCCCGCACCAAGCGTTTTGCTTCGTCGTTTCTGATGAGAACTGGTCGCATTCCCCGAATTCGTGTTTCCCGAGCGGTACAACTTGGGTATCTTCAAGGCACGAGTGAATAGGTACCTTTCTAGGCATCAAACGTGATCCATCGTCGACCGCATTTTCACTTTAAATCAGGTGGGATGTGGTCAAACGTAGGCCTATTTTGTATAAAAAGAAAAGTGAATGGTTCCTTCCTTACAAAATTAAACAGTGGAACATGATAATATGCTGTGGGATACGCAGATGATATTATAGTGGTAATGATCAATGGCGAATTTCTAGATATTGTATCCAGAATTTTGCTACAGGCTCTAAAGATAATGGAAGAATGGTGAAAGTGAAAAGTCACTTTAATTCGGCACAGAGTTGGAATGATCTATGGGTAACGACAAGACGTGAAATATCCCAGTACGTCCTTAGAGAAGGAGCTCACATGGAATCTGCACGCCAAGAAGGTGACAGAAAAAGCTATAAGGGTTTTACTATGTGTTGGTCAGCGTATGCCATACCCGGGGACTTCGTCTTCATCTACACTTCAATGATACGCCCAATCTTTCCTACGGCAGCGTTTCATGCTGGCTTAGAACCGAACTTACATACAACAGGAGATGAAAGCGTTTTACATACTCCAAGTGCAACCAGATGCAGACTGCCGCAGGCCGCATTTGGTATACAGATGGTTCAAAAACGGGATCCGGTACAGCATCAGGTATCTACTCGGAAACTTTATAACAGTCTGGGTCTATACACTACCGTTTTTTGGTCGGAGATGTATGCCATTATAGCATGCGCTGAAGAAAACATAAAGAGGAATGTGAAAGATAAGATCATATTATCTACATTCTCAGTAACAGTCAAGTCCTTAAGTTTCTGCAGACTCCTCGTTCCTCAGCTCAAAACTAGTCTTGGATGCTGTGAAGGCTTTAAACAAAGAAGGCTGCAGCAACAGAGTACAAGTTTGGGTACCGGGCCATGTTGGTATATAAGAGAATGAGAAGGCTGATGGACTTCTCAGAAGAGGATCAGCAAATGACCAAGTTAGGGTCTGTCAGCATGCACTATCAATAGCCAGCATAGTAAGAGAGAGAAGTAGAACTTAGTGGGGTCACCGCTTTAATTATCCACTTCTTCGAAGAGTAGGAAATGATAAAGCAGGGGTAAACACCATAGATCCCAATGCGTCGATGCGTTGCTGGCTTTACAGTCGGGCGACACTGGGTTGATGACATCACAGCGATCGGAGAAAAGACCTGAATGCGAACTGCTCGGGATAGAGTTGCATGGCACGAAGGGGAGGAGGCCTTTGCCCAGCAGTGGGACGATATGGCTTGACAATCATGATGAGGTTCCTCGATTTTAAGCATGGTTTTTAAAATAAAATATTTTGAATAATATGGAAAAAAATACAATAGAACATTTCAAAAAGAAGGGAGAGGAGAGGAGGGAGTTTATAAATGAAGATATAATTCATTATATTTTATTTAATAAAATAATTATCGTCATTTTGTTAGAATTTTAGTGGCCGTAAACTAAGATGAGGGTGGTCGCATATTAACAAAAGTGGCCGCAAACTAGTGAAATAGCTACTTTTGGAGAAAAAATTTTTTTTCTTCAAATTTTAATACTATTACTACTACTTTTTAATTTTTTAAATAAAACTTGATCATGTATAGATCCGCAAAAAATTTTTTTCATAACTGTCAAGAAGATTTTTCATATTAATAAGCTAACCTAAAGTGGGGAACTCCACTAATCGGTCGCAAACCAGCGAAATGACCCTACTACGAAGTAAGAAGACGAGCAAGACGCTCTCCTGATGGTAAGAGATAACGCTGCCCATTATTAATACAGTGCTACTCAGTATTTTACAAAGGTACGATTCTGGGTGCACTGCGCCAACGCTTCTTACTTGAGAGTCATAAGATGATAAGACTCCTCAGCCCAGTAATTTCATTAGCTACAGTGCCCTTCTACCGAAGCACAGTAATGTTTGCACATCACTGCTCAGGCGGTAGAATAACCGGCACTGTTGGGGTACCCACCTAGTCGACCTCCTGCAAAGGAAGTTTACCCCGGTAAAAGTAATAATAATATTCACACACTCACCAAAGCTACACGCACACACACAAACGTTTAAGATTTGATTACAGATAGACAGACAACAGACCATTCACCTGTCTGTTGTCAGTCAAATAAAAGCTTGTTATAATTTAATTCGGTTTGTAACTTAACCAATCTAACCAAATTCACACATTCGCAATCTACCTATACTACGTACACTCACACACATACATAAAGAGCAGTGCGGGCCCGCACAATACGGCAACGTCGCATTACATACACACTCGGAATCTACCTATACTACGTACACTCACACACATACATAAAGAGCAGTGCAGACGCCGCACAATACGGCAACGTCGCACGACTAGGGCGGATCCAGGATTGGGCCCTGGGGGGGAAGGTGCAAAAATATTATTATAACGTTAACTACAAAATGTGTGAGTTTTGCTCGCTCTGAACAGTTAAAAAATTCAAATATTCTTAAAAGATATATGCAAAATTCGTAACTCAAATTAAAGCTTGTAATAATTTAATTCAATATCTAACTAACAATAAAATAATAATAATATTCACACACTCACGTCAACTACACACACATACGTAAAAGATTTGATTACAGATAGACAGACAACAGACCCTTCACCTGTCTGTTCTGTCAAATAATAGCTTGTTATAATTTAATTCAGTTTGTAACTAAACCAATCTAACAAAATTCACACAATCGCAATCTACCTATACTACGTACACTCACACACATACATAAAGAGCAGTGCAGACGCCGCACAATACGGCAACGTCGCACGACTAGGGCGGATCCAGGATTGGGCCCTGGGGGGGAAGGTGCAAAAATATTATTATAACGTTAACTACAAAATGTGTGAGTTTTGCTCGCTCTGAACGGTTAAAAACTTCAAATATTCTTAAAAGAAATATGCAAAATTCGTAACTCAAAAAAAAGCTTGGAATAATTTAATTCAATTTCTAACTAACGATAAAATAATAATAATATTCACACTCTCACCTCAACTACACACACATACGTAAAAGATATGATTACAAATAGATAGACAACAGACCTTTCACCTGTCTGTTGTCTGTCAAATAAAAGCTTGTTATAATTTAGTTCGATTTCTTACTAACAATAAAAAAATAATTTTATACTACGAAGTAAGAAGACGAGCAAGACGCTCTCCTGTTGGTAAGAGATAACGCTGTCCATTATTAGTACAGTGCTATTCAGTATTTTACAAAGGTACGATTCTGGGTGCACTGCGCCAACGCTTCTTACTTGAGAGTCATAAGATGATAAGACTCCTCAGCCCAGTAATTTCATTAGCTACAGTGCCCTTCTACCGAAGCACAGTAATGTTTGCACATCATTGCTCAGGCGGTAGAATAACCGGCACTGTTGGGGTACCCACCTAGTCGACCTCCTGCAAAGGAAGTTTACCCCGGTAAAAGTAATAATAATATTCATACACTCACCAAAGCTACACGCACACACACAAACGTTTAAGATTTGATTACAGATAGACAGACAACAGACCATTCACCTGTCTGTTGTCAGTCAAATAAAAGCTTGTTATAATTTAATTCGGTTTGTAACTTAACCAATCTAACCAAATTCACACATTCGCAATCTACCTATACTACGTACACTCACACACATACATAAAGAGCAGTGCGGGCCCGCACAATACGGCAACGTCGCATTACATACACACTCGGAATCTACCTATACTACGTACACTCACACACATACATAAAGAGCAGTGCAGACGCCGCACAATACGGCAACGTCGCACGACTAGGGCGGATCCAGGATTGGGCCCTGGGGGGGAAGGTGCAAAAATATTATTATAACGTTAACTACAAAATGTGTGAGTTTTGCTCGCTCTGAACAGTTAAAAAGTTCATACATTCTTAAAAGAAATATGCAAAATCCGTAACTAAAATAAAAGCATGTAATAATTTAATTCAATTTCTAACTAACGATAAAATAATAATAATAATATTCACACACTCTCACCTCAACTACACACACATACATAAAAGATTTGATTACAGATAGACAGACAACAGACCCTTCACCTGTCTGTAGTTAACATTATAATAATATTTTGCACATTCCCCACAGGGCCCAATCCTGGATCCGCCCTTGTCTTAAGTGCGACGTTGCCGCTTGGTGCGGCACCGGCACTGCTCTTTATGTATGTGTGAGTGTACGTAGTTACAGGTAGATTGCGAGTGTGTGAAAATGCGACGTTGCCGTTTGGTGCTGCGCCCGCACTGCTCTTTATGTATGTGTGTGAGTGTACGTAGTATAGGTAGATTGCGAATGTGTGCATTTGGTTAGATTGGTTAAGTTACAAACCGAATTAAATTAAAACAAGCTTTTATTTGACAGAAAACAGACAGATGAAGGGTCTGTTGTCTGTCTATCTGTTATCAAATTTTTTACGTATGTGTGTGTAGTTGAGGTGAGAGTGTGTGAATTTTTTTTTTTATTGTTAGTTAAAAATTGAATTAAATTATTACAAGCTTTTATTTGAGTTACGAATTTTGCATATTTCTTTTATGAATATTTGAACTTTTTAACTGTTCAGAGCGAGCAAAACTCACACATTTTGTAGTTAACGTTATAATAATATTTTTGCACCTTCCCCCCCAGGGCCCAATCCTGGATCCGCCCTAGTCGTGCGACGTTGCCGTATTGTGCGGCGTCTGCACTGCTCTTTATGTATGTGTGTGAGTGTACGTAGTATAGGTAGATTCCGAGTGTGTATGTAATGCGACGTTGCCGTATTGTGCGGGCCCGCACTGCTCTTTATGTATGTGTGTGAGTGTACGTAGTATAGGTAGATTGCGAATGTGTGAATTTGGTTAGATTGGTTAAGTTACAAACCGAATTAAATTATAACAAGCTTTTATTTGACTGACAACAGACAGGTGAATGGTCTGTTGTCTGTCTATCTGTAATCAAATCTTAAACGTTTGTTTGTGTGCGTGTAGCTTTGGTGAGTGTGTGAATATTATTATTACTTTTACCGGGGTAAACTTCCTTTGCAGGAGGTCGACTAGGTGGGTACCCCAACAGTGCCGGTTATTCTACCGCCTGAGCAGTGATGTGCAAACATTACTGTGCTTCAGTAGAAGGGCACTGTAGCTAATTAAATTACTGGGCTGAGGAGTCTTATCATCTTATGACTCTCAAGTAAGAAGCGTTGGCGCAGTGCACCCAGAATCGTACCTTTGTAAAATACTGAGTAGCACTGTATTAATAATGGGCAGCGTTATCTCTTACCATCAGGAGAGCGTCTTGCTCGTCTTCTTACTTCGTAGTATATTAAAAAAAATTGTTAGTTAGAAATCGAACAAAATTATAACAAGCTTTTATTTGACAGACAACAGACAGGTGAAAGGTCTGTTGTCTATCTATTTGTAATCATATCTTTTACGTATGTGTGTGTAGTTGAGGTGAGAGTGTGTGAATATTATTATTATTTTATCGTTAGTTAGAAATTGAATTAAATTATTACAAGCTTTTTTTTGAGTTACGAATTTTGCATATATCTTTTAAGAATATTTGAATTTTTTAACTGTTCAGAGCGAGCAAAACTCACACATTTTGTAGTTAACGTTATAATAATATTTTTGCACCTTCCCCCCCAGGGCCCAATCCTGGATCCGCCCTAGTCGTGCGACGTTGCCGTATTGTGCGGGCCCGCACTGCTCTTTATGTATGTGTGTGAGTGTACGTAGTATAGGTAGATTGCGAATGTGTGAATTTTGTTAGATTGGTTTAGTTACAAACTGAATTAAATTATAACAAGCTATTATTTCGCACCCCCCGAGGAAGAAAGTCGTAACTGAAAAACACCAACTTTACAGGAGCAACAAAAAACTGATTTAAAAAATCATCGGCAACCTGAGAAAAATTTAGTATATAGCAAAAAATAGCTAAAATTAACCTCGATTGGCCTATGTATTACAATTTGCAATTTAATTAATCGTCATGGAGTAAATCTTAAAAAATAGATTTACGCTAATTTTCAGCGACACATTTTAATTAATTTATGTAGTTAACAGAAATATTACTTTATTAACATGGAACGGAAACTATAATGCTGACATAACTGCAGATACGACTTTCTGAGCGTAAGGTGGCGTTACAAACTCCACGCGTAAGTATGATTTACGACGTTTTTCCACGAAAACTTTGTCTCGGTCTTTTTGCGTAAAATGAATTGCATCCTTTTTCTTCGAAAAATAAATTCAAATAAATAATGTATTTCAAGTAAGCGCTTTTTTAAACGAAAAAAATTATAGACTTTTTGGCGTATGTTTACATATTACGTTATTCCAATCATTTAATTTATAAAATATTAGTCGTTTCTCAGTACAAAAGAAATAACAAAATAAAAAACAGCCTTTAAATGACTCCAGTATAAGGGATTAATGTGTAAAACTTTTAACTTATTAAAATTTTGTAGAAAGATCTTGTAAATATTACTGATTATGTATTTTAAGGTAGCTTTTGTTGTACTATACCAAAAATCATAAAGGTTTCGTAATAAATTTAATACCAGCTATGTTGAGTAGTTTTACAGCTTTAAAAGTAAACTAAGTAATATTTCAGGATATATTGTATATCTGTGCAAAATTTCATCTAGATCCACTTAGCCGTTTTGGCGCAAATAAATCAGAAATATTCATCCACTCATACATTTGTATTCAATGATTAAGTCTAGTATTATGACAGGAAAAGTGTCATAATTATGTCTTTTTATTAAATTATAACATTGTTTTTCATTCATGAAGTATGTTAATGATGATTAAACCAATTTCAAACATTGCTTGAGTAAAAACAAAGTCTATGACACAAGGAAACACGAATGACTGCAAAGTGTTTCAAATACGATCAGTTATTGCGCCGCTAGGTATGGATGCCGAATTGCTGGAAGCCCTGACTTCCGAAGTTGAAACGGGCTTAATAAATAAATTTATGAAAAAAATTGACAATATGTATCGGATTTTTCTTGATTTTATTACGCAATAAAAACAAAAAGTCACAATTAGGGTTAATTCTTTCTTCTTCGAGAGGTGCGATTTGACAGAACAGACAGGTGAAGGGTCTGTTGTCTGTCTATCTGTAATCAAATCTTTTACGTATGTTTGTGTAGTTGACGTGAGTGTGTGAATATTATTATTATTTTATTGTTAGTTAGAAATTGAATTAAATTATTACAAGCTTTAATTTGAGTTACGAATTTTGCATATATCTTTTAAGAATATTTGAATTTTTTAACTGTTCAGAGCGAGCAAAACTCACACATTTTGTAGTTAACGTTATTATAATATTTTTGCACCTTCCCCCCCAGGGCCCAATCCTGGATCCGCCCTAGTCGTGCGACGTTGCCGTATTGTGCGGCGTCTGCACTGCTCTTTATGTATGTGTGTGAGTGTACGTAGTATAGGTAGATTCCGAGTGTGTATGTAATGCGACGTTGCCGTATTGTGCGGGCCCGCACTGCTCTTTATGTATGTGTGTGAGTGTACGTAGTATAGGTAGATTGCGAATGTGTGCATTTGGTTAGATTGGTTAAGTTACAAACCGAATTAAATTATAACAAGCTTTTATTTGACAGAAAACAGACAGGTGAAGAGTCTGTTGTCTGTCTATCTGTAATCAAATCATTTACGTATGTGTGTGTAGTTGAGGTGAGAGTGTGTGAATATTTTTTTTTTATTGTTAGTTAAAAATTGAATTAAATTATTACAAGCTTTTATTTGAGTTACGAATTTTGCATATAGTACGGTCCCCAATACAAAAAAATAAAATTTCCGTGGGACACATCTCCGCCATACAGATTATTGGTATGTACTTATTTGTCATATTTTCCTGAACACGAAAAGTGCGGTAGTCACTTCCTAAGTGTATAGAGGGGGTAGTTATGACGTCACAAAGATGGCCGCCAGCCTATTCTATTGTGCGGGTTATTTCAATATCTACTAAACCGATTTACTTAAGTAGGGTGTCAAATGAAGGGTTATTAAATAAGCATCATTTTATTTCTAAGAACTATTAATGTGAAGTAAGTAAGAAAGGAAATAATTCCAAAAAACATAATTTCTAAAAAAAAAATTTCTTCTTATGTATATAACTTGGTAACCGTTAGGATAATGCAAATATAGGTTATTATAAAATATTTAGTTTCTTTCATCAGCTTTCTAAAAAACCTTTAATCATTACAATAAAGCTATATACACGGAACTGCAGCCGTTTAAATGAGCATCGGTAGCGCTGAACTCATAGCGGTAGCTAAGCGATTAGACGGATTTTCTATAGAATGATCATAGAATTTTGAATAAAAAGCATGTGCGATAGTAATGAAAATATATAATAAAATTTAAGTAAGCTGGTACGTATTCATAAGTTGTATTTACAAGTTTTTTTCTGATGTGATCAGCATAATAATAGGTAGGTGTATGTGTTGTACTAAACTTACTGATAAAATTATTAAAAATAAAACATATTTTTATCTAATTAATGTCCTCAACGTAATCTGTATGTTCTGAATAATTATACTGGTTGTAACATTTGTTACCGACATGATGTATCCCTTCTAAGCACTTTTGTTTTTTGTCATTACATCCACAACGGGATGAACACTTTCTTCACATTTTCACCTAATTCACACATTCTCACCTAAGCTACACGCGCGCAAACAAACGTTTAGGATTTGAATACAGATAGACAGACAACAGACCATTCACCTGTCTGTTTTCTGTCAAATAAAAGCTTGTTATAATTTAATTCGGTTTGTAACTTAACCAATCTAACCAAATGCACACATTCGCAATCTACCTATACTACGTACACTCACACACATACATAAAGAGCAGTGCGGGCGCAGCACCAAACGGCAACGTCGCATTTTCACACACTCGCAATCTACCTATAACTACGTACACTCACACACATACATAAAGAGCAGTGCCGGCGCCGCACCACGGTAAAGAGATACTCTTTACCGTGTATGTAGAGTTGAAAGCTGGCAACGTCGCATCGAGATTGAGTACTTACTGATATTAAATATAGGCGTTACAAGTAGGTACCGTAAGTTCAGTTAGTTTGGTCCGTCCGACCAAGTGGAGAGATAGGAATTAGTTATAAAAACTACATTGATACGGTGAAAGCTCTGTGTTCGTAATAAAAAACTATAGGTTGAATAGAATTAAAAACTTTTTTGATAACCACATAATAAATATACCTACTTTAGGTATACCTAATAATTTTAATTCGGTTTTAACTAAACTCACACTCTTGCCTCGTTACGATATCGTAATCAGTTGTAGGTATCTCGACAATATTGTAGGAAATAGGTACTTACTCTCTATTGATATTCTATAAACTTTTATTAAAATTCTATTAACTAATATTTTGCTATTGTTGTTTTGAGGGTGATTTATTATATTAGTTTTGCTTCTTTTTTATTAATGTTGTATAATATTTTTACTATAGGTAGGTTTACTTACCTACTTATTGCAGGGGTATAGGATTTTTTTACTTTGGCGACATGGCATTGCTGTAATGTTAACGTAGTAGGTTTTAACTCAATAATTGCTCAAAATAACGAAGAATAAAATATTTTTTTTTATATTTGTAGGAGAGTTTTAAACTGTTTGAAATTGTGTATTTGGAGTATTATACCACAAGATTTGGAATATAACGTTTTAAATCGGTGTATTTACATCTGTAGCAGGACCGATCGGGCTTAGATTTGGTTGTAGATAGTTTGAGCCGATTTTTGACCCAGGAAAATGCGTTAAACATCGTCACCCTGCGCCGGGGGACGCATGGCGGAATGTGGGACTCCCCCGCAGGAGATGGGCGCGGCGGGGACACCCACTAAAAACCTGGGGGTGTTCCCGCAGGACGTCATAATGCTGGCGAAGCACTCGTCCGCGAGAGAGTTTGAACCCTGAAATAACACTAGGCATTTTTTTGGAATATCTACAAAAACTATAACGGTTTTATTCCATCCTTAGGTTAAAGGCGAGAAATGGAAGAACGTGTATGACGTATTAAAATACTGTGAAAACAAAAGGGATCCTTATGAGTTCCTGGGCTTGGAGATGATACTGCAAGCTCAAGGACTGGTGGTGAAGAGGGAATACCGAGGGGCTAAGTTAGGGAAGAGATTGCTGGCTGCTAGGTAAGCTTATCATAATTATTGTTACTTATTATTTTCTTCAAAATAGTAAAAAAACGAGCAAGATGCTCTCTTATAATTAGTAAGTAGTGCTACCTAGGATTTCACAATGATGTATGTATATATCTAGGTCTAAGTGCACTGTGCCAACACTTCTTACTCAAGAGTCACAAGACGTTAAGACTCTTCAGTCCAGTAATTTCACTGGCTACAGTGCCCTCCTGACTCCTGACCCTCTCTGTATGACACTCTACATCAGGCATCATCATCTTCTCTCCACTTTACATCAGGTGGTGAAACATAGGCTTATTTATTATTAAAAAAATATATAAGTTAGGTACCTAAAAAGGTGAAACTACGAGTACATTTAGCTAGACAAGCTTTTTTCTTTGCAGGGAGCCTCTCTGCAAGACTCAGGGTATAAAAGGCACAGCGACTTTGTTCTCCGGAGTGGCGTCACAAAAGTTGGCAGCATCGTGCGGGTTCCAGACATTATCTGAAATACCTATCAGAGAACTGGCCGACAAGGGCATGCCTTACCCTAGAGATGATGAACGGGTCCTCAAGTATATGGTTAAGAAGTTTGAGTAGAATTTGATCTGGAGATCTTTAGATAGATGGTATAATATTTATAAGAAACTCGTACGTAAAATGTTACTCCATCTGTAAGTTTGGAAGTTATAGGCGCCTAAGAGTTCAAATTAATTTATTTCGTAATTTGTTATCAATAATTTTGTTAAAAATCAAGTACTTTGGTAATTAAGTTTTAAAGATTTTGTTAATTAATTGAATAGGTAAGATGGTATTTTTATAATAATAAAATACAATAAAATCTCAAAAAATCATCTGCTTGTGTTTTATAATGCCACGATATAATTTATGTGCATAGTAATTTATTGGTAGAACCAACTAATTATAATATATAACAGCATGTCTGGTGGCCTGATGTATAATCACGACGCAAAAAGATGGTAGCTAATCCGTCAATTTTCCTCCTATTCTAGGTACCTATATTACGCATGGTAGATCAAAGTACCTAATATTCGCACACCTAATAATTATTAAACTAGCTAAAAAAGTAAGAACTGTTGTTAATTAATGTTAGACACCGGCACAAGCAGACGGCCTGATTGTGTGCGATTGCCGTGGTCTATAGACGTCTACAAAACTAAAGGTGAACGCACATCTATGCGAGACGAACGCGCCGAACGAATCCGCCGAAGTAATTTTATTAAGCTTTAATTACGTTATCTTTATTTTATAACCATAAATGTATTTTAACATTCTGGATTGGCGTTGGTATCTGAAACAGTTATTTCAACTAAAGCGGATATCATCGTTTTCCATTGTACTCAGTGACTGTATCTTGGTTTTTATTTATTAAAATAAATGTTTTGTCCGTCATTCCCTCTACTTGTGTGATGTTAATTTAATTAAAAAAAATATTTTAATGAATGATTTCGGAATCGCACAAATAACTTCCGCGGAGAAAAGTCCGTCGTCTGCGCAGGTCATAAATTACGACAGTTCTCCTCAGTTATCACATAATGTTTAGGTTATATATTATACAAGTAATTATTAATATCATTATTGCTGATATCCGTATGACAACATTGTTATCTATACTATAATGTTTGATAACAATAGTTAATGAATGACAATATTTATTTACAAATAAAACAATGTTATTGTTAACAAACTTTGTCTATTTTATAATTTACTATCCATTAATATATTATTTACAAATACATAAAAACTAAGGTCATTTAGTTTTTTATATAAAAACTGGAGGATGCTAAAAACAAACTAAATCAACTGTGTATGAAGAATGTTTAATAGCTTCTTCTTTGATTGCACTATTTAATGAACTATGTGATATAAATTCACAAAATTTACTTTTTTTTAAGTTTTACGCTAGAGCTCTATATTCTAGATATATTATTAAAAGTATATCAAGTAGTTCGCAGTTTTTACTGAGAATTATAATTTGCGTTGCGGGCCGCTCTATTAGATTTAGTGCCAAACGCATCCACTTCAGTAAATAATGATTTAATATTCAGTAATCAATCCAGTCACAAATTGAGCACTGAAAGCACAAACTCCCGATGAAGGAAATAGTAATTGTCTGTAATCGTAGTTGACAAACTGTCAGAGTTTTTTGTTTTAGTTATAAAATGCACCCACTTCAGTAAATATTGTCTTAATATTCAATCAGTACAATCGGCCTAGCCAGTACAATCGGCCTAGGCAGTTAGTCGGGTCGGTAGTCAGGCAGACAGTGCAGCGCCGGGTCGGGCGGGGTCGGGTCGGTGAGGTAGGAGCTCAGCAGCACGGGCGCACACACGGGGATGTGATGTGACTTGAACCAAGCCGCGTCGCGGGGGGAGAGAGGGAACCGTTTCACGTCCGCGAAGCATACTGTTATACTCTCGTCCGTGTATGGAGGTCTGGAAACAAATCATTAGCTTAGAAAAATGTTTTAAAATAGTACAAAAATTGACAAATTTACTTGTAAAACTGCTCCATTATACTACCTATTTGAATAAATAAATTTTGAGCGAAAAGTAACGGGAAATTGCATCGGAATAAATTCCTCTGCGAAAAAATTCTGCCAGTTTCTGTGGTGGGAAAAACAATGCACACCAAAAATGATACTACAGTAATGAATTATCGATTTCACTACGTACGCATCCGGAAAAATTGTCAACCAGTGGCATAAAATATACGCATAAGAGGCCGGGTGGCGGGAGAGATGTCTCCAGCAGCAGTGGTACAGTATATACTGACGTGTGGTGCACGAGTGCGCCGCCCCCGGCAGCGAGCAGCCTCGCCAGCAGCAGGCGGCGCGGCGCGGGTAGAGAGATGTCTCCAGCAGCAGTGGTACAGTATATACTGACGTGTGGTGCACGAGTGCGCCGCCCCCGGCAGCGAGCAGCCTCGCCAGCAGCAGGCGGCGCGGCGCGGGTAGAGAGATGTCTCCAGCAGCAGTGGTACAGTATATACTGACGTGTGGTGCACGAGTGCGCCGCCCCCGGCAGCGAGCAGCCTCGCCAGCAGCAGGCGGCGCGGCGCGGGTAGAGAGATGTCTCCAGCAGCAGTGGTACAGTATATACTGACGTGTGCTGCACGAGTGCGCCGCCCCCGGCAGCGAGCAGCCTCGCCAGCAGCAGGCGGCGCGGCGCGGGTAGAGAGATGTCTCCAGCAGCAGTGGTACAGTATATACTGACGTGTGGTGCACGAGTGCGCCGCCCCCGGCAGCGAGCAGCCTCGCCAGCAGCAGGCGGCGCGGCGCGGGTAGAGAGATGTCTCCAGCAGCAGTGGTACAGTATATACTGACGTGTGGTGCACGAGTGCGCCGCCCCCGGCAGCGAGCAGCCTCGCCAGCAGCAGGCGGCGCGGCGCGGGTAGAGAGATGTCTCCAGCAGCAGTGGTACAGTATATACTGACGTGTGGTGCACGAGTGCGCCGCCCCCGGCAGCGAGCAGCCTCGCCAGCAGCAGGCGGCGCGGCGCGGGCACGTGCAGCAGGGCGCGGGTGCCGTGGAAGGGCCCGGGGTGGCCGCCAGCCCGGGCTACTCGCCAGCGGTGCGCCGCCCGGGCGAGGGTCGCCTCCGCCGGGGGGAGCGCCGGGAGGGAGGTCGCCAGAGGGTTGCCCCACTCGAACTGCTCCTCCTGGAGGTGTTAATAAGTTAGTGATTTTGGATCGAGGAAATAAATATCAAATATTACATATTTTATGAACAGTGCCCAGTGTTTTGATATGGCCCTCTGAGTAAATAACAAATAAAAATAATTTTCTCACTGCGGCCCGGAGCAGCACATAGCAGGTGAGTCGCTAGAGGGTCCAGCTCTGCTCCTTCACTGTATACATATAACTTACATCAAGGAAGCTCGTGTGCTGCCTACTGCGGCCTATATAAGCGGGGTGCAGCACCCAGCGCCCGGCCGCTACTGACGCGAGCATCTTCTCGCTGCGCCCCGGAGCAGCACATAGTAAATGAGTCGCCTGAGGATCCAACTCTGCGCCTTCGCTCACTGTACCGCCTAGGTAGGCTATCATCTCGATTATTTCTTCGCGATTCTGAGGAATAAATGTTGTGACTAGGTGAAATTATGTTTTTTAAGAGTTTCATTCCAATAAATATTTTATTTTACTGATTAATAAATCAACAAAAACGATTGGAGTTGAGCAGGACACGTGGCTAGGTGAGGTGGCCACAGCGTATGAACTGCGCCTGCGCGGGTTTACCGCGGTTCCCAGCGAAGTAGGGAGGGGGCGACGGAAGCATCTCTTCCACGTTGTAGTGGAGTAAGATATGTTATTCAGTCAATATACGGAGTTGCATCTAAACAGTCGTATCATTGCCTTACTGGGCGCCAACCATCCATCCTTACATGGCGACCCTGCCAGGATGGATGGTTGGTTGCCCAGTAAGGCAATACACACAAAGAACACACACACAGAAAGAAGCGCGAGAAAATTTAATTAAAAGTAAAATTAATAGAAAAACACATTACGATAGAAACGCCAATCCAATCAATTACCAACCAAACGATTTAATTCTAATAAAAAATGAAACGGGAAATAAGTTCCAAAGCATTTATTCAGGTCCATATACTGTTATCAAAGAAGTAACGCCAAATGTAGAAATAATTAAAAACGGAAAATTATATGTAGTACACAAGAACAGGACGAAAAGGTATATACCACCTGATTCTTAATTATGTAATTATGTATTAAGTAAATAATAAAGAAACTATATTTGTAAGTATAATGTAAACAAGTAAACTATAATCAAATAAAATTAATAAAAATAATATAGAGAAAGACATGTAAACTAAGTAAACATAATATTATTATAATAATCAATAAATATACAATGAATAATGTAATCGTATCATAAAAAGGTATGTTTCAATGTATTTAGTTTTAAATAAAACAAACTATCATTTATTTTATTTTTTTGTAAACGGTGGAAATGTAGTGGAGTAAGATATGTTATTCAGTCAATATACGGAGTTGCATCTAAACAGTCGTATCATTGCCTTACTGGGCGCCAACCATCCATCCTTACAACGTCCTTCTCCAGCCCCCATAGCCTGGCTCCAGGCGGCGAGTACGGGAGGTACTCATCGAGTGGTTCCAACGGAAGACCAGCGTTGGCTATTTACAGTCAGCATTATGGGTTTATAAATATATCCTGGGTTTAAAAAAGCCTATACCTAATACCCAGCATTGAAATGTAGCGAGTCATCTATGCAAAGAAGTAAGAAGACCAGCTAGACGCTCTCCTGTTGGTGAGAGATAAAGCTATCTATAATATCAGTACAGTGCTATCCAAGATTTATAATAAAAATTCTGAGCGCACAGCACCCAGACTATATCTGACACACACATCAGACTTACTTATGACTAAGAAACGTTGGTGCATAAGAATTATGCACGGAGTTATGATAATGAAGAAATACGAGTAGGTATAACTTACGTCAACATTAGAAGACAGCATGAACCTCTTGACGGTGGGTTGTGGTGGGGACGAGGGTTGTACGTCCACTGGCGCGGGGGGGGCGTCGTCCCAACCCACCGTGTTGGGCTGGGACGCGGGGGCTGGCTCCGAATCTGGCGCTATAAGGGACATGTTTAGTTAGTCATGGGTAAATATGCAGAGTTATAGTGGGGACTTGACGGTGGGTTGTGGTGGGGACGAGGATTCGTCCACTGCTATGGTAGGGGCCAACCAAACAGTGGGTCACGACAATTTAAAAAAAAATGTCAAACAATTTATCTCTATTTCATGGTAAGAAAAGACGACAAAGACGTTCTGTGCGTGCTCACATTATTTTCAGAAAATTATTACCTGTTAAAGGAACATTAAGCGAGTCCCTAGTCCGCTTGGCCCGCTGCGAAGTGGAGCGGTTACTCAGCGCTTGATTCAAGCGCATCAGCTGATCGTCGACGGCGGCCGGTAAAGCGCTGGCAGCGCTGTGCGATGGTTTAGGTTCGGGTGATGATAGGTCCACTGTATTCATTGCTGAACCCGGACTCTGTTATAAGGATTTAGATAAAAATAAATATATCAGGACATTTTCACACAGCACCTTAGGTGGTGCTGTGTGAAAATGTCCCCATGCTAATTAATGCTTGTGTTATAGATAGATAGATAATTATTTATTGTACACCACACAAAAAGAAATACATTACAAGTAGAAAATTATTGTCAAAAATATAAATGTACAAACTGCGTGTTATGGTGGTTAGGATGACGTATACAATACTTATATACTTTTCTTTTGTAAATACAAACTAATCTATATATATAAAAGAAAGTCGTGTTAGTTACACCACTTATAACTCAAGAACGGCAGAACAGATTTGGCTGAAAATTGGTAGGGAGGTAGCTTAGGACCGGGGGCGTGCTATAGGATACTTTTCATCCCGATTGGTATGATTTGAAGAAAATTATAAGTAAAAAAAGTTATGAATGAAAAACAAATGACTGTTGCCGAAATTTGACAGGTGATTGTCATTTTGACGTGTATTCTATTTTCAAAATTTGACGTTATTGACATAAGGAGGTCGGTGACTTGGTTTGTAACTTTTTGAATGTGAATTAAATTTGAATGGTAGAATTTGATGGAAATTTAAATGGTAGAAATTTAAGAGTTGAAAAATGGTAGAAATTTTACTAACAAACCATAGATCATCAAAATCGGTCCAGGCGTTCTTGAGTTATGAGTATTGAAACCTTTACGAAGTACCAGGACACCAGAAACATGTAGGAGATGTTTGACAAATTTATTTGTATTATAAACTACTTGCTGGAAGTATAACAAAACGTCATAAAAACAATGACAATTATAAATTTTGAAGTTTAACGTTTGATTTGTTTTGGTTGGAAAATATTAAAATATTTGCTGATAGTTAGGAAAATTTGATTAACAATGCCGTGACCAAGACAATCGAATCTTTACCGATAAAGCCGAAATGCGACTAGGATTCGGAACATTGTGAATGAAAGGACAGATGAAGAACAAGAAATTGCACGTTAAGAGAGCCGCGTTAGTATGTCTCGGCTGCGTACTCATCAATCACAAGAGAAAATAGAGGCAGCCCGAGAAACGGCATGCTTGGCAATGCGAAATCATCGAGCAAATCTCAGAGTTGAAGAAATGTATCAAGTCATAAATGTAAAAATATCAGAAACACATCTTTCATATGACACGTTGGAATACCCGCTGATGTTTTGGAAAGGAGAAGATGGATATTATTTCCATATCAAAATGAAAAATCCATTGAATGGAGAGTATCACTATCATAGTTCGGAAAGCAATTGGCTATTGAGTGAGGTAGTCACACAGCCCACTCTTTGGCTTTAGTATTGTTATATCTAACGTTGGTACTATAGTCTCTAAGCATTGTAGACGTAAAGTATTGATACAATAAATATAATATAAGGCATCGCCTTGCAGTTTGTATCACCCACTACCCCACATTTTTTTTTATGTGATGAAGTATAAGACGAGCAAGACTCTCTCCTGATGTTAAGAGATAACGCTGCCCATAATCAGTACAATGCTACCAAGGATTTTACAATGATGTGAAATTCCAGAAACACTGCACCAACGCTTCTTACTCAAGAGTCAAGATGTTAAGACTCTTTAGCCCAGTAATTTCACTAGCTACAGAGCCCTCCTACCGAAGCACAGTAATGTTTGCACATCACTGATCAGGCGGTAGAATAACTGGCACTGTTGGGGTACCCACCTAGACGACCTCCTGCAAAGAAAGTCTACCCCCGGTAAGAAAGTCTACCCTCGATAATTAAATTAATTTAAATAAAAACAATAATTGGGTAATTTTATTAATATAAGGCGGAACGAAGTGCGCCGGGTCAGCTAGTAACAGATATTGAAAACCACCAAATGTTAGATAATTTTATTGCAGCAACTGGCAACTAGCGGTTTCATATTTTTTTAAAGAGTTTTTTTGCTACAATCTAAGGTAATTGCTAATTGCCGCAACTGGTAACTGTCGTATTTGGTTTTTATAAAGTTCCTCGGTTCCTTAAACAACAATTGTTACAAATTATATACAAAATTTCTGAAAATATCTGTATGTCCTAGCATATTTCCGAATCTATTGATCTTTTTTTTTATTTTGTTTGATGTTGATGAACACCACATCACCACCACTTTTTACATTTAAATAAATAAAAAGAAAATGCATAAATTTTACTTGTGAAACTGACCTGATCAAAAGAGGTTCTCGCCATTTTCGCAGGTGGTGTATCCGCTTGGTCCTAGAAAATGAATAAATTTGTTTAACATTGAGTTCTTACAAATTAATACCTTCTTCAGATTCTTCAACAGGCATGCAAATGACAAACATAATAATATTAGATTTAATAATTAATGTACCCCAGCGTTTTGGTCTTATGTAGCTTTATACAAAAATTTGTATCTTTCTAATATTATACTGGTAGAAAATGCTACTTTAGCATTAAGTTAGTCCTAGCGTTGTGCTGAATAATAAAAAAAAAGTCAAGGTTTGTAAAAATGTGTGGATGTCAGAATGTCTAGATGTACGTTTGTTACACTTTCACGCCGAAACGGGTGGACCGATTGAGCTGAAATTTGGTATAGAGATAGCTTAAACCCTGGAATAACACATAGACTAAACATAACATAATATTATAACTTATAGACGATCGACTCGAAAAGAAGAAGGGGGGATGTGACCAACCGTAGGCCTAATTAGTATAAAAATATATAATCTATAGTATTATAGTTACATGTAGATGCAGTTTCCTCGGTAGTGCGTGGTACTCGAGCGGCGGTGTGGGCGCGTCGCCGTGGAACTGCGCCAGGAACCGGTTGCGGATCTCTGACAGCGGCTGCAATATATTACACACTATTACACACATACACGCACGCATTTTTTTTTTTTTAAATAACATGTCCCGATTATAGGATGTGTTATCATATTACAATCTAGCCATTTTAGGCTAATAAGTAATTTAACTCTAACATATTTTTCTACAATTTTATATCATAATCGAAGATAGTGTCCATTAACACTTGTCTTACAGTCTCTATTGGCGAAGTACACTTTGTTCATGTGTCTTACTGTAGCACTACACTATTTACACTAGTCTCACTATCACTAAACTAGCTCAAAAGGCTTTGTTCTTTTGAGTCGTCTTACTAGGTCTGTGTTATCGAGGAGCTGGATAGCCTCGACATTCATATGATGATGAAGTCTATGTTCGTGACTCCCGGCAAACTTTTTAATTACACTAGCCACAAGTTCCACATTTAAGTCCCTATGTAGATCTTCGTTTCTAATGTACCAGGGGGCATTTGCGATACCCCTCAATACTTTATTTTGGAAGCGTTGGATGATGTTAATGTTGTTCTGGGTTGTGCATCCCCATAACTGAATACCATATGTCCATATTGGCAACAGAATTTGTTTATATAACAATATTTTATTATGAACTGACAGCGTTGAGTGTCTCCCTAGCAGCCAATACATTTGTTTATATCTGATTTCTAATTCATCTCTTTTCTTTTTCACATGAGCTTTCCAGCGAAGCCTTGCGTCATGCGTCTAACGTTATACCTAGATATTTGGCTGTATTTGCATAAGGGACAGCCTTATTGTTTATGAACACAGGAAGATAATTAAACATCTTGTTCGTAAAATTTAAATGGGTGGATTTAGCTTCATTGAGTTTTATTCTCCACTTCTTCGTCCATTCGTAAATGTTATTAATTGCCACTTGAACTTTTTCCACTGCTTCTTCATGCACGCATGTACGCATAAGCGCTCGTACGCACGCACGGATTAAACATAATCAACCGAAAAACATACGAGGAGGAGATTTGGCAGATAGGAGACCGTCCATATCCTAGGCTTCTGAAGTTTTGAAGACGAATACTTGGTACCTAGTAATAGAAACATTCGTATTGAGACAAGTTTTTAATTTTATTCTACATAATATTCTAACAGTCAACTATCCCGGTCTCCCCTAAAAGTCCTGCAATAAGTTTTAGCTCTAGGTAGGCCACACGATAATTATTATTGTGATTGTAATTTATTTCTCACAGTAAAGGCAAGTGTTCGGTTATAGTAGAAACCACATTTTTTTAAATATTTACTATATAAACAGTTCCGTACCGTCTGTTTCCCCCGGGCAGTGTCAGGTTGTTTCCCGGGCAAGTCGTGGACAACCTTCCACAGCCTCTTCCTGGCCTCCGGGGACAGTCTGCCGGAGCCGGGACGGAGGTTGGCGCCAAAACCACTGTCTGGAGTCGATGGGTTCTTTTCAACTGAAATAGAGTGTTTTTATGATATACTAGCTGTGCCCAGCGATTTTACCCGCAGTACTTATGTAGCCTACGTGTTATTCCAGGGTCTAAGCTATCTCTATACCAAATTTCAATCAGTCCACTCGTTTAGGCGTGAAAGAGTAACAAACACACATCCAGTCATCCATTCTTACAAACTTTAACGTTTGTAATATTAGTAAGATATTGGTAAAAAGAGATGGTTCATCTGATGGCGGGTCGGTACCGTCGCATATAGTCTACAAAACCAGTGATGCTGACGCGGTCTCGATCACACGTGTAGACCGACGTAATGCAAGCAAATATGTAAATGTAGAAATAGCCGGGACCCACAGTTTTACGTGCCTTCCGAAACAAAACCTATAATCTATATATAATATACATATACTTATTTAGATATTTTGTTTATATATATATATAATAATATATATACATATATACTATTTAGTATCTATTTTATAACATAATAATATATATTATTACATATATTTTGGATACTGTTTGTTTATTTTATACTTCACCACCTACCAGTTTCTGCCATATTATGTTACTCCCTCCCTGCACGGTTGTCTGGAAGAGATCGCTTTTAGCGATAAGACCGCCGGTTGCAACATCTTTGTTTTGTTTGTTATCTACTGTTGTAAATTGTTAATTTTCATGTGGTGTTACAATAAAGTATTAATAAATAATAAATAAATAAATAAATAAACCTAGACATGACCTTTAGAGACATAGTTGAGTAGACGTATTATTATTATTGGAATTTAGTTCAAGGGGTATTTGCCGCTTCGACCATTGCTGATCTATTGTGACGCCATCTTGAGCTATAGTTCACTAAACCCGTAGCTTCTAAGAACTTATCTTCAAGAGGATGAAGACTAGACGTATGTATTTGGGTAAAGAAAAACCAAGACGGTCGCGATATAATTTTTAAACGGTTACAGATGAGTGATCTAAAACATATTTTCGTTCGGGTACAATGAGAATATTTTTATATACTGGTGGTATAGACTTTGGCTGTAGCTAGTTACCACCCACTGCGACAAAACCATGTCGCCGAGCGGAAAAATCAAGGTGGCGGAATCGGGTTTTCATTTTAAAATGCCCTAATTTGGGTGACGTACGGCGCAGAAACGTGGACAATTACGGTGAGACTAGTCCATAAGTTCAAAGTTGCTCAGAGAGCTATGGAGCGGGCTATGCTCGGTCAAAGAATAGATACTATTACTACGTAAAGAAGCGACACTCACCTCCCCCCGCCAAAACATTCTTCCCCCCGCCAAATGGTCCGCGAAATGGCTTACTGCGCGAGGTCGGCAATTTTAAGTTTTTAATTTGTTAATTTTTTTTTTTTTCACTAAGTAGGTTCTTGTCTATAGTTTTCTTATTAGATTTAGACTCGATAACTTTGTTCACAATTCACAATAAAGTTTAAATCATATAATACAAATTGCACTTTGTCATTTATTGTGGACTTGCATGTAGGGTTTTGGTTAGAATATTTTGTTTCTGTGTATCGTAACTTCATATTTATTCTTGTCCCAGTTTCAATTGTTTATTTTAAGTTTTAAAACCTAAAAATTCTAGAAAATATTTGTACGTCCTACAAAGTCGTCCCTACAAAGTTTTTTAGACGCGTGCGCCATCTAGTTGATACAGCCCGTACCACTTGCTGCAAGTTGAATGACGCAGCCCTACGTATTACTCACACATTTAAAACGTAATATGCACGTTTTGTGTTGCATGTAGTAGTAGTAGGCTATTACTGGCCACTGATTGTACTAAGTGTCATGGGCCTGGCTCGGTGTCTCTCTGAAGGATCGCATCAGAAATGAGGTGATCCGACAGAGAACCAGAGTTACCGACATAGCAGAAAGGATTAGCAAACTGAAGTGGCAATGGGCTGGTCACATTTGCCGTAGAACCAATAACCGTTGGGGTAGACGAGTTCTCGAATGGAGACCGCGTCTCGGTAAACGTAGTGTATGCCCATGGGCATACACTACGTTTGCGTGGGCGCCCATGGGCATACACTACGTTTGCGTGGGCGCCCATGGGCGAGATGGGGCGATGATATCCGGAAGGTCGCTGGGGGTGGGTGGAGAAGAAATACGAAGGACCGAGTTGAGTAGCGTTTTTTTTTTTTTTTTTTTTTTTTTTTTTATGTTATGAAGTAGAAGACGAGCAAGACGCTCTCCTGATGTTAAGAGATAACGGCTGCCCATAATCAGTACAGTGTTACCTAGGATTTCACAATGATGTGAAATTCTAGGAGCACTGCACCAACGCTTCCTACTCAAGAGTCATAAGATGTTAAGACTCTTTAGCCCAGTAATTTCACTAGCTACAGTGCCCTCCTACCGGAGTACAGTAATGTTTGCAGTACACTGCTCAAGCGGTAGAATAACTGGCACTGTTGGGGTACCCACCTAGATGACCTCCTGCAAAGGAAGTCTACCCCAAGTAAAAAAGCGTGCCATGGAGGAGGCCTATGTCCAGCAGTGGACGAACATAGGCTGATGATGATGAATTTGGGTGAAAATTTGTATGTAAAATACTCACAGGGGTCAGTAGGGGTCCGTATAGGGTCAGAGGGCATCTCGCCACGTTTGACGGCCTGCAGCCGCCGCCGGGTGGTCGGACTTAACGCTGACAAGTTCGGGGTGGATAATGCGTCCTCTATTGTAGGCGTGCGGATTGTGTTCTCTTCTGAAATATGTATAAGAAATTATTAAAATAACAGCTTACGCAAAAATATATCGTTATAAGTTTTCGCTAATAACACCCCGTCGTTTTTGCGTCGGGGGTTAAAAAAAGGGAATTTTCATTTTGTTTTTAATTGTTTTGTTTTTTATACATCTACGGCATCATTAAGGGTCCAATCATCGCGTAAGATCAGGCGAGATCGTGGTGAAAGACTGATTTTTTTAAAGTACTCACATTCACTCTCACTCACTCGATTCATATTCTTGTATCGGAGGCCAAGACTCAGTTTGGGTCGCTGCGTCGTAGTAAGGAAGTAAGTATATTCACGAAATCTATGTCTTACAAGACAAAGGGGTTTGAAGATATGTGACCTACCTACCGACCCGCCAATTACATTTTTTCAAAATCGCGGCCAGCGACGAAACCTATACAAATCGATAACCGACATCAATACCAACAAAATCTATTCTGACACCCATCCTCCTAAAGTGTCAAGTTTTTTGAGTTAAGATTTTAAGTTTTAAGCCTCAAAATTTGCCACGCTCCATATAAAGATATTCAAACCCCTTTAATGCAATGATGTTACATATTAGTTTTTTTATTACCTATCCCGTGTTTATTCCCTTGTTGTTCCCGTTTGGGAGTCTCCTGTGAGTCCCCGAGCAACCCTTGTCGAGCGAGCGCTATGTAACGGGACGCAGGGGACATCTCTTCTTCGGACGCTAGAACAAGATAATCAAAATCAATGATTAACAGGCCGAAATACCAAACCAAATAAAAATTAATTTCAACACAACTTTTAAAATCAAGAGCGAGGAATAGGGACATTATAATTTATAATTTGAAAACCGCTCGACCATACATATCAAAACATTTCGAAGAATTGTAAACCATTTAATATTTATAGCATGTTTTGTAATTTTTTACTAGAGACGTTGTTATATCATGTTAGCCTATATATTGATCTTTATTAAGATTCTGAAACCTTAGTGAAATAACTTATTTAAGATTTTTTTTATTTGAAAAACAAGTCCATAATTATTATAGCCTTGATTTTCCGAATGTCGAAATATAAAATCGTTTGACGTTAATGATCTATCAACACAGACCCCAAACCGTCGCAGAAATTTGGATAGCACAGCGTGATCTTGATACATGTGACCTTGGATAAAACGGGATTTTTAAAAATTCCCACGGGAACGGGAACAAAGTTATTAAATTCATCTTTGTAAAGTTCTTAAAAAGTATCAAATACCCTTTTTGTCATGTTTAGGCGTATCTTCTTTAGCAGTAGATCGTCTGGGCACGATGACGTCACTCGGCGGTAACATGGCGTTTTCCTTGTCCTTCTGTTCTCGATCACTCTGTTCTGCTTGGTTGTTCTGTTCTGGGAATTGTTGTTCTTTCTGTGGTGAGGTGGGTTTTGGTGGTGTGGGCGCTGGAATAATGTTTGGTTCGGTTAGAAGGTTGATGATTTTGTATGAATTTGATCATTTGAGCTAATATATTTCACCCATCTGTAGAACAAAGTTAGTCTGTTAAATCCCAACTTTACGGGAAAGTCATTTGATTAGAGACAAATTTGACCCTGATTTTATTGACCCTAGAATGTATGTGTCTTACTCCGAGGCTCAAAAAATTAAAGCAACATTATGCAGGTCAAACTTAAACTGCTGTCTTGTACATAAAAGAAGGATTTTGCAGATGGTGTGTGCTTGTTCCAGATAGATCGATGTATAAACAATCTCGTGTCACTGTGTTTATGAAGGTCGGCGGCGCAGGCCAGCATACCTCTAGTGTCCCCTACTATGTAGGCAGCCTCAGACAGCCTCAGGCCGGTGGCGGCGCAGGCCAGCATACCTCTAGTGTCCCCTACTATGTAGGCAGCCTCAGGCAGCCTCAGGCCGCGGGCGCAGGCCAGCATACCTCTAGTGTCCCCTACTATGTAGGCAGCCTCAGGCAGCCTCAGGCCGGTGGCGGCGCAGGCCAGCATACCTCTAGTGTCCCCTACTATGTAGGCAGCCTCAGGCAGCCTCAGGCCGGTGGCGGCGCAGGCCAGCATACCTCTAGTGTCCCCTACTATGTAGGCAGCCTCAGGCCGGTGGCGGCGCAGGCCAGCATACCTCTAGTGTCCCCTACTATGTAGGCAGCCTCAGGCAGCCTCAGGCCGCGGGCGCAGGCCAGCATACCTCTAGTGTCCCCTACTATGTAGGCAGCCTCAGGCAGCCTCAGGCCGGTGGCGGCGCAGGCCAGCATACCTCTAGTGTCCCCTACTATGTAGGCAGCCTCAGGCAGCCTCAGGCCGCGGGCGCAGGCCAGCATACCTCTAGTGTCCCCTACTATGTAGGCAGCCTCAGACAGCCTCAGGCCGCGGGCGCAGGCCAGCATACCTCTAGTGTCCCCTACTATGTAGGCAGCCTCAGACAGCCTCAGGCCGCGGGCGCAGGCCAGCATACCTCTAGTGTCCCCTACTATGTAGGCAGCCTCAGACAGCCTCAGGCCGCGGGCGCAGGCCAGCATACCTCTAGTGTCCCCTACTATGTAGGCAGCCTCAGACAGCCTCAGGCCGCGGGCGCAGGCCAGCATACCTCTAGTGTCCCCTACTATGTAGGCAGCCTCAGACAGCCTCAGGCCGCGGGCGCAGGCCAGCATACCTCTAGTGTCCCCTACTATGTAGGCAGCCTCAGACAGCCTCAGGCCGCGGGCGCAGGCCAGCATACCTCTAGTGTCCCCTACTATGTAGGCAGCCTCAGACAGCCTCAGGCCGCGGGCGCAGGCCAGCATACCTCTAGTGTCCCCTACTATGTAGGCAGCCTCAGACAGCCTCAGGCCGCGGGCGCAGGCCAGCATACCTCTAGTGTCCCCTACTATGTAGGCAGCCTCAGACAGCCTCAGGCCGCGGGCGCAGGCCAGCATACCTCTAGTGTCCCCTACTATGTAGGCAGCCTCAGACAGCCTCAGGCCGGTGGCGGCGCAGGCCAGCATACCTCTAGTGTCCCCTACTATGTAGGCAGCCTCAGACAGCCTCAGGCCGCGGGCGCAGGCCAGCATACCTCTAGTGTCCCCTACTATGTAGGCAGCCTCAGGCAGCCTCAGGCCGGTGGCGGCGCAGGCCAGCATACCTCTAGTGTCCCCTACTATGTAGGCAGCCTCAGACAGCCTCAGGCCGCGGGCGCAGGCCAGCATACCTCTAGTGTCCCCTACTATGTAGGCAGCCTCAGACAGCCTCAGGCCGCGGGCGCAGGCCAGCATACCTCTAGTGTCCCCTACTATGTAGGAAGCCTCAGACAGCCTCAGGCCGCGGGCGCAGGCCAGCATACCTCTAGTGTCCCCTACTATGTAGGCAGCCTCAGACAGCCTCAGGCCGCGGGCGCAGGCCAGCATACCTCTAGTGTCCCCTACTATGTAGGCAGCCTCAGACAGCCTCAGGCCGGTGGCGGCGCAGGCCAGCATACCTCTAGTGTCCCCTACTATGTAGGCAGCCTCAGACAGCCTCAGGCCGCGGGCGCAGGCCAGCATACCTCTAGTGTCCCCTACTATGTAGGCAGCCTCAGGCAGCCTCAGGCCGGTGGCGGCGCAGGCCAGCATACCTCTAGTGTCCCCTACTATGTAGGCAGCCTCAGACAGCCTCAGGCCGCGGGCGCAGGCCAGCATACCTCTAGTGTCCCCTACTATGTAGGCAGCCTCAGGCAGCCTCAGGCCGGTGGCGGCGCAGGCCAGCATACCTCTAGTGTCCCCTACTATGTAGGCAGCCTCAGGCAGCCTCAGGCCGGTGGCGGCGCAGGCCAGCATACCTCTAGTGTCCCCTACTATGTAGGCAGCCTCAGGCCGGTGGCGGCGCAGGCCAGCATACCTCTAGTGTCCCCTACTATGTAGGCAGCCTCAGGCAGCCTCAGGCCGGTGGCGGCGCAGGCCAGCATACCTCTAGTGTCCCCTACTATGTAGGCAGCCTCAGGCAGCCTCAGGCCGGTGGCGGCGCAGGCCAGCATACCTCTAGTGTCCCCTACTATGTAGGCAGCCTCAGGCAGCCTCAGGCCGGTGGCGGCGCAGGCCAGCATACCTCTAGTGTCCCCTACTATGTAGGCAGCCTCAGGCAGCCTCAGGCCGGTGGCGGCGCAGGCCAGCATACCTCTAGTGTCCCCTACTATGTAGGCAGCCTCAGGCAGCCTCAGGCCGGTGGCGGCGCAGGCCAGCATACCTCTAGTGTCCCCTACTATGTAGGCAGCCTCAGGCAGCCTCAGGCCGGTGGCGGCGCAGGCCAGCATACCTCTAGTGTCCCCTACTATGTAGGCAGCCTCAGGCCGGTGGCGGCGCAGGCCAGCATACCTCTAGTGTCCCCTACTATGTAGGCAGCCTCAGGCAGCCTCAGGCCGGTGGCGGCGCAGGCCAGCATACCTCTAGTGTCCCCTACTATGTAGGCAGCCTCAGGCAGCCTCAGGCCGGTGGCGGCGCAGGCCAGCATACCTCTAGTGTCCCCTACTATGTAGGCAGCCTCAGGCAGCCTCAGGCCGGTGGCGGCGCAGGCCAGCATACCTCTAGTGTCCCCTACTATGTAGGCAGCCTCAGGCAGCCTCAGGCCGGTGGCGGCGCAGGCCAGCATACCTCTAGTGTCCCCTACTATGTAGGCAGCCTCAGGCAGCCTCAGGCCGGTGGCGGCGCAGGCCAGCAGCCAGGCGCCGGTGACGGCAGGCAGGCCCCACTTCACCGCACCCTGGTACTTGTCGCCGCTGGCCGTGGGGCAGATGAGGTGGGTCGATGCGAGGGCGTTCGCTGTGTTGCGCCGGCAGAACCGGAGCTGCGTGCTGAAATAATCAAATCCAAAATCCATTGAATTTTCCACCAAAGAATAGTGATGAGTAAACTAAAATAAACACACACTTACGTAGCTCCCAAAAGTTTAGCCAATTCGTCCAAAAACGCGCGCTCCACTCCACTGTAAGTGCTCAGACTGGCGACAACTCCTTTGAGCGGTAAGTCCTCCGGCTCCAATGCGGGCAACTTGACTGGCCGGTGGTAATACTGTATTGGTAGTAAAACTTGTTGCGAGAGGCAGTCTTTCTGGTGGAGGAATATTATAAGAATTTAAGAAATGTGCTAGTTTTTCTGTTAAAAAGGGTCAAAATGACTCTAAATTCTAGGAATCATTGGAAACAGTTTTTTTCTAAGTTAGCTATCTATGCACACGAAAATGTAGGCCAAACGAGTAGTGGGACATCTTTTGCCGCTGAATCTAATTGCTCCTCGGGAACGTAACTTTTAAAAGTATCAGTTTGACGTAAATGTAAACAGATAATGTTCCTAACAAAATGTCAAAAGCACTTTTTGCTTGACAATTTGACACTTCGCCCAAATCGTTGCCCGAAAAGGGTCTGGCACATCTATCATATGGAGAGAAATGTCAAAAAATTATTATCTGTTTTCGCCAAACTGATTCTCTAAAACACCGCTTGCCACTTGCGGTAAGCTGAAAAATAAAGTGCTGGGGGCATTACTTACCACCCAAAACACAGTGACGGTCTCCTGAGGTTTATCTAAGCTTTTATTTTTATGTATACCACCTTCTCCAATGTCCTAGCTGCCCTGTTATATGTACGATGCAAGATCTTATTGGCATCAATGACAGAGCTATAGCTCCGTCCACCTACTAGCCCAATCAGCTAAAGATCTCTTAAAACCAAAGCCATTTCCATTGGAAACGAAGAAAAACTTCTTAGCCTTGGGGTCAATACTTACCACCCAGAACACCGTGACAGCCTCCTGAGGTCCCCCCAAGTCATCCGTGTCGCAGTCTAACGGCACCAGCACATGCGACCCCCCCCGCCCCCGCCGCACATAATGTGCCCCCCGCACTGGATATCTCCGCCCCCAGCTCGCATATTGCCTCCTCGTCTAGCCCCCGTACTTCTATTTTTAGTCCTAGGGGCAAAATTTCCATATAAATTAGGACATTATGAAGGGATAAAGCACTTTGTGCACTCGTGCGCAAACATTGTTAATTAATTATTATTCTAATTCAAAAACTGTTTTGCTTTTGACATTTTGTATTGTTTGAAAATTTTACACTGCGTGCGTATATGTACACGAAGTAAGGATAAGTTTTTCGGGCCATAAAAACTCAAACTCAACATTTATTTATTCAAATAGGCTACAATAGACCACTTTTGCAAGTCAATTTTACAATTTTTCTATTTTAATACTCTAAAAATATAAAAAAGAACCCGAAATAAACTGCAGTAACATTCTCAACAAATTTAAGAGTGAGTACAGTTCTGTCGTATTTGTAATGCGTGACTCACAAACTCATAGTGGTTTCTAAAATCGTAAACATATTATGTAATTCTGTATGTCAATAGATATTTTTTTCTAGTTCTTTATAACAGTTACCTCTAAATATTTGTTCAATTTCCTCGGTGGGTTCATCGCAGTCATCAGTAATATCTGGTTCCAAGTTGGTGACGTCACGCGTTGGTTCCGGAGTTTTGGGTTTTAGAGGCTCTTCTTCAGGGACTTGCTCTGGGGATAAAAGCTTATTGCTAATAGTATAGATTATATAAATGTCATAGTCTAACTTCGAAGCTCTGATGCTCCTAGGTTTGACTAGTCAAACCTCAGGTCTGACCTAAAGTCTTAGTCCAATTACACTTTTCTGGTGTTGACTAACGAACTCCTAAGCGATATAAAGGCCTGTTCAAACCTGAGCGATGTAGTAACGATTACCACTTAGGTTTGAACATGCCATAATTTGGGGAAACTTTTTTTTAAGGTACACGTAATTCGGTGATATTAGGAACCTTTCTAGGCGTCTTATTATGAGATTTCTCGTCGATCACATTTGCACTTTCCATCAGGTGGTTCCTAAGGTAACACATAGACTCACGGCTAAGGTAACACATGGAGTCACGGCAAAGATAACACATAGACTCACGGCTAAGGTAACACATGGACTCACGGCTAAGGTAACACATAGATTCACGGCTAAGGTAAGACATGGACTCACGGCTAAGGTAACACATGGATTCACGGCTAAGGTAACACATAGACTCACGGCTAAGGTAAGACATAGACTCAGGGCTAAGGTGACACATAGACTCACGGCTAAGGTGACACATAGACTCAGGACTAAGGTAAGACAGACTTAGGGCTAAGGTAACACATAGACTCACGGCTAAGGTAATGATGAACCAGTTCGTCCTGCGGTTCCGCTTGCAGTTCCGCCTGCACGTCCGCGTCAGTGGGCGGCGGCAGGTGCAGCGGCCTCCGCAGCAGCTGCAGGTTGCGCTTGCTCATGGGGGACGCCGGCTCTGCACGCGGGGGCCGGGACTTCGCCGGGGTGCTCACCTTGGCCTCTATTACATACTGTGGACAAATAAGAACTGGATTACTCACTGTTACTAGCCACAGTGGTGTGACGTCACACGTGCCGCGTGTGTGTGTACAGGGGCTCACCTCGTGCTCGGGCAGGGCGGTGCCGGCGCGCACGGAGTGCAGCAGCCACAGCGGGGAGAGGAGGCGCGCGTGGCACGTGACACGTGACGTCACGCTGCACACGTGCGTCACACGCTCGTGCAGCGTGTCGCTGCGCACGCCGCCGCCGCGGGAGATCATTGTCACGCACTTGTCGCGGACCGCGCTCGGGACTGACGTCACCCAGATCTAAGCGAAACAAGAAGTATTTATATACAAGTGAATTTTTAAAAAGAGTCTTTAATCATTTAATACGATAGGGTCAGATACACGTCTTAATTTATAACTTACAAACATGAAACTTTGCAACAAGAAGAATTTTATTCAAATTTGTACAGATATTCTTTTCTTCAAGTCTTTTGCTTCTTTTTGCCAAAGCCAATTAAAACGGCAAAATACAAATTTGGGATTTTCTGTTCCGTCCCCAAAAACTCCCCGAGAACTCCAGATAGAGAACATCGCAAATTTTTACAACTGATACAATTGGTTTATGATAACTGAAGTAAGAAACAAACAGTTTTGATTCGAACCTATTTAAGTGTCTAATAAAGACCGCATCAATAGTAGTTTTGTATTTCGTTGTGCTAAAATTGCGATCATTTGACATAGTTAAACCAAATTCACAGAGCAGCACACTCAAGCACGGTAGAAAGAGTGAGAGATAGTAGTTCCTCTCCCTTCCCCTCGATCTTACGCTTTTTCGATCAGCATCACGTGACCCTGACGCGAGTTTGAAAGTTTTTACCCATACAAAAAAAAGTGCTCAGCGCCGCTAAAGAAGTTTTCACTTCAAAAATTAGGTGTTGTATCATCATCATTAAAATTATCCTTCAGTCAAAGTATACATACACAGAATCCATCGAAGATAGGTCCCACTTTCTTCAAGATGCTCATGTCAAAATTCTCAAAAGCTGCTTCAACCTCCTTTTCTAGTGACGTATCACTTGTCCGTTTCTCTTGTGACATCTGAAACAAAATAGCCATGTTATTTCAGAATTTAAACTACCTACAGACTTGGCATAGAATACACACATATAAACAAGTGAAATTTTAAAAACAAGCTTTTATTATTACCATCTAGCACCAAAGTACTCATCAAGACGAATCAAATGAGCCTAAACTCGGAGGGGTTGCGTCGTCTAATTACGGAGTTCCTATGACCATCTTCCAGCTCCATCATCAGATCAGATCGATGTCATAAAAAAGAAAGACTTATAATACTTGTATAAAAAATACCTTCATTTTCGCCGAAAGGGTAGTCATGTCAGCAGCTTTAGACTCATCAACAAAATTGCTCGCTGGTCTTGCGATACGAGAGAAGTTCAGACCTGCAAGTAAATTGTTATTACCTATGAACGTTTTGCCACAGATGCCTAATGGACAATGACAACGTGGCCTAAGTCCACGTGGACTTAGAAGAAACCAAATAGATTTCTACCTAGATTTAAAAACTCTCATATTCCTCAGGGAGGGAATTTGGGTCTGGAAGAGACCGCTATTAGCGAAAAGACCACCAATCGTTTCACTTTTTTAATTTTTTTTAAAAAATAGTGAAAAAATAATGTTAAATTATAGTGTTAAATTAAAGAAATTTGTGAGAAATAATGATAAATGAAATAGTATTTCAAAAAGAAGTAATCTAATAACTTACTCATATCAGGCACCCGAGTCAGGCTGAGCGGCGAGGAAGTCATGGCCCCGGCCACTCGGTACTTGTGTAGAGGTAGCGCCACCCCTCTCTTGGCCGAGTCTTTCACCCACGTGGGGAGCACGCATGCCTTGCCATATTCTAGGGCGGCTTTGTACTTTTCACTGCCTACGCCGTCCCTGGAGAATGAATAGATATGCTAAAGTTAAGCGCATATTATGACCGTAGCACAGCACAAAAAATGGCTAGCCTAAAATTAGCTTCTATTTTAGATTACAATATAAGAATGAGAAGATATGGTACGCGCTATCATTGCTTTAGCCTGCAGGGCTATGATGCGCACGTCGACATAATGTCGCGTGAAATTTGATTTAATGTGAATAATACTCTATGTGGCTGTCATAAAGTCGAAAATTACACACCAGTGAGATCATTTTGGCATAGGAGTTTTAACGACAAAATCATTTCACTGATGCGTAAATCTCGACTTTATGACCACATAGAGTATTATTCACATTAAATCAAATTTTACGCGACATTATGTCGACGTGCGCATCATAGCCCCGCTGATGAGTCGGAAAGTCTCGGTTGCCCTGCTGAAACGCTGCTGAAAATTGTGTGCTTAGCGAAACTTATCTTTATCTAAGGTTTCTATTTATCTATCTCCTCCATCCGTATCCACTCATTGCAGGGTATAAGGCCCCCTCATAATCAAGCCACACCTGCTGGTCCATTTAAAATTATTAATAAGTTGCATTAATGAATAAAATAAATGATAACTCACTTATTCAACACCACAACATCAGTAGTTTCACTCTGAAACGCTCCCGAGAAAGTTCCCCCATATTCATTCACAAGTTTCATGATCATCTGTTTATCCCGCTTCGATATGCCCGAGGTGGTCACTTGCAGGTTGTAGAACGGAGGCAGCTTGTGGGGGTCGAACTCTGAGGAGTGTCCGTTGATGTTCATACGTAAAGATGCCTCCCACACTGCTTCGATCCAGGTTTGTGACATTATTGGAATGCCTTTTTCTACTGATTTCTGGAAAATATTTGTTTGTAGTGGTATTTAAAAATAGAAAGAAAAAAAATTGTACGACAAGAAAAGAGGACAAGTGAATTCAAATGGATCAGGAAAGTATTTATTTTAAATCAAATAAATAACTTTCCAAATTGCTTCAGAAGTCTGAATAATCTATTGAAACATAACATTTTTTTCTGTTTGTTTTATACTATTCAGTTTACACAAATCAAACCATAATGCATTTATTCAAATAGGCTACAAAGATGCACTTTTCCAAGTCTATTTTACAATAAAATGACTTACAATATATTTATCAGAGAGCACAGTATCGGAGACTAGGTGAGTAGTGTCATCTGTTAACACGGTGCTGTAGATGCCGCCCATCCAATGCACTTTCTTTTTGATGTTCTCCTGAAACATGTCAAAAAATATATAAAACCATTCAAGCTTTCCTGTGCACATGTTTTTATTAGTATCTTAAAAAAACTGTTCATCATTGATTTTGGTAACAATTTAAATAAGACCTGGGAAGTACATTTGAAAACTAGAATTAATTTAAATTTTTCAAAAGGTCTTTAACATATTAGCTGTGGCGGCATTTTAAAGAACTATCCCAGGTGCCAGAAATTAATTTTGAATGGAAAAAACACAACATTTGTGTTTTTTCAGCACTCATGTTCTGACCTCAAAAACACATTTGTTTTTTCAGCACTCATGTTCTGACCTCAAAAACACAACATTTGTGTTTTTTCAGCACTCATGTTCTGACCTCAAAAACACAACATTTGTGTTTTTTCAGCACTCATGTTCTGACCTCAAAAACACAACATTTGTGTTTTTTCAGCACTCATGTTCTGACCTCAAAAACACAACATTTGTATTTTTTCAGCACTCATGTTCTGACCTCAAAAACACAACATTTGTGTTTTTTCAGCACTCATGTTCTGACCTCAAAAACACAACATTTGTGTTTTTTCAGCACTCATGTTCTGACCTCAAAAACACAACATTTGTGTTTTTTCAGCACTCATGTTCTGACCTCAAAAACACAACATTTGTGTTTTTTCAGCACTCATGTTCTGACCTCAAAAACACAACATTTGTGTTTTTTCAGCACTCATGTTCTGACCTCAAAAACACAACATTTGTGTTTTTTCAGCACTCATGTTCTGACCTCAAAAACGCAACATTTGTGTTTTTTCAGCACTCATGTTCTGACCTCAAAAACACAGCTGTTGTGTTTTCAGCAGTCAATTTGTTAAGTAATTTAAATAGATAATCTTATTAATGACTACAATAGCTGGTAGACCCAAAACAACTGTGGAAAACCTAATAAGAAGTATTTTAAGGGTAAAAAATATTTGTTCACATTTTGAGCATGCTTACCTTATCCTCCTTAGTGAGTCCGCTGGCAGTGACGACCAGCCCTCTCATAGCCACTGTGAACACTGGCTCGGGCCCTGATGGTATGGAGGTGCCTTCCGTCAGGCAGCACGACAGGCATCTTGGTCCTACCAGCCTAGGGAGTTAACACAATTTACTTTTAACCCCTGCTTTTATACTATACTACAAACTCACCACCAACCCATGTTACCAGGGGTAGACTTCCTTTGCAGGAGGTCGTCTAGGTGGGTACCCCAACAGTGCCAGTTATTCTACCGCCTGAGCAGTGATGTGCAAACATTACTGTGCTCCGGTAGGAGGGCACTGTAGCTAGTGAAATTACTGGGCTAAAGAGTCTTAACATCTTACGACTCTTGAGTAAGAAGCGTTGGTGCAGTGCTCCTAGAATTTCACATCATTGTGAAATCCTAGGTAACACTGTACTGATTATGGGCAGCCGTTAACTCTTAACATCAGGAGAGCGTCTTGCTTGTCTTCTACTTCATAACATAAAAAAAAAAAAAAAATTGTTACACTTATATATTATAGTTTTAGTTTTCTGTATATTTGTAGTATTTCAATAAAGAGTTTTCTATTCTATTCTTATTAAGTCAAGTAGAACATCATCATCAACAACTTTGAAAACAATTTGGTTTAGTATGTAGGGTTAATAATAGACAAGCAGTCCTTTTATAAGACAGATAATTATGGCCTACTAAAATAATAGATAATAATGTTTTTAGTAGTAAATATATCAAATTTTTAATTTTTCATAGAAGATAGTTTGCCATATACCCCAGTAGCTGGATATTAGCAGTTATGGACGTGAATTTGAAATATAGGTACGCCAAGAGACGATCAACACATTAATGAGTGTTGGTTACAGATAAAATGTAGTAAAAAACTTACAAGCATTTAGTGACTCTCAGATTCTCATACAACTGCCCCTTAAATTCAGTGAGAACAAACACATCTCTCTTCGTGAGCCCGTCGAACTTGGTCCACTGGCTCTCTGGTACCCATTGAGCTTGCAAACCTCCCGCGCTGTGTTGTTCACAGGCCTGCAAAATTAAAGTTTTTAACACCCGAAACTACTCTGGGAAACCGAATAAAAAGTCATTTTCGACGTTTAAAAGATGTTAAATAATTGGAAAGAAATCAGCTTTATCTAGGTTTGTATTAATTTAAAACTTACGACAAAAGCCAGCTGCATTTCTTCAGAACAATCATTTTCATTGCGACAATTTTTAGGAATGATAAAAGTAACTTTAATATCCTCATTCATGGCGATTATACATTTGCTGGAGAGCAATGTGATTAGTTTATTTGGATTGAATACAAAGCACTGTATTAATAGTCGCTTAAAAAGCACTTTTTTACCAAAATACGATAACCACCCGCCTAATGCCTACATAGCGGTTTGTTTACAAAATTTTTGACATTTGACTTGATTTGACAGCGAAGCAGGAAGCCGAATATGTCAAATAAAGTGGCCAAGTGCGAGTCGAACTCACCCATGAAGGGTTCCGTAACAGCAAGTAACTTAATAATAATATAAAAGTTTTCGTAGTTCGTTGTAACTTAAATTGCGTATTACAATTTACGACGTATTAAAAAAAACTAATTATTAGATCTCGTTCAAACCAATTTTTGGTGGAAGTTTGCATGGTGGATGTACATCATAATATATTATTTTTACATTTATCAATCCCTTATTTTAGAAGTTACAGGCTACAGGGGAGGGAAGGGGCACACATTTTTCCAATTTGGAATCGTCTCTCGCGCAAACTATTCAGTTAAGAAAAAAATGTTATTAGAAACCTCAATATCATTTTTGAAGACCTCTCCATACCCCACACGTAATGGGTTTGATGAAAAAAAATTGAGTTTCAGTTCTATGCATGGGGAGCCCCAAGAATGTATTGTTTTTTTTTCTATTTTTGTGTGAAAATCTTAATGCGGTTCACTTAATACATTCACTTACCAAGTTTCAACAGTATAGTTTCGGAAAAAAATGTCCGTTACATACGGACGGACGGACACGACGAATCAATAAGGGTTCCATTTTTTGCCATTTGGCTACGGAACCCTAAAAACCAGAGTGCTGAGGCTAATTCACGTGACGAATTCCTTACTCACGCTGCAAGACGAGAACGCCTTTTATAATACACATTTATTTTCTAACATACCACTTTGGAGTTTTACCAAAAGATGCCTAAATAACAAAAATTTAATTGTTTTTAATTTTGTACCGGAAGGTAGTGTTTTCAAGGTTTTTTTATAAATTGTTAAAATTTGACAATAAGTAGTAAGTGATGGCGTAGCGATGGCGAAAAGAGAGAAGAATATTGTTGTGAATTTAAGCCTGTTTCTTTAGTCTTTGGAATTTAGGTGCTGTTCGATGTCAAATGTCAATGTCAGTGTCAGTGTCAGTAAATTTTGCATGTTTTGCATTCGGCATACGCATTTTTATGTAAATCTGTAAAAAATTGGAGAGGTTATAGAAAATGTTAATAATATGAACGATTTTGCTTAATTATCGTGAATAAAAATAATTTCAACCATGTCGGAAATCAATATGTTATTCGACGGGTTCAAACCGATTGTTGATTTAGTGTTGAATAACTGGACTGCTCTGCAGTTAGCCGTTGAGCATGGTATGGGAGCACCTGGAGGCGAGAAGGTAATGTTTACAGACACGTAAAAACAAGGCATTAACTAATTTGTTCACCTTACATTACTAAAATAGGTTTACAAATTTATACCATGTATAGATTTTCCGAAGCAAGGTCATCTGTTACATCAATAAATTTGTATAGTTATGTTCTTGGTAACCGAAACGTAGGTTCTGTTTTAGACCGCGCAGCTAATGTCGGTGTACATAACGAGATATTGTGTGGAGAATGCGGCCTGTGTGGACGATCTCATGGAGGTACTTGAGGACCTCATGGATGAGGAGTTTGAGACAGTTTGCCATGATAATTCACCTAGAGGTACCTACACTATACAATTTGTTTATAATCTTAACGTATTAGAGCATAATCAGGAGTTCTGTGTTCTTTAAAAAGGGTGTATGTAGACAGAGCAAAGAGTTCCCTTAATAATTTGTGAATTAATAAAATTATAATGAATTAATTTAAAAAAAAAAATTTTACATGTGTGTTGTATCATTTTTTCAGAAATAGCAAACTGTTTACTAATGTTTCTGACGTTGCTAAAAGAGGGACGGAATGCAGAGATTGAAGCAAGAATAGAAGCTATGCCCAAATGCCAGAAATGGCTCAGCCAACCAGTACATCCAAATGTGCCACCACAAGTAAGTTAATGATTAATTTCTAGTGTGGAAGCAACGAGCAAGTCTTATCTATATTTATTAATATTATGTTCATTTAGCTGAGCATTATAATTTCAAGACATTGGTGAAATCTAATTGCCACATTTCAAAATTTACTTATACTATCTCTTCCCAGTGGCTTAACCTCCCTAAAAGCTAATGTGTTATACAAACAGCAAAATTTTCCTAAATACAAATTTCTGCTGAGTTGCTTGACCCATTTAGGGTTAATTTTATACATATCATAGCAAATATTTGTGATAATAAATTATATTTTTCCCATTTCCAGTGCCATGGTAACCCAGATGATGACTCAACAAGCAGCAGTGGAGACGATGATACCCCCGATGACATGAATGATGAACCGAATGGTGCTGCTGCTGCAAGCCAACCGGAACCCATGGAGGAAGACGTAGACCCTGGCTGGACCGTCGTCAGGACCCGGAGAAAGAAGTAGATTGACTCATTATTATTTAAGTTATGTTACATATTTAAGAACAATGTCTACGGAATATTTTACTATCTAGTAAAACAGTTTTATCTATTTTTAATATTCTTTCTTATTCTCTTAAATAGAACATTTTCACTTGTAATTTCTCAACAAATATCTTTGTATAGAAAACACCAGGGTAGCATAATATATTTACCTAGATGTGTTTAGAGAAAACAAAACATTTTTACATTAGTATTTATTAGATAATCGTGTTACTGTATGTTATGTGTCTATAATGATTACTGGATGTTGTTAAGATACTGGAAAATAAATGTAATTGTCGTTGAGATGTTCTCAATTTTGTTGAAATCTTAGTGAAACTAAGTAAAAGGATCTTGACAGTGTAATGTGAAAGATCTTATAGGGGTTTTGTTTTTTCTTATAAGTATGAAACCCTTAAAACAGCTCCCAATGTGTTTAAGAGTGTTTATAATGGTTGACACTCACACTTACTATTTGACAAATTTTGGAATATAAATTTATAGAATTAATATTATTGAGAATTCCTCAAGATCAGCCCTGTATGGGGAACAATATTAAACATTTTTTTTTCTTCATAAAATCTCATACCGTTTTAGGGTTCTGTAGACAAATAGCAAAAACTATAGTGTTGAAACTTGGTAAGAAGACGTATTCTGTGAACCGCTTTAAGATTTTCACACAAAAATAGAAAAAAACTATAAATTTTGGGGGTTCCTCATAAAACTCAATAAAGTTATTTTCATCGAACGCATATATGTATTATGTGTGGGATTTGTCTTTCAAAATGATATTGTGGAGTCTAATATCATTTTTTTTCTAATCTAATAGTTGGCGCGAGAGACACTTCCAAAGTGGTAAAATGTGTCCCCCCCCCCCCCCCCCCCAAACGGATTACGCTATCGGAACCCTTCATGGGCGAGTCCGATCGCATTTGGCCGCTTTTTTTAAATATCAAACTAAAAACACTTAAAATGTGTGCAATAATATTTATAAAGAAGAGCGTTATAAACGCAATCATAAACCACACGTGTTTTATAGCTCTGGGGGGAAATGACAAAATGCGATTAAAATATTACACATAATAACAATGCTGGAAAATATGTAAGCCGTGCGTAACATTAATAAAGTAAAAAAAAAGTTTAGTTTCTTGTGCTGTCAAAGTCAAACATTTTAAAATGTCACTGTCATGTTGTCACTAAAAATGTTGCCATTAAATGAAAAACTACTTTTTATATGGGTAAATGCCAGAAGTTATACAAAACCGTATCAGCGAGAATTATATTCTATTCTCAATAATATAAGTAAAATTTATACGACAATGCAAACATTAATTTTTAATCAATTTTAGAAATATTTGATAAAATATATAGCTAAATAAATTTGAACAAACTAACTCGTTAAAAAAGGAAACGTCACATAACAATTTTACTTGATTTAAAGGTATTTTTCTCAAAGTTATAGGCAACCCTGAATTGAGGTTTTCAGCAGTTTTCATTATTTTTCATAGAAACTGCGAAAATTTTTCCTGTGCTTCTAGCCTCCCCAAGTAAATCTGTTTTTCAGACAAAATATAGAATTACTTTTTTAGAAGGCAGGAAAATGTTTATCCTGTGAGATTGTGACCTCAAAACTCGATGTTATTGTGTATATGGTGATAACACCATGGCGCTTACATCTCGGCAAAGGAGTATTCACAATAAAAACAATTCCAAGCGTTCTAGTTTTAATAAAGGGAAGCGGAAAGCTAGCGATGGGTAAATTCATATGTATTACGTTATGCTTTGGTTTATTATAACTTTTATTTGAATATTTCGCTGGCTAAAATGTTGTCTTTGTTATCTATACTATTATATAAAATAGAAAACTGACTGACTCATCATCGCAGGGACAAAACCGCTGGACCGATTGAGCTGAAATTTGGACAGCGTGTTCTTTAGGTAACGTAGGCAGGTAATAAGAAGGGATTTTGCGAAATTCCCACAGGAACGGGAACAAAATGGAAATCTGTAACCGTTGAGTCTATCAAGCTGAAATTTGGTGTAAAGGTAGTTTTACTACCATGGAAAAATTCAAAATAGTTTTTATTTCAAAATTCCTACGGGAACGGGAACAAAATGGAAATTTATAACCGCTAGGCCTTTTAATCTGAAATTTTGTATAAAGGTAGTTTGACTACCATGAATGAATTCAAGATAGTTTTCATTCCAAAATTCTTGCGGGAACGGGAACAAAATGGATATTTGTAACCGATAAACCTATAAATCTGAAGTTTGGCATAAAGGTAGTTTGACTACCATGAATGGATTCAAGATCGTTCTCATTACAAAATACCTGCGGGAACGGGAACAAAACTGAAAATCTGTAACCGCTAGGCCTATTACGTTGAAATTTAGTTGAAAGGTAGTTTGACTACCATGACTGGATTCAAGGTAGTTTTCAACCCAAAATGTCACGAGAACGGGAACAATCTACGAGTATGTCTATACTCTATACCAATATGTATTTAAAGTGGAAATCTACTGATTCATCATCGCAGGGATAAAACCGCTGGACTGATTGAGCTGAAATTTAAACAGCGTGTTTTTTAGGTAACGTAGGCGACCGATAAGAACGGATTTTGCGAAATTCCAACGGGAACGGGAAAAAATGGAAATCTGTCAGCGTTAAGTCTATCAAGCAGAAATTTGGTATAATGGTAGTTTGACTACCATGAAAAGATTCATGATCGTTTTCATTTTAAAATTCTTACGGGAACGGAAACAAAATAGAAATCGCGGTAACGCCTATAGCGCTGAAATTTGGAAGGTAGTTTGACTGTCAGGAAAGGATTCACAACGGTTCTTCACGGGAACGGGAATAATATGAAAATCTGTAACCGCTTGGCCGATTAAGCTGAAACTAAATGCAAAGGTAGTTTGGCTACCAAGAAAGTACAAGATAGTTTTCAACCCAAAATTCTTACGGAAACGGGAACAATCTATGTCTATGCCAAGTTTTTAAGTGGAATCTAACTGACTTATCATCGCAGGGATAAAACCGCTGGACAGATTGACCTGAAATTTGTACAGCGTGTTTTTTAGGTAACGTAGGCGAACGATAAGAAGGGATTTTGTGAAATTCGAAGGAATAAAATGAAAATCTGTAACCGTTGAGTCTATCAATCTGAAATTTGGTGTAAAGGTAGTTTGACTACCATGAATGGATTCAAGATAGTTTTTATTCCAAAATTCTTACAGGATCGGGAAAAAAATGGAAATCTGTAAACACTAGGCCAATTAAGCTAAAATTTGGTATAAAGGTAGTTTGAGTACCATGAATGGATTCAAGACCATTTTCATTTCAAAATACCTATGGGAACGGGAACAAAATGGAAATCTGTAACCGTTAGGCCTATAACGCTGAAATTTAGTATAAAGGTATTTTGACTATCAGGAAAGGGTTCAAATAGTTTTCATTCTAATATTCCCACGGGAACGTGAATAATATAGAAATTTGTAACCACGTGGCCAATTAAGCTGCAATTTAATGCAAAGGTAGTTTGGCTACCAAAAAAGAATACAAGATAGTTTTCAATCCAAAATTCCCACGGGAACGGGACTAATATGGAAAATGTAACGGCTGAGCTGAATAGTTTGAAATTTGGTGTAATAGTAGTTTGACTACCAAGAAACGATAATGGATTGTTTATTCATCCCAATATTTCTATGGGAACGGGAATATTAAGCTGAAATTTGGTATAAAAAAGTTGTTTGATTCCCAAGCTCAAGCGCATCGCCTCATTTTCGCTTCGTACGCTCGATTTGCGCATTGTGGATACTTTCCAACCTAACTACCTACTACTTTCTAACATAATATGTGGGACTACACTAAACTCTGAAGGGGGAATCTGACTGACTCATCATTATCATAGTAGAGACGAAACTCCTGAACCTAGAATGATAAAATTTGGAATACCTATCCTATAGGTTCTTTTTAATACCTAAACATATATATTTTTATTATCTTTTTGCTGAACTGATAAGAGTTGAAATTTGGCATGCAAAGGTATTTAAGTACCAGGAGAGGATGTAAAATAGTGTTTATCTCAGATATTCCCCTCTTATAGGGGGAAAAGAGGGCCATTTTTCTCCTATAAAAGTGGGGGAAAATGTTTTATTGACATTTCTAATACCGCTGGGCCTGAAATTTAGTAAGTATAATAAAGGTAGTTTGTATACCAAAATAGGACATAGGATAGTTTTTATATTTTAGAAATCTCCTTTTAGAAGGGGAACAGGGGTGAAGTTTGTATGAGTTATCTATATTCATTAGGCCTATTAAGCTTTTTTTTACTTCTACAAAGGTTAGTTTAAGTACCGGGAAGGACACAAAATAGCTTTTATCCCCGAAACCGCCCTTTCAGAGAGGAAACCAGGAATATAAGAGTTTGTATAAGGAATCAGTATCCGTCGAACTGACGTAGCTTTCATTTGGTTTTAACCAACGAATTAGGGAAATAAGTTTTATCACAATTTTAGTCCTGGGACAGAGCATAGGATAGTTTTTATTTCCCTGAAATCTTTGTAGTATCTCCAAACATTGTAAAGGCCGCGGCAGTGGCCGGCGATGCACCAGAAGCTACTTGAATATTTTAAGATAGAAATATCATAAATAGAATCACAAGTTGTAAAAGACTAAATTCATGTTAAGATGCGAATTTAATGTTCGTGATCATTTTCTATTTCTAGCAATAGTATTTTACTAAATCTGTAGATTTGTCATTGAAATATTTATTGCGTAAGTCTTATTATTTCATTTTATTTTTTATAATGGCACCCGAAGCGAAGCGAGGACGGGCCGCTAGTATTTTTATATATGGGTAGATGTGATATAAAATCGCTTATTGTGCGTGAAGTTCAGCTTGGCCGGTGTCCAGCCGTGCGCGGCTCTAAGGTAACTTGTGGCGTGAGTAGATGAACCTTGAAATAACTAATGTTTGTATGATATTAACTCTGGAAACATATCTCTGCCAACAACTCGTAATTTCTCGAGTTTATTATCTGCTTTCGATATCCTATAAATTTTCGCTGTGTGTATCATATTCACATTTTTAAGATTTGAATTATTAATAGTAGTGCTAGTTCCCGGATTAAAGTCTCATTACAACACTAAATGATTTAGTGTTTTGTTCTGTATTTTACATCATAAGGTATATATCTTTATTTTCTGTTTCTACGTCTTACCCATCCTATTTGAAAAATATATAGAACTGTTTGTTTTCATAGATTCAACCCTTAAGTTACCCCTTGTGAAGATGGTAACCATTTAATATATATAATTGGTTGAGCTTGTTAACCATTCATAAGTGAACAAAAGCAGTGGTGGCCACTTATTAACGTGGTGCAGATGTTTTATGTTTGATTTTGAATCACCAAATTCAATCCCTGACCCTTGGCCAATGATTTTCACTAGTTACATGCAGTTTTCAACTCACTATACACTATACTGTTGGTGTGCTTCACTTCTGGCAAGTTACCACCCACACGACAAGCCAACTGGCATCACCAATGGTGCTCTAGACTTAAGGAGACAGTCTTAGCTCATCATCAGTCAGCCCATGTTTTTGTGTTTCACTGACACATTTATTTTATCCATTTTTCTATGTTATACACTGGTATATTTATTATTTTTCCTCTATGTACATGGTTGTCTAGAAGAGATTGCTATTAGCGATAAGACCGCCAATTGTAACACTTCTATTATAATTCATAAACTTGTCATAGTTTCAAGTTCTGCATATTTTGTGGTGTAACAATAAAGAGATTCATTCAAACACAAACAACAACCTCTGTGGCGCGGTGGGCAAATACCCGCTTGCAACGCAGAAGGTTTTGGGTATCTGTTATAAGTATGTATTTGCAAAAGAAAAGTAAATAAATCCGTTATCCTAACCACTGTAACACAAGCATTAAGTGGCTTAGCTTGGGGTCAGGTGGCGCTGTGTGAAATGCCCTGAAATATAAAATAATATATACAAAAAAATGTCTTATAATAATTAAAAATTTTCAGTGACATAATAGTAACGAGCGCACCAACAGACCTGCGTAAGATATGGTACCCGGGCGGTGCACTGGCGCTCACTCTGCTGATCACAGCGAGGCTGCTGTCCGTGTGCTGTGTGCACATCAGCGACTGCGACGAGACTTACAATTACTGGGAGCCTCTGCATTACTTGAGTAAGCGCCAATGGGTTTTTTATGTGATGTAGTAGAAGACGAGCAAGACACTCTCCTGATGTTAAGAGATAGCGCTGTCCATAATCAGTACAGTGCTACTTAGGATTTCACAATGATGTGAAATTCTAGGAGCACTGCACCAATGCTTCTTACTCAAGAGTCATAAGATGGTATTATCTTGATGGAAATAGTTTTATCTTTATTTTTAAAGTACATTATTGGAGCTTTCATATACATATAATATGTTTACTACAACTTTAAAATAAAATATATAGTGAAAGAATTTTTGTAATCCAGTCAGTATCATCAGTTCAGTTAGGTACATACTCTCATACAAACATTACCTTTTTCTAAACATATTATTGCTCATGGGTAGGTATGTCCAAAAATATATTCCTGGTTTTAAAGCTATAGGTAGGTTATATTACAAAATGCATTGTCACACGGCACATTGAAAGAAACCCAACCTACTTCTGCTGTAACTGCAATAAAATAATTATGTTACCAAAACATAGGTAAAATTCCTTAACATTATGGAGTATTCCCCTAGTTCCTCTGCCTTGTCACCAGAGGGTCTATTGGCTAATTCTCACCCACTATGATTGATGACAACTTCAATGTACATTGCTGTATTTGTTATTTTACTCATGTTAATGTGGAGGTTTAAGGAAGTAATGTATGCAATTTTTTCTGTGGATTCTGGTGTTTTACGTGTCGTTTGGCGATAGTCAATAGGCCCATGGTCTGACTCTCATGATAATTCTGACAGATTTCTCTCACAGACCTCTACATTAAAATATTCAATTGTAATATAAAATATCATATTTCCAGTATACGGCAATGGTCTACAAACGTGGGAATACAGCCCGGAGTATGCAATCAGATCGTATGCATTCCTCTGGATATTTGGCATCACCGGCAAGCAGCTCTCCCTACTTTTTGAGCCAGTCGCTGTCTTCTACACCCTGAAGGCGTTCATTGCTGTCATGACTGCTATCATTGAACTTGGATTTTATAAGTAAGTTTACTAACAAAAGTTGACTTTGTAGCATAAATCTATGCATTGAGTCATTAATATACCATCATCATTATTATTAATGGTCAAAAACCATGGGTGATCTAGAAAAGAGGTTGACTACCACTGTTTGACATGTGGAAACATCAAGCTCTTGACATTGCAGAGAGGCACTACGGAAGGAAGGCCTATCAAATCAAATCAAATATCTTTATTTCAGACAACAAAGGTCCATGGGTTAGTAAACATTAAAATAAATTAAACAAAATGGGTTAGTAGGTAAAAGGATTAAAGTACAAAATTAAATTTAACACATAGCCACCATTAATACAGCATGTACCTCTGAGGCACACCGTGCGGACGACAGCCAGACGCGTACTGCTCATCATCTACTTCAACCATCGTCCGCACGAAGTGCCTCCTAAGAGGTCCACTCGGATCATCTGCTAATACCTTTAGGATGACGTTGTCACCACCCCGCATTCTCCTCATCAGAGACGCAACTTTTTTTCGTATGACAGCATGAAAGCCGTCAGTACGATTTTGTGCGAACATACCGGAGGCACTACAGAAGCGAGGTAGCCCCAGCATCATCCTAAAGATATTGTTATATTGGACACGCAGGGCATCCAGCGATCTCTTGGTATACCGGAACCACAGGCCACCGGTGTAAAGACCCTGACAAAACGCTTTGAAGAGCGTGATTTTGACTTGGTCAGTACACCGAGTGAACCTCCGGGCCAACATATTACCACGAACAGCTAATGCCCTGCGCTCCCTCTCTATATCAACATCATCTTTAAGGTCGTCGGTAAGATAATGCCCTAGATATTTAAATTTATAAACTCGCTTCAAGTTTATGCCATTCAGGCAAATAGGCGGACTTATTTCGGGGCACTTACCGGCGGCCTTAAAAATCATGTATTCGCTCTTCGCCACATTATATTTAAGGCCATGTAAGCCAGCATATAACTCACACACCTTCAACAGCTCTCCAATCGCTCTCGCACTCGGAGCCAGCAGCACCATGTCGTCCGCGTAACTGATGTTATTGATCATGATCTATGCACAGCAATGGATAGCAATATTTTTCAAACAACATTTAAATATCTCAAAATCATACGTTTTTGCGGAAACCATGTAATTTTTAATCAAACTATACCAATAATCCAACCAACCAATAATCCTGTACAGTGTTTAGTTTTACCATTAGCTATACTGGTTTCGGTTGTGGCTGGCCACAAAACCTTGTGGATAATATGACCGTTTAGGGACGGTATTTAGCCTAGCTAACATAGGACTAGTAGTAGTCTGATAAATACAGGGAGGGTTTTATCCAGTATTCTAGTTTAGTCTGCCATCTTCGGCCGCATTGTCGCTGAACATCACGCGGGAACGTGGTCAAAGGGTAGTCTATAGTGAAAAAAAAACGTCTGCAGTTACTGACATGACGCTCAAAATGAGGCTAACTACAATAAACGAAAGTAGAGCCTGCGTCGAGGTCAAGGACAAAGGAGCACATTTTATGTGAAAGCGACGTATTAGCTACGCATGAGGCTCCTTGGGATCGCATATCCCAAACCGGAGGAGTATAGGTATCTTCCTCTAAGTGGGACCACCGCCTTAATAATCTACTTCTTCCATGAGTAGGAAACAGTAAGATAGGGGAAAACACAATAGATCCTAATGGGTCGACGTGTTGCTGGTTTATTTGTCAGTCCCCGTTAAATATATATAGATAGATAGATACCGACATGACATTGCGCCACATTACCACAGTGTTGATATCGCTGGTGTTGCAGACGTCTATAGGCGACCGTAGACGTTCGCCATCAAGCGGGCAGTGTGTCTAACAATAAACGTCGTCCACAGAGCGGTATGCCACGAGTTCGGTGTTCACGTGGGTCGCATCTGGCTGGCGTGTTCCATCACGGCGGCCGGAGCCAACGTGGTGTCGGTGTCCCTGCTGCCGTCAGCGGTGGGAGCTGCGCTGGCGGCCGCCGCGCTGGCCAGCTGCTGGCGCCGGATGTATGCCCCCGCCGTGTCTCTCACTGCTTGCAACGCTCTGCTCGGTGAGGACATACCTGGAATTAGTTCAAGGGGTTTTTTTGGGAATGTATTCTGTCACAATAAATTGAGCACCTATTCCTGTTCTGTTGTCTGTGGTATGGAGTGAGCCTCAATTTTTTTAAAATTCTATGAACAATATTTTGTTTCAGGTTGGCCGTTCACAGCAGTAATCGGCCTCCCCATAGCGATCGACATGGTAATCCTCAAGCAGCAGTACTCAGACTTCGTGAGGCAGAGCCTCACCGCCCTCATGACGTTCCTCATCCCCATGGTTATTGTGGACTCGTGGTACTACGGCAAGCTGGTCATCGCTCCGTGGAATATTGTGGCCTATAACATCTTTACTGAACACGGACCGTCTTTGTATGGGGTGGAACCATGGACGTACTACTTTGTGAATGGATTTCTCAATTTTAACATTGTTTGGGTGAGTGAGAAACTTTTGTTATGACTGTTCTAAATGCCATGTTTTAACCTGAAGATAACTTCGTATCCTATTATTATAAAGTTGAAAGTTTTGTTTGTATGAACTCTTGTTGTAGCCAAGATTGACTTCATTAAATATAATAAGCAAAATATCACCGATGATTAGTTTTTGCGTTTTAGGATCTTGGAGGAGGACCTATATTTTGGAAGGGGTGTTAAGACTCTTCGAGTAATGAGCGTTGGCGCAGTGCTACTTGGATTTTACGTCAATATAAATCCTGGGTAGTAGGTACTGTACTAATTATATTACATGGGCAGTGTTATCTCTTACTGTCACGAGAGCTTCTTGCTCGCTTGTATAATAGAATGTTGACAAAGCAAGTGTCTATACCCCCAGTTGCACCCCCCCAGGTGGCAGCCCTCCTGTGCCCAGCAGCCCTGCTCTGGTCTCACGCGATAGCCCCCCGCTCCACGTCCCGCGGAACCTTCTGTCTTCCCTACTGGTTGGACCTGCTGCCGCTGTACTTGTGGCTCGCTATATTCTTCATACAACCGCATAAGGAAGAGAGGTGAGCTTTACCCAGTACCTACTTGCTATATGTAATAACTTATAGAGTATTTCTATTCTATTCTTATTCATATTGAGCTCCTATATTTCCACATTTCCATTCATACATAATTATTTACCTTACAGTATTTTTCTTATATTTAATTAACCCTTTAATTTCTCTTTAATTATCTGTCATACTTCTCGTAATTTATCTATTATTTTGAGCTCCATTATTTCTTTAAAATTTTCTTTCACATTTACTTCAACTATCATTACTTCGTGTATTATTTTCTCACATTACTCACTCACTGTTTTGCCTCCTATTTTTATGAATCTTTTCGACTTTTTTCATGCATTTTCACCATTTACCAGAAAGCACATAAAGCGATTTAGATTTTTTTTTCAAAGTCGTACGGTTTTCATTTGATGAAGTTTAAAAGTTTAATTTTCCATTGCAGGTTCCTGTATCCAGTATACAGCATGATAATCCTGGCCGGCGCTATAACGGTGGACTGCGTACAGAAGATAGCGTACACGGTGGGCGTGGGGATGTTCCGCGCCAGAGCTCAGCCCGTGAAGCACTACCTCGCCTCCACAATGCCGCTGCTGCTCGCCTTCACTGCACTCGCTGGAGCCCTCGGTTTGTATTATCTTATAATTATATAAAGGAAAGTTGACTGACTGATGGATTAGCAATTTGCCATGTTTGTGATTTAAATATGAATATGTGAAGGAAAATCAGTTACGCCATGGCCTGTTGTGAATCTTCTGTCATAAATCTGTCACGTGATGCACAATAATTTTAAATGTTTCTTGTCATGTCTTGTAATATTATGAAGCGAAGGCTCGTCGACATGTGAATTCTTCCCATCCTAACCTACGGTGCCCAAACTTGGTCACTGACCGAATCGCAAAAGTTCCGCCTCGGGGTTTGCCAAAGAGTTATACGGGCATAATAGACGTCGGTAGTCGGTATAAAGGCTGCCGAGCCAAAGTGGGATTGAGCGGGTCACGTTGTACGCATGCATCCCGACCGCCACGTGGTCGCCACTGAATGCGCACCTGAAGGTGGACGCCGTCGCCGAGCCCGGCCCCGGTAACGATGGAATGACGACCTGATCACGTATCTGGAGGGCTGGCTAGAAGCGGCGCTAGATCGAAAGGAATGGAAGAATTTGGGAGAGGCCTTTGCCCAGCGGCGGGACAGTATAGGCTAAATATAAATAAATAATAGTTATTTGTTATACAAGAGTGCAAAGTTGCTTTTTTACCGCGTGCTCAGTTTGTATGACCGAGCTAGCGAAGGATTCTAAAATTAAATCACGAGCGTAGCGAGTGATTTATTAATTAGAATCCTGAGCGTTAGCGAGGGAATCAAAAGAGCACAAGGTCAAAAATCTTTGCACTCGAGTGTGACACATAATTTTTCATCCCCCCTCAGCGAGGAAATAATTCAATGCTAAAAGTTTTTTTTTTAATTATTCTCACCATGGATGCGCACAGTGTTGCCAGTGCACTATCTTCAAAAATAACCAGTATTCAATTTTAATTTACGTAGGATACGCTTACTTAAGAGTCCTTTTCACGAAAGAGCTCCCACGGAATTTAGCGGAACTAATTTTTTATTCCATTATTATTGACTTCATATTTTAAATCATTTTTATTTGTTACATAAAATAAATACCTTTTTGATTAAGAAATTAAATATGAGAAATTATGAGGCGTTAAAAAGTTAAAGGTATTTAAACTTTTAAAATGTGCAATAGTGGCGTCCCGCAAAAAGGTCTCCTTTCGTGAAAAGCACTCTACCTATTCGTTTTAGTGATTATTTTCTCATTTTCAGTTTATTACAGTGAGAAATCGTTAATAAAAAAGTTACTAAAAAGTAATACTTAGAAAAAATATTGCTACTAACTAGATAAAGTTATAAAAAATTGGCTTATTCTATTAACTCTGCTAAATTAACTCAACTATTATTTACTATTACAGTACTATATATTATAATTCATTAAAAACATTATTGCCTCGAAATGTAAATTATATCTAAACAACTAACGTAAATATAGTTCAAAAGAAACGTAATATGTTACAAAAGTAACTTACTGGCAAGGCAGATGGTGCGCCTAAAGCAAATTAAAAAAAAAAGTTTACTAAAGAGGTTCTTACTCCGAGTTTTTAACAAATTTAAAAAAGTTGTACGCTTATTTCGGTACCATAGAGGTGGAAGTAAATAGGTTTAATTATGTTTTTGTCTCTAGAGGGTAAAGTAAATTTGAATTTCTCTAGAGGATAATATGGACTTTTCCAGTCAGATATCGAAGCGCAAAAATACACTTTCCGAGGTGGGGGGATGAAAAAAATATTATGTTTTTTTCTTGTACCTATCTGAGATGTTTGTGCATGAATAAACATTATTTTATTTTCACTTCCAGGCATATCCCGTCTAGCAGCTCTCCACACGAACTACCGCGCGCCCTCCTACATCTTCCAGGGTCTGCCCCCCCTGGAGTCGGGGGGTCCGGCCACGGTGTGCTTCGGCAAGGAGTGGTACCGCTCCCCCTCCAGCTTCCTCTTGCCTCGAGGGTACCACATCCGGTTCATTATGACTGAGTTCGACGGACAGATGCCGGCGCCTTATGCTGATACTAGTAATGGTGAGAAATTCATTTTAATTAGGTTTAAAAGTTACCCTTATCCCTGTTATCCTGATGAGAAACGCTGAGATTCCATTCCATTAAAACCAGAATGTATATCAACTTGACCAAGGTCGATATAAAACATATCTCGTGTACAACTTTAAAGTATCATCGAATTTACAGGGTGATATTTAATAAAATAGGCACTTACTCGTATATTCAAAAATATCCTATTTAAATGTAAAGTACCTGTAATTTACTCGTATGACCTCTCACACGCTTTATTTACTTGGAGCGTCAGCTGTACGCCAGGTGTAAGTTGACCGTACTTTTTGAGACGTGTCGCAATAGTTCAAAGATTGTCTTTGTAATTTACAACATTTTTACTAGCTTTTATTTACTTTCACCTGTCTGTTGTCTGTCTGTCTGTAATCAAATCTTGCAAGTTTAATTTAATACACTTCCCGATTTCTAATTGAGCTGAAATTTGCATGCATAAATCGAAAGTCAATGCAATATTATTATGACGTGGAGCTGATCTGATTATGGAGCTGGATGGTGGCCATAGGAACTTCATAATTAAACGACACCACCCTATCATGTTTGGGCTCGTTTGAATCTTGACGAGTACTTTGGTGCTAGATGGTAATAATAATAAAAGCTTGATTTATCAGTATTTTTTAAATTTCACGTGTATGTGAATCTTTAAGATATGTTCCCTCTCATTCCAGCGACCCGTCTAATCCCTCCTCACTTTAACGACAAGAACAAAGCGGACCCGCGCACGTACCTGAAGCCCTCGCAATGCAACTACCTCGTGGACTCCGACATCGGACAACCATCCACGCTGGAGCCCTCCTACTACCGCGACACCTCCGTCTGGGACCTCATCACTCAGTTGCCACTCCTCAACGCTGACAAGTCACATCACTTCTTCAGGGCCTTCTATATACCCGTACTGTCCAAGAAGCACACGGTGTTTGGGAGTCTGTATCTGTTGAAGAATAGGTTTATTTAGACGGGTTCTTGGTAGGACACTGATGGTTCCTTTTTAATTGATTTGTAAAAGAAAAGGTTTATAATTCATTGGATTTTTTTATTAGTGGTACTGGTTTTGAGAAATCTTTATTGTTTCAAAAATTAAACTCCTTTGACGAGGTTTATCCCAATTTCTAGGTTTAGTCCACAACCATTTTCGTCTCATCGTGCTTAAGAACAGGCGAGTAAAGAACCCATAAAAAATTTGATCAGAGAAAAATCAGTCTTAATTTTTTTCCCATAGATCTTTTAAAACTGAACTAAATCATTCAATATTTTAAAACCAAAATTTAATTTAGATGTCATTTCTAATACAAATAACCTTTAATTAATTTTTAAAAACCATTAGCGAACTACATAAAAACCCGTTCTATATTAAAATAGGAATAAGGAAAGTAGATGTGGCACTTTTATGTGTGTTCTAGCAAAGTACAGTTACAGAACATTCTAATGCACTGTTAGGATGACATGTGACCTTTTAAAATATAACGGTTTTGCGGTCGGTCAGTATCACCCAAAATAAAAAAAATATACCTATGGACTGGTCTGAGATTGTCAAAAAACTGGGGCATCTTACATCGGGGGAGATTTGGCACGCCTGCTCTGGCGTTGAGAAACAGCTTTGGGTAACTGTACTGCTATTGTTTTTTAAACTCTTGTATTTAGACTCTCTCTCTCTTGGATTTCTTTTTTGGACTGTTTACTTTTTCTTTTTTTTTACTTTATATGTTGGATAAATAAAGAGTTTCTTATCTTATTTAGATAGTCTGAAACTCAGTCCTTATTTATATTAGAAGTTTATATTCTCTCTCGCGATGACTCATGTTAACATAATATTATTATATCTATGCAGTAGATAAGTCATGACTAATAAAATTAACTTCACTAATATTTTTATTTTTTAATCTTCCATGACAAGGTTTCATCTCATTCTGACAGCGCTTAGATTGTATATTATAACAGATTACAGTAATATATTTCAATGCACGATTTTAACAATAAGTAGTGAAAACAATCAATGTCTGTAGTGGAGTAATTGTAAGTTCACAAAATAATTGTCGTACAAAAATGATATTAATATTAATTACGTAAAGCTAGAGCAACACTACTGTGGTGGGAGTCAACAAAACTCTAACAATTTTGACCACCTCTATGATAAAAATGATAACTCATATCCCTTTTCCCTCTCCATGTGATAATTCTTAATTTTCCCGAACCTCTCTCCCTTGATATTTTATTTCATGTTTTCTTTCCTGAATCGAAAGGGGGAGGTTTCTCGTAATTCCCCTCTTTAAGTCTCACATGATTAAGAGGCTGCGCAGACGACAGACTATCCATGACGCACTTTTAGTCTGTGAAAATAGAACCTATGCAATTATATTATTTGTGCGCCGGACTTTTTGCGCGTCGTGTGCGTTACTGCATATAATTGCATAGGTTCTATTTTCACAGACTAAAAAGTGCGTCATGGATAGTCTGTCGTCTGCGCAGCCCCTTAATGGTCACACGTCACACACATTAATGGTCACGTGATATATTATAAATTATGAACCCCCTAATGTTAAATTACTGGGCTTGAAGAGTCTTAACATCTTATGACTCTCAAGTAAGAAGCGTTGGCGCAGTGCAGTCAGAATTTTACCTTTATAAAATCCTGGGTAGCACTGTACTAATTATGGGCAGCGTTATCTCTTACCATCAGGAGAGCGTCTTGCTCGTCTTCTTACTTCGTCGAATAAAAATAAAATATCGATATGATTCTGGCGAGTTACACTACACCACAGTAGTGTGGCCCTAAAAGTCCATTTTGGCTCAATTTTTCTGAATTATCCTGCTCAAGTGTCATATCTACACGAAACAAAGTCTATTCTACGTTGGACTGATATTTAGACGTACTTATTGTAAAATATTTCAAATAGGTGTACTATTTACTCAATATATATCTGTTTTTGATGATTTAATCTCATAATTTATAAATTAATATATTTTTGCGCCAAAATGCTTTGCATTTGTAACGTTTCTATGCTTTTATAGATTTTTAAACTTTTTTTTTATAATTCCATTTTTTTTTAATGCTTTCAAAAGGTTATACTGTAGTGAACGTATAGTGTAAAAGGCCGGCTCCACTTCACGATAATAACTGTGCGCAGTGTCAAATTCTCAAACAAAATGTCAAAAGTACTTTTTGAATGGGAATTTGACACTCACGCGAAATTTGCGCGTAGTTAAAATAGCTCATGAGGAATGTCGTAACGGTAATAAATCTCAGTAAGTGAGCTAGGTATTCATTTGGCTTGAATATGTTCTCTATCCGTTTACTACAGTTAACTAAACGTATCAATGTCAATATTAACATAGTGTAAGTAGATAATTTAATGTATAAGATTCCACTGAATTTTATAACTATTCTATTAACTTTGGATAAAGGGGTAAACTGTCCATATATGTTTATTAGTATCTAAAAAGTATATTTCTTGTGTCGTATATCTATGTTATTCTTGTTTTCATCTTTATTATTAAAAGTCGTATATTTATTTATTGTACAGTGGAATCTATAGTTATAATAATATAATATACTGTAGGTAATTAAGTGCGAGGCTAGTCAGCGGTTATGCAGTCTCATAATTTAATTATTGTTTATGCATACTATATTTTTTATTGTTATTAATCTAAAACTGTTGCATTTTTTTAATTTTAATAAATATTATCTTTTGTAAAGTACTCTACACACTAAAGCCATCGGCGTGTTGTTTCTCTTTCACTCATTAGTGATTAAAAGAGATGGCGTATGACAGCTTTATTGTGAAGAGTTTGTTGTGTCAAACTACCGGCATTTTAAAAATATTATTTTAGATGCGTTTTATTATAAAATTATGTAAAACGAAAGGGTAATTTTACTAATGATATCAATGTTTATATATTAAGTAAATGTGCAAGAAATCTATAGAATCGTGACCTACTGGAATGTGATGTTAATAAATATCTACAAAGCCATGAAACAAAATCATTTTATTTATATGTATTACTTAGTTTAAGTAGATGTAGATTTATTTTATTTAATCCGCATTTATTTATATTAATTTATTTCGTTTTATTTATTTGTTTATGACAAATTATTCGTGACGATGAGAGAGATAATTCACATTCAAGTTGGGAGATGTGGCAACCAGATCGGAGGCAAGGTAAATATGTTGCAACTCTGTACATGGTCCTATCTATTTTGTATGTTAATACGATGTTGATACCATTACCGAAGCCATCGTTCCAGCCACGGAATATGGGAGAGAAACATCTTATACGCTTTATTTCAAACTTCGAAAGCCCATCGGCACCCTGACGAAAATTCAGTCACCGGACGCGAACACATGTTCTGTATAGGTAGTATAAGGGCCATTGCGCGGAAGAATCAGTCGTTCCATCGGAAGAGATCCTCCTCTTAAAAAAAGAGAAAGAAAAAGAAAGATCGGCGACTGATCTTATAATATCAACGGGTGCAGTAGTTTTAACGTAAGTGTATGGTGGGTCATTTTCAAAAAAACTGTACACTGCGGAAAAATTGATGAAAATATGTAAGATCGTGGCAAAGCTTTTATTGTGGCCAATATATATTAATTAGTCATTTAATTATTAGAAATTGGTATTAAAATGAATAAATTTAATTCATTTACTGAAATATTAAGATTTTACTACACTCAGGTATCACAATATTTTCCACTCCGAAACTTTTTACTAATGTTGATAAATAATATAAATAAAGCAAGTTTTGCAATAAAAAGTTGTTCAATCGGTGTAATGTACCTTAAAGTTCATAAATAATAAATAGGAAAATAAAATCAACTTAACAAACTCAAGGAATCGTACATTAAGTTTCCATTACGTTACTCTTTGGATAAAAATGAGGAATAAATTTACTTTTTTTTTATTATTGCAGCACTTAAGAGCTATATAACTCAATTATTATTGAGAGACCAAAAATATTAAACCATAAAAATAAACGCACCATAAAAATCACATAGCACTTCGTTAATTATTAAAACTTAGACAAAATTATAAATGGGACAGTTACGGAACGGAGTGCATTGGTAATGGAAAAGATTTCTTAAGCCTAAGACATACTGATAGTAAAAATCATCAAGCAATGAATTTAATTATTACAATCAATAATATCTTCACCAAAACATTTTCAAAATAAAAAAAAAATTCAAATCATAATTATTATTGCCTTCATTGCACGTATGTAACAAAAACCAATTTAATGTAACAAAAACCATTTTGCTAAATAAACAGATCTGAAAGCTATATTTTTCTTACATGCAAAACATAGAATATTTTGATATATTGCCGACCTAATAGAAGGGTTTTTATTTTGATGGCTGTTTCGGTTTATGTCGGTAATACAACATTTTAAAACTATGCTTAACTTCAATTGGATTTTTTGTAGGCAACGGTGTTAAAAACCATTTAAAATGACTAAATAAAACCAAAGCGTACATACATGACAGAAGACAGCTGTCAACTTTAAAATGTCAATATCTCGAAAAGTTATCATCCTAGAGTGACGCTGTCATGGAAGAAATGAAAGGTCTTGAGGAGATCTTCTTTTCAGATGACAGCTGTCAGACTTAAAATGTCAATATCTCGAAAAGTAATTGTCCTGGAGTGACGCTGTCATGGAAGAAATGAAAGGTCTTAAGGAAATCTTCAAATCAGATGACAGCTGTCAGACTTAAAATGTCAATATCTCGAAAAGTAATTGTCCTGGAGTGACGCTGTCATGGAAGAAATGAAAGGTCTTAAGGAAATCTTCAAATCAGATGACAGCTGTCAAACTTAAAATGTCAATATCTCGGAATGTTCTCGTCCTAGAGTGACGCTGTCATGGAAGAAATGAAAGGTCTTGAGGAGATCTTCATTTCACATGACAGCTGTCATTTGAAATGAAGATCTCCTCAAGACCTTTCATTTCTTCCATGACAGCGTCACTCTAGGACGAGAACATTCCGAGATATTGACATTTTAAGTTTGACAGCTGTCTTCTGATTTGAAGATTTCCTTAAGACCTTTCATTTCTTCCACGACAGCGTCACTCCAGGACGATTACTTTTCGAGTTATTGACATTTTAAGTTTGACAGCTGTCATCTGAAAAGAAGATCTTTACATGATATTTTATTTCTTCCATGACAGTGTCACTCTAGGACGAGTACATTCCGAGATATTGACATTTTAAGTCTGACAGCTGTCATCTGAAAAGAAGATCTCCTCAAGACCTTTCATTTCTTCCACGACAGCGTCACTCTAGGACGAGTACATTCCGAGATATTGACATTTTAAGTTTGACAGCTGTCATCTGAAATGTAGATTTCCTCAAGATCTTTAATTTCTTCCACGACAGCGTCACTCTAGGACGAGTACATTCCGAGATATTGACATTTTAAGTTTGACAGCTGTCATCTGAAATGTAGATTTCCTCAAGATCTTTAATTTCTTCCATGACAGTGTCACTCTAGGACGAGTACATTCCGAGATATTGACATTTTAAGTTTGACACCTGTCATCTGATTTGAAGATTTCCTTAAGACCTTTCATTTCTTCCACGACAGCGTCACTCCAGGACGATTACTTTTCGAGTTATTGACATTTTAAGTTTGACAGCTGTCATCTGAAATGTAGATTTCCTCAAGATCTTTAATATCTTCCATGACAGTGTCACTCTAGGACGAGTAATTTCCGAGATATTGACATATCAAGTTCGACAGCTGTCATCTGAAATGCTTAGCCTAGGACGAGTACTTTCCGCGATATTGGTATTTCAAGTTTGATATATTATGTGTTTAAAAATATATCTTATGGACCAACTAAATAGTTGTTTAGTTGAGAAAGAATACAGTTGATCCGTTTTGATTAACAATTTTAGTTGGTCCGAACGGAATTTTTTTGTTATAAATAAAATATCCGATCAACTGGTTGGTCCGATTGGAACAAATTGATTAATCGAGTCCATTCTGACCAACTAGTTGATTGGTTCAGTTGGTCGGAATGGCAGTCTCGAATTAAATAATAAAAACCATTCAAGTACGAGTCGGTACCAAATTACCAAATTTCAAAATTCTAAGCTCAACGGAGTGTACCCTGTAGGTTTTAATTCCCTTGCAAGTAGTTGCGAGTATGAAAATGTGTGGCTAAAAATTTATTTTGTGGACATAGAAATTTGATTTTATTCCAGTTTAAGGATATTATAGACTCGAGTTATTGATATGAATTTCAATTTAATACCTCTACGCGTTCATGGGGAAACTGAAAGTAAGTATAAAATTATCAAAATGTAATTTTGTCAAAAAACTCATTTGTTATGATTTGTTGAACATTCGAGTGGTGCCATCTTTATGTCACTCACTTTTGCCAAAATGTACAGTATGCATTAAGCTTTATGATTCCATTCCGAATTTTTTTACTTCCACTTCTACGTTACCTGTGTTTTGGTTTCGGAAAAGAAGTAACGGATACCGAGATCTCAACAACATTAATTCGTTAAAAATATATTAATGTAGTATATATTAAAAATTGAATATTATACACGATTCCATGATATTTATAGAATTCATCAATACATTTTGTAGAAAATTTACTATTTTCCTTAGCTTTCTTTTTGGTTTCGGTCTCGGAAAATCAAAAATGGACCATTGGTCACTTTCACTGTTTTGCTGTTGCAATCGCCATCCAAATGAACTAATCGAATATTGCCGCTGTTTGAGTGATAGACTTAATGTTGTTCTTGATATATAAGCATTAAATTTGGTAAACTTATAAATATATATATCTAAAAAGGTGGTTTCGGAATGGAATTTTCCACATTTCATGAATTACGTCCTCGATTAAATGTATTTATTAAATATAATAATAATGAACTTAAAAATATAGCGTTATTTTAAACTAAAGCAATAATATCTGTATTTTCCGAAAAAATAAACATAATAAACATATATTTGATAAAATCTGAGATTTTAAAGTTTTATTGCGTAACTTGTAGGGTGGGACATTGTAATTTTTAATGCTTTGCTACTAAAATATTTTAATATCTTTTTTGGTACCTGTGTTTTTTATGAAAATAATACATAAAATACTTTAAAAAATACCGATAATTATATTTTTTGTACTAATTCTACTTAGACTTTACAAATATTAATTTTAATTACAGCTCAAGTAATGGGACAACCACAAAAATGAATGTACAATTTTTTTGAAAATGACCCTGGTACGATTACCTTAATGTAAGTAAACGGTTTTCAGTTCTGGGAGGTGATATCTGACGAGCACGGGATCGGTCCGGACGGACACTACACGGGAGAGAGCGACTTGCAGCTGGAACGTATCAACGTGTTCTACAAGGAGAGCGAGGCGCGGCCCAGGTTCGTCCCGCGAGCCCTCCTCGTGGACCTGGAGCGAGGCGCCCTCGACTCCCTGCGCGCCGGACCCTTCGGGGGAATATACTGTCCCGACAACGTGGTACACGGCACCTCGGGCGCGGGGAACAACTGGGCCAAGGGATACTACACGGAAGGCGCAGATCTCCTCGAGACGATCCTCGACGTCGTGCGCAAGCAGGCCGAGGGCTGCGACTGTCTGCAGGGCTTCCAGCTCGTCCACTCCGTCGGAGGCGGCACGGGCTCCGGCCTGGGCACGCTCCTGCTCGACAATCTCAGCGAAGAGTACCCCGACAGAATATCGGTCACTTATTCCATCGTTCCCAGCCCGAAAGTCTCGGACACGGTGGTGGAACCTTACAACGCGACGTTATCCGTCAACCACCTGATCGAAAACTCCATCCAGTCCTACTGCATCGACAACGAGGCCCTCTACGACATATGCTTCAGGACGCTCAGATTGAAGATGCCGACGTACGGAGACTTGAATCATCTGGTGTCCTGCGCGATGTCCGGGGTGACGACGTGCCTGCGGTTCCCGGGACAGCTGAACGCGGACCTGAGGAAGCTGGCGGTGAACATGATCCCGTTCCCGCGGCTACATTTTTTCATGCCGGGGTTCGCGCCGCTCACGTCACGCGGCGTGCAGAAGTACCGAGCGTTGACCGTCCCGGAGCTGACGCAGCAGATGTTCGACGCCAAGAACATGATGGCGGCGTGCGACCCGCGACACGGCCGCTACCTCACCGTCGCCGCCGTGTTCCGCGGACGGATGTCCATGAAGGAAGTGGACGAGCAAATGCTCAATATACAAAAGAAAAACAAGGAATACTTCGTGGAGTGGATCCCGAACAACGTGAAGACGGCCGTGTGCGACATTCCTCCGCGCGGACTGAAGATGTCCTCCACTTTCATCGGGAACACGACCGCGATCCAGGAGTTGTTCAAGAGGATCTCGGAGCAGTTCACGTCAATGTTCCGGCGGAGAGCGTTCCTGCACTGGTACACGGGGGAAGGGATGGATGAGGGAGACTTCACGGAAGCAGACAACATGAGCGACCTCATCTCCGAGTACCAGCAGTACCAGGACGCCACGCTCGAGCAGGAGTTTGAAGGAGAGGAGATGGAAGCTGGGGATGCCTTGGAAGCCAGTGACGAGTAACTAATATATTTATACCTTCACTGGAAGCTGCTTATTTTAGAATGTTTCAATAAATAAATACAAAAGTTCAAATTAAATATTTATTGTTAACGAAAAAAACATCAAAACAGTTTACGCCTAACACTAACAATGACAATAACAATAACAGACACCGAAACAATACATTGACTGGACAAACATTCACTCTTCTTCCACATCCTCGTCGAAGTCTCCCTCGTCGTCGGCCGTGGCGTCCTGGTACTGCTGGTACTCTGACACCAGGTCGTTCATGTTGCTCTCCGCCTCCGTGAACTCCATCTCGTCCATGCCTTCACCGGTGTACCAGTGAAGAAAAGCTTTCCTTCTAAACATGGCTGTAAATTGTTCCGAAATTCTCTTGAACAGCTCCTGGATCGCGGTAGTGTTTCCAATGAAGGTAGCGGACATCTTCAGTCCACGCGGAGGTATGTCGCACACGGCCGTCTTCACGTTGTTCGGGATCCATTCCACGAAGTAGCTGCTGTTCTTGTTTTGTATATTGAGCATTTGCTCGTCCACTTCCTTCATGGACATCCGTCCGCGGAACACGGCGGCGACTGTGAGGTAGCGGCCGTGTCGCGGGTCGCACGCCGCCATCATGTTCTTGGCGTCGAACATCTGCTGCGTCAGCTCCGGGACTGTCAACGCTCTGTATTGTTGGCTCCCACGCGCCGTCAGCGGTGCGAACCCGGGCATGAAGAAATGAAGCCGCGGGAACGGGACCATGTTGACCGCTAATTTTCGCAAATCGGCGTTCAGCTGCCCCGGGAATCTCAAACAGGTGGTCACTCCGGACATCGTGGCAGACACTAAATGATTCAGATCTCCGTAGGTCGGCGTGGTCAACTTCAACGTCCTGAAACAGATGTCGTACAGGGCTTCGTTGTCGATGCAGTAAGTCTCATCGGTGTTCTCGACCAGCTGGTGCACCGACAGGGTGGCGTTGTACGGTTCCACGACGGTGTCTGAAACTTTAGGGCTGGGAACCACGGAGAAAGTGTTCATTATCCGGTCGGGATACTCCTCTCTTATTTTGGATATGAGCAGCGTCCCCATCCCGGAGCCGGTGCCGCCGCCGAGCGAATGCGTCAGCTGGAACCCTTGCAGGCAGTCGCAGCCCTCCGCCTCCTTCCTGACGACGTCGAGGACCGAGTCCACGAGTTCGGCGCCTTCGGTGTAATGTCCCTTTGCCCAGTTGTTGCCGGCACCGGATTGTCCGAATACGAAGTTGTCCGGGCGGAAGATTTGTCCGAAGGGTCCGGAGCGTACGGAGTCCATGGTGCCGGGCTCGAGGTCGACGAGGACGGCGCGCGGCACGTACTTGCCGCCCGTCGCCTCGTTGTAGTACACGTTGATGCGCTCCAGCTGCAGGTCGGAGTCACCGTTGTAACATCCGGTAGCGTCTATGCCGTGCTCGTCTGATATCACCTCCCAGAACTGAAAATAATACGTACATGTTTCATTAATGACATAGAAAGCAGCAAAAACATTTCATATCAACGTTGAAATTTACCTTTGCTCCGATTTGGTTTCCGCATTGCCCGGCCTGGATGTGGACGATTTCCCTCATATTGATTTTATTTTGCACTAGAATTTAGACCTTAAACTAGTATTACAAAAGAAACTGCGTAAATTTACATAAAAAGTAAAAAAAAAATACGCCAAAAATACAAATCACTTGCGCATTGCACACGAAATTTTCATGAATGAATTTTGTTTTTCATATTTTCTCGTTGGTCTTGAGTGGATGTTCTATTTTGAAAAAAAAAACTTTTCTTGTTAGCGGCCAGGAATTATAACTTAATGGCAGAGTTACATTATTCGAGTAACATCGTTACCCAGCGAACAAATCAACCACAATAGAGTAGGTAAGTAATATAAAGCTAAGAACAAACTGGAGCGAGCCGGACCAAAACGCATCCTATAAGGGTGAAATCGCACTACGCGGCAACTGCTGCACTGCAGCGATGCTTCGTGCGATTTCACCTTTATTAAGCTTAGCTAATATCTTGAAGAATGAACCAATGGAGGCAGCAACGTGAACACCAAACTTAAGCAAGAAAAATGACGTCACGGTTGTTTGCCATCTCACTTACTCAAACTGCCGCAGCACTTATCTACTCATATTTCGATATTGACATAAGACTAGCAACTCCCGCCCCACTGTCAAAAGTAATTGACGTTTGTAAGAGCACAAGGACATTGGGTGTTACAAATTGTATAAGCAATGACAGTGTGTGTACCAAGGCCCGTAGCATGCCATACGGGATCCCGCTGAAATGTCAAGAGTAGAACTGTCATCCCATACATTGTACTTTTGTGAATGTATGAGATGACAGTTCTACTCTTGAAGTTTTGTCGGGATTCCATGTGGCATGCTAAAGCCGCAAGAGTAGCGTTTTAGCGTACTACGACGGCAGAATACGTAGGTTGACGATATTATTTGTTTTTAAATTGTATGAGGTGAGATGGCAGACAACCCTGACGTCATTTTTCTTGCTTCAGTTTGATGTTCACGCTACAAAATCCAATTGAGTAAAATTCTTGGCCTGTATGCAAAGAGCTTACGATATCAACTCATTGCCTTTATGAAATTATATTGGCCTATTATTTTTTTATTTTACTCGCTTTTTCCAAGTTAGAGCGAGGTTAACTGGACAGCTATTACTGTGCTGGTGTATTCAAATAGCAGTAGTTCGGCACTACTTGTTCTAGTGTAGTATCACAGTGTGCGAATAGACTTTGAAGTCAACAAGCACACCTCGTGACTCATGACTAGTCTCGCGCATGTGATGAGAGTTGTAAGCTCAGCCACACTTGTTGCCGTGTCGCAGCGGTCAAACAAAGCGCTGGAGGATTTGAGGCAGTGGCATCTGCTGCTGCAAAGAGCTGCCCATATATTGATACTGACAGCTTGCACTGCAGCGAACACGAAGTTACAATGTACTCAAACAGTGAAAATGGCGAATGTAAAAATTTATTTGGGACAAACACAAGGACAACACAATTGGTAAGCCAAAAAAAGTCATTCTTCCATTCCCTCGCCTTCCGCTTCTTCGTCGAACTCTCCCTCCTCGTCAGCCGTGGCGTCCTGGTACTGCTGGTATTCAGAGATGAGATCGTTCACGTTGCTCTCCGCCTCTGTGAACTCCATCTCGTCCATCCCCTCGCCCGTGTACCAGTGGAGGAACGCTTTCCTCCTGAACATCGCCACAAACTGTTCCGTCGTCCTTTTGAATATGCCTTGGATGGCTGTGGTGTTCCCGATGAACGTCGACGCTAACTTCAGCCCTCTCGGAGGAATGTCGCAAACTGCGAGTTTGACGTTGTTCGGGATCCATTCCACGAAGTACGTGCTGTTCTTGTTCTGGATGTTGACCAGCTGCTCGTCCACTTCCTTCGTGGACATTCGTCCTCTGAATATGGTCGCCACGGTGAGATAGCGGCCGTGTCGCGGATCACAGGCCGCCATCATGTTCTTGGCGTCGAACATTTGCAGCGTCAACTCCGGGACAGTGAGGGCTCTGTACTGTTGCCCCCCTCGTGACGTCAGCGGTGCGAAGCCGGGGACGTAAAAGTGCAGTCTGGGGAACGGCACCATGTTGACGGCCAGCTTCCTGAGGTCCGCGTTCAGCTGCCCCGGGAACCGCAGGCACGTCGTGATGCCGGACATGGTGGCGCACACCAGGTGGTTCAAGTCGCCGTACGTCGGCGTGGTCAGTTTCAACGTTCTGAAGCATATGTCGTACAGCGCCTCGTTGTCCAGACAGAACGTGTGGTCCGTGCTCTCGATCAGTTGGTTCATGGACAGCACCGTGTTGTACGGCTCCACGACGCAATCCGAGACGCGCATGCTCGGATACACGGTGAACGTCAATATGATCCTGTCGGGGTACTCCTCTCGAATCCTGTTGATGAGCAACGTGCCCAGGCCGGCACCGGTGCCGCCGCCCGTCGAGTGCTGCATCTGGAAGCCCTGAAGGCAGTCGCAGCCCTCCGCCTCCCGCCTGATCACGTCGAGGCAGGACTCAAGGATCTCGACTCCCTCGGTGTAGTGTCCGCGCGCCCAGTTGTTGGCGCCGCCGCCCTGGCCGTACACGAAGTTGTCGGGGCGGTAGAGGCAGCCGAAGGGGCCGGAGCGCACGGAGTCCATGGTGGCGGGCTTCAGGTCCATGAGCACGGTGCGCGGCACGTACTTGCCGCCGGCGGCCTCGTTGTAGTACACGTTGATGCGCTCCAGCTGCAGGTCAGAGTCGCCGTGGTACACGCCGCACGGGTCGATGCCGTGCTCGTCCGATATCACCTCCCAGAACTGAAACAGATTGCATTTATGTACAACGTTTTACCCTCACATATTCTACGCATTCAAGATTCAAAAGCGGATTAAGAATACACGTACCTTTCCACCGATCTGGTTCCCGCACGAACCGACCTGTAGGTTAATGATTTCCCTCATCTTGATAATTTATCTATTTCAGTTCCAGATACTTGATAATTTCTCGAAAACTCTTCAAAAATTGATCATAAAGTTGAATCTTAACATTAACTTATATCTAAGTTTTAAAAAAGTATAAAAAAATTGTGTAAATTCACACTGTGAGCATGACTCGGATTTCTGAAAAGTGAGGTTTTGAAACAATTGCTGACAAGGACGATTATTTGAATTGAAATTCTAGAAAAAGATTCAGATTTTGCAGTATTCTTTTATGCCAGTGAATATATTTTTGGAAAAAAACTACCAATTCATAAAAAATATTATTAATAATGATTAATTTGTTCTAAATCTCATTAAGTTAAACTTGATAAATCTTACTTTAGAAGTAAGAGGACAATATTGAAAGGAACTGTAAACTGCCATCTAACACAGTTTGTAAGAACTGTAATCAGGTTCGAGTTCTTTCGTTTTTCCAGTTTCAGTAACATTTCGTGTTTCACGACCGCAAGCAGTTCGCGCGTGCTCCAGCAGGCGGCGGTGGCGAGCGCCTGTCAAGGGGAGGCTTGTTTTGTTTTGCGGAGTGTCACTATTGTCATGGCGCTCGGTAGATATGTGAGCGAGGCACCGAGCCCGCATACAACAATGTAATCAGTGTAATAGTGTATGATGTAGTCGCGGTGGATGTGTCGGGAGTGTGTGGTGCGCGACTGTGGGCGGAGTGATGTCAGTGGGCGCCGGGAGCGCGCCAGCTGAGAGGAGACCAGCTTACTGCGAGGACAGCACCGACAGCGACAATGACACCGAGAGGAAGCGCCTGCTGCGGAGGATCTCCACCAGCAAGTGCGTCGGTAGACTGGTCAGTTCACTCATCCTTGTGATCATTTACTCCAGTGTAAAGCCTGGGCGTGAGCCACAGCTGTCAAACGAGCCAGGGGCGGGGAGGGGGGAGGGGGAGCCATGTGCCTGCCCTGGCGACCGCCGGGACTCGCGACATTACTTTACTTACATTATATTATAAAGTACACAGTACGGGGTACACCTAAGTCATCGATATGTGTGCCGAGATAAAGTAGCGAAGGCCTTTGACCTATTTCGCAGAATGGAAACTGGATCCCTGGGGGAGAATGCGGTGTGGGGTGGCCATGCATAGTGCGGGACACTGGCTTTGTTTACTATTGCATTGGTAGTTTAATGCAAAACACATTTATTCTGATAAAAAAATGGAGATGCCGCTTGTGTGTATATTCTCTAGAGACCCAAAACAAACGTTTTCGGCTGAGTTGATGTACGTATCTTTAGTACCTTTCTTACTTTTTTACATTGAACTAAACGAGCATTGAAATCCTAATAGGACCAAACAGGAAAATTTCCTATCCAAATAAAAAAAATCCAAAAAAAAATATAAACAAAGGAGATACATTCAACAGAATTAAGAACATCGCTTCTTTTTGTCGTTAAACAGCTAAACCTTTTTGAAAATAAATCTAAATGACCGTTTGATAAAATTACTTTAATTTTGATAATCAAATAAATAACCAGGTAAATGCTAAAAGTAGATAAGTACCGAATTAAAATAGAAAACTGGAGACCTTGTTCCAAAGAGCGTGTGATCTAACGAAACATGGTTAACCTTGTTTACCGAATGTTTTCTGGCAATGTTTGGCAAAATTTATGCACTGTAAAATGGGCACTGAATCAAGAACTTTCCACGTTAACTGTTAACGGTCACCTTTATCTGACCAACGAGGCGAACTCGTTAAACTTGTACTCGCAGTACTTGCAGTTGTACTCGATACTCATTGTTATTTTATGTTTTGAGTATGATGCATTTTATGTTATTTTAAGCATTTTGCTGATTGAAATATAATATACCTAGATGTACAGCCGTGTACATATTGGACGGCTAGCCGGACATTCGTAGTAAGCGAATAGAACATGCGGCTATCCGCAAATACACCCGCGTCCTGCGATAAGAAGTCCAAAGATCAGCGTAACCTTAAATCAAAAATTCCATCGAAGAACCCAATGCGTTCCTTATTTTACTTTCTGAAAACTAATTTCGTGCGTTAAGCCATTCGAAAACATCTCAAGAATGTGACTAAAAGCTAACGTTAAGAAATTTAAAAATTAACAGAATGGATATCCATAAGTATGTTTACATATATACGGGGCGTTTTTGTAGCCAAAAACATTGTATTTAGTTAATAAAATAGCGCTGAGTCACCCAATCTAAATACCGTTCCGCCACTCGTAGCTGTCCAAACATGCCTGAACTTGACGAAAATATCTGTAAACATATCACGTAGTCGGAGACAGGTGAATGTTAGTGAGACATTGTAGTCACCCTGTAGGAACATAATACAATGTATGTATTGTAAGCGAACGGTACGGACGTCCGTCTGTCAATCAAGGGACCCATCGCTTGTCCTACTTCAGTCTGTTTGTGTGGTCCCACTACTGTTCCATTAAGGCCGGCGGTCTGTCGAGAAAAAATTAGCGCTCAAATTGATGGAGTAGCGAACAGGACGCATTAACTATAATAAATAGCTTATAATACCTAGTGTATAGTTAATTTTTATATTTTTAGTTACTCTTAGTAGATATAATAAGTTGAGTAGGCACACTGTATTATATAATTTTTTTTTTCTTGTTATATTCTATATTGTTTGTTTTTCTTAATTCCAACATTTCAATCTATTTTATGGAGGTTGTTTACACGTTCTTATTTTTTGTTTTTTATGTAACTCGTTTTGTTTTTTGTGTAACCTATCACCTATCTAAATTATTAAACACCAGGGAAGGGAAACTAGCCACCACAACACAGGGTATCCTAGTGTGGGGCTAGTGGACACCTTTGGTAATGTGTTACTTAGTTAAGCAATCTTTGTTTTATATATTATTTTTTATGTTACCATGTACTACTTACTTGAATAAACTACCGTAGTGGGAGAAAGCATTTTACTTCACGAACAACTGTGTTTTCAAACTTCTGCCATCATTTATCTTTTTTAGAATAACATCTTTATTATAAATCGCCTCGTCGTAACTCGTTGGTTAGTTTATTGCGGGAATTTTCAAACTATTTTGGGTAAAATACACCTTTTCCAAAACGAACTTACAGATAGGTACTATAACAAGTACCTACCTCTGTAGCCATCTTAAAAGTTAAAAAAACTCATGTTATTAATAGGAGTAAATTTTTAAATCTTGTCGACCCCCAAAATGAGTTTTATTTTATGTAGATCCCGGGAAAGTAGTCTACATCCGATTTCGACCACTTTAAGAACCTCTGCACTCTGCATTTAGGAAAATATTTCCATTTTTTTTTTTTTTCTTAGTCTATACTGTCCCACTGCTGGGCAAAGACCTCCCCCATATCCTTCCATATGTCTCTGTCTTGCGCCGCCTCAGGCCAGCTTGTATTAATTTCCATTATAATTTCATAAAAACATCCTTCCATTAAGAAACGTGCCAGCTCTAAATAATACCCTAAACTTTAGCACTATAAAGTTTTTGTTACATTTTTGATGAGAAACATAATATATACGAGAGAAGAAAAACTTTCGTTACAAAGCCACTACGGGAGCTGTCTAATAAATCATGCAAAACTTTATCATTCGACTAGAGTTTCCACTTACGCATATTAGCCGATTGTCAACTTTATACCTTAAATGTGAAGGTTGATATTAGATCGTCTCAGTGGTAGCTGAAATTATGCGCGAGATAGCGGTTTCCCGCGGAAATGTCCCGATATCGGTCGCTACATGTGCGCCCTACTCATCCGTTTCAATCAATCATTGTCTTGTAGATGTGCTCGTGCCATTTTGTGCTCTAACACCTAGCTTTATGGTTTACAATTCTTTTGCAAATTAATTGAGCGTAAAATTGGGAAAAATAATATGTAGGGGTGATCTGATAGGGTACATAGCTGTTTGCAGAGATTGTGATTGTTTCAAGACTTTGAAGAATTCACGAGTCTCAGTTCTTACCTCAGCTAGTTCAGGCCAGTACCTACCTTCTTGACTATAGAAATATCTTCAATTTCCTTATCTGAAGTAACACTATACATAAGAGACGGGATATCTAAAAACGCAGCACCAAATTCTGATAATATTATAAAAGTAAAAGTATGCATGTCTCATTTGTCACCTCTTCATGTCTAAACGGCTGAACCTATCTGAAATTTGATTGGTTTATGCCTCGGAATAACATACAGGCTACTTTTAGGCGGGACCCACTGGGCATAGCTATTACGTACTTAATAGTTTAAAATAATTGGTCAAAGGCGATCCAAGAGCCTCAGATACTCAGATGCCAGACTACAGCCTCCAATATAAACTGACAAAGTTACAAACTACTCTGAACAGGTGAGTTAATTAAATACCAGCTTTAACTTGATAACTGTTGTAATTATACTGAGATACCCGCATAACTTGCGAGATGGAAGGGATCGCTTGCTTTACGCACTCTACTTGAAACTTTAAAGTTTGATGTACCTATATAAATATCGCAGGAACATTGTGAGATCAATCTAGTTAGACTATAAACTGTCATCTTAATATTATAAACGTGAAAGTTTGTAAGAATGTTTGGATGTCTGGATGTATGTTTGTTACTCTTTCACGCCTAAACGAGTGGGCCGATTGAGCTGAAATTTGAAATAGAAAGACTTTGACCCTGGAATAACACATAGGCTACAGCGGGAAAACCGCTGATAAATAAAACCGAAAATAAAATTGACAATATACCTAATGCTCAAACTTATACTAACCTAAAAAAAGTTTACAAACTAAGTTAGCCGATAGTTTACTGCCTTTTATCGCCCGAGAAATATTGAATTCTAAGATTGGATATGCCGTCATCATTAACAAATCCAATATTATGAATTCTAAGATTGGATTTGTTAATGATGACGGCCCAGCATAGCCGTAGCACATTTTATATGGTGGTAGTGGTTATCTATGGTCATTTGATTACTATACATATATTACCGGACTATAGGTATGTGTAAAACCGAAAACGGACACAACTACTAATTTAACTAGAAGTTTGAATAAAATCATTTCTGTTCAAGACATTAAGCTCGGGAAGGGAAGGCATTTTAAAATTAGATTTGTCAAGGTTTCAGCACTAATTCTTTGTAGTGAGATAAAAGGCAATAAAAGTAGGTGCGTCCTTCGTAGAGGACGAAGCTTAATTACTCTTGTATTTCACCTGTCGCTTGCACGAGACAGTTTTTATCAGAACGTTTTAAATTAGAATTCGGAAGTGTGTTCCGGCGCAGGCTGTGGCCACTGAGGAAACTCAATTTGACACATTTCTTCGAAAAAAATCTGCCATTTTCTACAGTAAAGGGATTAGTCCAAAATTTAATATTTCTTGAGTGAAAGGGGTGTATAAATTTGTTTATAAGTAAAGTTTTATTATTTTAATAACACGCTACACCTATTTTAATCTAAATTTTTAATGCATAAAAGCAGTTGTAAGAGTTTTTACAGATAAAGTCTTTATTAAAAACAAAGCTTAAAAAGCCTTTTTGTTCAAAACGTCAAGCGAGTCACGGGCGGAGCTCGAGGCAAAATCTCAAAATTCGTCTCACCGTGTTCTAATTACAGAATTAACTGAAATCAAAGAGTACCTACAACGTGTACTAGATGTAGGTACCTTAAGATTAGATAACACTTTATTGAAAGAACAATTGGACGTAGTTTTGCAAACGAGAACCAACCCACATTTTGGCCGAAATTGAGTTATATATGCAATTTGTTTTCTAAGCGTATGCTTTATCTCCTCAGAAAACATTGTGTCTATGATATTAAGCCAAGCCAGAGAAAAGGACAGTCGACTAGGGTACCAACCCAAAATAGCGACACATTTCAAAAGCAAAACAGACCTATGTCACACGGTACCCATGTATCTCCTTAATTTTCATTACGCAAAATAGAACTAAGCCACATGGTTCCCACAATATTTTTATTTTAACCAAAATTAGTTTGTATTTTTTTGTTAAAGGGAACCATGATAGCTTGGTTCTATTTTGTAAATCAAATAAAATAGCATATAAAATAACCAAGAAGTTTAGTTCCATTGAGTTAATTGGACGTAGTTTTGCAAACTAGAACCAACCCACAAAAAGTCACTTTCGAGAAATTTCGATTTTTGTTTCTAAAGTGTGTAGAAATAGATAATCAAGTTATTTGAGAATAAAAACTTTACAGCGCTTAGTGAAGCATATATGACGGTATATTGAAACATGATTATTATATTTTTTCTTTGATTAACTATTTTTATTTTGATTTAAAAACCTGATGGTTCCTTATTGAAAAAATACTGTACTGTAGGTTGGTTCTTTATAGCAATATGTCGAGTTTTCACAATAAAAAGGATATAGGATGGATTTAATCAAAATAATGTATTTTTATTTATTTAAAATTATATTTTAATAAAAATAGGACAAACATACGTAGGCACCAGTTTTACAATAAAAACCCAACTACTCACAACGAGCAAAAGATTTTTTCATTTACCCTCCTCCATCATCTGCTAATCACTATCGCCCACTTCTACTTCAAAATCAGCTTCTCCAGAAAACCCATCAATGTCATCTTCAACAGTTCCATTTCCGGTAAATTTTTTGTAAAAGTCTTGTGCATCTTGGGGGATGAGATGCATCAAGCTTTTTAAGTCATTTAACTTCGCTTGAGGGATGGGCTTTCCATTAGGCCAAAGCAGATCCATTAGTTCTTTGGTTAATGGGCCTGTATTCCCTTTTAAAATTTTCTTTAAATTTACTTCTATGTAGTCATCATCCAAGTTACATCTCATAAAAATTGAGAAGTCGTCTTCTTTTCTCATCATGATTTCTTTAGTATTAAGCCAAGATTCCTTGGTGCCATCTGTGGCTTTTTTTCTGTTGGTTATTCTCTTTTCCAAGTTAGTGCATGACAAGAAATCTTCTTTTTTCATTCTTTGTACTTGCATTGGTTTATATTTTTTCCAAGTTTCCATTATTCGCATATGGATTATATGCGAATAAAGCCCATTGCAATCTTCGGGTTGAAGGAGAAGCGGGTAGGGGAGCTCAAGAAGTAGGATCCTGTATTCTTAAACATGTAAATGAGAGGGAAAACAGGCCCATTGACCAAAGAACTAATGGATCTGCTTTGGCCTAATGGAAAGCCCATCCCTCAAGCGAAGTTAAATGACTTAAAAAGCTTGATGCATCTCATCCCCCAAGATGCACAAGACTTTTACAAAAAATTTACCGGAAATGGAACTGTTGAAGATGACATTGATGGGTTTTCTGGAGAAGCTGATTTTGAAGTAGAAGTGGGCGATAGTGATTAGCAGATGATGGAGGAGGGTAAATGAAAAAATCTTTTGCTCGTTGTGAGTAGTTGGGTTTTTATTGTAAAACTGGTACCTACGTATGTTTGTCCTATTTTTATTAAAATATAATTTTAAATAAATAAAAATACATTATTTTGATTAAATCCATCCTAAATCCTTTTTATTGTGAAAACTCGACATATTGCTATAAAGAACCAACCTACAGTACAGTATTTTTTCAATAAGGAACCATCAGGTTTTAAATCAAAATAAATACTTAATCAAAGAAAAAATCTAATAATCATGTTTCAATATACCGTCATATATGCTTCACTAAGCACTGTAAAGTTTTTGTTCTCAAATAACTTGATTATCTATTACTACACACTTTAGAAACAAAAATCGAAATTTCTCGAAAGTGACTTTTTGTGGGTTGGTTCTAGTTTGCAAAACTACGTCCAATTATATACAGGGTAATTATTAATACAGGGCTAGGCAGCCAACATCATAAACAACTACATGTGATATGTATCTTTTGATATATTGTCACATTTTATTTTCATACGAAAATATATTACCTATTGTTCAGAGCATTTCAATTTTTATTATTTTATTTAGTCTATGCCACGTGTTGTGCCGACCCTACCTAGTGTGGGATAAGGGCAGGAAGAAGAAGAAGAGTCTATGCCACCCCACTACTGGGCAAAGACCTCTCCCAAGTCTCTCTACGTATATCTGTCCGTATATATGTAGTATCGTCTCTATACTGTGCGACCTCATTCAGATGGAGAATTAAATTGATATTTATTTGTAATCAACATCGTTGTGTTTGATATCAATGTGTGTTACCGGTGATGACTTACGGCACCGAAACGTGGTCCTTTACTATTGGCCTCATCTCGAAGCTCAAAGTCGCACAGCGTGCTATGGAAAGGGCTATGCTCGGGGTTTCTCTACGTGATCGAATCAGAAATGAAGAGATCCGTAGGCGAACTAAAGTCACCGACATAGCCAAGCGGATTAGCAAGCTGAAGTGGCAATGGGCAGGCCACATAGCGCGGAAAGCGGATGGCCGATGGGGTCGAAGTGTGCTCGAGTGGAGACCACGGACTAGCAAACGCAGCGTAGGACGTCCACCCACAAGGTGGACAGACGACCTTATAAAGGTCGCCGGAAGACGCTGGATGCAGGTCGCTTCCAACCGGTACATATTATGGAAGTCCAAAGGGGAGGCCTATGTTCAGCTGTGGACGTCTTACGGCTGAGATGATGATAATGATGATGATTTATTTGTAAAATGTAACAAATTATCAAAAGCCACATATCACATGTTGTTATTTATGTTGTTTTTTTATACTAAATAGGCCTACGTTTGACCACATCCCACCTGATGGAAAGTTGATGTAAGCTGCTTGGTCCTGTAAGGTTGTAGATTGTAGGTGTTTTAAAAATAACCCTGTAGGTACCTATAGAAGAAGTTAGAGCTGTTATTGAAGTGAATGTTTGTTTGTTTTTTTTATTTTTTTATAAATGACCTATGCTGTTGGTCTCAGATTAAGATCTACAGCTTTACCGACGTGTGGTGAGCGCAGGAGGCACTCGACCCAAAGGTTTTTGTGGGCGACTAGCTCAAGGTGTTTGTTTGTGTTGCAGCCAGTGGTCAAGGAGGGGTACCTGATGAAGCAGACGCGCAGCTTCCAGCGCTGGCAGCGGCGCTACTTCCGACTGCGCGGGCGCACGCTCTACTATGCCAAGGAGAAGGACGTGAGTTGTACTAGCATTCACTTTCATTTATATTAACTGTAACGACAAGAGGCCGTGAGTTATACCGTCATTCACTTTATTTTACACTTATAAATAAATAAAATAATTAATAAAAATATTTATATAATAAATGTTATTAAAAAAATTATAAATAGGTATTAATTAATTAATAATTTTAATAATTATTTATTTTATCTATTAATATATTTATTTTTATTAATTTATACCGTCATTCACTTTATTTTACACTTATGCAATACTAGAGTATGCTCGCGGCTTTCTCGTGTCGTGGCAAACTCCTGTCTAAGCGGAGACTCACCTCAATTTTCTTCCAAATCAAATAAAATTAAATAAAACATTTAGTTGCCTAATATTACAAAAATAATCCCAAATTTCAACTCAATCTGTAAGTCCACCCAGTTGTTCTTTGATACATAGGTCAGTCATGCTTCTCTTTTTGGACCACGAGTCATAAAATAAATTGCAGAAATATAAATATTATGACAGGTCGACCACGAGATATATATTTTCTTACCCGCGGTACACATAGGTGTACTAACCAGGTCAATAGCGTATATTTAGATTAATAACAAGGTACCTCTTTAGCTCCTTAACTTATTATAACGAACCAAAACTCTTATTATTTGTGTGCTACAGTGCTACGAAACGTAGCGTTTGGGTGCTACGAAATTGTAGACCCTCTACGAAAACACCTTTACAAGTTTTAAGTATTACTGTAGATATAATCATATTATGTGACTGTAGAAGTGAATTTATTCTTCTTCTAGATTAACCTCCGTATTTTTATTCCTGTCCACACCCTTGACTCAATCATATTTGAGGAAAAGGGTATTCGAAATTCCAAAAAAATGGTCGTGAAGACGCCATCTTTTCGACTGTGAGGTTACGGAGAGGGCGAAGACATAACTAAAAATGTTGGATAAGTTTCACCGTCTTCGACAGTTTTTAGGTCAACCGGTCGCCTTTAGGCCTTTGACCACGATCAAGTCAAAGGCAAAAATACATACATACCTAAAAAAAACTAAAGTGCTGCTAACTGGTTTTGTAACACTTGGCATACCGCGTCAGTGTCCACCTCGGGGTCTCGGATGTATGGAGACAGTTTAATATTCCTGAATGACGTAACTGGAGCATCGCTGTAGCCAGACCTAGCGGCAGACATTCACTTTTAAATTACACGTATTCAGTCATTTTATTTATTTGAAATCTTGTTTCAAAATGCAGTCTGTGACATTACTGGTTGATTTCACTTTTTTTTACTATCGGCTAAAATATAAACGGACAACAACATAAGTAACACAAACAACTCAATATAAGTTAATATTTGTCGCATTAGCACTGCTAAATAATGTCTTTCCAAAAGCATTTCCGTATGATGCGCCCCTAAAACTAAAGATTAAAATTTGAAATGAATAATTTATTGATCCCATTGAAATTAATTCTTGACAAACAATTTAATTGTTTCCTTATTTCACCAATATAGAGTAATGCCGACCCTAAAATGTCTCTTTGTCAATCGCATCCTCTGTCAATCTGTCCCTGACGACGAATCCTTCTATTAAAATAGATTTACTACAGCCTCACTATTAACTATAAGTTAGATGTATTGAGGTTCCCGCGCTTCCGTTCCCGCCGAAACCTCCTTAAATACCCAAGTCCTGAATATTTTAACCCTCCGAATGCCTCGCCTCGTAAACTCCGACCACGATCTTGATTAACTTTCCCGAAGGCGCTGGTCGCTACGTGCAAGGAAGTTTTTACGTCTACTCAGTGTAGTGAAACGTGTAGTTCCACCTTTTTCCACTCGTCATTAATATCGTGTTCGGGTTGTAGGTGGCATGAGACATGGCGGGAACCCTCCACATTAGCCAGAACAAGCTGTTCATACCGAAACGTGATAAGGACGGAATGTCATCCTCCAAACGAGCATTTCCATCTCGCTCCGTCACCGAAGGCTTCACGGCTGATTGTACCGTGTTGGAGAGAGATGGCGACAGTCGTTCGATGTTGTCTCGTTTATCTGAGCCGTAATAACTGTTTCGTACCTGCCGAGACCGCTGGGCGCCGCACGCCGCCTCTGCTGAAATCCAGGAGGACGACTCAGTCGCGCGGCAGGCGCCGTCACCAACGGACGTGTGATCCGCGTCGCCTAGAACCACCTCCCGTGCGATCACTTACATGATAATCATTAATGAAAACGCATTTAAAACTTTTCAAACTTATTAACTATCGCCTTATAAACGTACGCGTGTGTATCTCGTGCCTTGACTGTGTGTGTTGTGTGTCGTTTCGTTTCTGTACCTTTGAACTGAACTGACCTGGTTTTTATTTTGAAACTGTTGCACAATTCCGTGGTGTGCAGTCAGCTTGCGATGTAAGTAACGTTATTTAATCTATTTACGTGATTTTTGAGATGAACTTTTCAGATGCATTGAAAAATAATATTCAAAATTAAAGAACACTGCGATATAATTGCTAAGTTCAAAGCCTAAATCTTGATTACGAATAAATGCAGCTTATCTAGCTTGCACATACTCGTAATAATATTTACCTAAATCTATTTAGTACACAATCATCTTAATCAGATCTGTAATTTAATTTAATTTAAACAAAAAGTGAGTTAATTTGCGTAACCCAACGCTAAGTTTAGAAGCAATTCCTAGAAAACCCTGTTCATTCATTCGAAACTTTGTAAAAAAGTTTATACTCGCGGCTTTACCCGCGTGGCAAAATTCCTTCCTTAGCAGAGGTCTACGTCATTAAACCTATCTGTATTCAAAAATTTAACTTCTACCTTTATGCAGCAGTATCAGTTTGGCCTGTACGTTGATTAGTAACTTTTTTAAAATTTATGATTCGTTATAGTTTAGCTTACGATTTCGCGTGATGTTTGCTGACGATGCTACCATCTAGCAAAGTAAACCAAGAAGACGGGATAAATCCCCTCGCTTTTCTTTTATATATTTATATAGTAAAACATGTAATATTGTGTACTGTAGTGTAATGATAATGTTTATAAAGTGCGCCGTGAATCTGTCGAAGCCGCAGTTAAAATTCCGCCCATGTCGATAACCCGCTGTCAGATTGTTATTGTTATAAATAGCTTGTTGCTGGTGTTTGCACCTTTATTAGGTTCCATTAGGGTTTACATGCCGTTAAACAGGTAAAACCATGACATGAGTACTATTTAAAAGGGAAGAAATAAATTTATTTGTTTTGTGGACACATTATTTTTTGTTAGAGACAAATGTAGAAATAGGCCAACCTGATGAGGAGCGGTTACCATCGCCTTTACACGTCAGCGACATTAGCAGCGGTATTGCCGACATCTTCTGAGCAGAGTTAATTCCTCCCTTCATTAAACACTGGCACTGTGTCCAGTAAAGGTAATCATAATGCTTACCACAGGGCACCTGGTTTGATAGTCTTAATCAATAAAGTTCATAAAAAATACCTATACAATGAAAATTAAATTTTAACGAAAAAGGCCACACGTCTGGGCCCATAATCTGAACGACCTTAACTTTAAATGTTACTAACCAACAAAAATAAACTTCCACGAAGGAGTGTCCTATACGTCACATGTACAATATATTATGCCTTAACTTCTCCCCCTTTGATGTGTCACCAATGTAAATAATAAAAATAACTTTCCTTTCATCCGTACAAGGGTGGATTATAATATATTATTATACGCTTATTTAGAGCTGAAAAGTCATAACGGTCACATTATACTCTATTTGGTTAAGATTAAAAGCTAAATAATAAATAATTATAGTTAGGACTATTTAACTAATCTGGGAGGGGGTGCTTGAAAATATTTGGATGAACTGTGTGAAAGAGGATATGCGTGCTAGGGAGTGGATATGACGAATGATAGAACAGAATGGAGAGGAAAAACGTGTTGTGCCGACCTTACCTAGTGTGGGATAAGGGCAGGAAGATGATGATGATAGTTAGCATTATTTACCAATTACTATTATATTGTAATAATTTAAAGGAGTGACTTTGTTATTGAAGGACAGCCCCTTTTTGTGAAAATCTTCGCTTGAAGTGTCAAATTCTTAAAACAAATAAAAGGACAAAGGCACTTTTTGAATGGAGCATCGGCATTATTATACACGACATAATATTATTTATTATAATTTTAATATTATTATGTAGGTGTATGTCATATAGCTAGCAAACCGTCAAATTTAATAGTGAACGCCGGAACAATTACTTAAACGTCGGAACATAAAAATGTGCGCAAAGAGTGGACAAACTTTCTGTTATATCCATGTAGCTTATCTGCATTTTTAAATTAATTTTTTAACAAGCATTACACGTATTTTTCTAACGATCACTGCAACACCCAAATCACTTCTATTTTCACAATAAACAACAGATTGGTTCAATTTAAATGTCAAAGATAACAGTGTAACTCTAAACGTTAAAACAACAAACTATTTATGTAACCAACCCGTTTATAAACGGTTCAGTTCTAGTTAGACGAATTTATTGTCTTAATTTGAAGACAACATCGGAAATCTGCTCGGATTACCAATTATATTTGAAAATGTTAAAAACCAGCGTTTTCTGGAGATTAATGATCTGACGAATAATTTATGGACGGACAAGAAAAATGGAGCCCTCGAGATGAATGAGTGAATTATGTACACGACCGCAATATCGGGGGTAATTAAGGTACTCAGCCAAAAACCTACATTTATCTGGAATAAAAACAATAAGAAAGAGTGTTTTTAAACAACAAATAATAAAATACAGCCTATACCTACTTACATAAATTATAGCATACAAAAAGGAAATCTAAAACTATACTGATTGATTCTAGGCAAAAGGTTTGTTCAGCTTTATTCTGGTAGGATGCTTAACGCTGATTTTCAGTATAAGTCTTTAAGAACTTTTCTATTGTACACTAGAAACTGCGATATATTTATCTTTTAATTTTATAATATAGTTTTATCCTTTCCTATCCCATAATACCAATATAATAAATTTACGATCCACTATTTACATAATTACATTACCCAACATTACGCATAATGTCGTCAAAAAACATTATCGTAGCCCCTTTGAAGATAATTTAATATTATTAATTGTGATTATCATAAAAATCTAAAAGCTTTACTCGGTAATGTGAATGGATCAAAAGATTACGCTTTTACGTATTAAAATAAAGGAGACAAAATAATATTATTTTGTTATGAAGCCCTTTTTTTATTTATGTAATGTAACAGTATTATAATAAAACGGCACAATGTTTAGTGAAGATAGGAAGATATTTACCCTGCCTACTTCACCAGCAACGCATCAGCTTTATGGTGCTCACAGATCTATCCGCATCGATCGCGCTGAAAGAATTGTATAGGAAATCTTCTTCCGATTCGGACGATTCGATTCCGGCAAGTGTGCGAGGTTTTATGACATTTCATATACCTAAAGAATACAAAATTCGATTCCTTCAGCGCAGTCGATGCGGATAGATGTGCTTTCACCATTAACAATAATAATATTTTTTTACACCAGAATAATTCACAGTACACCCCGCACACGGTCAATATTATTAACATTACGTACAATTTTGACAATATTATTGCTTGTGTGCGGTGTCGCTAATACCACTCACCTTTTGGCGGGCTGCGTGCTAGTGTGTCGATCTCTAACATAAAAAATACGAGTAAAAATATATAATTAAAATGAAAATTTTCACGAGATTGAAACTTATTGCCACAATAAATTTTGTTCACTTAAAATAAAGATAAACTTGAACAATTCTTTTGACTGAGTTCCCGTGGGATTTTTGAGAATTTTTGTTTAAAAGAAATCCTCTTCAGGCCTTGTGTCAGGCAATTTCGCATTGTCTGTCAGTCAATTCAGATATAAGACAAAGGCTTTTGCTAATAAAGATAAGCTTATTAATTAGGCTGAGGAATAATTCCAATGAAGTGAATTATAAAAAAAATTACCTGTTTTAAACTCGCTTTCACGAGCCGAGGTAGAGACGCATATTTTAATTAAACAGCTCTATTAATTTCAATAAAAATGAGAATAAAAAGTGCCTATTGTCCATTGAAACAATATAAGAATTACAAATCAGTTCAGGCCTAAGAACTAGTAGGTTGATTACCTTCTAGTTCTTATATATTCTATAAATATTATATACCTACTAACTAACAAACACCATTGTTCTCTTTTCTGAGTGATTTCTTGTCATGGCTGAAGCACGGATATAGATATTACTTATTATAAATACATAAAATACGAGAAGAATTTACAATTCCTTTTATGGATTAACTTAAAAATAGCTTGTTAATAACATCGTTCATAGCTAACAAACATGTATACGAATAGCTAAATTATAATAGGTATTATTATTCGACAACGCTTTGTCTCATGTTCCCACCGACGCAACACAACTATTTGCTATGTACATATATATATACGTACCTACATACTTGTAATTTCGGGAAATCGACTAGCAATATAATATTATATTATATATTAGGCAGGCGGGATCTTATATCAAACGTAAGCTCCTATTAAATCTTATATTGCGGCTTTGAGCGATATTAAAATTATTCGAACGCACGAGATTAGTCGACATTATTATGATGTTCATTTTTGAACTTTAGGTTGGCGTATCAGATAGTGAATAAAAAATATAACACCTAATTCGGTTTGGGATTAACTTACTATTAAGGGTGGTGCCACACTACTGTTTCTCGACCCTAGACACACCACACCACTTTAAGCTATTTTTTGAATAATATTATTGACACTTCGTGCGAATTGGAACGCCGACTTTTCATTGTCAAGTGTTACAGCATATTTTGGTCCTTTAAAAGTAGAAGACATTTTTTATTCAAAATTTCTATTCATTTCTGTGCGGTTTTTACTTTCTAAGAAATTCCCAAAATGTAATATCCTAAAATAATCCCTCATAAATATTGTTTACCTATATCATACGTGATTTATTTCTACTTCAAAGCAAAGCAACGGTTGCCCATTTACACTGAAAAGTATATATGTTTAGTGGCGCTTTTAGGTTTCCATTTGGCAGATTTATAAACGTAGAAAGGTCGAGCCGAAGGTACCATTTGCTGACATAAATCACCGCCGCTACGGACATATCATTTTACCTAAATTTAGAGTTATTCATACGTCTAAGATTTATTATTATTCAATTTTGATGAAAAAAACCGATACCGAAATTATTTGACTATTTTTTTGCGAAAAATCGAAAAATTACTTCTCTATTTTTAAAGTACCTATAGGTACATAATATTTGTAAAAATTCTAATGATTATTAAAATTCAATTAAATATCATACGTTTGGTTTGATATTATTAAATGTCCAACAAACTACATGTGAATTGAGAACCTCCGTCTTCTTTCTTTGTCAGTTATTAAAGCATAATGTAAAACCGTTGTTCTCGTATAACAACGTTAATACCTCCCTGTTGCTCAGTAATTAGAACGTTAATTATAACTCGTAATTAATAATTGTGATGAGCCAACCGAAACAATCTAGGCGCTCATTATTCATTTTATAATGCCGAAGATAATAACTGTTTTAAACAAAAATTATTACACGACTTTCAAGATGTATTTCGGTAAATTTATATTACTTGGAAACCAAAATGTGTTCATTACTCATTCGCCTGAGGCTCGCTGTTGCTGAAAATGTGAATAAACTTGGAATAATATGGCGATATTAAATAATAAGTATCATTTCAATTAAAGTGGTTTTACCGAAACTTGAACGTTGGATCTTATTTGTATGTAGGTGCGGCCAGGGGCTTTTTTCGCTCAAAAGTATTTCAGGATCGGATCTTTTTATCAAAATATACGAATAAACTATTTGTATACTAACTACATAATATGTTCACAGTTTTACCAATTACAATATACTTAAAATTTCTTCAGTACCTACCTAATATTTGATAATATTAGGTAGGTACTGAAGAAATTTTAAGATAATGATGATGATGATTTTGGGATAATGATTTATCCCAAGCAGAAATCCTACTTCTCACTAATGTCATAAACGTGAATGTTTGTTTATAGTGGCTATGTTACCTCCTAAACAGCAGAACCGATTTAGTTTAAATTTAGTATTATACATAGCTTAAACGCTGGAATTATACCATAGGTTTTACTTTTCAGCGGGTAAAATCGCCGAGCACAGCCAGTTCAGCAATATTCTAGTGACGTGAGCTTGTTTAATGCAAAGCTTTTAAAAGTGTTTTCATACGAGCACGAATATTTTTGCGGTTCATTTGCCCTCACCTTTATGTGCATTCTCTACATTAATTCTGCAAACTATTGCAACTAAAAGCATTGTTAGTGTAGAAATAATCACGACAGAATGCCTTTGTTCTATTATTATAATAAACGCTAGCTGTGTCCAGCGGTTTCACTCGCAAACAGTTGCTTTATTTTAGTTTATTTAAGTTAAGGAATAACAAACAGCACTCATATGTAAAAACTTTTAGCTTTTAAAACTGACATTTTTTATAAGCAAATGAAATAAAAAAAATATTAAAATGACTTTAAACTCCTTTTTGCTTTCACTTTCGCTTTGACTAGGTTAGTCGCACGTAATTCATATTTTTAAAACAGTTTGATCAATTTGTATGGGGTGTATCCCATTTTTAACAAAAAATATAAATCGGTTCAGATATCTCCAAGAAATCGATAAACACGCCCAAAAATATTTCGACGAAAGAACCTGTCTTTCCTTTTTACAAGCTTTTATTTACTTTTACTTGTCTGTTGTCAGTTTGTCTGTAATCAAATCTTGCAAGTTAAATTTGATCCACTTCCCGGTTTCCGATTGAGCTGAAATTTTGCATACATGTATAAATCGGATGACAATGCAATAATATTATGACATTGAGCTGATCTGATGACGGAGCTGGAAGGTGGCCATGAAACTCCGTAATTAAAAGACGCAACTCCACCGAGTTTGGGCTCATTCGATTCGTCTTGACGAGTGCTTTGGTGCTAGATGGCTATAATAATAAAAGCTTGTTATAAAAAAAGTTTTTTAAAATTTTCACTTGTTATGTCTGTTAAAATAGAAAAGCGTTTAATTTCTCTTTATAACTTCAGTGGTATTTCATGTGAAGACTAACATTATCGGCTTTGCATAAATTGAGCAAGATTTGGAAGTTGAATTGTGTTAGATCATTGTTTGGTTTGACTCCAGAACAAACACTTTTGATGAATTCATTTTTAACATCGGCTTTGGATCATAAATATTCAAATTGATCATAAATACACATTACAAGCTTATTTATTAGTTTAATTAAGTTTTTTATTTATGAAGTACCAGATTAAAATCATGGTTGATTAGTCATGATTTTATTGAATTTTGCGATTTTATTTATTTTAAGTTTACAATAACGTTAGGAACTAGCACTATTAATAAAATTAAAAATATAATATCTTACTAAAAATCTAGTGAGTTTGCCCTCATTGAGATTTTTCTTTGACAATAAAGCGACTTATGTATATTACAAACCAATAACGAAACAATAGAAAAACATGTACTGTAGATCGGCTATATGCCATTTCGCAGAACTTAGGCATCAGTATGTACTTTTATTTAATACATAATATATGAATTACTAGCTGTGCCATTAACTGTTTAACCCGTTTAAAAGTAAATGTACGGAATGCAGGCTCTTACGGAATTTCAAGACTACAACGGTCATCCCATATATTCTCAAAAGTAGAATGTGTGGGATAACAGCTGTATGTAGTATGTACTAGACATTACTACAAGATCCAGAAAGCCTTGTTAAAAGGGTTAGCTGTTTAAACATGTAAGAGGTTATTTATACATCCATAGATCTATCTGTCCTGGCTTTCGTAAGATGAAATGTTTTTGTACCAAATGAGAGAGTAAAGTAAATGTGTTCACAATGAAGTGGTCGATCGATCGTCGAGCGTCCTCAGCGACAATAATGGCGAAGAAATTGAAGCCGCAGCTTGAGGGCCCTCGAGGTTCCGTCGACACCTGCCAGAGGTAGCTTCTACTGCATCTATAAATATATCTACTAGAACGTAAGGAGTAAGGTGTTCTTCAAGAATACTTAACTGGCAAGTTATAATTGTTTTTTTATCCATTGAGTAAGAGGTGAGAAAAAGCGTTTTGATTCAACTTTTTTAATATAAGAACTGATTGCATTTAGAACAATTTCCCGTCATACGTGTTTCCCGAGCGATACAACTTGGGAATCTTTAAGGCACGAGTGAATGAGACACGAGCACGAGTGTGTGGGCACGAGTGTGTGGGCACGAGGGTGTGAGTGGTGGGGTGAGCTTTCTAGGCATCTTACGTGATTCATTACCGCATTTGCACAATCGGTCAGGTTGGGCATAAGTTGTGTGGTCAACCTTTTTGTTGCAGTTCCATATAGCTTCTGCATAGCATGCAACATAATCCAACGATCCACGGCTTTACGTGCTTCCCGAAACAGGGTAACATCCTGGCGAAAATTATATAAATATTTTTTTTACTCAGTTATTGTCGTGTCATCTTAAAACCAGCATCGCTTTGTATTACTTTTGTAAATTTAAAAGCCAAATTAATTGAAAGACTGATAAGAGTGAAATTTACGTAGTACAACAATAATTTGAATGAATATGAGGAGCGTGACTGCGACAAGGTCGGGCCGCTTTGGGACTTCGTTTGACTTTATATAATTGCTTTTATAATACCAAATCAATTAAGTTATTGTCATTACTTCCAACGTCAGTTACGTTTCCTTCTGTCTGGATATCTTAAATATTAATCATCGTTTTTGATAATTAAAAACATAGTACAGTAATCTACTCGTATATCATATGAAGTAGTAATTAAGCGAAAATCTACCCATAATATCTTTCTTTTTGAAGTTATCTTTTTTAGGGTACCATTTTAGATGTTTTTAAACCTGATATCCTTCAAGTAAAATATAAAGTGGTTAGGTATTATCATTATTTTTAAATAGACCCAGAATGTTACAAACAGACGGCCTGCTTGATGGTAAGCGGTTACCGTCACTTCTAGGCGTATTCAACACTAGTAATATTGCCGTAAAGTTTTCGATTAACTAGGCGGAGTAAACTCCTCTCATGTGTTTAATTAAAAGTCATAAAAAACTAATACACATTTAACAATGTATAATATCAGCAGGAAGTGGTAACCGCGACCTATATTGGAATAAAAACTTTCAAACCACCCAGTGACCACTGCACCAGCTACACTGTGCGACTCATTTCATGCCTCTATAGAGTGCATTCAACACTATTCAATGGATGAATGGAGGCTTTTGCGGGATATATGACCGACGTTAAAAGCAGGTTTCGCTTCGTCACAATAACATTATGAATTTGAAAGTAACACTGGTACAAACTATTGCGGGTCGCACCACAATGCATTGTATAACAAAAATGTTCTTGCATCACTTTTTTACATTTGATATCACACACTACAAATGTCGCACCTGAATACATTACCTATCCATCTTTGTTTTGACTCTGGGAAAAAAAGCTTTACGCCTACTACATTATTCATCTGTAGTGCGCGTTAGTTCAAATCAAATGTACGCAACTGATTGTTGTGCGGTGCGTTATGGTGCAGCATGCTGCAATTTGTGTCAGCTTTAATGTGCATATTACCTCTATATTTGTCACTTTTATCACTGACTACACTACAAAGTGTATAATGTGTTGTTTTTGATTGAGTTAATTGATTGTCCGTAATATTTGTTAAAATTTAATAGTTATTATATTATGTTAGTTATATATTGTTTAGTGATAAAGACTAAAGAGTTAGTTTGATGCGCTGAGCTATTTTTCTTTCCACATTCGCCACATATTGCAAGATAGAAAAAATGTTTTCCTAGAGACTTTTCCAAAGTAATCAAAAATCAGTTAAGATTGAACTATAAATATACCTAATGATAATGTTCCGTCCGATATTGTTTGATAATATAAAATGTGCGATCAGTTTAACGACGCCATTATGAGAGCAATGATCGTAACCAGTGTATAACTGCATGGCGTGATAACCGCCAAGATTGACGCCCGACGGATTAGCAGTTTTATTACAATAACTAGCTAATACACGCCGTATCACATCTTAACAATAGAATAGAATAACAATTTAAAAAATAATAACTGGGGTTTATACTCCAACAGAACAGGTTACCCTAATTACACTGTCAGAGTCAAATCACAATTTGTAGTTGTGTGGCGAACCTGTGTGTTGCAGTTTCAGGTCGCCGAGATTCCTACAAGGCCTGCAACATGACCTAACGACTGCCTCCTACATATCTTATAGGAAACAGCCGGGACTTACAGTTTTACGTGTTTTCTGAAACATGGTAGCGTCCAGGCGAAAATCGTTACTAAAGAATTCGGAAGAATTGGATTAGCAGATTTCAATTTGATTTTTGATGGAAATCAAATTATATTTAAACAATTTCAAAATCCGGATCGAGCGCAAGTGTAATAAAGGCTCTGTAAGTAGGCTGCGTGGGTCTTCAAAAGGCTCTTAGCGTGCAAGCAAGAGGCTATTATCTCAGATGCGTTTCTTTAACGATCCGAGTTATATAAAGCCACAGTAACTATCGCAACGATATCTGGTTTCCAATTAAACGTAGACAGGCATCTTACATCCGAGCCTCACTCATTATGGTTTTTTTTTAGTTTATAATGAGTGTGACGTCACATTATTACTACTAGGAACTACTACTATAATATCGTGTTGCTAATTTAACTTAGAAATAAAAGATAATATTGGTAAGGTTTTCTAAGAGATTAATCTTACTAGATTTTCTACCATCTATGGCATGTCATAACATCATACGAGATCCTGGTCAAAAAAAAGTTAACCATAGTAAAAAATTTAAGGTTTTATAAAAAAAGTCTGTACGACATTAATTTAAATTCACTTTCGGAATATGGTACGTTAGTATGGTGGGATGTATAGATGTTTGTTACCCTTTTACATTTAAACTGCTAAACCGATAAGATCAAAATTTGGCATGTTATAGTTATTGCTTTTAAATAAACAGCGGATAATATCGTTGGACGCAAAGTAGAAAGTTAGATCCAGTTGAACATGTTTACAAAATATTAGAAGAAAAACTTAGCTTCTTTTTGGATAATAAAATCTTATAATATTTTTTCCAAGAAAAGACGAAGGAATGGAATGTAATTGTGACAATTAGTGAAAAACACGAGGCAACAGTAGGGCTCTTGTTACAAGACGCTACGCCGTAGAGGGGCTACGGAGATGTAGAGGGTCTACGATTGTCGTAGAGGGCTCTACGACGTAGTAGTTAACACATTTTAGCTGGAAGGGTGAGAGTTAGTTTGCTTTAACATTTTAATGAAAGTAAGAATGCTTGGTATTTTTTTTATATATCAAATATTTTCAGTTTAATTAAAAACTAAAACATTTTTAAAATTCAAAGAGTAATTGCTTTAAATCAATAACGACACCGCTTCAACATTGAGTTTAAATTTTTTTATTATATTTTATTGGTAACAAAAAGTTCATTAAATTAAATGTTTTTTTTATACATTCAAGGTATAATATTAAACAGTTCACGAAAGTTTGTGACCACAATCTGCGATCAAAATTTCAGTTTGGCTTCGAACAAATTCAGGTTTAAACCGCAGAAATGTAAGAACAACCAGTTTGGGAACAAACTTGTGTGAAATTGTTTCAATTGTGAAATGATCACGAGTTTCTAACGATACAAAAGCCTTTAATGACTGTAGAACCACGTCACGTAAAGGATTTAGAAAATAAGGTTTTTAAAAGTTATTAACTCTGTGATTTTTGAAATTAAAATAAAATAAAAACTTTAACTTGTAGTTAATTATTGTAATAATTTTTTACTTGCAGTAAATTCTTGTAATAAAAAAAACATCGTTCGCGTTGACGCAGTGGTGAAAAAAAGTGCCTTTCTGATTTTAGAAGTTTTTGATGTGACTAGAAGTCAAAACAAATACAAATATTTTATATTCCATAAAAACACAATACGAAACCCATTTATAATGGACCCCAAGGGACCCATAAGAAATGCTTAGTGTATATATAGGTATACCCACTATATAAAATATAATATTGTATATATATAGGCCAAGCCTGTCACGGTCATCTCTGGTCACTAATGTTACAGATCATATCAGAAACCTTCCACCGGAAATATCTATCACAACTTGTCACGTCGACTCAAGCAGTAAATCTTATAATATTGGCTGACCGACAAGCTCAATAACTCCAGTTTAAAATAATCATCAATAAAAGCCGAACGCGTATATTTAACATACAAATTGAATGTTTAGTTAGTGAGCAATAAACTCGTGTAGCGAACGATGGAATCACATAACTCTGTCCGTCGCCGACCGTTCGTCTACTGCTCGAGGACTACCTTTTTATAGAATCGTGTGATTTGGTCAATTGGACACATATTATGTTGCCTTGGCAGCGACAATTTTAATACAAAACCGACCGGGGGTAGACTTCCTTTGCAGGATGTCGTCTAGGTAGGTTAACAGTGCCAGTTATTCTACCGTCTGAGCAGAAATGTGCAAACATTACTGTGCTTCGGTAGGAGGGCACTGTAGCTAGTGATATTACTGGGCTAAAGAGGCTTAACATCTTATGACTCTTGAGTAAGAAGCGTTGGTGCAGTGCACCTAGAATTGTAGTGAAATTCTGGGTAGCACTGTAATGATTATGGGCAGCGCTATCTCTCAACATCAGGAGAGCGTCTTGCTCGTCTTCTTCTCCACATTAAAAAAAAAGATCGATAATAATCTAAATATAAAAATTTAATAAATTAAAAATTACTAGCCAACAAAGTCAACTTAATCATTAAATAACCCGCCCCTGATCGTTTCCGGTGCAGAGGTGCCCATTACACTCGCGGCCTTGCCACGCTGAATTATCTCAATAGGTATGTTAATGGAAAGAGTAACTGAATGACTGTCTATCAACGCACACCCTAAACGGCTGAATGTATTAAAAAAAATATATATTTCAGGACATTACACACAGCACCACCTAACCCCAAGCTAAGCAACTTAATGCTTGTGTTATGGTAGTTAGGATAACGGATATATAATACTTATATACTTTTCTTTTGTAAATACATACTTATAATAGATACAGAAAACCACCCAGACCAGAAACAAATATCTGTGGATCACACAAACATTTGTCCCATGCGGGAATCGAACCCGCAACCTTCTGCGTTGCAGGCGGGTATTAGCCCACCGCGCCACAAAGGTCGTCAATTTCGTTCGGTCGTCGTCGTATTGAGAAGAGTCTATCTATCAGTCTATTCATAGAAAATCATCTCAAAAACAGCCTCCGGCATAATTATTGTTATTATGATCAGCCAACATTCAAGTTTTAATCATTACATTATTTAACACGCTCATTGCGACTTCGGGTTACATAGATCCGATGGTGTTCCTTGCAGCGGTGCGGCATTCAAATTGCTGTACTTCACGCTGGTGCGGGACAGATATCTTTGGAGTTAGTGGGAATAAAAGAGAGACAGCTAGTGTTCTAAAACGACATTTTTAAATGGTAGCCTTATATCGGTATAAAATCGTATCGGATCTTATGAACCCGCTTCCGACCAGATGAAAAACTTTTCCATCCAGTGCGTTTATCGGGTTTAATCGACCAATGCCCGATGACCCAATGACCGCACTAGATAGCTTATCATTTGATCTAGTGCTGCCCATCTGTCTAGGTGAATATACACACACGATAAAGAATTGACACTGATTACATTTATTGTTATCATGAAGCGATCAAGAAAACTGTTGTTTATGAGTGAAGGAAGCGATAGTGAAGTAGAAGAAACCAAGAAAAAATGTTTTTTTCAATCGAAACCCATTCTCTCAGAAACTGTTTTATATATCGGGATAAAAAGTAGCCTATTTTATTTTATTTCAGAGTCTAACTACCTTCATACCAAATTTCAATCGGTGCATCCGTTTAAGCGTGAAGAAGTAACAAACATACACACACACTTACACAAACTTTCGCATTTATAATATTAATAGGAAAAATATTACTAAGTATCGATATTGATATTTTATTGAAACGTACAACACTACCACCTTACCAATAATTTGATAAATCAGTGCGTATACTGGATCGAAAATATCCGATGACTTATTTATTTATTTCCATAAAAACTATATTGTGAATTTAACTACGATTTACAGTTTAGCTTGATTGATAATGTCACAATATGATGCCCTTAATGTATAATTATAAATCTTCATACTTACTGAGATAAAAGCAGTTAAGCAAATATGGATGTATTGGATCTTTTCGACCCTTAAACGCTCCAGAAAAAAGATATGCTCCGGACTTAAAAGACCCCATGACGCACCCACTGAATGTACTCGTTATAGAGCTACGCAGTGAGCGTGTTAAGGTGTCACAAAAACATGTATGTTTATTTATGGGAGTGAATTTTGTTATGGGAGTGAATCTATCAGTCAAACTAAACGGCTTTTAAAAAAATCCAAATAAATATTTTGCGAATACTAAAACGAATGCGTACAAAGTTATATAACTACTCACTACATGTTTCAATGTCATCGTAGTGATCTTGGGAACCAACATCGTACATCGTAATACGTATAAATGAAACGCACATGACTCATCCAAATACACGTTTATCATGAACGGAATAACCAGTGGAAATCTTTGCCTTTGTTTTTGTACATTTAGTTTGTTTAACTTTGCCGTCATGGTTTACAGAGTTTTCTGAATGGAGCAATCTAATCAAATACATAAATGTTCAAACTATGAAATATTATAATTAACCTTTTTCGTCATAGTTAACATAAGAACCGATCTTTTATTTGCGGCTCGCCCACACTTATCGAAAGCAAGTTTTAATGTATCTATTTTTTATCTTGTAAATAAAAGATAATAGAAAACCTTTTTATCAATTTATCGATACTTAAGAATAAATATTTAAAGCGATATCCGAGGAAGTAGGGTTAAAAAATTTTGCTTGTATAAAATTACAAAAGGTGGTTTTACTCGGCAAAAATAAGCTCTGTTCTTTTGCAGCTAAAGTTTCTGTCTGTTTTATTTATTTTTATAACATTATTGAATGACAGCTCAATTGGTTCCCTTTGGGTGCTAAAAGGTAATAAAAATATGCCTCAAAATTTTTGCATTATAATATTTTACGAGTAGAAGTGTGATAATATAAAATATGATTTTGTCAGGAATCATTTAACTCGAAAATCGTTCGTGCACGGCAAATAAATAGATTTCCCTCCGCGTCGAGATATGATTGACACCTCTATGATGCATGGCGGCGGCGGGCGCAGATAACGGAGGATGTATTTACGTATTCATACGGGAACCGATCTAAACCAAATCAATTATTCAAATAGGCTTTAAAAATAAATCTGCAAGGAGTAAGTAACGCTAGTAATGTAAAATTATGAAGGGTTAATCACCTTTGTGTTAGCGATAAGACCGCCAATTTTCTCACTGTTTATAATGTAAACTGTTTATTTAGATTTAAGTTATTGTACAAATTGTGGTGAAACAATTATTTTCTTATCTTTTTATCTTTTAGGTCTTCGTTTCGCTTTAAAATGTTAAAGTTTATTATTTTTTAAACCAATCATTGGCATACCTATAATTGAGTGTTTGACTGGTCATATTGTCATATTGTTTGTGTTATTGTATCTATGTAAATTTAAAAAGAAACTGTTGAGATATATTATAACAATTGTTTGGCCGGGGATCATGACGTCACTGCTTATGACGGCGATTATATTGATGTGTGACGTGCGCGTCGCCTTCACCCAAAAATCTTTGAAAAACCTAAGAGTGTAAGTAGGTATCGGAATATTTTGAATATATGGAAAACCCAAAAATGTGTTTTTATTATAAAGCTGACGAACTGAATGGATTCTAGTTTTTTTAGCCATTTCAAAAACCCAATTTGTGGACGTAAAAAATCTAATTACGACTAGATTAGTAGCTGTGAATAAACTTTTTTAGGGTTCCGTAGCCAAATGGCAAAAAACCCTTATGGATTCGTCATGTCTGTCCGTTCGTCCATATGTCACAGCTACTTTTTTCCGAAACTATAAGAGCTATACTGTTTAAACTTGGTAAGTATTCAGTGAACCGCATTAAGATTTTCACACAAAAATAGGAAAAAATAATAAATTTTTGGGGCTCCCCATACTTGGAACTGAAACTCAAAAAAAATTTTTTCATCAAACTCATACATGTGGGTTGTCTATGGATAGGTCTTCAAAAATGATATTGAGGTTTCTAATATCATTTTTTTCTAAACTGAATAGTTTGCGCGAGAGACGCTTCCAAAGTGGAAAAATAATTGGTTTGAACGAGATCTAATAATTAGTTTTTTTTAAATAAGTCATTAATCATAAACCGCAATTTAAGTTACAACGAACTACACAAACTTTTATATTATGTTACTTGCTGTTACGGTACCCTTCATGGGCGAGTCCGACTCGCACTTGGCCGCTTTATTTATGTTTGATTTTATATAATCATGCACATAATCACAATGTTTTGGGAAGATATTCTTGTATTTTTGATGTTTTATTCGCGAAAGTTGTAAGATTAGATCGCAAACCAGAGCATGAATAGCGGTGATTTGAGAACATGAGGGGAGAACAACTTTATGTAGAGCAAGCCCGGCCCGGCCGACATATTGAGATGGTTTTATGAATATTTCAACAGGTTTCCCTATATTATATTTTTTGTATACAACGAGGTACAAAATAATGTAGGAATATTTAAGCTGGTGCATTACAATACCCATCACAAAACACCAATAATATGTACATATGTAAATATTATTAAACTTTTTGGAATACCTTTTATGTTGCGTAATTTAAAGACGGAATAGAATAGAATATATTCTACTAGTGGACCCGCGCGCACTTCGTAGCGCCTTACAGAAAAATATCAGTGTTTCTCTACTATATTAATCATGTATTATACGAACCTCTAACCCACATTCCTCTTGAATCACTGTATCTGTTAAAAACACAACATCAAAATCCGTTGCGCAGTTTTAAAGATCCAAGCATACATTGGGACAGACAGCGGGAAGCAACTTGGTTTTATATACTATTTGGTGACAGCGCGCAATGTATTTTAAATTATACTAGTTGCGTCCAACGCAACGGTTTGAATCCTTTAAGTAGCATATATTATACATAAATACAGACTCCTAAAGCTTCTAGTTTCTGAGTCAGTGAGTTTTTAACTCTTTTATGAACATAATATGTTTATTTATTACACACAAAGCTAGGACAATCATAATACTATCATAGATAATAAATAGTCACATTTCACATTTTATATTATAATTTTATTAATTTTGCTCTAGTAACATATCTGTACAAGCGAAAGCAAACGTGAAACCAATCATAAAATCCATACATACGCCACGTTTAAAAGCTGCGGTAATGAGGAAACTACACTGAGATGTGCAAACAACAAAACTGTTAAATGATATTTACGACGTGGTTGAGTCGTGCCATACGACCTGTCAATGTATGTACGTATTCACATTTATATGAAGCAGAAGTTCCCTTAGACACCTCTAACGGAAAAACCCGTCGCGTCATGGATATTCCGCGTTGCGCGAGTTCTACTAATATAACAAAACTGAAATTTGTATGTCAGTTGATCTTTTTCGTAAAATACACAAAATCGATTGTGATGAAACTCGGTGTTTAGGTTAGAAACATGAAGTAACATAATTTTTATTTATTTATTTATTTAAAAACTTAACACTATCCTTACAGGTTATACACCCAATGCGATAGCGCTGAGAATATTCTATTAATCTTAACTTTTTTAAAAAACTATTCATATTATAACCAATCTAATATTATACTAGGCTACTACATTACATGTAATAATACTTATATTTATTATAAAATATATGAGCAAACATAATATGCCTCCTCCGTGACTTCTCCCATTGGGGAACAAAATAAGTCCACCTTTTCAGAAATTTTGTTGAGAGCACGCAGCGTACGTGTAAGTGGTGCGAGATGCAGCAAGTTGGTCCGTGCACGCGGGACATGCAAGAGAGGCGGACGGCGTCGTCGGCCCACGTATTCATCTGGTGCACAGATACATAGCGATTCCATCAGTTTTGGATTGTGAATCTTGCCCCTCAACACTTTAACTATGTAGGTAGCTAGAGCTACCTCCCTTCTCACCTCCAGTTTATAGTATCCCACCATGCCCAGGACGAACAAGGTAGGATACAACAGCGGGTAGCCGGGATATATATTAAATTGTTTTTGATACATAAATCGTAAAAATTTGTTTTGAATTCGCTCTAACATTAATTTGTATTTAATCTCGTGAGGTGACCAAATTATAGCATTGCACTCCAGGTGACTCCTGACAAGCGCATCATACAGTGCTCTCAAAGCTACAGTGTTGGTAAATTTATTGGCTAATCTGAGCAAAAGTCCTAAATTTCGATATGCTTTCTTACAAATGTTAGTGATATGGATTCTAAATTGTAATTCAGCAGTGAAGTGCACGCCCAAGTCTCTGACCTCGTTCACTCTTTGTAGAAATATGTTATTTATTCCCCATATTTTTCTCTTGAAGTAACATATTATTGCCCGTTTTTCCCACGAGATCTGGACTTGCATCGACAAATCTGCGCGGCGAAGCTAATATACATACCTATATAAAATGCGTTTTTTTTTAGTAAACATGTTATTGTAAAAGCGTCCGTAGCTTCACTCGTGTAGTATAGAGGTATAGATTAAAAATACTACCTGTTAAATATTCCTATATTATTTGATCAACAGCAATTAGGTAGCCTGTTAGTATTTATATTCCTTATCTAGCCTATAATTACCTACAACCTTCACTTTGTCACAATTGGTAGGTAAAAATACTTTCTAAAGGTCATCCTGACTAAAACACTTGCTATTGAGTAATTATACGAGTATGGTACAAGTTCTATACCTACTCAATATTCTAGAAACTAATTGATTTTAACCTTGGGACATTAACGTTAGTATTATATTATTTTGACATTATTTATTTCAATACAAATGCGACTATACAAAAGATTCGTATTTAGATTCATTCGTACCACGAAGCCGCAGTAAATACAAGTGAGTTTATGCTGTTTATTTACAAAGATGCGATTATACAAGTACATCAATTTAATTTATTATCATAGTTAGTGATAATTAGAATAGAAATATATTCATTAAAATAGTTAATTGATTTAAACAAAATTACCTAACGAATTACAATAAATAATTCACAAAAATCAAAATTAATATATTATAACCCCAAACTAATATTCATCGCTGTATCTGGAGTCTGAACTCCCTAATAAGTTATAAAAAAACCATTAATGTAGAGGATTTTTACGTATATAATACAGTTGACTAGCTTTTGATTTATACAGTTGACATGTTACGACCAGTACGATAATACTCGGTAATATTATGTCACCCAATCACGAAGTTCGCCAAGAAAAACATGCGAATGCGGAATGATAGGCAATTCATGTACCTACCTAGTTGTCGGCGGGACGCCTCATTTCCCACTACATTGAAAACGAATTAGGAAAGTGGGCCGCATCGGCCGCCTCGGCCGCTCCGAGCCTCGGCCCGGCCGGACAGAGAACTTTCAGAATACATTACATTTATATACTGTTATACAGACATAGCAAGCAATGATTTTAAAAATTATTAGAGGATAATGAGATATCTAAGTATGTCAAAGGACAAAAGTCTTTGACGTGGGTAAGCGGGTAATGCGGCTCAAATAGAGCTGGGTAGGACATATTGCCAGGTGTGGTGATAGTAGGTAGTATGACCGGGCAAAGGCCACCCCTTCGTGCCGTGCATCTCTGTCTTGAGCAGTTTGCATCCAAGTCTTATGTATGTAAAATGTAATCATCATGATCATCAGCCTGCAATTGCCCACTGCTAGGCATAGGCCTCCATTTGGTTATGCCATTCTCCCCTGTCTCTTGTCGCTCTCACATCATAATCATAATTCAATTTATTTTACTTTCACAATAATGATCAAAACATGCATATAATGAGACTAGTTAGTAATCGTCCTATTGACCTATTTACGTGTGAGATCAGTCCCCGTCCCAGTGGTCGGTGGTCCCACGATATGACGTCATCGCACCCGTTAAACTGGTTAACGGCCAATTCGAGACTTCACAGACTTTAGCGTCCACCTAATTACACTAAACGACGCGTCATTACATCACTATAGTGTTACATTAAACATTTCATGAGGCTATTTATTAGTTTTATATCGCCGTTAAAGATTGGAAACTAATTTTGTAAACATGTGCCTATTATTATGTAAATAAAAGTTGTTTTCTGTAAACTTTGTCCAAGATAATTAATAGGTTTGTCTAAGTACAAGAGTTATGTGATTGCTTTACTTGCCACTGCTCTAAAGCACCTTATGTGTTATTTAAGGGTTAAAGTCTAACCACATAGATACTCACACAAATACTTAATACATAGTAACTAATTTTAGATGTTTGACGTTTTGTAAAAGCCGTTTAGGAAAAATAAATACATATTACTATGTAAACAAACGACTAAAAACTCACGGATATAATGGTCGAAACAAGGCTCGACCCTGGGTTTCGGACAATTACGATGTCCTTCATCAGGAAAATATATACAAACATATACCTTTGCCTTTTCTGTTTTTTTTTTATCAAAAAGGTATAAATTTGATCCCGATATATATGATCGTAATCCTGGCTGCAGTGGTCCTTCAGTGAGGGCGAAGGGCCTGACCTGTCGTGAACCCTTGGCTCTGTGCCAGGGAGAGTACTACCAAATACAATCAAACATCGAATATAGAGATTAACTTCGGTTTTTGATCTAATACAGTTATTTGTCTTGTGAAATTAATATATTGCTAGCATATTTCTTTATAATATACTTTCAGAGTTATTGGTAATTCATTACATTGAATAAAAAAAACAAACAACTTGAAAACATTTTTATTTTGCGGAATATATGTGTATAAGCGCTCAAGTTACAGCTAATGATCTCTATAAGGACTTACACACCAACTAACTTATGCTCTCTGCTTTGCCAGTGCAAGTGTAGAGAAATCTTTTCTTAGCGAGGAATCTTACTAATATTATAAACGTGAAAGTTTGTAAGAATGGATTGTCTGGATGTATGTTTGTTACTCTTTCACGCTTAAACGGATGGACCGATTGAGCCGAAATTTGGTATAGAAATAGCTTAGACCCTGGAATAACACATAGCTTACAGTAAAGCGGGTAAAACTGGTGGGCGCAGCTAGTAGGTCATAAAGACTATATGTGTTCCAAATTTTTACTAATCTCTATATTTTAACTGAATTACCGCAATAATCCTGTTTACCTAAGTAATTTTATTTAAGTGTTTTTTGAATTTAAGGGACCGCCAAGCTCCCATCATCTGCAAATTAAAAGTTCGATATCTCGCGCCTACTTGGAATTCCACAGGGACCATCCAAAAATTTGAAGGGACGGTCCTACAAAACTTGGCATAATTCTATTGGAGTCAAAATTAACTTGAACTTAGCTTTAGAAATGGAAACTCGAAACTTTCTCTTGCATTAAAATAATAGAAAGGATAATTGAATTATTTGAAAAATTACTCCTCTGAGTCATATAATTTAACTAATGTCTCTGACAACAATATTTTTAAAATAAATGGACTCGTTGATTAAAGTGCATCCATCAGATTTGAATTCTAAGCACCGAAATTTGAAAATGGGTAATTTAATTTGTTGCTATTTTTTGGTAAATTAAATCCCACCAAAAACATTCTGTAAAAAACTAGCCAAGTCTCGATGGAGCTGCTTGTTTATCTCTAAAAAGTAATGAAATCTAGACAAAGCCGTGCCAAGTATAAGGTTCCTTACTGCGATTTCTTTATTATTATAGTTAATGTTGTGTGACTTGGCCGTTGAAGGGTACACAAGGGGACAAAACCAGATGCTCCATGACACTTGGATCGCCTAAACATAAGTATTATTGAAATACGCAGCTTTATCAAGCCTACAATTAACTGGTTATCCAATCAACGTTTTCCAAGTGGAAATTTTCTATCGTGAATGGGTAGCGGACAGATTGGTGCAATAGTGTCATGAAGCACCTGGTATAATACCCTTGTGTACCCTTCAACGGCCAAGTCACACAACATTAACTATAATAATAAAGAAATCGCAGTAAGGAACCTTATACTTGGCACGGCTTTGTCTAGATTTCATTACTTTTTAGAGATAAACAAGCAGCTCCATCGAGACTTGGCTAGTTTTTTACAGAATGTTTTTGGTGGGATTTCACTTATTTTTGTAGAAACGCTATATTATAAGGTTATCAGAAATACAAACCGTAAGCGCGTTTTAAAATACAGTCAGCGCCATCTAGATACGTGTGCGTTCACTCTTAGTCCAATGCATCATAATATTATACCGGGAAGTGGGCCTAATTAAACTTGCAAGATTTAATTACAGACAGACAGACCGACAGGTGAAAGTAAATAAAAGCTTGTAGTAAAGGCGGTATGTCGATCTCTTCTAATAGTTTGGTTGGGCTCTTATTTTAGTTGGCCACGCTAGATATCGCCTGATCATAACTGACGATTTACGACACATATACACACTCACATATACATATACTATTCCTTAAATATATTTTGAATTAATAAGTTGGATATTACACAATTTTAACCATTGACTGCAAATGTAACTTTGTAATCCTATACTTTTATATGAGATTACAAAGTTATTTATGCAGATAAATTATCTCGAAAACGAGACCGAAATTGCATGTTTTTTTAGTTTTCCTATGGCTTATACAATAAATTCTAAGTATGTACCAAATTTCAGCTCTCTGAGTTTATGGGAAGTACTAGTTCTATTTTGATGATCATGAGTGAGTGAGTGTCGAAAATGCGAAACTTTGCTTTCGCTTAACTTCGGAACTTAATGACCTACAGACTTGAAATTTTGGATTTTAAGTATGTAATTATAGCTTACTGGATGACGAAAATTTCTGTGTTCTGGTCTTATCCAGAGGTTCTCAAATAGGGGCCTGAAAATGCGACGAAATGGTTCCTGTAAAGATGGTACGGCAGTGCTTGCTTCGCGCTCGACTTGGCGGGGGCACTACCGTGCCCCCAGACTTCTAGATATTCCATAATATGTCGCTATTAAACACGGACTAAACCCGGGCCTTTTTATAGGCATACACGGAGACTAAAAAGTCCAACGCACCTTTTTGAGCTTTTAATATAAATGTAAATGGCAACACTTATCCAGATATTCCATATTATTATTAACCTACACCGAGGATTTAGGTATCAATTAATAATAATAAAAATTTGGATTTATTCTCCAAAAAAAACAAATGTTATTAAATTGATATAAATATGTATGGTTTTTCTGCAGATCGGCTCGCGGCCGATCTGTGGTTAATAAAAGTGTTCTTTTCTACTGTAGTAGCTGTAATATTGTTAGACTTCCGGAGCTGCACCGCCGCAGCGTCTACATCTAGGACCTCACCAGGAGGTGTCAGCCAGTCCTGGAGGAAGGCCGCCTCCTCAGCCACCTCTTTGTCTAGACGAGAGAGGGCCCACCGCGGAAAGGGGGATCTTTCTGAGGGCACTGTCCCCCGGGGGCCCTGGGTGGAGATGTCGAACCGTATATAACGGTGGTCCGACATGGTCTCCACCATTTCCACCCGCCAGTTCACAACGCGGGTGGCCAGCACAGGGGTGGCGAACGAGACGTCCACCACCGAACCTCCCTGTTGCCGTACACACGTCTGGACCGCCCCTCTGTTGAGTAGGGACACCCCGGACGTCGTCACCCACATCTCGAGGGCGCGCCCCCGGACGTTGCAAGAGGTAGCTGGGTTCCCCCAGGCCTCTGATTTGGCATTAAGGTCCCCACATATTAGGACCTGGCGTGGCGCCGCCCTACCAATCACCGCGGTGAGGATCTCGAGCAGTTCCTCGAACTCTGAGAGAGGACGGCTTGGGGCAAAATACACGCCTAATAAGGCTATTTCTCCCCACGCGGCGGCCACATAACCAATTCCTCTCTCTAAAAGTGAGAGAGGAGGGGAGGACGACCTCGGTAACAGCGCGACTACGTCGCTCTGGTCCCCCAGCCACCGTCCATACACCGCGTACGGCTCGGAAACCACGGCCACATCCACCAACCACTCAGCCATGGACTGCATAAGCAGATCCTGGGCTGCTCTGCAGTGGTTGGTGTTCGCCTGGAGAATACGATGTGCGACTCTACCCATTATTCGGACATCGTATTCTCCTCAACGGCCGCTGAAGTTCCCGCAACAGGAACGGCGGCGGAAGCGACGGGCCGGGTCAGCACCTGTGCTTTGCCCTTCTTGGGGGGAGGATTACAATTCCTCCCCATCATAACATGGCCCGCCGGCCGGCCACTAGCGGCACACACGGCGCAACGTGGCGTGGATGCCTTGCAGGAGGCGGACTTGTGCCCCTCCTGGCCGCAGCGGTAGCAGCAGTCCGTCCTGTCGACGCTGGACGGACAGAGCGCCCGAGTGTGTCCGATGGCGAAACACTTGTAGCAGCGTAGAGGCTGCTCACCAAGTGCCCGGACCACACTCGAGCTGAAACCAACAAGGAGCCGTCCCTTGGCAAGGACGACCTCGGCAGCTGAGATTGGGCATTCTACGCGCATTGTGCCCATACCACCACGGCCGGGCCTAATGTCCCGGCCTTTCACTGCTGCGACATCGCAGCCTCCCATGGCTGCAATCTTGGCAACCACCTCCTCCCTGGTGACAGAGTCATCCAGGTCTACCACCTCCAAGGCTGCAGTCTTAACTGGCCTGACGACCTTCGCCGAATCCGCTATGACCTCCTGCAGCTTAGCTGCAAAGAGGTCCGCATTGGTGCCGCCTTGGGCCCCGGAGAACTCGAAAATTCGAGCCCCAGTTTGGGTACGGCGGCACGCAATCTTCTCGATCCCGAGTTGGGAAGGGTCGGCGTTCGTGCGAGCCCGCTGAAGTACGGAGAGATACGTCTCCCCACGCTCCGCAGCCTCCGTGGTGAGAGTTACCACAACGGCCGCAGTTTTCGGAGGAGACAGGCGTTTCCTCGCAGAGGCGCCCTTGGCTGCGGGTGCAGCGGTGGCAGAGGGCTTAGGGGCAGACTTTTTGCCCACTCCTTTCCCTTTACCGGTGGTCTGTAACGACTGGACCGACCGGAGAGGAGCAGCAGCGGCCTGGATGGCCACTACCTTCTTATTCTTTCCCTTCTTGACAACCTTTGTCCACGAATTGGACGGCGCGGTGGCAGGAAGAAAAGCGTCTTCCCTCTGGGGGGATGGTAATCTCCGAGAGGACGGTCCTGGCACTGGCTCTCCTGAGAAGGAGGGCCCCGGCGTTGACTCTTCTTGAGAGGAGGGCCCCGGCATTGGTCCAACTTGGGAGGAGGGCCCCGGCGCGCGTCTTTTATCGGCCGCCAATGGTGGTCGCAAACGTTTCTCCGGCAAGAGCCTATCTTCAATGCCTGCGAAGCAGGCTCTCGTGAAAGCCCTCTCCTCCAAAACTACCTTTCGGATGATCTCCTCAAGGTTGGAGGGGGGGGCCTCGACCGCTTTTTCCTGCCCGACTTGGGCTGATCGTGTGGTGGTTTCAGCCAGCTTGCTCTTAAGCTGGCTGATCTCGGCTTGCAGGCGATCAACTCTCGCCTGTAGCTCCCGCGTTTCGTCGGTCGCCGAGCGTTGCGTGAGCTCCCGGACGATTCCTCGCATACTGCCGGCCCTACATTTGAGGGACTTTTGGTAAATCCCCTTTATGTTGGAGGATTTCGAAGCGATCTGGAGGATCTGCTCCTCGTCCTCCTGAGCCATTCGTTCTAACTCCTCCATTGAGTAGTTAGAGTACTTCATTTTGAGGTACCCAGCCCGCCGTTTCTCCTTTATTTGGACCTCCTCCTCCAGATCATGCTGGAGCTGGACGCGGTTTAGCAGTGACAGATGTGACTCTGCATCTGCCAAACCAACGTCATGGGTACCCGCTGGAGCGATTTTAAGGGTTTTGGTCCCTTTTGCCTTCGCCTTCTTCGTCTTTTTCTTTCTGTTGGCTGAATCCGAAGAAGCTTCGGACCTGACCTTCAGAAAGGCTCTCTTGCGGGTTGGCCGGCTGTCGACGGACATCGCCGAGTCCGAGGCGAACCCCGTGGACTCGAATTCGACGTCGACATCCGACCCACCCACACTCCTGAACAGGCTGGCCGCAGATGGAGCGCGGCTAGCCTCCGATGCCGAGGCATCATTGGTTTGGCCCTGAGAAGGGCCCTTGTTTTGGCCCTTAGAAGGGCCGTCGGTGCCATCTTTCAATGGACCTTTGAGGAAGCGCCCGCGAGCGCCCCTCATCCGCACAGGTATCTCATTTTCCGACATGTCGTATAATCGCCGCAGGGAATATACGAATTCTAAGCGCACTTTAGCCGAACCCCGGTCTGCCACTCCGTTACGGTGACAGAACCGGGTCGTTTCCGGGGGACACGACGAGGACGTATGCACTTAGGGGGGGGTCCCCCCAATAAAGGCATTTGCCATCCCAAAAAAAATGTAATGTTTCTGAGTTTAATATATGTATGTAGCTGAAAATCGTTGTTTTTCGTTAGTGGTTTTTCTATGTTGCAGCAAATAAGCGAATAGCTTCAAAACTTGTAAACATTCCATAACAGGAAGGTGAGTCTGCCGTCGCAGCAAAAGTCCCGTTTATCCCGGCCCCGTTCTCATCCCGGTTCCGGTGTTTACTGAGTGGGTCGCACTGCATCGCTCGCGGGACCTCTGACCCAAGCCTTTCTATCCCAAATTACTTTTTCCCGCGAATTCTGCTCGAACCCAACCTCATTACTTTTTTAAAACTGTTCAGGCACGCTGTTATTTTTTACTGTTATGTTATTACGAACAGATTGGTGCTTTTAACATCGAGAATTCATTATACGACGTGTTAGAAAAGTTGTAGTATTACTTAGGGATCTACTCGATGACTCATACCAATCTGAACTGGGCACTGAAAAGAGATTTTTTAAATCATGCAATTTTCTTCTGTTGCTGACATTTACTACAGATCCATTTCTGTGTTGCTGCTCACATTCATAGTTGATATTTTCGCATAATTTTTAATCTTGTTTTACTAGTACCTAGATAGCTTAGCTTAACGATTATATTATACTGCGTCTAAATTACTTTTAAATTTTGTATATGTATTTTGTAATGTGTTAGACAGTAGTATTTTATTCTGTTTTAACTAAATATTCGCTTGACAATTTAATAACTACCTTCATCTCAAGGCTTGACCGTGGCACGTGTAAACAGATGACATTAGCCGACCTGTACCCGTATGATCTGTTATTCCGCCTCGTCCTAAGCCCGTCCTGCTAAAATATACATGGCGAACCAGTTTTCATCTCAGTGCCCTAATAACTCACTGATTATTTTATAAAACTAGATCGACCACCATAGAATATCTCGTGGAATCCGATAATAATGTGTTCACGTCCTAGCGTAATTAGAAAACTGGAGGATACCGTTAGTGTTGTGTGTCGTTGTTATAAGCCCCAATTGCGATGGATGAACCATTAGTGAGTTCACAAATTATGAACGTTTAGATACTTTGCTCGTAGTTACTTGTGATGTAAGGTGTGCTTGGAAGCTTAAGGCCGTTCTTAATACGTATTTATTTCGTGTCAAGATGGAAGGTTCAGGGTTTTGTTGTGAGTACGCAGCTTAGATGAAGGGTTTCTCGTCGAATCAAATCTCATCAAACATTGACGAGGGGTGAGGCGTCAGGATTACAAGTCGACGGCTTACATTTTTAAAATTATGTGGTTTTGAGCAGTAGAAGCTAGTTGGCTAGTTGTATCCACAATTTTGTCTCCCGCATTGAATTTATTATTAAATTAGGTATATTTTGCGGGGATCTTTGACGATATACTAAAAGGAAATTATAACCCTTTGTATTCCTTATAACATTAGCTTTATCTACCAGTATAGTCTTGTTAAAATTGATTTATTTACCAGGTTCAAAGAATCTATGAGACAGACAATTTTGACCTTTTGTTTAATATTTATACCGTGGGTGGTGTACATAATATTATGTAGATACAATAGGTACACATATAATTCATCTATACCTAAGTCATTATTTAAATTTACATTATAGGCAAATCCTACTTGGCTCAAATTGTCGCGCGAAGTGTCAAATTCTCAAACTAAATGAAATGCCTAAAGCCCTTTTTGAGGCAGAATTTTGTTTTTTTTTTGACAAATAATTATTGCTAAGTGAAGCGTGGGCTTTACAAATAGATGCCTCGATTTTATTTATAGTGGTATGTTTGATTGGACAATAAAATAGAAAGCTCCATACCTTATGTGACCCGTTACTCTTCTTAAAGGGATTTATGTTTCGGCCCTCTATTAGTTCGGCGCACACCTGCGGACGCATTTGGCTTTATTTATGGACTCACTTTAGTCAAACGGGGTTGTTTTTGTCCTACCCTTATGACAATCCTCACGCATCACCTCCGAGCTTTGAGAATTTGACGCTACACGCGAATATAATATAATGCTATAATAAAATATGCTTATATTATGAGCACGATGTGGACCCGGCCTTTTAAAAACTAAGCTCTATAATACTTCAATAATTTTCCACTTGTATTGTATTTCTTTTTGTGTGGTGTACAATAAAGCATTATCTATCTATCTACTTTCATATTATATTTAATTTCACTTATTTTGAAAATACATGTCCAATTATTTCCAACCGAAATAACGGTCTTAATCGGAACTTGCTGAAAATTATATATTTATAGGCAGTTTAAATGGAATAACAAACGTTGAGCATATCTTTCAGCGATTAAAGCCGCTGAGCACAGCTATTAAATGCAACATGAGCTGTCTATCACAATCTAAATGTTTGGACAAACATTATAAGAGCACAGTTCGCCGCTGATCAAACAGCCGTGTTAGCTTCGCTGTCACTTGTATAACACTAGACCGGGCGGATTATACCAGCCACCAGGCACCAGCCTCCAGGCACCAGGCACCGCGCCAACCACCCGGTGCGGCTTGACCGGGGATTAGCGCTGTCAACTGTACACCACTAAGTTATTTGTTAGATTACGTACATATATATATATGGAAATTTGTATCACACACTAATATTCTAAAGGTTATGTGTGCTTGTGCTCGCACTCGATTTCGTCAAGTGTGCGAGGTTTGATGACATTTCATATTATGAAGAATTCGATTCCTTCGGCGCGTTCGGCTCTGATGGAGGTGTACATTATACGCCTGCACGTTGTTTTAGCGAAATGTGGGAGCTTTGTTATAATTTTAAGATTTGAACTATTCTAATCACTGAACCATTTGTGCTGAAATTTAATACATTGGTAGTTTAGACTCTTGAATAACACGTTATTATATTATTTAAGACAACATGCGCGTTTTTGAAACATAGCAAAAAACACCCTTTTGAAAATTGACATATATTTTTATGTCATTCTAGTAAAAATGCACGTGTCATACTTTATTATTCTGATTAAAAAATAACAACAATATCCTCATTTCTCGTAATTTCTAGCCTTATTTCGTTGCAATAAGGTTGTGTTTAGGTTACAATGTTGATTGACATGGCCCGCGGCGTCACGTCGTGTCTCGGAGGCTCTGAGCAAACAAATCAGACAACTTACAACCTCAATTAGACGTATGGTGTATTAGAATGGTCGGTTGCTATGCTCAAGGGCCTTAGAAACTACATTTCCACTTTTTACAAGCTTTTAATTACGTTCAGCTGTCTGTTGTCTGTCTGTCTGTAATCAAAACTTGCAAGTTAAATTTGATCCACTTCCCGGTTTCCGATTGAGCTGAAATTTTGCATGCATGTTTAAATCGGATGACAATGCAATATTATTATGATATGGAGCTGATCTGATGACGGAACTGGAAGATGGCCATAGGAATTTCATAATTAAACGACGCAACCCATCAAGTTTGGGCTCATTTGATTGGTCTTGACAAGTACTAGATGGTAATAATAATAAAAGCTTGTATTTAAAGTATTTTTTTAAATTTCACTTGTTCATAAAAAAAAGTCGCACAAATCCACCAAGTTAAAAAATAATAAAGGCAAGCTCTAGTCAGGCTACGCGCAATCTTTCTCATAATTTGATACTGAATTTTTAAAATACCTAATACTTACTCGAAGTATAAATTTTTCTTAGAAATCCTCTCTTTCGAGGGGTCCCCAAAATAAAAAATAACATTGGCTGTTATTTAAGGAAATCTTTCCTAACTTTGGTTAAAAATGTCTGTAGATTTTTAAAAATTAATAACATACATAACAGATAAATAAATCTTAGAATTACCTAAGCATAATAATTATCTTCGTAAAAATGTACTACCATCCAATCTATCCCCCCGTACCTAATAATAATATAAAAAAATAAAAAAGTAATAATGTTAAAAAATAATGTATAATGATATTATAGTCTCATTGTGTCACTTATATAAAATATAACAATACTTCTTACATTATACGTAATCAATTTTAAACAAATCCCTAGAACGCAAGTGTCCAAGAAATCCCATTGAGAATAACAATAAGTCGGTATGTCTCCGAAACCTTTTTAAACCCTTAAAGCGATTCGACTCAAAGCAAACTTGAATATAATACGTACATATTATAATCTGTATAGTTGTAGTAAATTCCTTCACGATCTGATCCGTGAAATCTCCGCCAAAACGGCTATATAGCCGAGTGAAAACTCACACTACACGGCATTTTAGTATCTATTCCGACGTGTTAAAGTCTAATTTAGCATGTTATGGGTGTCTTCGTGACCTCAATGAGCGTCAGGGAAGCTGATTAGCCAATGTGTGATAGATTCACAGGTTTGATAGAGTCGCGACCTATTTAGGCAAATGAAGCCCATCTTGTTTAGACAATCAAACCTATATGTTGGTGGGAGAAGTCAATACTAATTGGATTCCACATTATGTGACATGTGTGATCCTCGGTTTAGGAATGTTTGAAGGTAATGATTAAAGCTAAGCGCAAACGCGAGCAGGCCGCACCGCATCGGAAGGTGTTACAAAAATCTGCCTGCATCATTTTTTTATGAAGCTACGCACGACGCACACTAGGGCTAATTATAATGTGCCAGTAACCTGCATTGGCTCATACAAAACGTTTGCAGTCGAACTTTTGTTATGCGTTGCGTTACAGTGCGACAAGGTCTCTCGTTTGCGCCTAGCTTGAGAGTCCCATCATCACAACACGTTAAAGTGATACCAATTTTTATAGATCACAAATCTTAAACCAAAACACCATTTATTTGGTACTAGTAAAGCCCAGCGGGTTGACATACTTAAATTATTGCGTTAGGGTTTATTCAATGTGTAAGCGGTTTAGAATTAGTCTGTAAGCTTTCCATTTAAATAAATTGATATTGAATTGCATTCTAGGGTTTAGGCATACCAAATGTCAGCTTAATCTGTTCAGCCGTAACTTGGATATGTCCTCGATGGCCGTAATAAACATACATTATACAAACACACACTAACTTTAACCTATAACGTTAAACTCAAAATTCATTTATTCAAATAGGCTACAATGGAGCACTTTTGTAAGTCAATTTTACATTTTATTTTAATATTCTACCGCTCGTTCGCAAGGCACCTCTAAGAGAAGAACGAGCAAGAAACTCATGGGGATTGCTTTTTTTTAAATGTGTTTACAATGTTTATCTTGGTTACATAATTTATTTACAGGTGGTTGCAGAGGTTTCCAGGCATCTTTGTCTTCTATGTATTAGCTAATTTTATAGTTAGTGTGATATTTATGTCTTTATTGTTAAGCTTAAAAATAAGGTCCTGTTTTAAGGCTTCCGTAGTCAACAAGGAAGCCTCAGTTTTGCTTTGTCCGTCCGTCCGTCCGCGGCTTTGCAGAGAAACTATAAAGTTCTAATTAGTCCTAGAAAGTTGTAATTTTGCACAGAGGAGGGTAATGATTAGGGTAAGGGAACGGTAACATAAAATAATTTTACCCTTTGGTTACGGAACCCTAAAAAGGAGTTGATTAATGTATATTATTTAAGACACTGAAATCGCCTAAAGTTTATTTTAAAATAACAATTAATATTATATTAGCAATAATGAATATGTTACGAAGATCCGAAGATCTGAAAATAGCATGGATATAATCTGACATCCCGGATTATCTCTAAAAGCTTTCTGTTCGGAGATGAAAGAGCCAGCCAATAAATTACATTGTAAATTATTTATACCTTTTACAACTTATCTTAAATTACATGAACAATTTTGTATTTAAAAATTAATTATTAAGTGAAGCCCCATAGCTTCACTTTATTTGTCTGTTCGTCCGTCCGCGTTTCGGAGATATTGTTACTGACAGACAAGGCAGTTAATATTCGATTTAACAGTACCTACTACGGAAAGGGCTGGTCCCTTTGGTTCCCCTGTTACAAAGAGCAAATAAGATATCATACGTAAGATGTAAGTTCCCAAGTAATATAAATTCTTTGTTGGTGTTCTCCATGTCATTCCGAAGCCCTCTGAGCCTCCAAACTTGGCTGCCGGAAAGTTTTCATCCCAAAAATTACATTCGTTTGAATTCCTGTACCGACCGACAGGTATAAACACACTTTTTATGTATATCACAAGAGGAGGAGCGGTGTGTTTTTCTAAAAGGAAAACTGGATTAAAGAACCGAATGTACATATATTAATTTAACAACTTTTGACGGCGGTGTGACCTTTAGGGAATTTTTTAGTTTTTTACGGATATAACACCTATTTAATTAATGTATTTTTGTGTACAATAACTCTGACTTTATAACGGCTCTACAGGGCTCATACATTAATATTTTATATTTAGTCTAATATCCACTGCTAAGAGAAGCATATTAATGTACATAATATATTAGGGGATAAGATAGGCACTGTTTTCGTTTTCTTCAAATGAACTAGGTAGAAGAACTCAGAAATACTTTGATGAAATCTATAAATACCGTTTTTTTTTTCAATCTGCGACTGTACCTTAAGGTACATAATATAAGGAACGTACACATTATGTAGCAGTATTACATAATAAATGAGAAAAAGTAGGTATTTATTATTAAATGAAGCCCAACAATGGGCGTGCACGATACTCAAGTGCCCTTTGACTTTTACCTCTCTGACTTTTACCTCTCGTCCCTAATTCCCAAAGACTAGCACAAAGATTTCCTTCAAAGCGAGCCTTCTGAACGTTCATATTTAATACTGAACAAAGTTAATTATAACATGTACCTATACATACATGTGTATTATTTAATGAATAACAATCTTATTAACTATATTTGTTTGAATATTTTATAAAATAATATTTTTATTTTATTGTTTAACTGACTCTTTCAACTTTGTCTGCGTCTGTTAAAAATTTTTTTACGATCTATATTCTCAGATCTACCATATATGTATATCCAAAAAAAATATTTATAAAGCTAGAGTTGTTTTCAGAGAACAAGACAGTTGGGAGCAGCGAATATTATATACAACTTAGTAAATATAAAAGTTGAACCTATTAGAAAAATACTAATTTTATGTAGTCAAGATTGCTACTAGTATCTTACTTATGTTAGAAATTGTGATACATAACGATTTAAATGCTTAATAAACGATGCGAAAAAGCAAATCAACCAAATTAAAAATAAACAATATAAGAAATGACATAGTCTATGGCACTATGGTCTGACATAAGTCATGATGACAAGGCGGCTAGATAAAATGTATGTGAAAAAATAGCAACAGAAAAATAGTAAACCATGTAATTGCCGAAAATATAATACAGTTCAACAAGTAAATATGTACTTTTATTCAAGATCCTGTTGGTATGTATGTTTGATACTATTAATTCAGAAGCGGGATGAACCTGACGAACGCTAACATGTCCAAATGCTGTTAGTAAGAGCTGTGCCTGACGGAATGGATATTGAAAGAGATTGGGTATGTTTTTCATTAATAATAGTTCTAGTGAGTTACTAGGTAATTGTAGATCGATCTGGAAATTTGGCTGAGCGGTGAAATGCGCGTCAGCGATGTGCACTGCTTTGCGTTTACGACGCAACGCTATGGTAAGTTGGCAGCAACTGGTTGTGCCCAGGTATTTATTTTGCTCACTTATTATTGTGTTTAATATTTTGTATCAAACGATAGCTTTGCTGGTCTGTGTAGTTCAGAGTTCAGAAGTCTAACAAATTTTATTGGTTTAATTTTTTGTAGTGTAATAATAATTACACACACACATTACAGTATACTTAATAATAATTAATTATTAAAATAAATAAAACGGACAGTTCTACCTCTATATTATGGTGGGTTCGTGTACAATGTCCTACACACATATTTTGGTACCTACATTTTCTGTGAGGTACTTGATTAGACAAGTTATTTTATGTTGCTGATATTTTATGTGATATTGCTCTTCGGAGCAATGACCTTTATGTTAAATTAAACTAAATTTTAACAAACCTTTACTGTAATCAATGGTAAATAATAGTTATTTTGCTATAGCGAAGTTGCTAGAATAAGCAAATTTTGCATAACCTTATTTGATTTGGTGAGAAGATAAAGGAATAAATAAAATGAATTACTGTTCATATTAAGGCATTTCTTGTCATGCTTGAGGAGGTCAGTTTTGAAGATAAGGCACTGGCCGCACTGATCTGTCAAGTTTTGCTTCTTTGTCAAGAATAGCTGATAGTATAATATATTTTGAATTTTGCTAAATTGTACAATATGTTTTCCAATGGAAGTAAGAGAATCTTACTCTAGCATTTATGATGAAATTATTACTGACCATATCCTTATCGCAGACTTTCCTAGCACAGTGTTTATGATACCTTGAGAAGGTGGACATTAGCAGAGCTGCGGCACCCAGCCACACGTTGGAGCTACAAGCAGAAAAGAGGAATGTTCAACGTGTGGGTTTTGAGTACCTTCTTCTTGGTCGTAGCCTCATGATTGAGGGACGTGATCATGGTGCCTCATCAGCTTTGACACCACTTCCTTCCATCGATGCCGGTCCTGCGCCATTTGGATTGACGCTTGTAGGGTGGCTCCCGTAGCATCCTGGGTCACATGCGTCCATCGCGTGGGTGAGCGCCCTCTACCTCTCTTCCCTTCTACACTGCCAGTAAGGATAAGTCTCTCCAGACTGTCTGGGTCGCGCCTGACGGTGTGTCCGAAGAATTTGAGGACTCTCTGCATGCAGATTGTTGTTCGAGTACCTAAGGTATTATGAAACTGTTTGTCAATGTTACCTACAAAATATGGCATCGGTTCACATTAAGTTCATTTTAGACTTTGTAACAATTCGGTTCGTAAAGATTATTTTATTAATCTTCTATGCTTAATACTGAGACGGAATGTATAGTGTACCGTAAAGTCTATTACTATAGTTATTAATCAGTCATATTCCCATTGGCAATTAATAATAAATCTTGAAGCTTAGCCCCTGAAGCAAGGAAATATGATATTAGAGAACCATTTTTAAAACTAAAACATTGAATGTGTTTTAAGTAAATTATATCTGCATTAATTATATATATCTGTATACATGTAGAGATGATGTACCTATACCCAGTAGGTATTGACACAAAGTATTTTTACATTTGAATTACTATAGCTATAATATTGGATACAGAGTTTTCTAGAATCAAATTGAATTTTAATATCAGTGAACCAGAACAATATTTTGGTTCGGAAAGTAAAAGAAAAAAAAAAGTGTTTAGTGAAATAAAATGACAGTAAAAGCACGGCTTATACTAAATGTTCCCAATGAGGTCAAAGTGACTGTGATATTATAATATTGTTCTGTCAGTCTTAGGTCCGTCTAAACATAACATTGTACCTTGAAATGTGTCTTTTATTATTATTACAATTTGCATGCTGAAAAGCGGACTGTAGCAGACTATTATATCCCACCAAAAACATTCTGTAAAAAACTAGCCAAGTCTCGATGGAGCTGCTTGTTTATCGCTAAAAAGTACTGAAATCTAGACAAAGTCGTGCCAAGTATAAGGTTCCTTACTGCGATTTCTTTATTATTATAGTTAATGTTGTGTGACTTGGCCGCTGAAGGGTACACAGGGGTACAAAACCAGATGCTCCATGACACTTGGATCGCCTAAACATAAGTATTATTGAAATACGCAGCTTTATCAAGCCTACAATTGACTGGTTATCCAATCAACGTTTTCCAAGTGGAAATTTTCTATCGTGAATGGGTAGCGGACAGATTGGTGCAATAGTGTCATGGAGCACCTGGTATAATACCCGTGTGTACCCTTCAACGGCCAAGTCACACAACATTAACTATAATAATAAAGAAATCGCAGTAAGGAACCTTATACTTGGCACGACTTTGTCTAGATTTCAGTACTTTTTAGCGATAAACAAGCAGCTCCATCGAGACTTGGCTAGTTTTTTACAGAATGTTTTTGGTGGGATTTCACTTATTTTTGTATAAACGCTATATTATAAGGTTATCAGAAATACAAACCGTAAGCGCGTTTTAAAATACAGTCAGCGCCATCTTGATGCGTGTGCGTTCACTCTTAGTCATAATATTATACCGGGAAGTAAGCCTAATTAAACTTGCAAGATTTAATTACAGACAGACAGACAGACCGACAGACAGATAGACAGACAGGTGAAAGTAAATAAAAGCTTGTAATAAAGGCGGTATGTCGATCTCTTCTAATAGTTTGGTTGGGCTCTTATTTTAGTTGGCCATGCTAGATATCGCCTGATCATAACTGACGATTTACGACACATATACACACTCACATATACATAAACTATGCCTTAAATATATTTTGAATTAATAAGTTGGGTATTACACAATTTTAACCATTGACTGCAAATGTAACTTTGTAATCCTATACATTTATATGAGATTACAAAGTTATTTATGCAGATAAATTATCTCGAAAACGAGACCGAAATTGCATGTTTTTTTAGTTTTCCTCTGGCTTATACAATAAATTCTAAGTATGTACCAAATTTCAGCTCTCTGAGTTTATGGGAAGTACTAGTTCTATTTTGATGATCATGAGTGAGTGAGTGTCGAAAATGCGAAACTTTGCTTTCGCTTAACTTCGGAACTTAATGACCTACAGACTTGAAATTTTGGATTTTAAGTATGTAATTATAGCTTACTGGATGACGAAAATTTCTGTGTTCTGGTCTTATCCAGAGGTTCTCAAATAGGGGCCTGAAAATGCGACGAAATGGTTCCTGTAAAGATGGTACGGCAGTGCTTGCTTCGCGCTCGACTTGGCGGGGGCACTACCGTGCCCCCAGATTATAGAATAGAAAACTCCTTATTGTTCACACAAATACAGCAATATAAACTTGGAACTAAGGTTGCACAGAAGGAAGTGTTACGATTGGCAGTCTTATCACTGATGGCGATCTCTTCCAGACAACCATATTATAATAACTTGTTATCTTTTGTATACATACTCTCGCAATGAATAACTTTGAAATTTGAACTTTGAGTATATAATGTAGACTTATTAATAAATGTAGTGTATTCCACAATGAATGATGTTGACTCATCAAACTGATATTTTATGGATATATATTCTCACATATTATTTGGGAGGCCTACAGCTATGGTGCATAAATAAAGTAGTGAAGAGCCAATAAATAGCTTCCACATATAAAGTGATAACACCATTGTATGCAAAAGGAATAAGGATACAATATTATAACAGATGACATATTATCTTTTTGGAAGGGTTTACATAATTCTTATCATAGACTTGAGTAAATGAAATGTAAGTGTACAATCATTTGAATGCTCTTAGGGCAGGTTGTCTATTACAGAATGATTTACGGGTTACCACCAAACTACTAATGGGGGGATTTATACTGCTCACTACATAGCTCAGATTTCATATTATTGAATGGTACAGAAGAACAAATAATAAAATAATTTTGTGATAATTTGTACTCATAGTTGGAATTCTGGATTTGCCCCAGATGTCATAAAGTAGAATTATTGTTATGACACTACATGATTTATAAACGTGAGCATGTAACCTTTTGTAAAGAAGACATTTTTTTAATTATTGCAATTGTTACTACCTACTTTCTATGTAAGGCAGATTTGAAATTTAATTAGGTAAATTATTTAGATATGATTACATTTAAAAGTAACGGTATGCAATGGTTACCTGTCGTTTGAACTATCTAGTACCATCTTTATAGGATAGTAGTATCCAGTCATTAAGTTAAGATTACTAGTAGTACTAGTTTAAAAGTATGTTCAGGCTACCATATTTACACATTGTTTGTTGATAGAAACACTTCAAAAGTAAGTGTGAAATTACATGATCAGTAAATATCAATGGTCCATCTATGAATGTAGTGATCAATGAATATCAATGGCCCATCTATGGATTTAGTGATCAATGAATATCAATGGTCCATCTATGGTGTGTATATCTAGGATGTGTATATGAAGTCACTTAAATTATATAACATTAAAGCATGAAGAGTTTTGTGGGAAGTATTATATAAATGAGAATTTACTTAATATTTATTCATAGGTGAATAAGAATTGTTTTAGATAAAGATATAATTAGTCTTCCACACTGTTAATAATATTATTTTGAATGAATGGTAAGAGACCAACAAACAAATGATGAACTGAAACTGTCTTTTACTATATATGTAAATATAGGTTACATATATACACATTGGTATACATGCACAGAATGTTCTCGTTTAGATCCATTTGATAACTAGGTGATATAGTAGAAGGCATATCAAATATAAAGACTAACTGACAGTTTATATTTGGAGGACCATAATTAAATATTGATGATATTGCATTTTATAATATAATATGGTATTAAGTTTCATTTCACAAACTTAAAAGTTAACTAATAATTGTATGAGCTTGGATGAAGAAATTCCCACAGATTCGAGGTCCTTTGGCCGCGACAGACATAACCAATGTAAACACCACAATGCATGACAAGTGATGGCAAATTTTGGTATTGTCATTTAGAATAGAATGTTGTTTTTAAGATTTGATGAATTGGGTATGTTGATATTGTTCAGACCTAAATGATGGTACATTTCTTCATGCTAATAAGATGGTGCTCTCAAAGGGAGTCATTGTTCACAAATTGTCACTATCATATATCAGTAACTTTCTGAAGGGACTTACTTTATGTTTTGGACATCGTCAAGATAGAAAATACTGTTGTAACCGGTATGGAAACTCAATTTATGTGGAATTACTATGAAGCATTTGTGTGATTGTACAATTGTACAATGTCTATAATATTAGCAAGTGTTAGTAAAGAGTTTGAGTTGTTATAATAATTAACAGTTATTGACATATATATTGAAAAAAATGGCGACTTGTGTATTATGTATGGGTTATGGGAGTCCGTTGTGTTTTTATGTGAATTACATTAAGACTTGGTGACTGTTACGAGTTAGAACTCATACCTACAATAAAATATATATGTGACCCTGGTGAGGGAGTAATATGTTGAACTTATACCTACTATAAAGTATATATGTGACCCTGGTGAGGGAGTAATATGTTCTAAGTTGGCCAGATTTTATCTGGCAAAGTTATGTAAATGTGACCCTGGTGAGGGAAATATCTGTTGTAAATTGGCCAGAGCTGGCAATGTTTTGTAAATGAGACCCTGGTGAGGGAAATATCTGTTGTAAATTGGCCAGAGCTGGCAATGTTTTGTAAATGAGACCCTGGTGAGGGAAATATCTGTTGTAAATTGGCCAGAGCTGGCAATGTTTTGTAAATGAGGCCCTGGTGAGGGAAATATCTGTTTTAAATTGGCCAGAGCTGGCAATGTTTTGTAAATGAGACCCTGGTGAGGGAAATATATGTTTTTGGCCAGAGTTGGCGAAGATTGATGGCTAGAGCTGCCAAAGTCCCGGTTGGCCAGAGTTGGCGAAGATTGATGGCTAGAGCTGCCAAAGTCCCGGTTGGCCAAAGTTGGCGAAGATTGTTGGATAGAGCAAAGTAATCAGTGGCCAGAGCTGGTAATATGCGATGATGATATCATATGGTTCAGATCAATATGAAGATTTTGTTGATGAGACACCGACACACCGTAACAGACATTTGACTTCACTAATCGTACTATGATATCAAGAATGCAACAGCAAAGCATGAGAATCGTTATTTAAGAGAGACAAATCTTAGTGCTAAGCAATGACCTATCGAGTTTTCCGGAAAATGATTCAGTCTTCAAGAAGTTCTAAATACTGGAAACGCAGATGAATGAGGTATTGTTAGCTTAATTTATATGGTCATATAATATCTACTTGAATGTAATAGAATATCTATGGCCTTTATGAAGAATAATGGTTGCCAAGGATACTGTTGCTCATAATGTCATCTATGTTTTAATTATTGAAATATTATGTAAATGCAAGGAAATGTATAAAATGAAGATATACAAAGAATTCTGAAGATATCAAACAAGCTTTCAGATGTAATATACTAGGAATAAAGAATATCCTTTATAGATCAAAAACGTTGACCAGAAGGAAAATCTGCTATACCTAGCAAATCTATATTAATAATTTCGTCAAGGGGTACGGTAGACTCGATCAAAACCTTATATGAATGACAAAACATAAAAAAATATTGATTTTGAGTCGACAACATATATCCGCAAAATTCGGATTATGGAGAATTTCGTTAAATTCCGACGGCACTGACAAACAAACCGCTATCGCCATTTTCATTTGGTGTCAATCGTTGACGTTTCGCGAAAATATTGTTTTTGGCACTTTTTTTTTTAATGATATAATTTCGTCAAGGAGTACGGTAGACTCGATCAAAACCTTATATGAATAACAAAACATAAAAAAAATATTGATTTTTGCGGTGGCGTCAATCGTTGACGTTTCGCGAAAATATTGTTATTGACACTATTTTTATCATATTTTATATAATATGAACCTGAGATTAACAACCATAGAAAAAAGAATACTAACCATAACCCATATTTTACTCGACACTGGCAAAATGGATGCAGCGAAGGGCTCTCCGCAAAGATGGTGAGTAGTATTTTAGTAGGTATGTAGGCAGGTTGTGTTTTTAAGTGAATTAAGATGAAATAAGATTGTAAGACATTCTGCATTTAAATAAAATAAGTACTTATTTACTTCCAGTGACATGCAATTTTTGTAAAGGCAAAATATTTGCAAGAAACTGCAAGGAAATGCAAATGTGCAGTCGATGTGTGGAATGCGACAACATTATACTCGGTAAGCGGCGCAATATTTTTTCTCTATAACCCGACAAATGATAAATAATATTATCAATGACCACATGCATACCTAGCCTGTGTTGAGGTATTATGAACAGAAACAGACACGAAATTTTACCGTTTTTCTTGATAATGGAATGGACCCCTATGTGCAAGTTCAACTTGAACTTGGCTTTACTGCTGACTTTACGTTACTGACATTATTAATTGTATATATTTTTGCAGACAATTTCAATTATTGCGAGTGTTGTGGCCTAGAAACAATGAGGCAGTTAAGAATAACCAAGGCTCGGGAACTATCAAACCATTTTCCAAAAAATCAAACTGCTCCTGTTACATTTACACAACCTGACAAATCCCAAGATTTATTTGATGACTTTCAGGTAAGTTAATGGTGTAGGTCACTGCGTACAGTGTAATGAAAAATAATACTTATTGCCAGATGGAGGTGTGAGAATATAGTGTAAGACCCATTTACAAAAAAGTCTTCAAATAACGATTTTCGTGGGTTATGTCTCCATCATACAAATTATTAGTATGTGCTTATTCGGCATATTTTTCTGAACATGAAAAGTGCGGTAGTCACCTCCTAAGTGTATGGGACAAAAATGGCCGCCGGGTCTATTCTATTGTGCGGATTATTTAAATATCTACTGAACCGATTTACTTAAAAAGGATGTCAAATAATAGTTTATTAAATGAGCATCATTTTATTCCTAAAAACTATCAATGTGAATTCAGTAGTACCAAAGGAAATATTTCCAAAAAACATAATTACTAAAAAAATAATTTTCTTTTTATGTATATAGCTTGGTAACCGTTAGGATAATGCAAATATAGCTTTTATAAAATATTTAGTTTAATTCAACAGCGTTCTAAAAAAACTTGATTCATTACAATAAAGCTATAAACAACGAAACTGCAGCCGTTTGAATGAGCCTCGGTAGCCTAATGGCTTAGCTACCGCTATGAGTTCCCTCACTACTGAGTAAATCGGTTCAGTAGATATTAAATAATAACTTTTATTATTATATTATATTATAACCCGCACAATAGAATTGACCCGGCGGCCATCTTTGTCCCATACACTTAGGAAGTGACTACCGCACTTTTCGTGTTCAGAAAAATATGCCGAATAAGCACATACCAATAATTCGTATGACGGAGATATGTCCCACGGAAGTTTATTTTATTTCGCTCGGGGACTCTACTAATATACCTACATACATTCACAATAATTATTATTATTTGAATATATTTTCCCCTTTAAGGTCGATAACGAAGAGTTGACGGTAATCGAAGAGTCACTGGTGACTGATGATGTTTCTTCGGACAACGAGAAAACACAAGAATCAATGCTGTCAGTCAGCAGTGATTTTATTTATTTAGAAGAAGAGGAGAAAGAAAACATACCAAATGGCGGGCAGACCCCCGAAGAAACGTAAATATTCAAGCAGGTTTAGTACAGAACATCAGCCCCCCAGGACTAACTATGAAAATTTAGCACTTTCAAATAACACCATTCAATTATCAGTACATTCAGTTGGGTCTATGAATTATGAATGTGTTCAATGTCAAGCACTTCATTTTTTTGGTGAAAAAATTAAAAATCATTTTAAAAATTGTTGTCATAATGGGAAGGTATACATAGACCCAAATAGAGCATTAAAGCCAATTCCTGATATATTATTAGATTTATACAAAAGCAATACGTCTGATGCTAATCATTTTAAGGCTAATATACGACAATATAATTCAGCATTTGCAATGGCATCTATAAATTCAAACTTGAACACACTCCCTCCAGGATTTTTCAATTATAGGGTACAAGGGCAAATTTACATAAAAACTGGATCTTTGATTCCGTTGCAAGGTCATAAACCACAATACAACCAATTGTACATAATTGAAAATGAAGCAGTATTAAATGAACGTTTATCTGATTCTAGAAATAACAATTGTAGAAGCAATATAATGAGGTCCTTACAAACAATGTTAAATGAATCTAATCCTTTTGTCAAAATATACAAAAGGGTGCAATTTTAGCTGAAAAGGAATTAAAAGCAGCCTCAGAAAATCGACCCAAATATTCGGTATCAATGCAGTTTTATAAACATAAATCTCTTGATTTGCGTCGGTATAACACACCATCAAATAATGAGGTAGCGGTCATTTTTGTAGGAGAAAACGGCGAACCTCCATTAAATATAGACTTCTCTGTACAAGAATATTCTCAACACTTAACTACACTCAAATCAACCAGTCCCAATATTGACCCTTTAGCCTTTCCTTTACTTTTTCGTAATGGAGAACTCGGATGGCATGAAAATCTTCAACACAGAGAAGAGAGACGAACTGCTCGAAGCCGTCTTACAATGTTACAATTTTATCAGTATAGACTTGCTGTTCGTAAAAGTTTTAGCCCATTATTTTACGCCGAAAAACTTTTTCATGAATATTGTGTCTTGGCCTATGTTAGGATTGAATCTCAACGATTATTGTTTCTTCGAATGAATCAAAAACAGCTCAGAGCTGACAATTATAATATTTAGCTTAATTCAACAGCGTTCTAAAAAAACTTTATTCATTACAATAAAGCTATAAACAACGGAACTGCAGCCGTTTGAATGAGCCTTGGTAGCCTAATGGCTTAGCTACCGCTATGAGTTCAGCGCTACCGAGGCTCATTCAAACGGCTGCAGTTCCGTTGTTTATAGCTTTATCGTAATGAATAAAGTTTTTTTAGAACGCTGTTGAACTAAACTAAATAAGTAAATCGGTTCAGTCGATATTAATACAACCCGTACAATAGAATAGACCTGGCGGCCATCTTTGTCCCATACACTTAGGAAGTGACTACCGCACTTTTCATGTTCAGAAAAATATGCCGAATAAGCACATACCAATAATTCGTATGACGGAGAGATGTCCCACGGAAGTTTATTTTATTTGGCTCGGGGACTCTACTATTATTTTGATTGTTGATTTGAAATAAAAATTATTTGTGTAAACATTTTTGCAGTTTTTATTTACTGTATTTATTAAACACAACGAACGAAGCCATGCGAATCTATGCTTGCTTAAACCTTTAATATTCTTTGAGAACCAATGACTACAGAAATATCTACCTACATTTTGCACCTGGATGTATGTTATGAGTCAAATTTCACCCGAGCGAAGCCGGGTTTTCATCTAGTAGATCAATAAAACCAAGATGAATGCCAATGGGTATTGTACACATTATATCATAGACCGATGATAAAGGATATTTATAAACAAGACAAGGACATTGATTACATTGAGGTCTATGCTCCAGTGGTCTACCACTCGCCTATAAGATACCTGATTGGATGCCAAGAAGGAACTAGAAACAGATACACCAAATGGATGGAGTCACAGCATTCTTACTCAGCAAAGTTACTGAAGAAACTTACATTTAAAATCTGGTTATGAGGATGAACATTATGATTGTAAACTAAATATGTCAATGTATAATAGACACGAGCCAGCGAACAAACTATTGGCACAGACAATTAAATATTGCTTTAGAATTTGGGATGCCTTGCTCAAGAATAAATCCATATGTTTATATTGTAAATGGAAAAGATGTGAATGTTATAGCAGTATAATATATCGATGATATAGAATAGATCTTTATAACATTGAGGAAATGTCATAAATTATAAAAAGAGATACAAAAATAAAAAAGGAAAGGTACCTGAAGGATTTAGGAACAACCAAACATTACATTGGTTCCAGAATATCACAAGAATACAAAATTTAATTTCAATTGAATAAGCAATATATACAAAGATATTACAACAGTCAGCCCACTAATGAACATTGGGCGGCATGAGGTATCAGAAGGCAACAATGCTTATGAAACTCGTCTATAATGTACCTAATTATAATGGAAATGTTACCAGTTGTTGTGATGCAGACTAAGCAAATGATACTGAAGATAGAAGATACATATTTTCACTCCCATTATGCCATAAGCTAGAATTATGGAAAACAAAACATAGCCTTATCTAAAGTGAAGCATATTATGGAAAAAGTTATGCCATTTGATAAGTCAATGTGATAATATAGATGGAGATGACTGGAAGCTCCTTCGTCGGCATATTAGCAGATGACTGTCTTTAAATAAATAGTCATGATAAAAGTAATCAAAATTATAATATCTCTTTAATAAAATGCCAATTTCACTAAGAAAGTAACTTCGCATGATAAAAAACGTAGTGCCATTCAAACGAAAAATTAATTATGACAATAAGATGTAAACATTTTAAACTTAATAAAACAAACAGCAATATCCATGAGTTTCTTGCTCGTTCTTCTCATGGAGGTGCTTTGCGAACGAGCGGTAGTCATTTACTAACATAATTCTCAAAAAAAAAACGTGTTAAATTTAAAATTAATTAACTTGAGTTTTTTCTTTTATTAAAATGATTTACAACAACACAACGCGAATATGAAGCTTAACTAAAAAGTTTTTATTTAATCTAAATCAAATTATTGCTCTGTACCATTAGTTGTCGATATTTAAAAAAAAATGTACTTGCTCAAATGTATTTACTATCCCGAATACGATGTACTGTCGGTAGTATGGGGACATACACCAACAAAGAATGGCCGAGATGTGTTTGGGGATAGGGACATCCCCATGGCAGAACGGCCGATTGTTAGAAATTGTGATACATAACGATTTAAATGCTTAATAAACGATGCGAAAAAGCAAATCAACCAAATTAAAAATAAACAATATAAGAAATGACATAGTCTATGGCACTATGGTCTGACATAAGTCATGATGACAAGGCGGCTAGATAAAATGTATGTGAAAAAATAGCAACAGAAAAATAGTAAACCATGTAATTGCCGAAAATATAATACAGTTCAACAAGTAAATATGTACTTTTATTCAAGATCCTGTTGGTATGTATGTTTGATACTATTACTTATAAAGAGTGTAAACGATCGTTCAAAGGCTAGAGTTGTTAAAATGGCGTCATTCAATAAATTGGTGTCACTAATAACATCTTGGAGACAAAACTCATTACTCCAGAGGATTCAATTTGCTGCCAACGGAGCGCAGGGAATTATCGCTCATTTACCTAAATTGCTTACTAAACTTATTAATCGAACACTTAAAATGCTTGAAAATATATTTTAATAAACATCTTAATTATTTGAAATGCAGGTTTTGTTTGAACTTAATTTATCTAAATATTTTGGCAAATCTATTAAGTAGTTACTATAAACATTTAGTGTTAATTCCGCTTAAAACCGCCGCTTCCTTCTCCGCTTTCTTTTTTTGAAGCAGAATTAACACTTAATATTATAGTAACTTAATAGATTTGTTATAATGGATTTCCGCAAAGTAACGCCAGATTCCATTAATGAAATATTTTGGATAAAAACTTTATTCTTCTAGCCGAATAAATTGTCACAATACTTGATAGTGGTGATTATTTTTTGCTGTTTTTGGATGCACAAGACTGACTAAAGTTATTTTTAAATTGCCCAAAAATGAAAACATGTATTTCAATCGTATAAGTATAATCTTTGAAAAGAAGTAAACATCCAGATCAATGGCCTGCGCAGGTGGTCTAGAACAAACTCGATTACTACAACATCTGTAATACTACACACACGGAATACTAACATTCTTTGCTACAAAGATCACGTGAGACACGCGCCGTGCGACACAACTCGCTTGATACTCTGTCATGTTTCGCAGTATTCCGCACATGTCTTGATACTTTAACATTGTTACACTTGACGTGACTAGTTTTTAATACTGCTTTTTTAGATTAAAATATAAAGGGAAGGTACGGTAAAGACGTGTCGCAAACCTCTCTGATTAGGTTCATGCACACAATTTTACTTCGATGCGCATCGGCGCGTTGATATGTTGATATAGCCAAACTTGGGCGTATGCTGTATCTTCTTTTCTGCTTGTTTTTTTTTAGAATATAATATATACTTTCATTGAATTGTAATAATAAACTGAGTAGGTACATTGTAAAAGTGCACGTAGGTTTTAACAATTGAAATTTTGACCTGCGCTTAAAATTAGTTGAACTCTATTGAATTTATTGCTAGAGTTTGAAAGTTTGCTAACATCAATATAAAGTGTAATATACTAATATCATCATCATCATCATCTCAGCCATTGGACGTCCACTGCTGAACATAGGCCTCCCCTTTGGACTTCCATATGTCGGCCATTCTCCGAGCAGTAAATTTTATGTGTCCTGGCTCAATAAATCCATAATAATAACAAATTTAATAATGCACATATTTTTATATGGTAGTAAATACCCATATATATCTGTACACAAAACCTTTGACTTCTGCTGTAATTAGTTAACGCGTAATTAATTAATCTTTGTTCAAAAAGCACCTGTTTTCTAATTTCCGTGACGTGTCCTTACACCAACTTCATGTGAAAATTTGCCTATATTTTTTGTCGCATACAGTTCTAATATGGTTAATTATTTTTTAAAAATAGTTTAATGTTAGGTGTACTGCCTAGCAAAATATCTACGCAATAGAACCAGTCTGTAAATAATTATAAAAAAGTAAACGTTTGTCCGTGTCAAAGTTATAATTTCCATGATATTTTGTGTTCTTGGGCGTACATCCCTAAATAACAGTATTTCGGACATCAGCATCGCATCCCTAGCGAGCCCTGAGTGTGTACCGCGGCCCATCAGCTGTTGCAGGTCATTAACCTTAGTGTACTACCAATAAAGCACATGAGAATCTAATTTCCGTACCCGTGGTTTCGAAATTTTATAATTTCCATTTTACTGGTTTTAACACCTAATTATTTATGTTAGAAAGTAGGTCGTATTTTAAATAGATCCAGTTCTTTAGTCTCTCTACGTTATAATAAGCCAGTATTTGCTTATTGTGAAAGTTTTTAAAATTTTGAAGAAAACCTGTTATATTCTAATTACCGTATACTAATTTCCATATTTTTATAAGTACCGTTGTATGAAAAATTCCTAGTAAAATGAACCTATTTGCTACCGTGAAGGTCCGAGTAGTGAGTTTTCCCATGGTTTATATAGTATGATATACTCACAATATTTTCTTCTTCCTTTCACGTTACAACCCTTGCCTTTCCACAATATTATTCCAGTTGTAGCGGACTCTGGCGACCTCATCCAGTGCAGTGGCGTGTTTGCCCACTACACAAATTTTCTTTCGACATCCTTTCTTTGTGGCCTGGCCATCTTATTCGCTGAGATTTATAGGCCTTGAAGATGAGCTCTTGTTTGATGCGTGCTTCTCTTCGTCGGCTAGTGCTTATGCACTTATAAATACTGGATATGGCTTCCAGACAACTTCCAGTCACCTTCCGGATATCATCACCCCATCCTTGCCCCATATTGCCAAAGCCCCCCTGGGCAATATGGTGACACCACGTTTGCCAAGACGCTGTCTCCACTCTAGAACACAACTAGTCCGTCGGTTCTCGGTTCTGAGGCAAATGTGACCAGCCATTGCCACTTCAGCTTGCTAATCCCTTTCGGATATGGCGGTAACTTTGGTTCTCTGCCGAATCACCTCATTTCTGATGCAATCTTTTAAAGAAACGCCGACCATGAACGCCTGCTCCACACACTTGGCCTGTCACTATTGGCATCCTTGTTCATTCTTCTCTGTACTATGTGCAAGTCAGCGAAAGAAATATAAAAAATAACTTTTCATTCATTGATAAGTCGCTGTAATAAACATCTTAAGTGGATCGTGGTCAACAGATGCGTGCTTTTTGACAGCAAGCTCCTGGAGCTCGATCAACAGCTGAGGGGAGCTGAGGAACTTTGAACTTGTGGATCAGTCTTAACGTAAGTGTCCACGTCTTGGCTTTGTATGTCAGAACAGGTAAGACACACTGGTCTTCAGGTATGGGTGACAAGCAGACTCAAAGAAGCTTTCCAATAAATGTAGGCCATCCCAGCGGAAATCTCCGATTGGACTCTCTCGATGTTGTTCCTACCTGATTGCACTGTTTGCTCAAGGTATAACATCATCAATACACATATTTCTGAACAATTTCTATAGAGAGTCAATTATAATCTATAAAAATTAGCATTTGTTGCAAGTTTTAAACCGTTTCTGCCATAATGACGATGTTGTCCACTAATCTCAAGTGTGAAAATGTACTCGCCGTTAATATTGATGCCCTATCCACTGTTTGCGGGTTCTGGACTTGGTGGTGGTATCTTATATAATATTTACAAACCTTTCAATACCTATATTGCTAATCATTTTGGTATCGTTGCAAAACCTCCAGAACAGACCAGGTTTCAATGGAGTCAAAGGCTTTCTCATAGTCTTCGAACGCTAAGCACATTCTCTGTTATTTTTTCCGTCTATATAATCTCTCGCACTGTGTGTATGTGGTCTATAGTGTCATAGCCTACTCGAAACCTAGCATGTTCCGGTGGCTGGAACTCGTCAAATCTTTTTGCGAGACGCTTTATGATAACCTTTGAGAAAAGCTTATCGACATGGTTCAAAAGTCAAAAGCGAAATAGGTCTGTAGTTTTTCAAAAGACTTTATCACCTTTTTTGAAAAACATCACTACTACGATTTTGCTTCACGCCTTTGGAGATCTCCCTGAAAAGAAGACAGCGTCAGAGATAAAAGAAGACAGCGTTAATAATTATTCGCTGGAGCTCTCGCATACATAGGTATACAGTATACATAGGTGGTGGTGGTGGTATATAGCTTCCAGCAAGATTTCCACCACTCTATTGAGATCCTGGTCTACGTCAACAACAATAGTGGTCCATTTAGTACCAAAAATAAAAACAAATTATTTGCAGCTGCAATGTTCTCATTTCCGTTGCAGTAATTATTTAAACATTTCTCATTTCCATATCCATGTAATTTTTAAATCTCAATAACTTTAAAACCATTATTACGGGACAAAAACCAAATAAATTATTATATTCGTACATTTAATGTTTTTCATATTTTAATGTATTTGAGTCAATCCAATTAAAAATCAAAAAAGGCACGGGAATTAGGCAAAGAATGCTAAATTGGAGAATGGCCGATGTACCGGTTGGAAGCGACCTGCATCCAGCGTCTTCCGGCGACCTTTATAAGGTCGTCTGTCCACCTTGTGGGTGGACGTCCTACGCTTCGTTTGCTAGTCCGTGGTCTCCACTCGAGCACTTTTCGACCCCATCGGCCATCCGCTCTGCGTGCTATATGGCCTGCCCATTGCCACTTCAGCTTGCTAATCCGTCGGGCTATGTCGGTGACTTTAGTTCGTCTACGGATTTCTTCATTTCTGATTCGATCTCGTAGAGAAACCCCGAGCATAGCCCTTTCCATAGCACGCTGGGCGACTTTGAGCTTCGAGATGAGGCCAATGGCCAATATACTAATATACCGTATTATAATAAAGTATATATTACATATACAAAACACATCGTATGTAATATACGAGTACATACAATGTGTTTTGGGATGTTTGAATATTTCATATGTAGTTATGGAGTTTTCTACCTATTATAATTCGTGTAATAGGTATTTAGTATTTATCGATTGTAACTCATGACATCTTATTACAAGTTAGCTTATTTTGGGAAGGCGTATTTACTTCCTAAATCTTAAATTTTATTTCAAAGGATACATAGTTGAAAAAGTCCGATAGAATGATTGTTAATTAGTTGTTTTTATGTTATACCTATATATATATATACTTAAGCACGCAGTTTTACCCACTGAGAAATCCGTTATTAGCTGACACCAACCTATTCCACTAAAACTTTTTTTATGCCAAATTTCAAAACAATCCAGCTACAATACGTTTCAGCTGATTAAACTGTGTGTGTTGATCAGTTAGTCAGTCATTCTTTCCTTTTATATATTTAGATACATACTTTCAATAAGTGATAATATGAATAGACCAAGTTTCCCCAAGACACAGGGTGGCACAAGCTCATATATTCTTGATCAGAATGTAACTATTGACGGAAGAAGTTCCTCGCAGTTAATGTATTCTGTGGCGCGACTTGTCCAAACTCTCGTCGTATCGATCTCTGTAACCGGGTCAGGAGTCAGGTCAACTCGGTGCATCTCACAATAATAATAACAAACTTGTATCTTTATTTTAACATTAAGTAATTAAATGGATTTTGAAACTGCAAAGGGAATTTTAAATAATGTGCCTAAATATATGATATCATGTGGATTTTAATGCTTTGTTAAGAAATCCTATGATTTATTTCAAAGTTTTCATTGAACAACGGTAACCACTCACCATCTCTAATCTCCAACACTAACATAATCTCCGCGCTCCACTTCGTGCACATGTACGCGCGCATCAAATTCTCATTAAAAAAATGCTTTTGTCGATTTGTATTGTTTAAAAAATTAACAATGCACGAGGTGAAGCTTGCCATTAATATTACTGACACAAGCGCTGGTCTATCAATAAATGAATAGCTTCAAGCTGGTGTGGTTAAGTGGTGTATTGTTTGTTCGACGTAACAATCAATAACAGTTAGGTACGTTCACAATACATCATATACAATATAGAGACATTTAGCAGCCGTCGGTCAGTTTTCATCGCAGAGAACCCCGATTCCGGAGGAAACCCTTGATTTAATTAAAAAATATTTCTTCAGGTCTAGTACCTGTATAGAATTGTCGTGTTATTAAAAGTAAAGTTTTGTCACATACATACAAACTGTCACATGTGTGCGTGTTTGTTGATCTTTCACGCAAAAACGGCTGATCCGATTGAGCTGAAAATTGTAAGGAGCTTAGGCTCTAGAATTATTATAACAACCGGCTACTTTTTATCCCGCTTTTTTTTCTTATATCGGGAGTTACGTGAATAAAACTGCGGGTCGCAGCTAGGTGTTCAATAAAAACTGAGAAACAAACCCATCCAGTTCTCATATACCCGACAGTTTAGACATTATTTACGGGCAAGGTTTATTTTAGCGAAGCATACTTTACGAGCTTTACCTCTGTTGAATATGAGAACAGATTTCAAATGGAAAAATGTTTTTACGTTTTACTCATCTAGTTAAACGAATGAAAACAAACAGAAATGTTTCTAAGCATTTTGTGTTTGACGAGTAGACACGCGCGCACTGCGTAGCGCCTAACAGAAAATTATAAGTGTTTCTCTACTATGCATGTATTTCTTAAGTACAAACTTTCGTCTTGAATCACTCTATCTATTAAAACGCATCAAAATCAGTTGCGTAGTTTTAAAGATATAAGTATACATACAGGGACAGACAGACAGTGGACAGCAGAATACTACTTACTATTTTTTTATATTATGTAGTAAAGTTAGGTGCGCGAGGGAAGGCTTCACCGCTTAGTTCATATATAATGGTGCCTTTAGTCTTAATTGACCTAAATGTAGGCCGTGCTAAATGTGTACACATCAAACGTTAAAAGCACTTCGTAAAGGGCTGCAGAAGGCTGGCTCTAGCTATTTATAGTTCCACTCGCTAGACACGTCGGTATCAAATACGAAACAATATTACATAGGTCTTCTTGTCAAATGCATATATTTATCAAACCACAGCTCAAACTACTAAACGACTTGGATTGAAATTCAACAGATTTTATGACGTACCTATACATCTGTCAAGAAAATATTTATCCACGCGGCTAAAGCCTCAAGCAAAAGCTAGATGACCTTACCGCAACGGGATTGCCAGAATACCAGCGCTTTGTGTCTCACATGCAGCACAATGCTGAGGCAGCTCACTTTCGGCGGCTTAGTGGTGCAGCTTTATTGTTTTATAATGTCCTTTTTTGTGTCTCATTTTAAGCCGCCGATTGTTTTTCTTTCTTTGTTTCAGTTGCTGTATCATTAGGTTATAAGTTGTGAGCAGCGCTAGAATTGTACCGATTTCTCTATAACGTAACTTTGTCAAACATGTGTTTAAAATAAAAAGACTTAATAAGTTGTTATTAATTCAATTGAAAATGACTGTAGCTTATGGGTTGTGTTTTACCTGGCGGGTTTTGTGGGTCTGCCTTCTGTACCCACAGGTTTGTGGTAAAAGTTGGTTAGTTTACCTGTGATAGATTATATTTAGGAAGGCGCGGCTCGACCGGGACCATTTCCAGCCGAATACATGACTAATTGATTTGTAATTTGATCTACCTTGAATACCTACATCGGTGTGTTTCAATATTTATAAAACTAGCTTATGCCCACAGCTTTGGAGCATGGAGAAATCCTTTTTAGCGGAGGCATTCTTGTGTTCCAAATTTAAACCCAAATCATTCAGCGGTTTGAGTTGTGCGTTGATCAGTAATCCATGTATCTATATGCGTGAAGAAAGATAATAATTTTCTGTTTGACGATAACATTTCTACAATAATTAAGAAAAATAAGTTACAAATTAGATGTGCCCACTGATTTACCCGCTAAAAATTAAAAAGCCTATGTGTATTCCAGAGACAAAGCAACCTGTATGCCAAATTTTAGTTTCATCGGTTCAGCAGTATTAGCGCGTAGATGTAACAGACACACTCATGCACAAATCCATACTTTTAATTTTTATAATATTAGAATACAAACTGAATCCAAACAATTATATCCGTATCCTAACCACCATAATACAAGCATTAAGTTGCTTAGCTTGGGGTTAGGTGGCGCTGTGTGAAATGTCCGAATATACATATTTATTTTATCATAACGAGAAAAGCGCTCTAATACAAAAAACCTCATAATGATAGCTCTTATAGTACTTACGAGCAGTGTATTTAGATAGAATCAAGAAGATTTCCTTAAATTCCTCTCAATAAACATCTTGAAAGCACGTGGTTAGTATTTGAATAGCCTAGTGTATGTGGGTTAAGTAGAGGGTGTGACGTCACAGGCGCCGTTTAACTCAAACACTTTATAAATATGTAGGAGTTTTCAACGGAGCTGTGACGTCACCGTATTGCCTACTGCCTACTACATGTTTCATGATTTGTTAATGCGGTTTTATTTGTTCTAATTATTTTAATAGTGGTGACTAAAAGTTTGTTTCTTTTGATGAATCATAAGTGTTTTGGTCATCGATTCTTTAAATCATCACACTAATAATAAATGCGTAAGTTTGTGAGTAAGTGTGTATGTTTGTTACTTCTTCACGCCTAAACGGGTGGACCGATTGAGCTGACATTTGGTATAGAGATAGCTTAGACCCTGGAATAACACATATCACATAGGCTATATAGTACAGCGGGTAAAATCGCTAGGCGCATCTATTCTAAATATATATAAAGCGGCCAAGTGCGAGTCGAACTCACCCATGAAGGGTTCCGTAACAGCAAGTAACATAATATAAAAGTTTTTGTAGTTCGTTCAGACATGACAAATCTATAAGGATTCCGTTTTTTGCCATTTGGCTACGGAACCTTAAAAAGGAAAGACTGATTGACTGACTTGACTATTCTATCAACGCCCAGCCTAAACTGCTGAGCGTTGTAATTTGGAAACTCAGATAGGTTTCATGATGATGACATTCGCTAAGAGAAGATTTTTGTAAGCGTAAGCTAGTTTTCAATATGTATTTAACTATGTGTTCTGAAATAACTATATCAATGTTATGTGATTTAATAGTGAGTCACTAGCTTGCAATCTGTCCAGATTGTTACGAGTAAATTAGAATATTTTAGCCAAATTGGCACACAAATTTTGGAGTAAACAATAACAAAAATAATATTATTAAAAATAATATTATTTCAACGTTGAATCTGTCGCAACTTATACTTATTTTATATGACACTTGATCTCGCTCGTATAGTATAAAATGTAATAAAATCAAGGTATAACGCGATTGTCAGAGTATGTTGCGATTTATACGACCTCTTCAATGTTTACGAGTCCGCTAATGTGAGCTCGGTCGGACATACATTGTAAACTGGGGGTCAATGCACTCTGGCTGTTTGTTCTATAAATAGAGGTAGCGCGTGAGAATAACATCTGCAAGACCTATATCGTATCTAGATGATAGGCATGTTTGTAATTTAGGAAACAATTAGATGACTGCATTTTAAAGAATTCGTGATATAGAAAAAAATCGTACTTAAATGTAATACGTACCTGTGATATGAAAGGTATGTACCATATCTTCTAAATATATAAAAGGAAAAAATGACTGATTGACTGACTGATTTTATCAACGCATATTCAAAACCGGAGAACGGATTGGGTTGAAATTTGGAATGCTGATAGGTTTTATGACGTAGACCTCCGCTAAGAAAGGATTTTGCCACGCGGGTGACGCGAGAATAAGCTAGTTATAAATATAAATATGTCTACAATAATCCTTGAACTTGACCAGAAAGAGCGAATTACTGCATTTTTCATTCACATGTTTGTGAACAGTGGAATATGGATAATTTTGAGCCTTTTCACCCCATTGCAATTGCTGGACAGATACCTCCATCTGTCGCTAAGCACTGAGTATACTAGCAATTGTTGTTACCACATTTTATTTATTTGTTTACATATGTCTAGTTACCATCCTACGATTACCATCCACTGGAAACCGTGTTGCCAAGCGGTCATCATGACCGTGTGATGATCATTATAACCCAGGAAGGGATTTATCCCGTCTGCTAGGTTTATTTTGCTACCATCAACGACCGCATCGTCGTTTAACACACAAAATTGTGGTCAAAGGCTAACATCTGTAATGAATTGAAAACAAATAAAATTTTCATCTGATTGACTTTTTATATTATTTACAATTTACAAACCACGTTAGTCAGCCTACTTGCTATAATTTTAACTATGTTGAAATGTAATGCCCACACTATTGCAGTGAAAAGTCCCGTCAGAATCAGGCTCAGTTGGAGCGTGATGACGTAATTAGCGGAGAGTCCCAACAGTTGTGACGACCCCCGGTTAGTTCAGCTAAAGGACAGCAGTTCAAAGGGATCGCCCACAGAGCCTTCGCCTGCAGGCTTGTCTCACTCAGCAGAGCCTCACTTTCCCCGTTTATCTAAAACTCATCATTATAATGCGGGTTAGAAGTATGAATTTACTCGGACGACTTCTAACATTTCTGTGCGTATATTTTGAACTGAATTGTATTTTACAAGCTTTTATTTACTTTTACCTGTCTGTTGTCTGTCTGTAATCAAATCTTGCAAGTTGAATTTGATCCACTTCCCGGTTTCTGATTTAGCTAAATTTTGCATGCATATATAAATCGGATGACAATGCAATATTATTATGACATAGAGCTGATCTGATGATGGAACTGGGAGGTGGCCATAGCAACTGCGTAATTAAACGAAGCAACCCCATCGAGTTTGAGCTCATTTAATTCGTCTTGACAAGTATTTTACGGTAATAATAATAATAAAAGCTTGTTAAAAAGTATTTTATAATTTTACTTGTAAACACTAAAACTTAATTATTTCTACTACTACTTACTTATTACCTTTTTACTATTTTTAACTAAATTGTAATTGGATCTTTTATTTGTGTTGCTTTTCGAATATTCATTAAAGGATTGCATTGATAGCATTTATACGTGTAACTGCTACGTCAGTTGCTGCGATGTGACTCTGCTACGAGAATCGTAGCACTTCGTAGCGTGTGCTACGCGTGTTGTTATTATTTAATTTATACTCAATACTTTATTTGCTTCCTTAGAATTAGGTACATAATAAGGTGTTAGTTTAGTTTGCACATAAGTATTTCTAAGGACTATTTAGTGTATTATTATTATCTAATTAAGTGAATTTATTGTCATTTAAACCTTCAGTCATATTATATTAGGACGTAGGATTTAATTCATATTATTAAATTAATTTTCTAAACAAAAATTTATCCAAAAAAAACAAACTCCCCAAAATATCTTATAACTTTAGTTATCTCCTCGGCACTTTCTTCTTCAATCAATGAAGATTCAAAGGTACATATATGTACACCTCACTATATATTCATATCATAATATTAATACATTAGAAATCCGTGATTTTTTTAAAGTCAGTAATAATTTTCGCGCCATGATACACAAATAATATTTTTGTGTTTATTAAATGCACCCTCTAAAGTTAATACAACAATCTCGTAATTGTACTCGTATGTGACGTGGGAAGGCTGTGTAGGTGTTGGTTTGACGAAGGATGCCTAATGTTTACCTTCTGCGCTGGGATTGTAGTAATTTAGTGTGGCGGTAAGACCGCAAACCTCGGCAGCTTGTAAACAGAACTATTAACAGCGAGACTATTATTTATGTAAATTTACCTTGGATTTTAAACATTGTTTGGTACTATGACCTCTGACGGTCCTTAAATACGACGTATCTGAATGAGCGGCTTTATAAATAGAGGTACAATCATTTGACATAATCTAGATAAATAGAGGTACACAATAACGCTCTTAAATGTTTTTTTTTTCTATCTTTAAATTATATCTTTTCGTTATCCAAAAGTAGCAGACTGGCAAAGTGTATATATCACGGCATCGACCGGCGATGCGCCAAGACATTTTGATTACCTATTTTAAGCCTAGAAAGAATAAATCACAATCAATCAAATCAAAAAACAATCAATCAATGTGAATTGCACATCATTGTGAAATTCTGGGTATCACTATACTGATTATGGGCAGCGTTATCTCTTAACACCAGGAGAGCATCTTGCTCGTCTACTTACTTCTCCACATGAAAAAAAAAATATATTTTAAATGAAGCCAGGTTACAACAGTACTGGTGCTGCAGACGTCTATAGACGACAGTAACCATTAGGCGGGTCGTTTGATTTTATATGCTGAAGTAAATAAAGCAAGTGCTAAGTAAGTTATATCCATATATTCCTTTCGTAACAATAATATCTTGAATTAGTAATATATCAAGAGAGACCAGTCCGCGGTAGCCCCCGGGGGGCAAAAACAGACCCAAATCAACAAATACGGGGATGACATTACAGAAACCACAATGTTAAATTATTTCAATAGTAGGAATTATTTATTAGCTTCGGGTTGGCCTTCAAGTGGGTTTATAGCAACGAAAAAAATTTGTTGGAAGTTATATAGTTGTAAGTAAGGTGTACTTGTAATATTAATGTAAGAATAATATATTTGTTAGACAGGTTATTTTGGTATTTTTGTAAGGGATGGTCGTTCCTATGATTTTTAGGATAAAAATAAACATAAAGTACGGAAATTAAATCGGTTATCGCAACACATCCGACCGCCGGCGGTGATTTATCTCCACTGTCAACCACATCGACCGTCACTCACACGAGGAAAATATATATATATAACTAGCTGCGCCCAGCAGTTTTACCCGCTGTACTACTATAGCCTATGTGTTATTCCAGGGTGTAAGCTATCTCTATACCAAATTTCAGCTCAATTGGTCCTCCCGTTTCGGCGTAAAAGAGTAACAAACATCCAGACATCCATTCTTACAAACTTTCACTTTATAATATTAGTAAGATTATATATATTATATACCTACATGATTATACAAGTACGTTATTTAATCTAATATATTAAAATCAAATCAAATCAACATTCATTTATGTATTAGTTAAACATTAATATTAAGTGTTAATTCCGCTCTAATTTGTGAATCTAAGTACCTACCTAACTTGAATAGGCTACAATGGAGCACTTTTGCAAGTCAATTTTACGATAATTTAGTTCTATTTTATGAATTTACCTTCCGTTCGGAACAAATCATATTGGTTTCATACATTCAGTAGTATCAAATATTATGTGTCTAATCTTACTAATATTATAAACGTGAAAGTTTGTAAGAATGGATGTCTGGATGTCAGGATGTCAAGATGTCAGGATGTCTGGATGTGTGTTTGTTACTCTTTCATGCCTAAACGAGTGGACCGATTGAGCTGAAATTTGGTATACAGATAGCTTAGACCCTAGAATAACACGTAGGCTATTGAAAAGCGGGTAAAACCGCTGGGCGCAGCTAGTAGTTAAATATATATGTATCTATATAATTAAAAGTTAATCATATTATGTGAATCAAAGTAAAGTATACACATCGAGGACATATCCAATAGAGGGGCAATAGACAAAGTTTTCCTTGAAATAAATTTTTTCACAATCCGACGACTCCGCCCACTTTTCCTATTGGCTACGCTGGTTTTAGTGATGGGCAACGAAAAAGTTTCAATTTAAAACTCGATTATGCCAAGTAATCGATTACAAAGCGATAATATACATTTGTAATATTTAAAAAACGAGTCAAGGATTTATTGCTGTCAAAAGCCTATTACAGTGTTCATGATTTTTTATTGGATAAAAATGTATAGTATTAATTTTACATTTTATTGACATATTATATCCAATTTCTTGATTGACATATTCTACATAACTAATTCCTAATTTTGACATTGTTTTATAATTGACATTTATTATGTGTATCAATAATAATTACATATTACATATTGCATGCCGAAAGGCAGATTATGGCGCTCTAGAGGTATAATCCTAAATTGTTCCATCTTATTGTACCCATTTTCGCAATCAATAAATGAATTATGAATTATGAATTATGAATATAATATTTTTGACTAAGAGGCAGAAAATACGCACGGTTGCAAATCTGATCTTTTGTTTTAAATGGTGTTAATGTCGGAAATCATAAAGGAAGACTTTTGCTTTCCAAAGACATTGTTAGTTCCGATTTCATCTTAAAGCAAAAATAGCGTTTTAGTTTTAAACAAGTCAAATATAAAATACTAGCTTGTGCTCGCGGCTTTGCCCGCATGGCAAAATCCTTTCTTAGTGGAGGTCTACGTCATTAACCCTATTAATATTCCAAATTTCAACCAAATCCGTCCATCGGTTTAGGCTGTGCGTTGATAGATCAGTCAGTCAATAAGTCAGTCACTCTTTCCATATATAAATTTAGATTGTTAAAGACATCCGATTTATACACATGCATGCAAAGTTTAAGCTAAATTGAAAAATGGGAAGTAGATTAAATTTTACTTGCAAGATTTGATTATAGACAATAGGACAGGCGAATGTAAAAAAAAGCTTGTGAATTAAATTTTAAAAAAATTGCCCCCTACGCAACGTTTTCAAAATTACCTATTTTGTGGAAGGTGGCCATCTTTGATTTTAAATTTATCATAATAATATAAACTACGTACTACTACTAGTAGTAGTATGGGTTGTAGTAGTAGTAGTAGTAGGGCTTGACTAGTCAAGCCCTTTCAACTTTCATTTGATGCGCACATTGACGGGATTATGGAGAAAATAATTAATCAGCTATTTTTAGTGGCGGCCATCTTGGATTTTAAATGTATTAAATGTAATGCATATATTTTACTAGTCAAGTCCTTTCATTTTATACCCTTACATTTGACGAGGTTGTGAAGAAAAAAAATAATCCGCCAAATTGTAGCGGCGGCCATCTTAGATCGATTTCCACCAAACACGGCTAAGAAAACTCTCGACTACCTTTCGACTCTACTTTCAAACAAAAAAACAAGATCAAAATCCGTTCATCTGTACGGGACCCAGAAGTAAGACAAAGTACATGAGCAACGATGCCACAGACAGACAGACAGACACGTCAAACTTATAACACCCCGTCGTTTTTGCTTCGGGGTTAAAAAGAGGTCAGGTTTTTATGTTTTTGGTGAATAACTTTTAAAAAGAGTTTTCATTTCTTGTTCGGAACTTATTTTAGTCTATAACAAAAAATGACGTTTTCATGATGTGGATGGTATATTCTCATCCGCTCATAAAAAAGAAAATATTAAATTTGTAGGTATCTCGATTGAAAAAAAAAACAGGGGAATGGCATCGGAGCATTTTTATATTTTAGCAAATTTTATAGTTGTATATCAATACTGTAGGTTTTCACTAACCTACTCGCAGCGCCGCGTGATGCGACTAAACAAGAGGTTATATGATAATATTGTAAATATTATAAATAATAGACATAATATTATAAAAGTGTTTCCCTGTTGTATAGATAATAATGAATGATACGTAGCTTTTTGTGCGCAAGTCTGACTCGCATTCGCCATAGGTTTTATATACCAAAATACGAGATGATCTTTTGTCACGAAAAATGACGGTAACTTTACGCAACTTCACGTGTCATATTTTTTTGATACATCCTAAAATATCCGTGTACTTTTTATTTATGTTAAAATTTCGTTGAAATCAAATTTTTAGGGTAGTTCTCGCGTGCCCCACTGTAAATTAAAAATTAAAAAAAACCCCCAACGCATTCAAAATATGTAATTTTGTGGTTGCAACCATCTTTTAGTTTTTCAGATGTTAGTTTATTAAAATCTGTTTATTATAGTTTGTAGTTTTCTACTAATCAAACTTTTTCGTTTAATTCCCATGTTGAGGTAGTTGTGGAAAAAAATGTAAGCACCATTTCATGGCGGCTAAGAACACTCTAGACTATTTCTACCTAAAAAAAAAACAATCTCAAAAAATAAAAAAATAAAATCCGTAATACTGAGACAGACAGACACGTCATACTTATAACACCCCGTATTTTTCCGTGGGGGGTTAAAAAATAAATTGTGACGATACTGCCACGATAAAATTTTATGAGAATAACCCACTTTAAAAAATCATCTGCTCTAGTTTTTTTTTTTTTTCTTTTTAATAATATGGCAACATGTGCATTTTGCCAGTGTCGAGTAAAATTCGTGAATGTTTACGGGATATTAAATTATGGTCTCCACTTTCGTGTTTTGCCAGTCTCAAGTTAAAATCTGCTCTAGTTGTCAACTTATAAATGACATGGACTTCAAGGCGACTGTCCATTATACCGTATCATACAATAATAATAATTGTCTTAGGAACATGCCAAACCGAAAAATAACATCAGGCCCTTTTTACACTAAACGATTCGTGAGTATTCACCTTTGTAAATAAACGGCATAAACTCACTTGTATTTACTTCGGCTTCGTGCCGACTGCAGCTACTCCTTAAAGTAGATCCTCGTACAGGATCGAACCGGTCGGCACAAAGCCGAAATAAATACAAGTGAGTTTATGCCGTTTATTTACAAAGATAAACATCTGGCCCATGCCATAATGAACCTTATTTTCATTTATTTATTGCTCATAGCTTAAAATTAGGTTTTGGTAGATAACCGCATTATATATATACCAAGGCAGTATTGTATGTATTAAAAAGTAAGAGAACATCGTTGCGAGCCTTGCACGGAGCGTTAACAATAAATATCGCTGAGAATATGTTGCTGATACTGACAGCTCTATCCATGGCATGCGATGTTGCCAAACAACTGCGTGTGGGGACCAGAATGCAGTGATGCAGTGTACGGGTTTATAGCCACGAATGATGACCGATAAAAAGATAATAATATAAACTTATTTTCATTATTAATAAAGAAAACTCATCTAAGTTCATCTGTTGCCAGTTCAACGAAAAAGGTTAACACGTAAAGATGCTTGAACATGTAAGCAATATATTATATTGATAGGCATGCAAAAAACGAGAAAAAGAAGAAATGCTAACGAGCATAAGGTACGGTATAGTGGGCAAACCCCTTAAAACTCATTTCTTGCAATGTTATTTTGGAATATTTCTAATGAACATACACATTACACATTAGCTATTTTTAACATATTTACAGCTGAACTAATCAAATTTGGTATAATAGGTAGCTTAGGCTCTATAAGTCTCTCTAGGCTCTTGACAATAGGTAACAGTAGGTACTTTTCAATGGGTAAAACTGGATAGGAATAAATGAATTTCCGTAGTAGTCGTACTGAACTATGAGTCGTCAACATGGGCCTACAGAACATATTATGCGCTAGTTGTACCTAAAGATAGCATGCAATTAGACCTGGTCGAAGATGTGGTATGCATTTGTCCTCTAATCGATTATCATGCATCGATTCAATCGTCAAAATATTCACAACACTGGCTAAATACGAGTCACTAGACAAGGATAGCTATATGGAGAAAATGCTTTATTAGAAAGAGAGGCAATTTGCCTGACCAGTATAACTTGATCCCTCGCTAGAACAAAAAATAATCATATTTTTGAGGATTATTTTACATTTCTGGGGATATTAAAATCGATTTAATAAATTTAGATATTTTATATGTATACTTTATTATATAATAATACGGTAAACAGTTTTATAAAAAAATAAGAAGTCGTGATTTTTTTGTTAAAGAGAATATTCCGTGAGGCCCGCGTAGTTCCTTAAACTGGCCGCTACTAAACGGCGCGTCATGTGGCGCTACGAGTGGGGTAGCAAATACAACCAGTGTTGATATACAAAAAATCCGCCGATGCCCTCCCCCTGAGTATACATGATCAAAAGTTTATATAAGCAATAGTAGCTATTGCGAGTATATAATCTAGACCTAGACTCTAAACTAAATACTAGAATGATTTCTGAGTAAGTTCAAACAATACCTACGTGCATTTTTAATTTGATTTGTTCTAGAAAGTTTCAGAAACGAAATTACCAAAGTTTTGAGTGTTTAATTACGGTACATATTTTATTTTGTTACTCAAACTGCTCAGTTGTGACGTTAATAGTGGCTGTATTTTATAAATTTACATACTTACATATATCTAAATCAGGTGCGCCCGGCGGTTTTACTCGCTATAAAGTAAGACTTTGTATTATTCACAGGGGCACGACTATCTACATACTAAAATTAAGTCCAATGGCTGAGCCGATAAAGAGGTTACAAACTAAGACTCACACGCACGCACGCATGTACGCACGCACGTAATATTGTCTTGCCCGCGATCTATATATTCGCGCGATTCTTCTAGATATACATTCGATAATATCGATCGATAATATGTGTTGTTGTATCTCCATTCAATTTGCAGCTATGTCGCCCTTTCTGGATAAGGTCTAAGATTTTTACGGATCCCTAGTTTCGTAGGTCTCATTTCTTAAACATTGATTTAATTTATAATTATGTTGAACATAATTTAAATACCATCACTATAGGTATCGCAGCCTCATCGACAGAACTCGGGAGCCTTTACAAAAGTTTTAATGAAGTCCATCTGTTGTATTTATTTATAAAGCCTTCCTGCGTCTCGGTTGGCCTCCCTGGCTCTGATTGACTTTTAAACTTGTTCCAGGCTTGTGCCAAATATTCAATATTATTTATTTTATTTAAGAAATACTCCTTATTGTAATGATATTTCGTGTTACAGTTCTAAAAAGTTATCATTTTAAGTTTAAATAGATTATGCTGGGATTTTTCTCGCCTTCTAGGATTAGTTTGCGACGAACTTCGACCGCATCGTAGATTAAAATCAGGGAAGATCGTGGTCACAGGTTAACTTATAATGAATAGAAAAAATCCTTAATTTACACCTATCTTGTGAATATGATGAGAACACAGAACAGAATCACATAAAAAAATCCATGTTATTAAAGTTCAAAACACATTTCAGACTACGCATACACTAAGTACTACAACAAAATTGCTATCATTTTCTCCAAAATAGCTGCAGAGAGATAAAATGCACCAAACATTTAATTATGAAATGCCACGGCTGTAAGTAAATATTTCGCTTCGTCGCATATTTCGCTAATATTCCTCTGAAAATGGCGACGCAATTAGCAATATTGACTGAAAGTGCAATTAAATCCGAACGTCGAGTAGTTAGTTCGCATGATGCGCCTCCAACAATAAGCTGCGAGTCTCTGATGTTTTGTTATAAACTCTCGCACATTTCAATTTGTATGCAAATATATTTGGAGCAGATGGTTCTGTTTATTGCCCGCGACTCCAGACTATAAGTCTGACTCTGGATCATCGACGTATATATATATTTTTTTTTCAAAATTGAACCTTTACCCAATTTTCAAAGCTCAATAAAAGTTGTTTGGAAACGAAATAGAACTGGTCTGTTTTGTGTTCCACCAATCAAAAATTGGTATAAATGTAAATTTAAAAAATATTCCAACTAAATACACATAGTTTTGTTAGGAAAGAAAAAAAACATCAGTTCTCCAGTTGGTTGATTTAGTCGGCCGAATTATAATGACAGAAAATAAGACAAGTGAATTAAATTAAAAATTTAAAAAACCCCCAATGCAACGCTTTCAAAATATATATTTCGCGGTTTTTTGGTGGCGGCCATCTTGGATTTTAAATATATCTTAGTACGTTGCATTCCACTAGTTAAGCCCTTTCATTTGAACCCATATTGGGGAGGTCGTGGAAGAAAAATGTAATCCGCCATTTTGTAGCGGCGGCCATCTTGGACCGATTTCCACCAAACATGGCTAAGAACACTTTCAACTAACTCTACTTTCAAACAAAAAAAAAAAAATCAAAATCCGTTCATCCGAAGGCGAAGGAGTCCTATACCCCATATTACGGGCCTTTGAGCCTTGTTTGGGGTATAGGTTCTCACTAGTAATTTATGTGATTTGTAATGCCTTAACTGAATAAACACTTTATTTATTTATCCGTTCGGGAGCTACGATGCCACGGACAGACACACACACAGACAGACAGACAGACACGTCAAACTTGTAACACCCCGTCGTTTTTGCGTTTTGTCGTTTTGTTACCGAACTCAATTTAAAAACGTTATTCTTAGTTAAATAGAAAATAACGTCTCCAATTGTATTCTACTTAAGTAATCAACGTTTCTGCAAATTTTCATAAAGGGACCGAAAAAATGGGACAATCAACATTTTGCGAGCTGTTCGGACAATTTATCCTCGATCATTTAATAAAACTAGAGCAAAGGAAAGACACTCACTGTTATCGCTAGAGAAATAAGATCCTTTTATTGTGTTTTACGGGCGATGTGTACTCACATGGAAATATTAGTCGTAAGTAAACACTACATTAGCTTTTACTGGCGTAGTAACAGTTGGGCTCGACCGGCGCGAGTCGCTTGTTGTACTTACTGAAGTAATAAAGATGATAGTCACCGCTTTCTTCTAACAAGTGAGTAACAAAAATGACTCAATTCTTGCTTACAATAAGCGAGAGTAATAACACACGTTATAAATACGACACGGCTGTACTCACGTAAAATTATTCGTCGAAATATGTCTCAACTACGGCTTCGGACAATCGGTAACCAACGTCGGGTACTGCAGGCGTGAACTCCTGATAAAGGACATTGTAATTGTCCAAAACCGTGGTTGAGACATATCTCAACGAATAATTTTACGTGAGTACAGCCGTGTCATATTTATATAATGGATAACATTCACGGTAGTTTCCAGCATACGTGTTATATAAGTTGGTACAAAATCTATTGCCTTACAAAAACTTATTTCATAAACTCATAACTGAGGAGTGTGATCGGGTGTCCTAAGCATCCCTGACAACCTAGCAAAACTTACCTAAAGGCAGGCTCACTTGATCGCTTCATCTGGCAAGTGACCGTCCATACACAACGTTTATTAGTACACGAGTCTGTCTTTGTTACATACTCGTAGGCTGTGGTCAGTGACAAATGATGCTGTTCCTTAGACCGACGTATGTGCGTAACGGTAGACCGCTGTGATTTATAGTGGTCTGACAGACCGACTGTCCGGCTCTGAGACGAGGGAAAATAGCAACAATATGGTACCGATACATTTTTTATAGAAAATACCCACGGAGAAAATACCTAACGGCTAGGTCCTTGTCTGCGTATTCCTAACTTGTTAAAAGAACTTAATGTATAAAAGAAGGTTATTAAATTAATGAAAAATAGAAACTAATAGCGTACTAGACTTAATTATTCTCTGTTATTAGTCACCTGTATTAATTAAAATACCTAATCAAAATTGTTTATTCAGGCAATCAAGACCACAATCTGTTAGTTACCTTTTCTTAAATTCGTTCGATCTAAAAAAAATAATTCAGCGTAAACCTAGGTTTTCAGTTTCTTTTTGTCTTTGGGGATAGTTCCATTTCCTAGGAAATGGAACTATCCCCGAAAGGCAATAGGCAGGTATTATTTTGTGCGAATTCTCTAAAGAATATTGTAAATTGTAAAGCCTTCTTGTGATACCACAACCTCGTACTCAACATCCTGAGAGGCTAATAACATTATTACGGCTCACAAAACCTATTGTTAGTTCAGAATTCAGAAATGTTTCCACAAAAGATCAAATATGAAAATGAGAGCACACGCGTATTTTAATATAGTAGAATGTGGAGAATTTTAGGTGAGAGGCAAATATTTCAAAAATTAATATCTAAGGTCTCATCAAATGAATTCCACTTCATTGGATTTCCAGGATACGACCGAAATTCGCGGCAAAATTCCTGGCGTTATTATTGTCGGCTATGAAAACTAGAACAATATGTCTCATGTTACTAGAGACTGTCTGTATAACAAATAAACTGAAAATTTTGAAAAATTCTTGCGTCACTAACGGACAATCTGCTTTTTCTAATTCTGGTGCTCATTTACTCGCGCTTGTCACATATTGTACTATTCTAAGGCTCATAAAACATTTCAATTCTGTGCAAATAATATTTAAAAAATAAAGACAATGGAATGAGGGGAGAAAACCTTTTTCCTTGAAGTGGGCAACTACTTTTAATAATAATTAAGCTTTGATTGCAGCTCTTTTATTAATTTTCCTTCTTTATAACTGTGTCTTTGTGTAGAGTTTTTCTCTTATAATTATTTTTATATCATGTTCATAAAACCGTAGTCCGCTGTTATCCCATGCCTCGTCCCACCACCGTCGTCAAGGTTGGCCCACGCCCACCAATGCCAAGGCCACTATCGTCGTGAACTTGTAACAACGTGTCCGGAATCACAACACCACGCTCGTCCTACGAGTGTCCTACTACAGACTACAACCCCGCACGACTACGATTAGCTTTTGTTCTGTTTCACTTATTTTGTCGCGACTTGAGACGTGTCCGCGTACGCACGAACGACGCGACAATTCTCTTGAATGTTCAAGTAAAGTTGGTTATTCATTTCATTACCTTATAACTGCGCCATGACATGACAACGTTTAGGCTTCTTTTTTATGACAATGATTGACAAGAAAAGCTACAAGTACAAGATGGTAAGCACCACGATTGGCCATATTATTATAAAACTGCGCGGCACTGTACTTTGCCTGTTACACTAAAATATTTGATGTTGAACCTCGTCGTGCCCAATACTTGTTACCTTTACACGCCTAAACGTCTGAACTGATTGAGCCGAAATTTGCTATACAGGTACCTTAGACCCTGGTATATCACATACACCATAATATTACACTTTTCAACGATAAAATTGCACATAAAGTTTTTAATACCCATTCAAAAGTTGTTGCATTCGTAATTTTGCGTCATGTATTAGGTATTGCAATGTTTATTTATTATTAAGAACTGCCATGTTTGCGTGATATTTGTGGTTTTCACAGAATTCTCTCAAGTTTATTTGAGTGTAAGAATTCTCAGCCAAGTCACGTTCTCTCCTCCGATGGTTTGTAATCGGTACCTTTATAATCCTTCGGATTTACTTTGATAGTTTCTCACTTTACAAATAAACTTGTATTTTGGTTTAATAAATATTAGGTATAAATATTACCTACCTGTTATTTATAACATCATACAAAATGTAAAGTCTACATGTACCTCTATAATAGAGATCATTCAGTGAAAATGTGCATACAAACATTCTACTTAACGTCTGAATAATTATATGGTGGAGAAATGCACATCCAGAAAACTTCACGAACTCTATGTACTCGTTTTAATGTTTAGTGACTAAGCCAAGGATTTTAATGCCTTGCACTTTTATATTTGTCTCTTTGACAAGAACTACTAACCTAACATAGTACCTGACTACGTATTCATTATACGCATTCAATATACTCATTGTGTTGACTTACATTAATTTTTCTCACCAACAACATTCATTGTAGGTTTATTATTTACGTTCAAATAGAACAAAGCTTTGTCGTCACCAGTTCATTACAATCTTATAAAAACGCTTACAGTTTTGCAAAATTCATCGTTCTTCCTATTTAGCTCCAAGGCATCAAGTTATTTTCACATCACGAACAGTGAAAAGAAAAAGTTATCTGTACAGGAGTAATTAGATTCTATGGAAAGTTGTATTTGTTAAAGCAAAAATGGGCAATTAACCTTTACAATTAGCCTCGGGCATTACATTGTTTATGTACACAAAATTGAAAATTTTGAATTTGGCACTTTTATCATCACGGAGTATTTTTTTTTAAATTGTACTTCAAAAATGGGTACGTTACGTTGGATTGTCGTACTGGAGATGCATCTTACTGCTTTACAAGTCATTCTGTCTAGAATATTTAATTGTCCATGCTTCCATATTACATTAAAGCATAACTGGATCTCTCGTATTAAAGTGATGTTAAATGAATTCTCAAAGCACACAGCCTCACCGAGGGCTGGTTATTCCGGCCTATGTCGGGAGTTTTACAACTTAAATAAAATTAAATGGTAAAGGTCAAAGTACACGAACAACAAAACTTCTACCGTTCAAGCATTCTTTGAAAAGCTTTTAGTTTATGAGTGGATATTTTAGTTGTTTTCCAGATATTACATGAATATTATTATTTTGCTGTATGTTTAATAAGGGTGGGTTGCACCAGGCTGTTAGTTAAAACTAAGGTCAAATGTCAAAATTTAACGTAACATGTTGCAACGCGTAATTGGCTTAACTAGAGATTTGACAAATTGGTTATAGTTAAAGTCAGCCGGTGCAACCCACCCTAAGTGACGAAGGTTTTTTGTTAGATTTCTACCTATAATTATTATGATCATAATTTATCAAATTTTTAATTAAAACGCCTCTACGATTATCCTCTGAAGACTGTCCAATATTTGTACTTTAATATTGACACTCGTCAATTTTAGATTTCTAATTATGTACCAAGAAAGTTTGAATGTTAAATCATGTTGATATTCATTCATTTCAACTCTGTACCTACCTAAAACATTTATCAGAATTGTTACTAACCATTGCCTGTTTTCTGTAAAAATATAAATTGATTAAATCATAACAGGGAAAGGTTCAAATACAAGCGGAAACGGTGCGTCAATGCGATAAAAATGTACGATAAAAACCGATTCTTCGTCCAGTCCCCATATTTCTCGATGGGCATTCGTTGACACGAAAAATGGTTATCTCTTCGAATAAACGATGAATAAATCATATTGGTAAGTGTCGTCATCATCGTAAATCGAGGTCCATCATTTATTGCGAGGTTCAGATATTTCATTGAAAATGGCGGTGATTTTTATACCATTCCATTCATTGTCCTCAATATTTCATTCTTTTAGTAGAAATTGCCATTATTAGGTATAAGGGGTAAAACATTTTAAGGACTTGGATTTGTCGGTGGTGAAGCGCTACTAAGTGTACTTTATACTGAACACTAATGTACTTATACTAAATACTTAGGTCGACGTTCGACTACATCCCACCTGATGGAAAGTGTAGACGCGGTTGACGATAAATCACGTAGGATGCCTAGAAAGGTACCTATTCACTCGTACCTTGAAGATTCCTAAGTTGTATCGCTCGAGAAACAATGATGACGGCTATACGTTCCAAATGCGACCAGTTCTTATTGAAAAAGGCGAACCTTCATGTTCTGTACATATTTTACCGACGATATTTTTAATTTAGTCACATTTGCACATTATAGTCAAAACTCTCATTACTCATTACGATCATACAGAAAAGGTTTCACGGCAATGTCCGCAGACAAATTAGGCGAAAACATCATCATAAGTTGATGTAGTCAAACGAGTCCCCGGGCGAGGCACCGTTTCCACCTCCTCCAACAGATAAAACTATGTACGCTCAGCGAATACAAATGATAACGGGGCTTTGGGCAGGGTCCACGGGGCGAATGGCCCCCTAGCCTGCTAAGTACGACGATTAGCTAAACGAGGATTAATGTACATTGAAATAACTGGACCACTCTCCCTCCTTACTGCGAATTTGTCTATGAAGACATCAATGAAAAGTCTTAAGAGCGTATAATATATCGAGTGACGCTCTCTCGCTCGCACTATTTCACAAATTTTGAAATATAAATTCATAGAATTAATTTAGAATTTTTAAATATATCAAACTGGAAATACTTTTAAAATGAGTGCAATAATATTATGGAGGGCTGTTCTTAAGGAATTTTCAATAAATTAATTCTATGAATTTATATTTCAAAATTTGTCAAATAGTGCGAGCGAGAGAGCCTCACTCGATATATACGCTCTTAAGCAATTTTTATAATCACGAGCTTAAATCAACTTAAATTTTTGCTTTGGCTTCTTTGTAAGAAAACTTACTTAAATTCCTAATTTTGATTTAATTTCGCGCAAGGTGGGGTTTAGAGTGTTTAGCAATACCTATTTATGTAGGTGTGTAATAAGTACATGAAGAAATTGATAATGTGTCATAAAAAAAAAATTATCTTCTTTGTAATTAATTTTCTAGGTATATCTAACTGTACAAGCACCAATATCATTCGTACATTAAATTATTAAAAGCTTCCATAAACTTGTGTGGTTTAGTTTAACCAGGCGGGAGTGAGCGGTGAAAGTTTTTAGTGGCGTGTTTGCCTGAAAGGCAATAATGGTAGCCTGCATATTTTAGCGGCAACTTACTCTTTACTCACTTTGTTTTAACCAGGTTCTGAGTGCTCACACCTTTTCTTGTTGTTAAATTATACCTCCGTACTGAAAAGTTACTTTTAATTTTACCAGCAATTTTTTTTATTCTTAATAGGCTTACGTTTGACCAAATCCCTGATGGTATTTGCAGATGCGGTCGACGACGAATCACGTAAGATGTCTAGAAAGGTATCTATTCAATCGTGTCTTGAAGATACCCACGTTGTATCGCTCGAGAAACGGATGACGGTAATGTGTTCTAAATTTAACCAGTTCTTAATAAAAAAGTTAATTGAAGCTAAATAATAGAACTCAGAAATGTTGTATTTAACATAACTTATAATCTAACAATTCTTTATTTTAAATATTAAGGAAAATATTTCATTGGCATAAAGAGATTACAAGACAATGTTATATTAATTTCATGTTTTCTTTTGTGTCTTACGAAATTATTTCGAAATAACTTCGTTTACTTTTACACAAAAGTTTTGTTTCATAACGGTCTGGCATATTCAAATAAATTCTTTCTATATTTAAATACATAAAAAGGTGTACTTATAGACACCCCACAGGCCACCGAGTTTTTATCTCTACATAGTTTGGTCAGTTTCTTAAATTTGTTTGTTAGATGAAAAATATAAAAATTATGTGAATTCATATTGATTAAATTAAACCAACTGCTATTATAATATACCAATAAGCATAACATGTATGTAATTGCAGTCAATGTTTTCCTCAAAGTTTAAAAAAATCATGAAAAATCCGACCTAACTTAATTAGGTATACTAGGTAGGTACTTAATTTAAATGCATCATTTTTTTTGATATCTTCAACATTTATTTAGTAACTCACAGGTGAGATTTTCAAAATAGTTTTATAACCTTCAAGTTCCTTATCGCCTTACTTCGCTCTGAAGTGGTCTTAGTGCAGAAATCAACGTGGAATTTTCAAAAGTCAAACTCAATGAGTATCGTATATCAATTTATTGGCGTCACACGACATTTCCATTTGCGAGTAACAATACATGTCACATAAAGTATGACAGCTTTGACAGTTGAACCGTACTCGATGACAGCTCACAAATGTTTCGTTATTGTTGCAGAGTCAACTGTGGGACGAGTTCGAGATTGAAGACGCCACCTTCGCCGAATGCAGCATCAATAACGCTAACCATAGCTTTCAGGTAACTTATAGCTATTTCATTAATAACAGTCAAACAGGAGATAGAGAAATGTATTCCGTAATATTAAATTTATAATATTTTTTTATATTTCGTAAATGAAATTTTGGTCAATGGTCGATCACTAACAAAATTACACAGAAATCTCTCACATCATGTGGACCTTTGAATATTTATAGAAAAAATCTTTTCAGCATATGAATTTGGGTAGAACGTTACCCAAAGCGAAGGTATAAGTGCCTTTACCCAATTACTGTGTGTCGTGTCGTGGGCCGCGTGTGAATACAATTCATTTGTGTTCGTTAATGTAACCCTTTCAGTGCACTATATTATATTACTATATTTACAAGCAGTATTAACAAACATAGATATCACGCAACGATTGATTGAATGGAGACTTTATTATTGCTTTGTTACAAAAAGAGGCTTTTCTATTTTTTATAGAAAATGCAGTTATTATGAAAGTTTCGAAGACAGTTTTCTACTTGATATTACAGTCAAAAAACTTGTTTATGCTAATAGTAGTTATAACGATTTAAGTATATAAGATTCAAACAGAACCAGAACAGATCAGGTACACGTATTCTTTCGTACAGAATCACTGCGCTAGTTTCAATTGATAGAGAGCGGTGTCTGCCTTTACCAGTATAATCTGTGCCTCTACCTTTATAACATAGCAATATTATAATAATATTCCAGGTAAGACCCCAAGCTATTAGGCTCTGATTAGGGACGCCGATACAATATTCTCGGAACCATTGCAGGGACTCTATTGAACTGCTATAAAGGGATTCCATAGAAAATTTGGTGTGATTCGATTCGGCGTTGACTCATGATTATATTTTTGTGGGTTGGCGTTTGACACCGATTTTATTGTCTAGAAATATCCAAATCACTGTTATTCACAGAATTCCTCGTAAAAAAATTTAAAAGACAAAAGCAGCAAAGGTCACATCGAACCTAAGTACGTTTTCTGTAACTGTTTAGTCATCAACACGTCCTCGTAAGGGACAAAATGTACAAGTTCATTTTCCAAAGTGAAGGGTTGCTTAACAGCGAATGTACGAAGTAATTGTGCGTTACACAGCGTTTTATGTCGTCGTTTTATACCGCTTTATCGGGCGGGAGACGTGACGGGAATCACACGCCGTTTGTGTCGAGCTGACGACCGCGGCTCCTGTAGCGACCCCTCCACCGCGCCGTAATGTGCGCGCTCGAACCTCATTTACACAGATTTACTTCAAGGGAACGGATTTACTCGGCTTCTTGGGATAGACACGCATTGTGTTACTCTCAGTGTAACATTTTTTAAGTTTCTTCAAAGCCTATTTTTTTTCATTCTCGGTTGCATAAAAATGTACAAAGTTAAATTCACGAATAATTTATGGAATCTCAAAGATTGTATCATGTTCAAAGAACGTGGAATATAATATCGTCCAGCAGTGGGGAGACACGCATGCCTTGAATAACATTACTCGTGTGACATGACCTGCCGCATATATCGTGCATAACATATTGTATGTAAATCTTGACTATTTCACTCATGTTATTCCACTGTGCGTTCACCTAAAGCCGCTTTATATGTTCTTGTGTCCTTGGACGTACACTTTTATTTATTCACATCTGCATGATTATGGATGCGAGTCTATTCGGATCAGAGCGTGTATCTTTTATTGGCATACCGTGGGAGCTACACGTGCCAACAATTTGTCACTACGAAACAATATAGGTAACAGCGAGACAAAGTCCCTCAGTCACCTCTGCCCTAAATATTGTGCCCACCGTCAGCAGGTAAAATAAGTCTGTCTAAGCATCAGTGTTGTGTTGGAAAAACAACCATTTGTCAACGTTAAGTAAACTGGGTCGCGGCCTGTTAGGATCCGTTGAAAAATTGACAGGCAATGTTGTGTAGGCGAGGCTGTGGCCAAATTGTGTGGATGCGGGGCCGATAGGAACTGCGACGGAAATCTACGCCTGAAGGGAACGCGGTAAACTATAAGTTATAGAGGAGGTTTCAGCTGTTCTTACATAATAGATCAATCATATTTCTTTCATACAAAAGAAACGTAATAGTAGGACGATCGCGTGACGGCTGCCTATTATGTGTAATTAATCCTAAGGCCTTGAAAGCCTAAACCTACATCTAAAGGTTGAAATAAGCCGCCTGACTCACAAAGGGAATTACGATGTTTGTCAAGAATTATGAGAATAATTCCATGAAGAGAAAAATGATAATTTTCCTCTCATAAAGCCGGCGAGTGGTTTAACGATCATGAGAGTTATGATGGGTAATGGGTTATCATTTATAATCCATGACGTTTTGTGGAAAATCTGCGCCGAGTGATGACTCCGCGCGCCTGTCGGGGCGTTATGACCCGCGATATTATGCCTACTTTATACATAGCTCCATACTCACCTATATAGGACCAGCACGTCAGGGAGTCATGAGACGTGCTTTATCCGGGAAACAATCCAAAGAGGTACAATTCACTAGGTGCTCTTGACTCTTGAATACTTCGCTTCCATTCAATGAAAAAGACAAAATATTGCTTTGAAAATACAAGTAGTAATCCAGACAATAAAATGTTTTGAATGATTCCAATTTCATAATTTTTTTTATTTTCATTTCATCTTTTCGTTACTTCAATTGGTATCAAGTACCTCCTCACTCCTCGTTACTTGTGAAAGGGTTTACCTTTGTACAATTTTATGTCAGAGTCCGAGACTTGTACAGATTTTAAGGGCTTACGTCCTTTAAAATATTTTGAAAAAGGTCCATGTCAAACACACACACAGACTTTAACTTCAAGATTAACGCTCACAAAACTCAATAAAATAGTTTTATAATATTACCTATATATCGCACCTTCTAGGCTTAGTTTGATTTCACTCCAGGGGCTAGTGATCAAAATGTATTCTGAAATTTAATTTATAAAAAAAATCAAGCTAAAAATTTATTACTACTGCAGAAAACACAAAAAACACAAATCTCCACAAGTATCTCAAGATTATCTTCATTTCAATTTGCCAGCTGAGTCGATTTCCATAGCGGAAGCGATCAGTCGGCTGTCGACAGCGGATACACTCTCTCAGATTAACCGGGAGACTACGATAATGCCAACTTAGCTAGAGCTGTTCTGCTCTAACAACAGTGTAGGGTTTTTACTGAGTACATCAACGATATCAAGAAATGAGCCGTGAGAACTTTTTATTTTATTTTATAGGGCCACTCTACTGGCAATTTTTTTTATCGTATAGTCATACCTCTATATTGCAACTTTTGGAGATGAATTTCTAATTTTTTTTTTGGGGTATCTACGTCTACGTACTCACGACTCGTGTGCCAAATTCCAACTCAATTGTTTCAGCAATTTGCTGTACGTTGACATCAGTCGGTCATCCCGATTTCGTTTAATACTCTACCGAACATACTCCTAACGACCAGGGGCGATCTTTTTCTTATTTTCATTTTCAAGTTCATTATGTTAAAATATGTAATGTAGGGCACTTGGTGCAGCGTGACGAGAAAAGCTCGTCCGTAGTGGCGTGACTCGAGTCTCGTTGGAAACAATGAAACCATTTGAAAGTGTGTCGAGCGGCGAGCGTGCACTCGGCCGCGCCACCGCCACTCGCCGCCGCGCCGCGCCGGTGCTCGGCCTGCTCACGGCAACTTCACGGTAATTGTTCAGCCAGGGATGTCACTTTTATGGTTTTAACTAGCTTATATACTTATGCTGTATGCTCCGGGAAGGGGGCGCCCGAAAAAGGTTTGGATGAACTGTGTGAAAGAGGATATACGTGCTAGGGGAGTGGATGTAGATATGACGGATGATAGAGCAGAATGGAGGAGGAAGACGTGTTGTGCCGACCCTACATAGTGGGATAAGGGCAGGAAATGATGACTAGAAAGCTGTAATAGTCCCGTATAGTATATATGTTTACTCGTATTTTTATTATCTGTATACGATGGGCATCCCTGTTAGAATGTAAAACTGAGGTAAAACTAGATGAGCCAAGAAGTATTATGGGTAAATCCTGAGATCGGGCGTATTTAAGTGATTTCCGTGGCAGATTTTAAATCAAAGTATTATTGCATTTTACATGTAAAACATCAAATTTCCCATAATTATAATTACATCAATCAAATAGGCATCATTATAACTTGTTTTGTTCAGAAGATATTTAAATTTAAATTTTTGGTGCCACGGGAATCAATAAAGTGTGGCATGGGAATCAAAATTAAAACTATTTTGTTTGAATTCTATGTTATTATTTAAATATTGACCTCTACATACTAATCATATAAAATAGAAATGATTAAAAACATATACACCAATTATACACCATACATAGATATACACCAAACATAAAGTATTAAAAAGGTCTATATTGGCTCTCTATATAATAATCATGTAAACTAAATAAAATCAACGTATTGCAGTCTTAAACAATGTAAAAATATTACAAAAAAAAAAAAAAAAAAAAAATCAAAAATCTTTTATTTTCCCAAAATATACATTGTTTATAGGGTTTGGGGCTCTTCTTTTAAGTTACAGTCACAGTCACTGACAGGATTCACTCCAGAAGCTGTCATCAGATTGTACATTTATCATTAGTTAGGTTAATCTGGACTGAAAGTTGCAGTCAGCCCATAGTTTCGTTTTATTTTTTCATCATACATCATCTCAGCCATAAGACGTCTACTGCTGAACATAAACCTCCCCTTTAGACCTCCATATATAACACTGGTGTTGAAAGCGACCTGCTTCAAGCGTCTTTCAGCGACCTAAATAAGGTCGTCTGCCACACTTGTGGGTAGACGTTCTACGCTGCGTTTGCTTGCCTGTAGTAGCCACTTGAACACTTTTCGACCCCATCAGCCATTCGCTCTACGTGCTATGTGGCCTGCCCATTACCACTTCAGCTTCCTGATCCGCGGAGATATGTCAGTGAGTTGGTTCATCTCCTCATTCCTGATTCGATCACGTAGAGAAACCCCGAGTATAGCTCTCTCCATAGCTCGCTGAGCGACTTTTTAATGTGGTCTGTCTACTATAGTACAATATAAAAAAATCTGATGTATACAATATAAAAAAAATATCTGAAATAATGAAATATACAAATATAAACTGTCAAAATCACTTCCATACCTGCGGCTTCACTGTAGTTGGGTAAAAAGTGAAAGAATGCGCAAGAAAACTCAGAGGAAAATTGATCACCGTGGTAAAATACCATGAGAATCAATACCATGTAAATCAAAATTGTATAGTTTTTTGTCAATATTTTTAAATACCATAATTATAGACCAAAATTAATAAAATATATGATAAACAATACCCTTTTACTAACTGCACACCCTAGTCAAAAAGCCGTAATGGATAAAAAAATATTTTTAAACATGGAAAAGGTAATCAATGATCTAGTGAACCAAAACCACGGTAATCAATTTCTCACCTTCGTAAATCCAGTTTATAACAACGAGAGGAGGAGCCTCTCTTCACTATGTTTAGAGCGTAATCGAAGTTAGCCAATAGCGTGCGTACAAGCTTCTAAGTATTGTGGTTTGTGAAATGTGGGTAGTTATGTCGCGCGCCATGGGAATCACTTTTTGTCCGGGGACAAACCTAAATTTGTTATTTTTTCTAAAACTACGCTGAGTACAGCCTTCGCGTATTTTTTTGATCATATAACAGTTCACCCTTTACAGCTTTGATCACAGGAATTAATTAAATTCCTTTTATAAATTAGTGTAAAAAATATATTTAGTTCCGAAAATGTGTAAGGGACAGCCCACGGTAATCAAATTTCAGGGCTTTTACATTTTTTTTTAGATACTTGCAGCTAAATATAACCTGATGTCTATCATGCATTAAGTAGATTGAACCTTAGACTAACAGGAAAAAAATACCTTTGGGTAGAATTTTTATGTTACGGGTAGTTTATTCCCCCAGACACGTAAAATTTTGACTCTCAGGAATCACCCTTATATCTTAGAGCTAAAAGGAAAACTTGCACTCTAAGCTTATACTCAACTTTTACACTTTTAACTTTTAATGGTTTTTAAACTTCACAATATTTTAGTTTTACCAAGTAATTTGGTAATATACCATCTGTACACAAGTTTTTATTTATTTACAAACTCCGTGGTTTAAATATTATCCAGCATCGAAGGGATTTTGTACATCAAGCTAATATGTAAGCCCCCTTCCATCGTGTTTCAATTAACTAAGCGCGTAGTATCTTACATAAGCGATTTACCTACAATATACCCATTATCTAAATTAATAATTACAATATACATATTATAATAGGTAATCTTTAGCACTAAAGCAAATTGCTTAGGAGGCGAGGCCGCGGCATTCTGACCGCAGCTCCCTCGGGTTCACAGCCGGGTAATGGTCGGCGGTATTTATTTATTCTGCTATTTATACAATATTTGTATGTACATATTATACCTGTAGTACAATCACCGGTCATCACTCGGGGGAATAAGCCGGTGTTGTTTAGAAAGTTTCATCTACGTAGGTCTGCACGTTACCGTTCATTGTTAATTTCATTTAGGTTATACCTATCTGCGCTCCGTTATCTCTTTTGCTCCTATAACTCTGATATTAATTATTTCTCTAATGAAAACTCCTTTGTGTTTTTAATTTAAAACTGAATAAAACGTTTCACGAGCGCATACCTTTAGATCAAAAGCAAACATTGCGCAATACGAAATGTAAAAGAGAAAATATTTGTTTTATAACTGTCATTACTCCACGGAGCTGTGTCTGCGAGTCCAGATTATAACATTAAAATTGTTAAAGTAAACTTTGTGCGGATCAAAGGATGTCTGTTTGAACCAGGAAATACTACCAGTTGTTTCTGTAGAACCACTTTAATATGATTTCAACACAGATTAACGCATACATAACATTTTTAGTAGGTAATGACAGCAAATCAGGTGGCTGATGGTTATCATCATGATTGCCAAATCAGACATTGCGCCACCCAGCGTTGCGAAATAAAAAAAAAACTGCGCGGTACTGCACTACGCTTGCCTCCCTGGGCCCTGGGATATTAATATTATTGTATCTCGTCATCCTCAGTAATTTCACTGGTAACATTGCCCTTCAGTCCTCACAGAAATGCTTTCACATTACTGCTGGGCGGATAAATAACTAGCATTGTCAATGAAATATTATTATACTTTAAAAAGTTAAATTAAATATCCATATCCTAACCTATAGATAAGGTACAGGTAGGTATAACTCCACAGGTCCCTCTTTATCTAAAGCCTCCGTCGAGCAATCTCCCGCTCCGTACACGAGCGCGCATACCCAATTTCCAAACTTTTCTGATCGTCTTTTTTGTCCACTCTCGTATCAAAGAGCGGCGCATTGTTTTTCCAAACAAAATTAAAATTAAAGCCTACGTTAGCGGCCTCCGGCTACAGCGGACGCTTTCAGTGTTTAATTACATTCATAACTTTGGCCGGCTTGGATATCACAGGAGTTGAAACGTGTTGAGCCTGAAGTCACTCGTGTTTCTGATAGAAAACACTTGTTCTGAATCATTATTATTATGCCCGAAATATACTAATTTTATTTATTTCGGCTCTCTGTAAAATGTTGATCTATGGTGATAATTACATATTATATGTAAAAATGTTTAGAACTTAATTATGCTATGTTCCATACATATAAACATGTTTTTCCTTTTTCTTTGTGGCAAGTAGGTACCTACCAACTTGATCGATGTTAATGATTTACACTACATTTTTTTTAAAGTATACTCGCAGTATTTTTGTATCCTTCACAGAAGTCGAACCCATAACATAGACGAAAATGTAGGCGTAAAATAATACAATTTATCTCTCGTTTGGAATCCTACGAAAGTTTATAAATTTCCTAGGAAAATTATAAACTTACGAATCTTGTTATTTTCCGGTGACATATACATATACATTATACTCCTTTTATCAAATGTCGTAGAAAAGCTTTTACCGCGCGCTCGGTTACATTAAATAAACATCCCTTGTAATAAATGAATGTTCCGCAACATGATCAGATGATAGATCACATCATTCAGAAGTCAGAGACCGGCACGGGTGACGGGTGACGGGTGACGGCTGTCAAATACATTATGGATTAAGGGCGTATCTACACTGTCGGCTGTGCTAGTGACACTCGCGTTGAGACAATGGATCTCTGCAATGATTTAATCCGCTTGAAGGACCAGCATAAATGGTTTCATTCGTATCTGATAAGCTGAGATCGTTCCTATTATTTTACAGTGAGGTAGCTTTTATACACAAAGGATGTGATACTTACAATTACCTATATTTATTCACAAATTTAATGGAATTACAAAACCTGCTTTAAAATGTTAGTGGCTACATTCATTTATAAGTTTAAATCACACTAATATTATGTATGCGAAAGTTTGTTAGTGTATCAGTATGTATGTTTGTTACTTCTGCATGCCTAAACAGGTGGACCGATTGAGCTGAAATTTGGTATAGAGATAGCTTAGACCCTGGAATAACACATAGGCTACAGTACCTACAGCGGGTAAAACCGCTGGGCGCAGCTAGTATAAAATAATTTGCGGATGCCAGTGGTTTTCTCCGTTAAAAGTAACCGATGTGTTAATCTATTAGGCGTCTAAGAGTAACAAACATCCATAATGTACATCCTTACATCCATCCATACAAATTTTCGCGTTTATAATATCAATAGGAAGTAGGTCAATATTTTATTATGTAGGTTTTAATAGCTTAGTGTAAGCCTAAAAGGAGTGTTGGATTATCGCGTAGAGTACAGAGCCTCTTCCATAATGTAGCATCGGAAGTAAGCTTTAACGTCATACCCTACTTCACACTTAAACCCTTTCTTTATTGCCTATTATAGCTAAGTATAAGGAATTAGGGTTATTGTCGTCACTGAATAGAATACATTTTTTGACGCTCGCTACGAGAAGATTTCTCAAAGGGCTTTCAGAACAAGTGATCAAATTACCTCATTATTATTACGAGGGTGTCTACCATCATTTGTGAATCTTTTGAGGGATGAAGGCTGTCCCGCAGGCCCGTAGCATACTTGTCAGGTGCCTACAGAACTCAAGAAGATCAGTGCCGGCGTTAGGGTAGGGCGCGGTTGGGCGACCGCCCAGGGCGCCGGATAAAAGGGGCCCCACAGGCTCTATAATGCGCTCAGCTGCTCGCGCTTTTATAAATGAGTAAACTTACTTTCTTTGCCATTCGAAGCAAGCTAAACGCACATCATTCGTGCTGAAAAATTCAAAATATTTTTCGGCGCTCGCAGCGAGTTACTCGCGCTTTTATAAATAAGGACATTTAGATTATTTGCCACTCGAAGCAAGCTAAACGCACATCATTCGTGCTGAACAAAATCTAAATTTTCTCGGCGCTCGTAGCGAGCTGCTCGCGCTTTTATAAATAAGAATACTTATTTAGTTTCTTTGCCGCTCGGAGCAAGCTAAACGCACAACATTCGTGCTGAACAAAATCTAAATTTTCTCGGCGCTCGTAGCGAGCTGCTCGCGCTTTTATAAATAAGAATACTTATTTAGTTTCTTTGCCGCTCGGAGCAAGCTAAACGCACAACATTCGTGCTGAATAATTCAAATTTTTCTCGGCGCTCGCAGCGAGCTGCTCGCGCTTTTATAAATGAGAACATTTACTTTCTTTGCGACTCGAAGCAAGCTTAACGCACATCATTCGTGCTGAAAAATTAAAAACTTTCTCGGCGCTCGCAGCGAGTTACTCGCGCTTTTATAAATAAGGACATTTAGATTCTTTTCCACTCAAAGCAAGCTAAACGCACAACATTCGTGCTGAAAAAAACCTAAATTTTCTCGGCGCTCGCAGCGAGCTGCTCGCGCTTATATAAGTAAGAATTCTTATTTAGTTTCTTTGCCGCTTGGAGCAAGCTAAACGCACAACATTCGTGCTGAAAAACTCAAAATTTTCTCGGCGCTCGCAGAGAGTTACTCGCGCTTTTATAAATAAGGACATTAAGATTCTTTGCCACTAGAAGCAAGCTTAACGCACATCACTCGTGCTGAAAAATTCAAAATTTTCTCGGCGCTCGCGCTTTTATGAATAAGGACATTTAGTTTCTTTGCCACTCGAAGCAAGCTAAACGCACATCATTCGTGTTAAAAAAATCTAAATTTTTGCGGCGCTCGCAGCGAGCTGCTCGAGCTTTTATAAATAAGAATACTTATTTCGTTTCTTTGCCACTCGGATCAAGCTAAACGCAGCTCGTGCTTCGTGATGAAAAATTCAAAATTTTCTCGGAGCTCGCAGCTAGCTGGAAAGGTGTATTTTTTTCTAGATACTCCCATGATTTTGCCCATCGGATTCGGCCCAGAAAAAAATCCTGGAATTTTTTCCTTTTTCGTTTGGGTTTGAATTGCTTTTTAGGGGGCGCCGTAGAAATCTCGCCCAGGGCGCTGGTAATGTTAAAACCGGCCCTGAAGAAGATATTTGACTTTCAAATGAAATAAACTTTCTCCATTTACCGAGTAAGTTATGAGATATAAACCACGTCCCCTTGCTTAGAAATTATAATCCTCACTTAACTGTGACATTGTTCAGGAGTGTATCACAAATACATAATTTATAAATTATAAGAACACTAACTGCGCTCAACTGTTTTACCCGCTATACAGTAAGTATGTGTTATTCCAGAGACTAAGTTTTTTTTTTAATTTCAGCTCAAGCTGTGAATGCAATTTGAATGAGTAACAAACAATATACAAACTAATTCCAATTTATAATATAGAAAAAAAAAAAAGGTAGCACTCCGGGAGTGCCGGCAGAAGTGAAAACTTCAATATTAACGTTGTGTTTAATTATAAGTATAAAAATACTATCATTTATGAGGTAGAATACAATGTTTATTTATTGCGCTATCGTACACAAATATGACAATTTATATGTTGTTATTTATAATATTTTTTTTTTTTTTTTTTTTTTTTTTAATTTCTCTCTCTTACATATTCCCTGACAGAATCAAGGCATGGGTTTTCAGTTTATAATAATATGTTTTATTCTATGACCTATGGCGTTAAATAATATTTTTCACTTATTTCTATTTATTACATTTTTACAAATTTTGATGCAAAATTCTAAATACCTTTTGCGTAGCTTTTTGTTTGCTATAATTTCGTTTACATTATTTTCGTTTACTTGCGTTTCTAAATTTGCCTCAATATCAAATCTATCTCTTTCGTACACAGGGCAGTGGAAGAGTAAATGCGGTACGGATTCTATCGATTCGTGATCGCAGATGCACGAGGGGCTCTCCCTACACTTGAAGCGATGCAGGTATTGGGAGAACCCTCCGTGCCCCGTCAGCAGTTGGGTCAGCACTCCATTCGGTTGCAGATTTTTTACCACTTTATATGCATTTTTTGCCTCTGGAAGGAACATCTTCGTGATGGAGGCGGTCGCCCCATCACGGTACCTTCGGCTCCACTCCTCAATCGATTCGCTGCGTGCGTGTCGCTTGACAAGCGAAACCGGGCACCGGTCGTAGTCGGGCCGCCCCCGACACGTCAACGCCGCCTCTTTTGCCAGGCAGTCTGCGCGCTCATTCCCCGCCAGCCCGGCGTGTGCCTTGATCCAAAATAAAGATACAACTTTGCCCTGACTCAAGGCCCCGTCTAGATTTTTGCGGGCTTCCACCGCTAGCGGGTGCAGAACATTGTAGTTTGCAACCGATTGCAGTGCCGACCTGGAGTCGCTATAAATTCCAAATGTGGTCTCTTTTCTTCTTAGGATCTCTGCTGCTGCCTTACTTATGGCCAGAAGCTCCGCCTGGTACACGGTACAGTACACGGACAGGGCAAGCTTGACGGATTTGATCTCCGTTTCATTGTCCCACATGGATATCCCCGCTCCAACCTTTCCTTCGATCTTGCTCCCGTCCGTGAAACATCGTATTTGTTGGGTGTTATATTCGCTCACTTGAGTTTCGTCCGTCAGTTCCGTGTAGCTCAATCTTCTCTGTAGCGCAGGGTGTGGGATCTCTCCAAAGTCCACCACACGTTCCACTTCCTGGTTCCCTAGCACTAGCCGGGATGATCCCTTTCGCGCCTCGTACAGGGCGGCTGTCTCCCGTACTCTGAGATCGAGAGGAAGCATTCCGGCCAGCAGCAGTGCCGAGTGTAGGGACACCGTACGATATGCTCTGCATATCTTTATAGCAAAGCTTCTCTGCAGTGTATTGAGCCGCTTTTGGACTCCCAGCTTTTTTGACGCCTTTGCCCAGGCGCTCGATGCGTACGTTACTATAGGCTCGACTACTGCTGTATATATCACCCTGATGACTTCTGAATGGAGGCCCCAGCTGATTCTGGCTGCCCTCGACAGCTGCTTGAAAATATTCATCACTTTTTGACATATATTTACTATATGTTGGTTGAATGTCAAGGAGCTGTCGATGGTCAAGCCGAGAATTTTGATCTCCTTTGACAAACCAATGTCGATCCCGTCCATGCTTAGGATCGGGGTGTCGTATTTTCGCTTTCTTGTGATAACCATAGCCTGGGTTTTATGCGCCGAGAACTTCAGTTTATTCCTAACACCCCAGTCACGAACATAGGCGAGAGCGGCATTGGCCTGACCCTGTACTTCCAAAGCAGTGTCTCCGTCGAATATCATTACAACGTCGTACGCCTAACGCGTCAACAGCGAACGCCTGGCAGTAATTGCCTTTTTCAGACAGTCCCTTCAACAGAGGGTCGAGGAGGAGGTTCCACAGGATGGGTCCCCCAATGGAACCTTGGACACATCCTTTAAAGGTGCTTCGGGAGTGCGTCTCGCCCGCATACCTGACTTCCACTGTCCTCTCGCAAAGATAGCTGTCTATTACCCTACGTATGTTAATTGGGCACTTCTCTTCCGCCAAACGGACTCGGATAGCCGGCCACCATGCACTGTCGAAGGCTCCCTCTATATCAAGTGATATCACTATGGTATTTATAATATTGTATCGTTATTTATATATAACATTAAATTTTATCTCTTAGAAAAATCAACTTCCATCCATAATTTCGACGACTTTTACACCATCGTTATTATCAGAATCATCATCGCAAATTTTTACAACTGATACAATTGGTTTATGATAACTGAAGTAAGAAACAAACAGTTTTGATTCGAACCTATTTAAGTGTCTAATAAAAAAAATATAAAAATATAAATATAAAATTTAAAAAAAAATATCGGGCGCGCGCTTGTCTAAGCCCCCTGTGCCGCCTAAACAGAGCAGCACACTCAAGCACGGTAGAAAGAGTGAGAGATACTAGTTCCTCTCCCTTCCCCTCGATCTTACGCTTTTTCGATCAGCATCACGTGACCCTGACGCGAGTTTGAAAGTTTTTACCCATACAAAAAAAAGTGCTCAGCGCCGCTAAAGAAGTTTTCACTTCAAAAAGTTATTTGAGAAAAAGAAAAACATGCAGTACAGGAACATATTAAAAGTATATTAAATTACTAGGATCATTTATGTAAGAACCTGTGACTCCCTCACTAGGCTGGGCCTGTGCTTAGGGAACCTACAATTTAACAATAGCATTTTTACATAATTTTAGAGTAGTATCACCTAGATTGAAAAAAATAGGGATTATTTAATAAAGTTGTAGCCTATTTTATATTAATATTTGTTATTATGAAGTCAGTATAGCGGTGTAATGGGCCTGCAATTTGCATACAAATGACCTGTGCTGAGTCCTAGCCTAGCCTTGTCCCACTTCAGATATCGACCAGCCTCTTACTTTGTCAAGTGGAGTTGCAGGACCTCTCGTAGTGGACAATATCGGACAGATAGACAGACTGCTGATTCGATTAAAGCTCCCGCTAAACCGGAATCCGGAAATAGCATTACGACCCTCTCATACGTATATTTGCTTGTATAATTGGCTCTATCTAAACTTTCCCAAGTGCAAGTTGACATCTCGAAATAGCGATGACCCTGCAGAATAAGGGCTGCACCGCCCTTATTCTGGCCGCATAGCGGGCCGCGCTCCATCACAAATATCAAAAAAATCTCCTGCTACATTTCAAGCCCATCTCCAGCTCGTGTTTTGGTCTACACAATCCACATAAGACGGCTTTATATGAACTAACGCACACTACAGATACAAGCGTGCCGCACAGGGAGTGCCACCTTTAGTTGCCCTAGCGTTTCTCACAGTCATGTGTTTAAATATCGCAGTTGTTAATAATATGTATTGTCGTATAGATCATCACAGCGAGTCGGTGCCTGGTGCTGTGCGCGGACAGTCGCGGCGAGATGGAAGGCTGGGCGGGGGCGCTGCGGGGCGCGCTGCACCGCGGCGCTGACGTCGCGGACCTCGTCGCCAGGCTGTCTTCGGGGGACCACCACTGGTAACATACACTCATGATATATGATAGTAATTACACCTATAACACTTGTAAAACACTAGAATCCGTAGACAAAATTGCGTACATTACTTGCTTAAACCTCCGCATTAATATGAGTAAGATAACAAACGCAGCAATGTACATTGAAGTTGTCATCAATTGTGGTGGGTGAGAATTAGCCAATAGGCACTCAGGACCCAGGTAGTACCAACTGTCAAATCTGGGCAATCATGATGCTTATATAATATTACCATATATGCACCTGATTTGCTCGTTTTGACTTTATGTTATATTTTTTAAATACATTTTATTCGTAAAAGTATCCGTTCAGTATTGACCTGAGTAATCTTCACATTTCTGCCTACGCTTCATGCTACGCCGAGCGTATCTACATTGGACACGGACTACGCCAACGCTACGCAGCGATGTGTGTGCAATACCGGTTATATCTCAACGCTGCACTTTGGCATTAATTTGAAGCTCTATATTAATTCTTGCCAATTAACATTATAGATCTATTATAATAGATGTACAATACCAATTAACTAATGGCATCAGTTTAATTATATTGATTGACTAGTGGACCCACGCAAACTTCGTATCGTATCGTGTCGTAACTCGTAACATGTATTATTACATAGAGGTAGGTATATAAACTTTCCTCTTAAATCACTCTATTTATTAAAATAAACTGCATCACAATCCGTAATGTAAAGATTGGACTTTAACGAGTATATTCTTGACTTCAGTCGGTTTTAAACATATTAAATAATATGCTACCACAACCTGTAACTTTTTAAAGAAGATCTAAGCATACATAGGAACAGACAGACAGTGGAAGGCGACTTTGTTTTATGCTATGTAGTGATAGTAATATTAATTAATAAGTATGTCTATGAATCTATGTAGCAAAGGAGGAAATTCCGGCAATTAACCTGCCAGCTTGATTAACGGTCCACAAACAATCTCACCGCTGTTATATGAACGAAATAACAATGAGACTGACTGTTTAACATTGTATCGGGATTGCACAAGGTTAAGGAAAGCGGAGGTTCCGTCCCTGGCTTCCATTGTGCCATTGTGTGAGCAGTGAGGAGATAAACGCCAGACCTCTGGCGACCGATTACTTTGTCAAGGACCCCTCGCTAATGTTACTGCGACCGGCGGTCTGTCTGTTTACTGTTATCTGTGGATCTCGGGAAATAAAACACGCATTTGGTAAAATAAAACCAAATGTATTCGCAAGTGTTCTCGTGCTATATATTTTAATAGCGCTCGGCAGTTTAACCCGCTGTACAGTAACCTATTATGTATTGTTCCAGGATCTAAGCTATCTCTATACCAAATTTAGCTCACCCGTTTAGGCGGGAAAAGTAACAAACATTCGTCCAGACATCCATTCTTACAAACTTTCACGCTTATAATATTTGTAAGATAGTGTTTATTTCACAATGTAACGTTTCACTATTAGAGGTATGTTTAAATTATTAACTTAAGTGCATATGACAGGGCAGCAGGCTAGGATGGTTAGGTTAAAATTAGGTTTATGGGTGGGAATAGGTATAGGTTTTAGTACTTAATCATAAGCTAAAAAGCGCAAGTTTTCCTATTATTGTAAAAATAAAATAATAATTAAATAAATGTGTGTTGTGATCAGGTACGCAGCAACACACGCTCGGCCAACATTCTGCAACGTGTGCCGCGAGCCGTTGGGCGCGCTGGGCACTGCGCACGCGCTGGCCTGCGAGCTCTGCAAGTTCAAGGCGCACAAGCGATGCGCCTCCCGAGCGCCGCCCTCCTGCAAGTGGAGCACCCTTGCCTCGCTCGGACCGCACCTCGTCGAGGACGCTGAAGGGGTACGTATGGAAAGCTGCTCTACTTATGTTTTATACTGTGAGTAGAACTGAAAGTTAATGTTACTTACCATCAAAATTACTGGGCATGACGCGATTTAATAGTACGGCACTGAGTCTGAAATAGGGAATCTTGATGATTACCACCGGGCACATGACTTGCTCGTCTTTTCACACATTGTCATCAAAAAATTTCTATATTTTTGTCTACTATTATTTGTATTTCGCATACAATGCAAAAATCGATGGATTTTTGATATGTCGTCGCCCTCGAAAGGTTTACAGAACCTCTCTCACCTGCTAATTGTGGGTGCCCTACCAATAAACCACCTTATATTCCCATTATCTCCAATAGAATCTGGTTCTAAGTAGGTTTACTGCACGTGTACGATTGTAATCATTTCCCTGGAAACACTACACCGCTGTAATCTTGCAAATTGGGTTAACTACGACCGTAATTACACCTACTACTCAGGAACCTGGCCACTACACGGCTTCAAGTAACCTTCTAAATATATAAGGAAAAAGTGAATGATTGATTGACTGACTGATCTATCAACGCAGCCAGAACCACTGAACGGATTGGATTAAAATTTGAAACACATGGGTTCTATGGCGTAAACCTCTGGTAAAAAAGATTTGTCTATGCGGGCAGTCCCGTGAGAATAAACTAGTGTGATCATAATGTCGTGTTAATTTTATCATTAAGAGCGTATATATTATATATCGAGTGACGCTCTCTCGCTCGCACTATTTAACAAATTTTGAAATATAAATGCATAGAATTAATTTATTAAAAATTCCTTAAGAACAGCCCTCCATAATATTATTGCACAGTTTAAAAGTTTGATATATTAAAAAAATGGCAAATTTAAAAAGGGTTTTAACAGGTTTATTGGTTCGTTCCTTAATCAGAGGAATTCATAAACCTTTTAATGTTTAAAACACAAAAATAAAATTCCAATTTATTTTAAAAAGGAGAGAATGAGTGTCTCCCGGGGGTGGGTAATACAATTTGAACGTCGATTGCACAATAAACCAATTGATATCATGTCTGGTGGTATTATTTGAGATGTCTTCGTGGAACGATTGTTTGATTCCCCAACAATGTAATAATCGTGTCGGATATTGGCGGATTTCGTTTGATGTCCGAAGGTTTTTTACGTCAGACTGTTATTGCGCAGAGATGCGACCAAATAGACGGATTATCGGAATATGTACGAGCTCCCTAAAATGTTGATATCGTAGTAAAAGGGAATGATAAAAGATTTACAGCTGAACTATAATAGATCCGGCGGCGACTAGACACCTACTTATAGTCGACAAGACATCTGATGTTCCCTAATGGTTGTTTAACGTACTTGTACCTACTCTGTGAATGTTGTATGAGCCTCACGACGGAGCACGGAGGCTTTGTTCCGTCTCACATTGATTCCATTAGAGATTCCCTCGTTAATATGGGTAGGTACTGTTTTAGCTTTCTGATTAATTAGATGTTCCACTTTCAATCATATCAGTTAAATTACACGTAACGTAATATTACGTTAATATCCTCAGAAATAATAGAAGTTAAGTATTTAAAGATATCATTGTATATAGTGTAATAGTAATTAGTATAGGAAATAGGTTTCATATTGTTATTTTCTTAAAGTTGTACATCTAATTATTTTTCTTAAAGTTGTGTAATTTATTGTTCAGTTTTACCAATCCTGTCAGAGGGGGGGCACTGGCGACCTGCATCTCAGGTTTATTCCATAAACCTACAGTAGGCACCAGTCCCTCACAAGATAGGTGATAAAGCTTATGATTACCAAACAATGTTAACCACCTAGTACTTACACCTAGTACTTAAGTACAAACTTATTCTTGTGAGAGAAAATAAACGCTTTTTATTATTATTATTATTATAATATTCGGATAGAGCCTGTATGGTATTCATAGCAGCTATTTTTCCGCTCCATAAATACTTTCTTGTAAGTTTTTTTTTCTGTAATATTATATTAATGTTTGGATATCTTGGGAGTAAGGAAATGAAAAGAAATAATATTTGGAAACTTTTAATGAGCTCACACTTGGGAAGGGTCCGTCGAATCTTTTTGGGGAAATTTTTTAATATATCCGTCTCTTGTAATAATATGCTGTAGATATGTATGATAAATAAATAGATAGTTTTGTAACACTTCGATAACACATAAAGGACAAAGGAAGGTGGAAAGGCGGAAATTATACAGAAAATGTTTGAAAAATTGCAAAGAAATACCAAATAGATACGATACCTATTCCCAGCTTTGCTACTCAGTACCGATATAGGATATCTACGAATATCGTTCTTTGACTCTACATCCATTGGTACAATAATGTTATTGTCGAACATTTTTAGCTGTATCCGGTATCCATACATCTAGAATATTGAAATTGGTATCATCATTGTTCGTCACAACCGCCAGTTAACCGCCGAGGCATGCTCAGTTTGTGATAAAGCCGGTTTGGTTTCACATCTAACGCCTCACACGTGACTCTCAGAGACTATGTGACGAACGTGGATTATTCTAGAGACTTTACGACGCTTGTTAAGCTTCGCGCATGTCTACGCAACTGATCAGGCAATATTTATGACAGATTTCTGTGTATTTGCTGTAATTTAAAGGTTTTGGGTTGCTATTTTTCTTCTTCTAAATACTACTTTTTTTACATATTTGGGAGGCTATAATATATTCTAATAGTAACAAAAAATAGAAACGAAGAGCCAATAACAAGCTTCCACATAAAGAACTTGACCTGATCACTTTTACGGGACGGCCTTCTTTTTAATTTTGTGCCATGTTCGATGAGCTAGCTTCTTGAAGTCCTTCTGGACCAACGTCTGCCATGTAGGTAGTGGGTGACCATCCACGATAGCGCTCGTGGATGGCAGATAGATGGCCAGCTTCATCATATGGTCTTCGGGGCGTCTGTGTAGGTGACCGAACCATCTCACTAACTTTTAGGGCTGGCAGTTTTGCCTGGAGAAAATTATTTTGTTACTTAATGGCAATGACAAAATAAATCTACCAGAGGTATTCACTTGACCAAAACAGACGCTACCTTTAAAACCAGTAAGATTTCTAGTTATAGGGTACCTAAGATTCGATGTCAGAGATTTGGAATAAAAATGGAACTGAAACAGTGTATGTTGACTTAGAGAGGGACAAGGTAGGCAAAACAAACTTGTAGCTATTTACCTATATTTCGATACCAGATGTGATTGGCAATCCAATATCATGCATCGAAACATTCGAACGCGAGTTATTAAAAGAAATATTACTTTCTAACTTTGGCCGACGTTTGGAAACCAAATGTTGTTTATTTTCGGGAATGTGGAGTCAAATGAATGTTTGACATCGAAAGTTGTTTCAATATCCATCAAATTCTAATAAACTGAACTTCGACCTGATGTAGACATTTGTAAGGGTGATTAATAAATGAGAATAGAATAATAGCAGTCACAAAATATTAAGTTAAAACTTTACAAAAAGGAGTGTACAAACGAGGGAACAGCGCGAGCACTCTATCGTGCACTAAGAAAAATAATTTAGATGGGTCAATTTCTTTCGAATCTATAACGTACGTGGTTCAATGTTCGCGCATCCAGCTCATAATCCGGTGGTCCTAGGTTTAAATCTTTGTGTGGCATTTTTCCCATCTGGGCGCTACCGTGTTCGTGGCACGTCAAACTGGGAGTTGTGGTCTGTCCGCTAAGATGTAGGAATCATTTTATTTATTTATTCAAGACATCATGTCGTCATATTGCAACCATAATTACTGCTCGACCTGAAACTCCAGCATTTGGTTACACAGCCTATAATTGTGATTGTATTATGTTAGAGCAACATAACATGTCATACTCATCACCGCAATATCTGCGCTAGGGTCTCTGTTGAAGGTACATATAAGCTAAGCTCTGTTGTTTGTTGCAGAACATCATAATGCCTCACCAGTGGCTGGAGGGCAACCTGCCGGTGGCGGCCAAGTGCGACGTCTGCGACAAGACCTGCGGATCCGTGCTCAGGTATGAATTACACCCAAGATAACTAGATCGCAGTATATTCGCTGACTTTATTGACAATGGTCCTCTTGACTTAAAACCCTCGGTGGGTAAGTCCGACTTGCATTTGTTCCGTTTTATTTATTTTTCTTAGGAAGACCAACAGTTTATATTCGATAAATATAACTAACTTTATTCATAATTGGAAGCCAATATTAGATCCTCACGGATAAAGTTCAGTTTTATTTTTAGAAAGTCAGACATAAAGCAAATCAAATTTACGAATGCAAACTGTAGTAACACGAGCTATCCCTAAATAGCTCTTCCTATTTCACGTTGGTCCCCGATCTCAATGGCTCAATATCAGATCTCCTTTGAGATTTCCACTTGAATGAAGCTGCAGCGAGGGAATCCAATGCAATCTCAATGAGCCGGATTTAAGATATTAAAAATGTAATCTTATTTCTTATACGGAAATTCACTGAGCGAAGAAAAGAATTAGCAATTTTATTCACTTTTTTAATCCTCGCTGAGATGAATTAGGTTAAGACGAGGGTTCCGCTACTTGAGTGAAGCTGCGTCTACAAGTTTTTGTTTTTCTGTAAACATTTACCTACTTTAATTAACTCTATTTTCTATCTGTAAGAAAATAAAGTAAAATTGTTTCCTTTGAATAAAACCTTAATCCTAAATAACAGACTCCTAATTTCAATATATTAGCCCTGGGTAACTAAACACGTATTCACACAGAATACTAAATAGTACAGTACCAGGTGAAATTAAATAGGTATAACACCTATGATATGGATTATATTGCGCAATTTATCTCTACTCTCACTCTACCCGCAATGCTGGTTAATTGTCCCATAAACATACGCCGTATTATTGCATCATTAACTAACGTTAATTAAAAGAAAACTTGTCGCTTGATTGGTTTACCTAGGCTAGGTAGGATTCCGCTAAATGTTACAAACATTTTCAGTGGCTGCAATTTTAAAATGATCATTCAGCTACTTTGGAGCAGATTATAAAACAAGTTGAAATTAAGAAACTAACCTGATTTTAAGCGCGAGAGCGGCCTTCTTTATTGAATTTTTAATTTCATACCTAAGTGCTTGTTCACGCTATAACACGCGGGCGCGGTAGACTTTGCGTGCACCGCACGTGCGTTTGTACGTGAACACCTTCATAGCACGTCATATGTTTGATATTTCGCGCCCGCGCCCGCGCCCGCGCCCGCGCCCTCGCCCGCGCCCGCGCCCGCGCCCGCGCCCCCGCCCGCGCGTTCACGTGGGTCAACCCTTAAAAACTACTGAACCGATTTTCATTAAACTAGACTAAATGTAAGTCAACAAAAATAATGCACAATCCAATCACTAGTTTTAGAGAAATGCTGGTATAAAGAAATAAACAACTCTAGATTTCTAAAATTTGGTTTAAAAGTCTTGAAGGTTTACCTATGTAAAATTTTCACAGGTTTAACAATATTTGATTAGTACATTATATTGTTGGATCTTTTTTCAGTTAATAAGTACAGGTGTGAGAAAGTGAAGCTTTATCGAATTATCTAATCAATCCATCCATGTCAAGCCTCCTATTAATAGCGGAGAAACCAATTCCCGAAATATAATCGAAGTAAGACGCAAACCGCGAGCGGTAACAATATTTTCATTAAATAAGTTTCGACTCGCAAATCCCGTGCCAAACGTAGCGTCGCAGCCCAGATTTTCTTTTGGCTGTCGTGTTATGAAGGTCACGCTTAATTCTGTTGAGCCTCCCAAGCCTTCCAATGACATTTATTACATCCCGGAGGAATGACAATCTACTGCAGCGGGAGTTCCTTTGATTGTCCAGGGGAAATCGAAAACGTAATAACTTGTGACCTTTCGCGAGTATGCTTTCATATACCTATTATTATGTATTCAGTTTGACATTAACTGACTACAATTTCATTAAGAAATGCCATTTCAGTCGGAATTTTACTATTTTCACGGAGCTCTGAATGTAAAAGTTAATTATTGATTCATTTCCGTGCATTTAACTACGCTCCGAATTAAATTCCGAGAACTAGTTGATATTGTAAATTCATTCTTATCAACATTCTTAAAATTCCTTATTATGTAATATCATTTAGTTAAATATTTTTTAATATATTAATAACTTATAAATTTTGTATGTCAGTAGAGCTATTAGTATTATTTTTTATCTGTGGTAGAGCTGACCAAGCATGCTGTTCAATATAACCATTGTTTCACCATACTGTACCATGTTTGTGACAAATAAATAAATTTGAAATTAAATTAAACCATTACCAATATCGATGTATAATACAGTTTTATAGTGTAGTTTCTGTACCGTCATCAGACTAAAAATACTAGTGGTAAGATGCATGTAACCTGTCAATAGTGTAAGGTAGGCTGTCAGTTCACCACCCACAGCCTCGCCGCAGCGCCGCCAGGGGGCGCCTGTTACGGACAAGAGACATTTTTATAATATACCTGCCTGATCCTGGCTTTAGACGAGCCTCGAGACAGATTTAGGACGGTTTATGTTTTAACTATATTTAAAGCATCGTGTAATGTGATATTTTCCTGATAGGTCTTTTGGCTATTTTTATATCAAAATGGTAACGGAGTTGCTCTTTTCATCGTTGTTTTTTGATATTTTTCTGTAGTGTGTACTTATGTTTTATATTATAGCAAAAACATTAGTCGCTAGGTGCAACACTGGTACACGAAATTCTAACAACATTTGTGGCAATTATACCTGCATAAAAACGAGTTAATACAGTGCCTAATCTAGACAGGTAACCATACAATATTTAATCACCAGTTACTAAGAAATGTGTAAGGAGATCTAACAACAACTAACATGTGATTTTTACTAGTATGAATTTAATTTTTCCACGTAGATTTGTAAAGGATCTCGCAAGTAAAGCTGGATCAAGCTAAGCCGGTTCTAGTCGGTGCTCCAGAAACCGTTAAAAATGGTTCGATTTGGCGACGCGACGCCGCATTTTCAATATCCCCGAGGGCTCACTCGGAGCTCGGCGCTCGGCCGCACCGACTATAGCTTCATTTTCCATTTTCCTTTGTTCGAAACATTTTATTTTAAAACGTATATTTCCCCGTTTTCAGTGTGAGCCGCGAGAAAGCTCCCATTATCTCTTGACGTCTTTGTTTTTAAACAACAGACGCATAGTGCCTGTGGATAACGAGTGGCCTTGCAACTAACTATATGTATAATATATGTGCATACTGATGGTATTCTAATAAAATTTAATTAGTCAAAGAAGATAAGTTAAAATAAGTCTACTGTCGTAGGCATATTAACCATTCAACAGTTAATTGTTCGAAAGGAGTATTTTTTCTTGTGTCGCAAAACGTGTCGGCAAACTTAGATTATGATTTTTTAAGTCGTCGAAACGTGAAAAAATATAACATTTATATTTTTGCATATAATTTTGTTAGGATATACTTAATATTTATGATGGATAAATATAAAGAAGGATAATGTTATTGATAATAAACAGATTCGAAGCCCATCCGTTCCATGTCAGGAGCGTGTCAATCCCGCGATTTGTTTTTAAATAAGGATCAGGGTTTTTATCAAGCCTTCACTGTCTGTATTGATCCTATAAATCCTTTTTCCATTAACATCGCGAAATATTATATCCGGTGGAATAATCCTAAGTTTTGCAAAACCGATACAACATTTTATATATCTTTGTTATAGACGACTGTCTTTATTTTTTACAACACCATTATAAAATAATATTTACTTTTAAGGAAGTTTAGATAAACAGGGTGTCATAAGAAGTTACCTTTATCGTATCAATGTGAAAGCCAAGAATGAGACTCAGTCAAGAATTGCGATAACTAAGTGTTAGTGTGCTGTAAGTAACATAAGATACTTATTACCTGCATAAATAACTTTTAGATATGCAGGCTAATAAGCAGCAAATATCCTGAAAAGAATGGATACAAGGCTATATTTAACCGAGTCGTCTACATTTCTATCAAAACATCAGACCATCAAAATTGAAGCGGCAAACAAGAATTCAATCAATTTCTGAAGACAAAGGGGTAGAGGTAATCAAAATAGGCAATGTCGATCGTTGAGAGCGTTGTCATCTGCCTGTTGCCGATTTATCTCAATAAAAAATATCTATCAAATAGAAATAAAGAACAAAAGGCTAAAGGAAAATATAACGTTCATACACTTGTTACTCTTTAGAGAATGAATGCTTTTTAGAAGCTTTTATTTAACTTACAATGTACTCGTATTATAGATATAGCATGATGTGTAGTAGACCAATATTAATGAGGCCGTATAAATCTTGCAACTTCATTTTATTTAATATTAGTGACAGACACACAAGCAGACGATTGCCTCTATAAACGTCTGCAACACCAGTGGTGTTGCCAGGGATGATGGTCATTGCCAAACTTTTGTTGGTCAATAATTCGATATTATAAACCCCTCACTGCCTAGCTTCACTGTACATAGTACATCATGCTGGAACACGGTCATATATATATATTTTTTTTTTATGTCATAAAGTAGAAGACGAGCAAGACGCTCTCCTGATGTTAAGAGATAACGGCTGCCCATAATCAGTACAGTGTTACCTAGGATTTCACAATTATGTGAAATTCTAGGAGCACTGCACCAACGCTTCTTACTCAAGAGTCATAAGATGTTAAGACTCTTTAGCCCAGTAATTACACTAGCTACAGTGCCCTCCCACCGGAGCACAGTAATGTTTGCACATCACTGCTCAGGCGGTAGAATAACTGGCACTGTTGGGGTACCCACCTAGACGACCTCCTGCAAAGGAAGTCTACCCCTGGTTATATAATGAACGTTGCGCTGCTGATTACATTCTAGAAACCATAAGATATCGTATAATAATACCAACTATTAGTATCAACTCAGCTATTAGTTGTCAACTTACACATTACACACACTACCATGCTACCACTACCACTTACATTATAATATTAATAATAAAGAAGTAATTCTAGGATAGCAAAGTGCTTATATTATAAGCCCGATCGGTTGAGTAGTTTTCAAGATAAGAGGTATTAGCATACAGTCTGTTACACATATCCAAACTTTCACTTTTGAAAGGTGGAATCGGATGGAATGAGGGATAAAATGTTACCTCCACGAGTTGGCTATTACTTGTAGGACTATCTTATCAATTTCATAGGTAATACGTAGAGTTGACCACTTTTAAAATTCACACCATTCCCTTGTAGATACGTCAGGAACATTGCGTTTCGCTAGCAGGTGAAATGAAAAATAGTTTAATTCTATGGAGCGAATACAATCTCCTAAAGACTCGTTAAACCCTAGGGCAGACAATCTTAGTAAAAGTTTACTGTCCTATTAGGAGCTGTTTCAGACATTAACTTTGTATCACTGAGGGTTAAGCGATTCTAAAGTTTAAGGCACAAATAAATATGTGCCCAATAAATATATTCCCAAAACGAGTTGGGAATGTCCTGAGTTAATCATTTAATGACTCCAAAGTGGCTTGGATTACCGGCGACTCCGGTTAATTACTCCAAGTGATTCAAGTTTGAGAATGTAATTATTGCTTCGTTTGCAACCAGACCCTTAATAGACATAATTGAAAGGCATTTTTTAACTTTGAAAACTTTTCTGACTTTTTCACACACTTCTACAAAATGGTCCTTGTAAAGTGACCTTTAGTCACCGCATCAAATATTATCAATTGCATTAGAAAATCTTGTATAAAATAGATCTTAGATACGATCCTCTCTCAACATTCAGTGCTTAGAACACCAATAAAAAACCATAGTGAAAACAGCGTATATTATTTTCCATTTCGTCCACGCATGATTGTTTACAATTATGATTGGGTCTCAATAAACACGTGTCCTAAACAAACACCACCTGCTCCCCGAGCCCTCGTAATATTTAACGAACCATCTGATCTGCTTGCCAAGGAACTTTGGTTGCGACTTGACCTTATAACTGTATTGTGACAGTGAAATAGAACGTTCGCCGGTGATTTGTCGTAGAAAGGTCTTAGAATTTGGAACTCTTACCAGAGGTCCTCGACACATTATGAGTTGTTTAATAGATTAGCCATTTTAAAACGTAGATAACCAATAAAGCTACGTTATGATATCACTATTGCCGCCGCCATAAACCCCACTATTTCTTTAAATAGTCGACGATCTACGTTGTAGTCCTTCATCTACCTCTAGATACTACATTGATATACCTACTTATTAGTACTTGATCGTGTGTTGTAGCAGATACTCTAAGAGTACCTATAGGAGCTTTACCCCTAGTCGTTTAATGCAGGCTGCAAGACTTCAGATGCGTGTGGTGTCGCAAGAGCGTGCACGCGGCGTGCAAGCCCGGCTGGCGCGCGGCGTGCTCGCTGGGACCGGCGCGCGCGTCGGTCGTGCCGCCCACTAGGTTGCACTCCGTCGGGCCTGACGACGCCTGGGTGCCCGACCGACCGCCTAACGCCTCGCCGCTCATCGTCTTCGTCAACTCCAGATCAGGTAAAATTTAAGAATATTTTCTTTTCTCTAGTTCTATTCTATAATCAGTGAACTCCAATGTCAGAAGACTCAGCGTTGTGTATTCGAAGAATCCGAGAAAGAGGCTGGACAAACTATATCCAAACTGAAAGAATTTGACGAATCACTGGACTGTTAAGAATAGTCTGAAGGTAAAGAAACAAAAGAGGCCTTTGCCCAGCAGTGGTACACACCCTAACCAGTTGAAAATAAATATAAGTTCCATTAGTACCTATCTAAGTTGTAATGGGATGTAGCAAGTCAAGTGTGTACTAAACTTTGCTTCATCAACTTGAGCGAAATCAATTATTGGCATCGCATCGAATCGGTTTGCCATTTAGATGTTCAGTGCTCACTTAAACTTTGATTACAGTGTTAGCAAATTAATTGGAAGTCGGAGTGGCACACTTCGGCTGTAGAGCGCGCTATACCTGTTTTATTGGGTTATTTATACTTTTGTTGTGTGCTTGTAAGCACTAGACTATATTAAAATAGAGCCCGACAAAAACATCGTTCAAGCAAATTGCAATTACGTTTGTGTAGCAATGTTTCCAGTTTCCATGAACTAAACCGTTTAGGGAATTGAGTAGTTTTTGCCACACACGATAATGTCGAAAATTAAGGGACTACGTGATACACGTAGCGAACCAGAAGATTGGTTTGATGTAGGTGCTCAGGAAAATTCATGATATTTATTAGCTACCGCCTACCTAAAAACTTCAGGGCATCGGTTTTGTTTTATGGGCTTCAGCAGCTGGTGTTATTGCTATAATATGCGAATATAACTGAGCATTTTAACAATAAAAGGCTCTTATTCGTACATAATATAACACGTATGCTAGGTAGGTATTATTCTCTTGCAAGTATAATACAATGTGTTCTAAAACTAACTCCTTGTGGCCTGCACTTCCTAGGTTTACGACCTACCTTTTTTGTTTCCTCAACTTTCATAACATCTTTCATACACGCTCGCCGGTTCTTGGTAATTAAGTTAACTCTTTTTGTTCTTCGCTAGCTTCTTATAGTCGATTTCAGCTCTCTCAATTCACTCCAGCCCACTCTATAATATAATATTAATGACGTATATGGTTGTAACAACAAAAACCTATCTCTATATCTTCCTCTACACAGAGTTTTGCTTCTAATAACCGCTGCATGAAATCAATTAGTTGTCGAGTGGACAGTGGCCACACTCCACACTATTGATCTATTCCCATGGTTTGTTAGGGCTACAGAGAATCACGAAATAAATGACAAACAGGAAAGGTCATGTCCTTTAAATGTGTCAGGGGTTTTTTTTATTGGTTAGCCTTTGACCACGATCTCGCCTGGTCTTAAGTGATGATGTCGCCGAAGATGGTAGCAAAACCTAAAAGGCGGGATAAATCCCTCCCTGGCTTCACTGTATACATCATGCTGGAACACGGTCATATTATGACAGCTTGCTGACACGGTTTTGTCCAATGGGTGGTATATATAATAATTAGTCCCGGCCGAAGCCTGCCACCAGTATGAATGCGTACCTAGAAGGGTCAGTTTGTTCAAACCTTGATATATAAACGGCACACTGTCTCGCTCAGCTACTATATCCGCTTGAACTGCAACTGCGGTTCTAATACTGAAATTCTACCACAACCAATCAAATATTATTTAGTAATGTATGGTAAACACAAACCACATGCAGCATTAAGTGCAGCGTTCAGCTAAACAAGCCAGTTTGGGCTCGGCGTACGTCATCCGGCGCATAACTTGCAATTATTTTCAAACGGCGCTCTCGTTACGTCTATTCTGAGCTTGTTTGGTATAGCAGTGTAGCGAGTGTAGCACGCTCCGAGCTCCAATCACAATGTGCCGCAATTTAAGGCTTATATGCTTGTAATTTGTTCGGTGCACTGGCCTGAGCGATGCGGTACAGCGGTTACGCTACACTACAGTATTGAAGCTCTGACTTTATAATTGAATTATACCACTATAAAATACTTCGATTTAGTTCTTCATTTAATTAAAAATTAGTTAACTAGGTACTTTTACTATCATTAATTGCTTTCGTTTTTACGTCGTGAACACAAATTCACAACCAGTAAAAGTTTCTCTATCCTTCCTTCACCTCCTTCACCTTCTAGTAGCAAAAGCAGAAAACTCATAAAATTTTAAGGAAAACACGAATAGAGAACACTCTATATCTAACGAGGTCCAGTTCCGACGTCATCTGGAAGATAAGGTTGGTCTTGCCTCTAAGAAGCTTGGTGTACTTAACAAAGCGAAGCGGTAGGTACTTCACGTCAGGCCAACGTCTCTTGCTTTACAAAGCCCAAGTCCGGCCACACATGGAGTACTGCTCCCATCTTTGGAATAGTGCACCTAAGTACCAGCTTCAGTCCCTTGACGCCGTGGATAGACGAGCCGTTAGGATCATCGGTGATCCTAATATCACTAAAAATGTAGAACCACTGTCCTTGCGTCGAGACATCGGGGCACTCAGTGTGTTCTATAAAATTTACCACGGGGAATGCTCGGAGGAACTTTTTGATCTGATTCCCGCCTCCCGATTTTACCACCGCACCGCTCGTCATAGACTGAAGGCTCATCCTCACATTGTTAACGTGTGGGAGTCTCGGACAACTCGTTTTACGAGATCGTTTCTCCCACACACTTGCAGGTTGTGGAATAGCCTTCCAAGCGACGTATTTCCCACTTCCTTCAATATGGGGCTCTTCAAGAGGAGGATAAAGGTGTTAATGGACCGACAACGCGTCTCTAATGCCACTGGTGTTGCAGACGTCCATAGGCGACGGTAACCGCTCTCCATCAGGCGGGCCGTTTGCTTGTTCCTCTGTCTCTAACATAAAAAAAAAACACTCAAAGCAGCAGAGCTATTACCAATTTGATAAGTTTGTTCTCGTGCTTGCAGTTAGATCTCTGTCTGTAGATCCAGTGTTGCGTCAAAAAGAGCGCGGCTGTAGCGCACTAATGAGGCTGTATTGTTGTGGCCCAGGGGGAGGGCATCGGCGGATTTTTTGTATATCAACACTGGTTGTATTTGCTACCCCACTCGTAGCGCCACGTGACGCGCCGTTTAGTAGCGGCCAGTTTAAGGAACTACGCGGGCCTCACGGAATATTCTCTTTAACAAAAAAATCACGACTTCTTATTTTTTTATAAAACTGTTTACCCTATTATTATATAATAAAGTATACATATAAAATATCTAAATTTATTAAATCGATTTTAATATCCCCAGAAATGTAAAATAATCCTCAAAATTATGATTATTTTTTGTTCTAGCGAGGGATCAAGTTATACTGGTCAGGCAAATTGCCTCTCTTTCTAATAAAGCATTTTCTCCAAATAGCTATCCTTGTCTATTGACTCGTATTTAGCCAGTGTTGTGAATATTTTGACGATTGAATCGATGCATGATAATCGATTAGAGGACAAATGCATACCACATCTTCGACCAGGTCTAATTGCATGCTATCTTTAGGTACAACTAGCGCATAATATGTTCTGTAGGCCCATGTTGACGACTCATAGTTCAGTACGACTACTACGGAAATTCATTTATTCCTATCCAGTTTTACCCATTGAAAAGTACCTACTGTTACCTATTGTCAAGTGCCTAGAGAGACTTATAGAGCCTAAGCTACCTATTATACCAAATTTGATTAGTTCAGCTGTAAATATGTTAAAAATAGCTAATGTGTAATGAACATCATTAGAAATATTCCAAAATAACATTGCAAGAAATGAGTTTTAAGGGGTTTGCCCACTATAACGTACCATATGCTCGTTTGCATTTCTTCTTTCTCTCGTATTTTGCCCGTGTTCAAAACAGAATCTAATCACGAGAATGCAGTACCAATTTCATTTTTGCATGCCTATCAATATAATATGTTGCTTACATGTTCAAGCATCTTTACGTGTTAACCTTTTTCGTTGAACTAGCAACAGATGAACTTAGATGAGTTTTCTTTATTAATAATGAAAATAGGTTTATATTATTATCTTTTTACTCACTGCATTCTGGTCCCCACACATAGTTGTTTGGCAACATCGCATGCCATGGATAGAGCTGTCAGTATCAGCAACATATTCTCAGCGATATTTATTGTTAACGCTCCGTGCAAGGCTCGCAACGATGTTCTCTTACTTTTTAATACATACAATACTGCCGTGGTATATATATAATATATAATGCGGTTATCTACCAAAACCTAATTTTAAGCTATGAACAATAAATAAATGAAAATAAGGTTCATAATGGCATGGGCCAGATGTTTATCTTTGTAAATAAACGGCATAAACTCACTTGTATTTATTTCGGCTTTGTGCCGACCGGTTCGATCCTGTACGAGGATCTTCTTTAAGGAGTAGCTGCAGTCGGCACGAAGCCGAAGTAAATACAAGTGAGTTTATACCGTTTATTTACAAAGGTGAATACTCACGAATCGTTTAGTGTAAAAAGGGCCTGATGTTATTTTTCGGTTTGGCATGTTCCTAAGACAATTATTATTATTGTATGATACGGTATAATGGACAGTCGCCTTGAAGTCCATGTCATTTATAAGTTGACAACTAGAGCAGATGTAGTTTTTGGCGGCAAGCCTTGATCATATCATTAGCTCCACGTCTTTTGCTTAATAATCGTGTAGAATTTGATTGTTAGCGTGTAATAATGGTGGAATATTGCGTGTTAAGTGTTTTTGAATGTGCACAGATGTAGGCAAGTGATATGGTGCTGAAATATGAATTTTGGTGCCCCCTCCAAAACTCCTCCGAACTTTCAGTAAAATTCCACCCATTTTACTGGAAGACTCACGTGACTAGACGAGCTATTAAGCTCACTCTGACTCTGACCTGACTAACTAACTTATTACTTAAAAAATAACATTTAACTTGACACTGGCAAAACACGAAAGTGGAGACCATAATTTAATATCCCGTGAACATTCACGAATTTTACTCGACACTGGCAAAATGCACATGTTGCCATATTATTAAAAAAAAAAAAAAAAACTAGAGCAGATGATTTTTTATAGTGGCTTATTCTCATAAAATTTTATCGTGGCAGTATCGTCACAATTTATTTTTTAACCCCCCACGGAAAAATACGGGGTGTTATAAGTATGACGTGTCTGTCTGTCTCAGTATTACGGATTTTATTTTTTGAGATTGTTTTTTTTTTAGGTAGAAATAGTCTAGAGTGTTCTTAGCCGCCATGAAATGGTGCTTACATTTTTTTCCACAACTCCCTCAACATGGGAATTAAACGAAAAAGTTTGATTAGTAGAAAACTACAAACTATAATAAACAGATTTTAATAAACTAACATTTGAAAAACTAAAAGATGGTTGCAACCACAAAATTACATATTTTGAATGCGTTGGGGTTTTTTTTTAATTTTTAATTTAATTCACTTGTGTTATAAAAATTGGGTAATTCCCGTGTTCCCCACTATTCGTCCCACTAGTGGGGCAGGTGGAACTGTCAAATATTTTTTGCTTCTCACGCGCCCCACTGATTGCGTTTTAGTGTGGCGGGTGATAATATTAAAAAAAAGTACACTTCACGCGCCCCATCAGGGCGCTGTAACTCATGCAAAAATATAATTTATTGGGCACGACTAAATGATGAATGGTGTTATTAATGCAAATATTTTGCGAAGAAATAGGAGATCAGAAATTATAAGGAACTATGTACTATTTAGTAGACAAACAACACATAAGAAAATCATCCCATCTGATAATATATTATTAAAATCTCGTATTGCGGTGATTTTAGTCGCACTTTCCTGATTAATTCGAACTTTTATGTACCTTTGTGTAATTTTTTCATTAATAGACGCAGGTACAGGCAAAGCAGTACAAGCACTAGAATAACTGGCAAAGTTTTACCAGGGGTAGACTTCCTTTGCAGGAGGTCCTCTAGGTGGGTACCCCAACAGTGCCAGTTATTCTACCGCCTGAGCAGTGATGTGCAAACATTACTGTGCTTCGGTAGGAGGGCACTGTAGCTAGTGTAATTACTGGGCTAAAGAGTCTTAACATCTTATGACTCTTGAGTAAGAAGCGTTGGTGCAGTGCTCCTAGAATTTCACATTATTGTGAAATCCTAGGTAGCACTGTACTGATTATGGGCAGCCGTTATCTCTTAACATCAGGAGAGCGTCTTGATCGTCTTCTACTTCATCACATAAAAAAAAAACAACGAATACTCGTATCACCATGTTGTTTGCTCTCACTGACAGCGCCCTCCTCTCCCGTTCCAAATCTGCATCGTCCTTCAGAGAGTGTGTAACCAAGTGGCCAAGATATTTATTCAAGTATGTAAGACTTCATTTCAATTATGATCTCCTGGTACCTTTTTCTTGTTATCTACCTTGCAAATATGTGAAAGTGATGGAAGAAATAAAGGGTCTTGAGGAAATTTTCATTTCAAATGACAGCTATCAAAATTAAAATATCAATATCTCGGAAAGTTCTCGTAGTCTTAGGCTGATGGTGTCTTGGAAGAACCCGCCCCACCAAAACGCGATAAATGGGGTGCGTGAGACACAAAAATTATTTGACAGTTTCACCTGCCCCACCAGTGGGGCGGATAGTGGGGCACGCGAGAACTACCCTAAAAATTTGATTTCAACGAAATTTTAACATAAATAAAAAGTACACGGATATTTTAGGATGTATCAAAAAAATATGACACGTGAAGTTGCGTAAAGTTACCGTCATTTTTCGTGACAAAAGATCATCTCGTATTTTGGTATATAAAACCTATGGCGAATTCGAGTCAGACTTGCGCACAAAAAGCTACGTATCATTCATTATCTATACAACAGGGAGGCACTTTTATAATATTATGTCTATTATTTATAATATTTACAATATTATCATATAACCTCTTGTTTAGTCGCATCACGCAGCGCTGCGAGTAGGTTAGTGAAAACCTACAGTATATATACAACTATAAAATTTGCTAAAATATAAAAATGCTCTGATGCCATTCCCCTGTTATTTTTTTCAATCGAGATACCTACAAATTTAATATTTTCTTTGTAATGAGCGGATGAGAATAAACCATCCACATCAAGAAAACGTCATTTTTTGTTATAGACTAAAATAAGTTCCGAACAAGAAATGAAAACTCTTTTTAAAAGTTATTCACCAAAAACATAAAAACCTGACCTCTTTTTAACCCCGAAGCAAAAACGACGGGGTGTTATAAGTTTGACGTGTCTGTCTGTCTGTCTGTGGCATCGTTGCTCATGTACTTTGTCTTACTTCTGGGTCCCGTACAGATGAACGGATTTTGATCTTGTTTTTTTGTTTGAAAGTAGAGTCGAAAGGTAGTCGAGAGTTTTCTTAGCCGTGTTTGGTGGAAATCGATCTAAGATGGCCGCCGCTACAATTTGGCGGATTATTTTTTTCTTCACAACCTCGTCAAATGTAAGGGTATGAAATGAAAGGACTTGACTAGTAAAATATATGCATTACATTTAATACATTTAAAATCCAAGATGGCCGCCGCTAAAAATAGCTGATTAATTATTTTCTCCATAATCCCGTCAATGTGCGCATCAAATGAAAGTTGAAAGGGCTTGACTAGTAGTAGTATGTAGTATATATTATTATGATAAATTTAAAATCAAGATGGCCACCTTCCACAAAATAGGTAATTTTGAAAACGTTACGGCAATTTTTTTTAAATTTAATTCACAAGCTTTTTTTACATTCGCCTGTCCTGTTGTCTATAATCAAATCTTGCAAGTAAAATTTAATCTACTTCCCATTTTTCAATTTAGCTTAAACTTTGCATGCATGTGTATAAATCGGATGTCTTTAAAAATCTAAATTTATATATGGAAAGAGTGACTGACTTATTGACTGACTGATCTATCGACGCACAGCCTAAACCGATGGACGGATTTGGTTGAAATTTGGATAGTAATAGGGTTAATGACGTAGACCTCCACTAAGAAAGGATTTTGCCATGCGGGCAAAGCCGCGAGCACAAGCTAGTATTTTATATTTGACTTGTTAATAGCGTTTTAGCTATTTTTGCTATAAGATGAAATCGGAACTAACAATGTCTTTGGAAAGCAAAAGTCTTCACCATTTAAAACAAAAGATCAGATTTGCAACCGTGCGTATGTTCTGCCTCTTAGTCAAAAATATTATATTATCGCTTTGTAATCGATTACTTGGCATAATCGAGTTTTAAATTGAAACTTTTTCGTTGCCCATCACTAAAACCAGCGTAGCCAATAGAAAAAGTGGGCGGAGTCGTCAAATTGTGAAAAAAATTATTTCAAGGAAAACTTTGTCTATTGCCCCTCTATTGGATATGTCCTCGATGTTGTGGCCACAGACTAGAGAAATTGGCGGTCGTAGCTAGGTAGCCTAGGAATCGTAACCGCCACGATATTGTGGGAGACTGTCTTTACGTACCTATATTAAACCTTACTACAGTGCCGCCTATATTAATGCTATTATTGTACACAAATTCAAAGCTTCTTACCCTTATAACTCATATGAATCACGGCGTTCATGCCCTATCAAGATATCATGTAGGTACATCCATCGAAGGTTATCGCATACTCATGTATTTAAAAAGAGCGCGGCTGTAGTGCACTAATGAGGCTGTATTGTTGTGGCCACAGACTAGAGAAATTGGCGGTCGTAGCCGTAGCTAGGTAGCCTAGGAATCGTAACCGCCACGATATTGTGAGAGACTATTTTTATGTTCCTATATTAAACCTTACTACAGTGCCGCCTACATTAATGCTATTATTGTACACAAATTCAAAGCTTCTAACCCTTTTAACTCATATGAATCACGGCGTTCTTGCCCTATCAAGATATCATGTAGGTACATCCATCGAAGGTTCTCGCATATTCATGTGTTCAATCACTTGGGATTTTTAATCTTTTACGAGTGCTTCGGATGAAAGCACACGAGCCTTAGGAGTGAATAAAACATTTCGGGATCTCAGGGTGATTACACACGACACTGTAAAGTCGAGTTATACCTACGTACCTCTATGTATATTGTTCAGGTACATTTATATCGTTCTAATGACTAATGCATGAGGGGTACTTGCATAAATCAACCTCCTTGGCCTTTGCCAAAGGTGACCTTTAGCTTTACTCCCCACTGCCAAGAATCAAATTGGTACAGAAATTGAGGCATATTGAGATACCTTGCTGAATTGCATGATGCATGGCACATATCTGCATGAATACCTATACTTAATTCTTGATACGTATGAACAATTCTCATATAGCTCAGTAGTAGTAGTCGGTAAAATCGTGTTTCACTGCGAAAATTAATTTAATAAAGCTTTGTGAAGCATTTGAGAAGCGAGGATTCAGTATAAACTGCGCTGGCTGCGTCTCCACCGCGCATGTGAATAATTAACTCATCGGCTCTCGGCGGAGTTTTTCGTGAATTCCACTCGCATGTCTTCGGCAAACAGCTCTTCAAACTGAATTAGATGATTATGCTCTTGTTTGAATGTACTCCGCACGACTTCGTTCACGCGCATTATTCAAATTAATTCCGGCTTTGCAAAATGTTTCGCGCTCAACATAGCTACATAATGTCAAATCTTTCCATTTTGGTGGTTTATTTAGAAAAAAATATGCCACATCTCTTTATTAAGTATTTTATACTTTTTACAAGCTTTATATTACTTTCACCTGTCTGTTGTCTGTCTGTCTGTAATCAAATCTTGCAAGTTTAATTTGACCCACTTCCCGGTTTCCAATTGAGCTGAAAATTTGCATGCGTGTGTAAATAGGATGACAATGCAATATTTTTATGACATCGAGCTGATCTGATGATGGAGCGGGAAGGTGGCTATAGGAACTCCGTTATTAAACGACGTAGCCCCATCGAGTTTGGGCTCATTTGATTCGTCTTGACGAGTACTTTATAATGCAAGATGGTAAGAATAATTAAAGCTTGTTTTTTTAAAAAGTATTTTTAAAATTTCACTTGTTCTTGACCCAATTAATCATCTTCCTGTGTCGTCACACCAAAAGCTTCAACTTCCCCCATTTCCCTACCTACTACCTAATTGTTCGTTCCAGTGTCCACTTTTCTTTGGTATCTTATATATTTAGATAAGAAACTTGTGCAATGTATTGGTGCAGGCGACAACCAAGGCGTGAAGTTCCTGCGTCGCTTCAAGCAGCTGCTGAACCCGGCGCAAGTGTTCGAGCTGAGCGGCGCGGGTCCCAGGCTAGGGCTCCGACTGTTCCGGCACTTCGCCCCCATCCGCGTGCTGGTGTGCTCGGGCGACGGCTCCGTCGGCTGGGTGCTGCAGGAGGTCGACAAGCTGGATATGCATGTAAGTTACATTTGCATCTCCACTCATAAGAAGTGTAACGGCGGTGCTGTTCATAAAATGTAGCGCCTCCTGAATTGTCCTAACTGTCCCACAATGTTAAGGACCTCTTTGATATAGGTATGCTACGAGTAAATAATATTGGCTAAAACTTAATAATTCCATGTAGGTACGCTCAACCTTGACTTCAGTCAGTTAATACGATGTCTTTCATAACGAACGAACAAACACGTCAATTTTCAAAATGATCATCACTGGGCACTTGCGAGATACGAGATTCACGGGTGTTATTAAACAGCGTCTATATTTAAGGTCTCTTTACGTGAATTCCTAAATTAGACCGATACATACTTCGGAACTTGCGTTGCTTGATCATTATCATTATCGAAGTTATTAGTGACATAACTTGGTAAATGGCCAATGGGCACCAAATGACCGAATCAAAAGGCAAAATAGGGTGCGGATTTCAATACCTTTTAGCGAGCATCGCACCGGTCCTAATTATGATAATGTTCGGAGCTTTGTCGCGTCACGCAACCACTGCGCCGAAAAACACGCACATAGGTTTAGTATAATCAAGAAATTACTTGCAAGTGATTTTTTACAAAACTAGATGCCGATGTAAGGATTGTACAAAACAGAGCATTATTATAAGGAATTAAAGCCGATATCTGAAGGTAGAAAGACATTTTCATAGCAGTGGCAATGGGATACATCCGGCAAAAAAAATCTCATTAAGATAGACTACTTAAACTCAGTCCTATCAATTCCATGTTCCAATGCCATAATCTGTTCCATCTAGCGTCACGTACAAACGGCGGTGCTTCCCTTGGGCACAGGCAACGACCTGGCGCGCGTGCTCGGCTGGGGCGCCTCCTGCGACGACGCAGCCAACCTGCAGCAACTCATCGAGCGCTACGAACGGGCTTCCACCAAGATGCTGGACAGGTAGTGTAGGCTACATCACAAATCATCATTAACGGCTAATGTAAAATTGATAGGTACGTTTCCTAACCATGATAGTAACAACAGGCTACAAGTTGGAAAAGAAATACAGAAGACCAATTTTGTTCTAAGTTCTTGTATGTTGTATCCATAAAGAGTTATCTAAGACCGAGTCGAGCGATGAGGGGTTTAGAGTTTAGTTTCTACAAACACTACCTGGTCACTCATATTGTAATGGCATCGTACAGTTTTGTTTTTCTGACAGAAATGCTATTATAACAAGTGGTTTCATGATCAGGTGGTCAATAATGACGTTCGAGAGGTCCCTGACGGCTCCCCCTCCGCCTCCCGCGCCGCCCGACCTGCTGGAAGAGAACTCGCTGCTCAAGAACTTGCAGGAGATCATGCAGGTACTTTAGATAAGGACTAAGGACATTCAATACTTTTAAGTTGGTTTTGCTGCACGGGCTTTCAGGAAACAACGATAAGTCCACGTTACTCCAGCACAAGCTGACGCGCTCGCAACTTGCGAATCAGCAGGCTCAGACAAACTTCAATCGCTCGTAGCCAACGCTAAAAAATAAACTGGGACAACCCAGTTAGCCACAAGCGATTGAAACTTGTCCAAACTCCCTGAAAGCAATGCTCCTAAGTAACTGCAAAGTCTACTTAGCAGTAAATTCAAGCAGTATGAGAAGACTGTATGCGTGTGTGTAGGCTGGCGACGTGTGGTGCGGCGCGAACTCGTCGCTGCGCGCGGGGTGCCTGCAGCTGGCGGCGGCGGGCGAGCGCGCGGGCGGCGGCGCGGCGCGGGCTGCGCACCGCCTGCGCCGCGCGCTCTCGCTGCTGCTGCACGCGCGCGCGCACCTCGCGCACGACCACGCACGCTGCAAGTATGTGCCACACTTTACACTTGATCACATTTTCTCACTTGGTGCCTCAAAAGGATTCATCACCTCTGCCTCTGACTCCGACGGCTTTCGACTTGGGTGTCGACGTGGACGAACTTCACTTTAAACTTTGCTTTTAGAATTTGCTTCTCACTTGTTGTTCGCGCCAAATCTTCGGCAAAATATAACTACCCGCATTTTATCCCATCCTGCAAAAAAATAATCCACCGCTGCACCGATCCGCGCCGCGCCGCGACAGTACGAGTTCGCCGCTGGCACCGCACGCCACACCGCGCCCGCTTGTGCATAAAGAACCGTTAAACCGCGCCGCGCCGCTATCGTTAAAACACTGAAGAGTTCTGGAGGTGGACTCTCTCTGGGATTCTGCGCCCACCAGTCACCAAGGAGGATCGCACGAAAACTATCTCCACCGGTGCAGCATTCCAAGGTTAGTCCCCGAACCCACCTATTTGATCTACAGTCCTCGCATTATTATAAAAACCACTGAGTTGCGGCTGTACTGCTCAGCCGACAGTGGCCCCCTCATAGTTTTTGGTCCTTCGAGCCGGATACCGCTCTCTTGAACCTTCAGTTCTAACGTCTTTTCAGTTGCTGTGTCATTGTGCCACACAACTTATTTCCGCAAACCGCTCATATTATTATATTTCCCCGCTAAAATCGGCAATAAGCCTCAGTAATCTATCTTTTTAAATATATTTCCCTCAGAAATATACAATTTTAATGCTAAAAATCTTAATTTTAGTGTTAATTTCGTCCGCTATTTGTACGCCACTTTGCCTTGTGTGTCCGTTGAGATAGTGATTTTACATTGTTTTCCGTTACTTAGAACGCTAATAATTATTACTATTTTAACTACAAATTGTGTATTCCATAAATTAAATAATGGCTACCACTAAATCTATCGATATTAGTTCAGATCGAACTCTCAGAAAGCTTCATAGAAAACGCGATGCAATATTTTCAAGATTGCAAATGATTTACAATAATTCTAAATCCGCATTAACGGATGAAACATCTCAAGAATTGTTCTTGGGTGGTGTAGAATCACTAGAGAATTTGCGAACCGAATTTCACCAAATATTAGATGAAATCGCAGATGTGGAATTAGTAATTAGCCCAAACGCTGAGCCCAACTATCAAAGTTGGACTTCATTCGAAGAGTTGTATTGTTTTTGTAAACGGGTCGCATCCAAACTAAAACAATCCTCTAATGATAATTCTAAAACGTCAGCTACGCACGCAAAATCGAAGATAAAACTGCCTAAACTTGAACTAGTTAGTTTTGCTGGCGAGCCAACTAAATGGCCTATATTTTATCATTCGTTTAAGAATTCCGTACACGAAAATCCTGATTTGACCGACAATGAACGCTTGCAATATTTGTTAGGTAAGCTGTCAGGCCGGGCACTCGCTGTATGTACCGGGATCGCACCGCACGCTGAGAACTATAATATAATATGGCAGACGTTGGTTGACAAGTTCGAAGATAAGCGTAGTTTAGCTAACTGCTACCTAGATCAGATACTTGATTTTAAACCATTTAATATCGCAACAACAAAGAATCTCGATCTATTTTTAGATAAATTTTGCTCAGCTGTCGCATGTTTAAAGTCATTAAATATTGATAATTTATCTGACTTTATTCTTTTACATCTTTCTTTGAAAAGAATCGATTCAGACACCGCGAAGTCATTTGAAATGCATATGCGTAATGTACCTATGCCTTCATACAATGATTTTATAACTTTTCTCCGCGAACAAGTTAAAATAATAGAACGCACCGCAGGTCCTTCGAGTAAACGCACCTATGTTGAACCGCAAAATAAAATCCCGCATAAATCTACAACCGCATTAGTATCGGCAAATTCAAGTTGCATCTGTTGCAAAAACACTGATCATTTTAACTTATATAAATGTCCGCAATTTATTAAAATGTCAGTAACCGATCGATTCAACTATTTAAAAGAAAATAAAGCTTGTACTAATTGTCTGAGTGTCTCGCATACAAATACCGCTTGCAAATCTATACATACCTGCCGCTATTGCAGCAGCAGGCATCATTCACTAATTTGTCGTAAACAAATGACGTCATCCGCTACCGCTCGAAGCGACGAGCCGCCGCCGGCGCAGCCCGCCGCTTCTACCTCGCTTGTCTCCGCGCGTGTTCACACGGACGCAGAAATATCGCTATGTAACGCGCGGCAGGTTACAAATGTTAATGAAACTTGTTTATTAGGAACAATACAAGTGAACATTATTGATAACGATAATCAACCGCAAACTGTTCGTGCTTTAGTGGATCCGGGATCCCAAAGCAATTTTATAACCGCTGCATGTTGCAATAAATATAACCTTAAATTAAATAAGGTTTCCCGCGTCGTAGTTAAAGGTATCGGTTCCTCGCCTAGCCCTATTAAAGGTGCTACGAATTTAAAAATACATTCTCAACTTGATCATAACGTATCACTCCAACTAGACGCTTACGTTATCGACCGCATCACGGATAAATTACCGACGGCTCCGATAAATTCAGACGCCCTAACGCACCTTCGTCACGTCGTACTCGCAGATCAGGTTTACAATAAGCCGGCCGACGTAGACATACTAATAGGCGCTCAGCTGTTCGCTGATATCGTCTTATCTGGACGCATAACGGGACCGCCAGGTACTCCTACTGGCTTTGAAACTATATTCGGCTATATGCTCATAGGTAATGCTCCAACGTTAAATAATAGTAATTATACGACTAATAACGCCGCGACTACTATTTGCTGTTTTGTCGAACCGGAGCCACCCATCGATACCATACTACAAAAATTCTGGCAGTTAGAGGAGGTGTCGTGTGAATCTGCCTTTAGTCCAGCCGCACGTGAATGTGAGCAAATATTTAAAGATAATGTTTCCCGCGATAGTTCAGGCCGTTATATGGTTAATTTACCTTTTACCCGCGATCCTAAAGTATTAGGAGATTCATATGCAACCGCAAAGAAACGTTTTTTATCGTTCGAACGAAAGATTGATTCTTCCCCGAGCTTCCGCAACGATTATAATGACATTATCAGTGATTACCTATCGAAAGGTTTTATTTCGCCGCTGCCTGACGACAACCGGTCTGAGGGCTATTATATTCCGCATCACGCCGTCGTGCGTGCTGATAAGGCGACCACCAAGGTACGTATGGTGATGGACGCCAGCGCGAACACAGATACTGGCGTTTCTTTAAACGACACGCTTCACGTGGGTGCAAATTTGCAAAACGATTTGTTTCTTATCTTGCTCGACTTCCGCTTATTTGAAATTGCTTTCACATCGGACTTAAAACAAATGTTTTTGCAAATTCTAGTTTGTGACGAACATAGAAAGTATCAAAAGTTTTTATATCGCTTTGAAAATACGTCACAGATTACCGCGTACCAATTTAACCGCGTATGTTTTGGGCTCCGAAGCAGTCCGTACCTCGCCATTAGGGTTGTCCGCCAATTATGTAAAGACGAACGCGTGTCTTTTCCCCGCGCCGCTCAAGTCGCCAGTCGTAATTGTTACACTGACGACTTATGCTACTCCGTGCCGACCGTTGAAGACTCTCAACAGCTCAAGGATGAGCTGCTGGGTCTGTTCACGGCCGGGGGCTTTGAGCTTTTAAAATGGTCGAGTAACTCCCGCGAATTACTCGACTCGTTACCGCAATCGCACCGCTATGACACAAACATCCAGTTTGATGACGCATCGCAAGCCCTTAAGGTACTCGGCCTCCAATGGTCACCCGTCACTGATGAGTTCTCTTTCACAGTGGCGCTCACTGAACGACCGTGCACAAAACGCAATATATTATCGGTTATCGCGCGTCAATTCGATGTTTTAGGACTTATTGCACCGGTCATACTTTACGCAAAATTAATATTGCAACGCTTGCACGTTTTGAAACTTGATTGGGACGACGAACCGCCGCAAGAAATTATTTCTTGTTGGCAAAATTATGTCAGCGAGCTTCCTCTTATAACGCAACTCCGCTTCCGCCGCCACATAGGTGTCACACCCGGTGACAGACTGTCTATAGTGGCCTTTGCCGATGCAAGTGAGAAAGGATACGGCTGTGTCGTCTATGTAAAAACCGCAAATCCTAATAAAGACGAGCCGACTATCTCACTTGTATGCGCAAAGTCAAAGGTGAGCCCCCTTAAGACAGTGTCAGTCGCTCGACTGGAGCTGTGCGCCGCCTTACTTATGTCTAAGCTCGTGCGCCGCATTATAGACACCTACAGCCCGCGTCACCCTATAGCCGATGTGTACTGTTTTACCGACTCGATGGTCACCCTGCAATGGGTACGCTCATCCCCGCACCGTTTTAAAACGTTTGTTGCAACTCGCGTCACCAAAATAATATCAAATCTGCCCGCGAAATATTTCCATCACATTCCGGGAGTTGAAAACGCTAGCGACTGTCTGTCGCGTGGACTGACGCCTTCTCAACTCGTCGCTCACCCGACTTGGTTCTCTGGGCCGGCCTGGTTGCAGCGGGGGGTCGAGGAGTGGCCGATCACGTCTACCGCTGATGTCACGGATCAGGAAGATCTGCCTGAATCTAAAACCGTCTCCTTACCCGCGTCAACTACTAGTGATGAGGTACATCCTCTATTGGATTTGTCGCTGCGTGTTTCTACCTGGACAAAACTATTAAACTCGATTGTTTATTTTTACCGCTTCATTAACAAAATACCGCGATCAAATACCCGTGTCATAACCGCAGAAGAACTAAATTTCGCAGAAGTGCAACTTTGAAAGCAATTCAGTCGTCGCATTTTTCTGACGAGATAAAGAAATTAACCGCTAATAAACAATGCTCGCCCGCGATAAATAAACTTACACCATTTCTCGATGAGAATGGCTTACTGCGTGTCGGTGGTCGACTGCGTCACGCTGACCTTTCCTACGACCAACGACACCCTATTTTACTACCGCGGAAACATCACGTTATAGATTTATTGGTAACGCATTATCACCGCAACAATTGTCACACCGGTCCTGTCGCACTAATGTCCATACTGCGACAGAAGTACTGGATACTATCGTGTCGTAATATTGTCAGACAAATTACACACAAGTGTAACTTTTGTTTCCGGACGAAACCTAAATCGACCTTCCCTCTGATGGGAGATTTACCCGCGTGCCGTGTAAATGAATCGAAGGCATTTTATTTAACCGCGACTGATTATGCCGGGCCCTTATCAATAGTTCCATACAGAAGACGAGGCGTCCGCTCCATTAAGGCATACTTATGTATATTTGTGTGCTTAGTAACGCGCGCACTTCACGTTGAAATAACAACTGATTTGTCAACCAACTCTTTCATATCCGCATTCAAACGCTTTATATCGCGTAGGGGTACAGTATCATGCATGTACTCAGACAATGCTGGCACATTTAAGGCCGCAAAAAGGGCACTGTCAGATGTTGACCATTTCACACTTTCAGATGAATATAAAACCGCACTCGCTAACGAATTGTCTCAACGCAGAATCTCGTGGAAATTTAGTCCACCTCGCAGTCCACACTTCGGTGGTCATTATGAGATTTTCGTGAAATCGGTTAAAACCCATTTATACAGGGTGATCGGCTCGCAAATTCTCACATATGAAGAACTTTCGACTGTGATTGCGCAGATAGAATGCGTTGTAAATTCACGCCCGCTTACACCTCTCAGTGAGGATCCATCTGAGCTCAGCGCCTTAACTCCATCGCATTTTCTCATGTCCACACCCTTGACTTATTTACCGTCGTACAACACGGATGAAAATAATTTGCTACGCCGCTATAAATTATTAGATCAAATGATAACATCATTCGCTAAACGGTGGAAGCTTGAATACTTACATCAGCTTCAAAGTCGAGGTAAATGGAATACACAATCGAATCCTATTAAAATAGGTACAGTTGTAGTTATTGTAACGGATAACACATCACCGCTTCATTGGCCACTTGGCATTGTTGTTTCTACAATTTATGGCAATGACAAAATCTGTCGAGTGGTTTTAGTCAAAACCGCGACTGGTGTCTACAAGAGGCCAGTCGTGCGTCTTTGTCCCTTACCTTCCCAATAATTCATATTATTGCCTCCCGTGCCGCTTTTTAATTTCCTTTAAAACCCATTGTTTTAAGGCCGGGGGCAATGTTCGCGCCAAATCTTCGGCAAAATATAACTACCCGCATTTTATCCCATCCTGCAAAAAAATAATCCACCGCTGCACCGATCCGCGCCGCGCCGCGACAGTACGAGTTCGCCGCTGGCACCGCACGCCACACCGCGCCCGCTTGTGCATAAAGAACCGTTAAACCGCGCCGCGCCGCTATCGTTAAAACACTGAAGAGTTCTGGAGGTGGACTCTCTCTGGGATTCTGCGCCCACCAGTCACCAAGGAGGATCGCACGAAAACTATCTCCACCGGTGCAGCATTCCAAGGTTAGTCCCCGAACCCACCTATTTGATCTACAGTCCTCGCATTATTATAAAAACCACTGAGTTGCGGCTGTACTGCTCAGCCGACAGTGGCCCCCTCGGGTCCATATTGGCTCGCATAAAATTTTGAGTCCTAATTTAATGTGGCATAACGTTTTTCAGCCTAAAACTCAAAACGCCTAACGTTTTTTGGCATAATTTTTTTGGCCTACATTTTTCACCCCTAAAATTTTTAAGCATAATAATATGTACGCCTAAAATTGTTACGCATATAGTTTTAACGTATAAAATTTCTTACCATAATATTTTTCGGCATAATTTTATTTAGCCCTAATATTTTTCGACATAATAATATTCAGCCCTAATAATTTTCGCCATAATGATATATTATTTTATTTTACAATTTCAGGAAACTTACATCTACTATCTATAACTAGGGTACTTTTACGTAGTATTAATGGATATTTACAAGTTTCCACTTATAGACAACAGAATAATGATAAGGACGGAAAACAAAAATCATGCAAAGTAAGATTTTAAAATCTGGCCCAATTTTTTTAGCTAAGTGATATCTTACCACAGTTATATTACCATCAAAATCGGCAAAATATTATTAATACTAAAAGAAACGATTATATATTGATTTCAATGTTCTAACCTAATATCTAACCTATGCTTCTTGCGGTTGTTTAATTTTATCTCCTCTATAATCCTCTCTCTAAATTAAAAAGTGAGGGGTCATTTTTGGCACTTTGCTGACCGCTGCCGTGGTACTGTGGACACTGTTCAAACCTAACCTTTTTTTTTTTTTTTTTTTTTTGACCCAGGAAAAATGCGTTGCGCATCATCACCCCACGCCGGGGGGCGCGGGGCGGTATGTGGGACTCCCCCGCCAAAGATGGAAGCGGCGGGGATACCCACTAAAAAACCTGGGGTGTTTCCACCTCGCGCCTTAGTGCCGGGGCAACGGGTACGCCGAAGCACTCGTCCGCGGCCCCAGCGGCGTTGGTCCTAAGACCCCACCTCTCACCGAAGTGGCGCACGGAAACACCGCGCGCGCCACCTCCCGGACCTGTTCAGTGACAGCGAACGCCCCCGCATCCTCCGTCCAGGTCCTGGGATTCAGAATTGGACTCTCCAACCCCCCATTGCATACCACCCTGCAAAAGAGAAATCAGAGAGTCCTTTTCTTCCTCCCCTCCTCCTACGGAGCGCCGGAGATGTCCGGAAAACGACATCCCTCTTATCGCCACCAGACACCTCCCGCGATCCAGCGCCGCCCTGCTCGCCGCCTAACGGCCGAGCCCTTTGACCAGCCTCCCGGGCCTGGTCCCACCCGACAAGGGGCAGTGGTGTGGCCCATCACTACGCGAGGGACACGTAGGTATGGTCTACCGGTCCACTGCCACCTTCCGCCACGGCGGCGCTCACGATGAGCCCGCTCGCGCCATCCACTGTGCCCTATGCTGCCTTCATAGGGACACGCGGAGGCGCAACACCTACAACACATATCGGCCGCAGAGGATAGGGAGAACGGCGCACCGTAATACCGGCACTCCTCTTCCCCTGCGGCCCCACCGCGTCCGCCATCAAACGGTGGCGACCCCGTTTGGGCCGCGGAAGGCAGGGAGAGTGGCGCATCGTGATACCAACACTCCTCTCCCGCCGCGGCCCCCGCCATAGACCCACGGTGCGATGGTCAACGCACCGCGGTCCACCTCGGTTGGGATGTCCCTGAAGGAGGCACCGCAACCCACTCGGCCACTCGCACATGGACTGCTGGAGGTCAGCCCGGCGTGGAGCGGCCGACCGCCTCGGGTTCCTCTTAGTTTCACCGTGGTCTCCTCTACCACGGCTACTTATCCCCACCGCCACGCAAAGGCGAGAACCCACCGGGGGGGTTCAAACCTAACCTAACCTAACTTATTCGAGTCGACTTTGCGACAATCAATCTCTCTGGGTGCTATAAATTGCTTTCCTAAATGTCTCCATATACATATAATATTAGTTTTATGCCTTAATATAATTATGTGAAATTATGATTATGCCCAAAATTTTCGGCCAAAATAAATTAGGACTAAGAAAATTATGCGTACTTATATTATGACACACAAATTTATGCTTTACAAATATATGCTAGAAAACGTTAGGGCAACTGACAGTTATGACAAAAAATAATTATGTATCAATATTATTATGGCAAATTATGATTAGGCTAAAAAAAGTTATGCGGAACATTTTCGGCCAAACAAAATTAGGCCAAAAAAAATTATGCGTGCGAATACGCTCCCGGCCCCCTCACTTGTAGCCCTGAAAATTGATCGTTGTTATTTAAAGAATGGAGGAGGAGTCATCACCTCTGACTCCTGTGGCCTTTGACTTATACATATGTCGATTGACTGACGTGAGATTCGTATCAATCGCTATTATTTCACGATGGGAATGATGAATCCTCCATTCATCATCACAAATTTTGACTTAATTGACTTGTATGTCGTCGATTCGTTCTTAACGCCCCATCATTTCCAGGTCATGGGAACCGCTCGACACGACGAGTGACAGTGAGCCTGAAACTCAACCCGCTGCCGAGAAAGGCAGTATCGAAAAGACTGAAAAGGTAAGGACTGAACCCTACTGGGTTTATTTTAGTAACGAGTGGTTTTATAATTATCGGCACGTGATCCTGGTGAAATTGATGATGATAATGTCCTCAGGAGCAACTGAACTGGGCGGTGCGCGGGTGTTCGCTGGCGAGCCGCGCCGATAGTGTCAAACGAGCGTTACGTTCGCTCGTGCGCACACTCACACAAATATATCCTCAGGTATTTCACTCATTTATTACTCGGGTAGTACATAATCATTCTCTCAGGTACATACAAATTTTTACATTAATTTTCCATTCACATTTGTTATCAATCTCGCTAAAATTTGAACATCATTTAGCACAATAAAACGGCAGAGCACTCGGCTTTTACAACACAAACTATATAAATCAAAATGTTTGGTGGTAAAGAGAGCACTTATTGTTCGCGGTGGAAGGTGATGAAGCAGCAGGGCGGCGCGCAGGAGTGCGAGTCGTGCGACACGACGACGACGACGGAGGCGTGCTCGGGCGCGGTGGAGGCGCCGCAGATGGCCGAGCTGGCCGTGCCCGCGCCGCGCGCCTTCGCCGACAGCCGCCGCTCCTCCGCCGCCTCCGCCGTCTCCGCCGCCTCGCTGCAACCCGACAAGTGAGTCCACTCGCCCGTAGCTCGCACCGCTTCGCTCGTTCGAACTTAACCTGACGAACGTATCGCACTCCCCGCAGCATTCCAGACGTAGATGAAGATATAGTGAAACTGATAAGCTCGAACCCGTCGGAGCAGTCGAGCCTGGAGGTGGAGCGAGGCGCCCGCAGCAAGGCGAGCTCGGCGTCGCCGCAGGACCGGCTGTCGCTGTCCAACCTGTCGTCGTGCGACACCAGCTCGTGCCGCAACCTGTCGCGGCCGGAGCTGACGTGCGGCCTCACCGTGCCCGAGCTGGTGGTGTCGGACGACAGCGAGCGCCGCGACTCGGCCGTGCTCGGCGACACCTACGAGTCGGACCAGCTGACCATCATCGACGTGGACCGCCCCTACACGGACGACGTGCACTACCGCGAGCTGAGGGACGGCGCCGACTGCTCGCCCGACGGGAGGCTCTCCAGCGTCGACCTCGAGATAGACGCGAGCACCAGCTCCGAGGGGTCCAACATCAGCGATTACAGTCTGATATCGGAGATAATGGACTGCAGGCCGGGCGACGCGGAGGAGGCGAGCGTGATCGGGCACATCGACTCGCCGGACGACACGTACATCAACTCGGAGACGATCCACGGCGAGTCGATAATGGACGACGTGAGCTCGATGCTCGGCCAGGAGGTGCTGCTCGCGATGATGGGCAAGAACGGCGAGAACGAGACCTACACGGACGACACGACGCTGTTCACCTCCGACACGGCCTCCGACATCACCATGGACAGCCGGAACCCGAGCCTGCAGAAGAACAACGAGGCGACGAAGAAATACATATCCAAGATGAAGAAGCAGCAGAAGGAGGCCGAGGTTGAAAAGTTCGGCTTCGAAAACAGGGTGTTCTACATCGAAAACGCGACGAAGGTCGAGGAGCAGATCAAATATTGTAGTTTGGCGCAGTTCGAGGAGGGCAGCGACATAGCTAGGAAATCGTTCAAAAGGCAACTTCGTAAAAGTTTAAAAAAGCGCGTTCCCGACGAGTCCAAGGATTTAAAGAACGTTTTGCAAAGAACTACCGAGGAATCGTTAAAACTCGACTCGTCGAATTGTTTATCTGTGAACGCTCGGAGCGACGTAGAATCTCCAAAAAGGTGTTTTCGAGACGGAGATCTGACGAGTGGTTTCCCTCAAGTGAGCGTGGTCGTGGAACCACCCTCACCGTCACACAGCGAGGAGAAGAAGAGTATAAAGACGTGCGCGAGCAGGATGGCGTCAGTGCTGAGCGACATCTTCGACCAGGGCACCGACACTCTTAGTGTGAATTCGCCAGAACCGAGCATAGGCACCACGCGGGAGAGACGCCAGTCTGACAACCCGAAACTGCTGGGTTCGGATCCTGAGTACGGCAAGTTCCTGAGCTGTTCGCCCGCCGCCACCAGGAGGATATCGTGCGGGAGTCTCTTCAAGCCCGGTGAACCGGACAAGTAAGTAGATTATCACGCACGTTACATCATCATGATCATGTTTTTATTTTTATTTTAAAGAAACCATTAAATACCCGCCAGTTAAGCAGTTAAATAATTATCCTCACATAGATTAAACACCCAAATATTTACATATTAAAATAATTTGTATAAAAGCAATTCAGCAATACTGAGGATCTACATTAGCATAATTCTATTTGCTTAGGGCTCGTTGTGTCCACGGCCGTCATCTCGGGAAACAACCACTTCGCTATTGAATTTCTAATGATCCCTTCGCTTACATTATTCGAAGAGCTTGACTGTAGGCAGCGATTCTACGATATTTTCGTAACTTACACATACTACTACATAATATTATACCCCTTCCTTAGAGGATATTCCTTAAGCTCTTTTGTCCATTTCCATTTGTTCATAAATATACTAAGACAATAAATTGTCCAATAAATTACATTCAAGCATACATATATATAGATATCACCAAATAAATATTCCAAAGCAGGTTGTCGACGTCAGTATCGTCGATATGGGGCGAGGGCGGGGCAAGCAACCTGGGAACAAAGTCAGACGTCCACGAGAAAGCCAAAAAGCTTCCCATCATCAACCCCCTGGTGCAGTTACCTGCCTGGCCTCACGTGACGCAGGGCTTCATCAGCCAATGTCTGCTGGCGAACGCTGACGCTCTCTGCGCGGCCGTCAGTCCCCTGATGGACCCCGATGAAACGCTTTTAGAAGGGTTCTACGAAAGGGCTGTGATGAATAACTACTTCGGTATCGGCATCGACGCGAAGATCACGCTCGACTTCCACAACAAGCGGGAGGAGCACCCGGAGAAGTGTCGCTCGAGGGCGCGGAACTATATGTGGTACGGGGTACTGGGCTCCAAGGAGTGGGTGAATAAGACTTACAGGTGAGTCCTGTCCTCCTTGATCTTTAATCTTTACCTCTATTTCTATAATAAGCAACTTTTTAATGATATTTTTCTTATGGAAACCCAGGCATCTAGGTCAACGAGTGCAACTGGAATGCGACGGTCAGCGAATTCCTCTGCCCGAGCTGCAAGGCATCGTGGTGCTCAACATCCCTTCCTTCATGGGCGGGACCAACTTCTGGGGCGGAACCCGCGGGGATGACATCTTCCTCGCGCCTTCCTTCGATGACAGGATATTAGAGGTAACTAATGGGTTTCCTACCACTTGGAGAGTCGGTCGAAGAGAACTCGGTCGGAAAACTACTTTATAAAAAGAAAGCGAATTTATTTGTCATGTAGGGACATTTTCAAGTGAAGTGATAAAAGATTTATAATAAGTGACGACATATTCGTATAATACTCGTATATAAAACAAAGATAATAAAGATGTACGGACAATAACATCAAAGTTGACCTACTTTGGGCGACGCTCTCTTTAACACGACTTCTTCGAAACTTTTCCTCGTTTGATGTCCCGACGTCTCATTAACACGCTTATAAAATACGATATTAACAATTATAATAATTATTATTCTATCCGGGAACATTTTTGCGTCGTCGAAATCTAAAAACTTGATGTTATTAGGTTATTTTGAGATAATTAATGTAGTGGTGAAGAAAATCGGATAAAAATATTGAATTTCGCTTTAAATGGATGTTTAAATCAGGGATGTTGCGGATATTCGCATCCGCGTCCGTAATTGCGGAGCTTCCGCATCATTTTGGAAATCCGCATCCGCATTCGCATCCGCATCAAATCAATGCGGATTTTAATGCGGATGCGGATTAGGCACATGTCGCAACAAGAAAAAAAGTCGTGGCCCGTGATTAGCGCTCGCCATTATACAGTGCGCATTGACCAATATCAGCGCAGATTTAGTTCGGTGTTCCGATGCGTTTGTTATTGTTTTGATTAGTTGCAATTTTCGTGAAAAATCGTGAACATCTCAGTTTTTAATATTATATTTTTATAATCTTTAATTGTTAAATAACACACTATATCATAATATAAAATGATCTTTGTTTATTTTATTACATTGTTTATTTTGTGTTATGTGATATTTCTGTAAATTATTAGAAGTGAAGTGAATTTACCTACAATGGCACCACCAACGCAGAGCTATATTCGGCAATACTTTACACCGAATAACCCAGTGAAGGATGATTGCAAATTATGTAAAATGACATATTCTTGTAAGGGTCGCCCGACGACTTCCCTAAAAAATCATTAAAATCGGCGCATAGAGAAGAATTCAACATCTTAAAAAAATTTAACCAAAGAAACACAATCACCAAAGCAAATAACTGACACAGGTATGTTTTATTATAAAATTTAAAATATATCATAATTATTATCAAGACTTGTGTCGAATCGCACAACCCTCTCGTTTGCACGATATAATAATATTTGAAATATGGAATATAAATTCATAGAATTTATTTTTGAAGTTTTATCTGGTGGGAAATTAGTGTAATAAATGTGTGTGTTTAAAGTGACATATATTTATTTATTTAATTATTAATTAAATAAATATATGTTGAAATATATTTAATTATTTTATTTCTCCCCCCAATAGCTGTTTAGTCATCACATATTTACTTGTCAAAACAAATATTTACTTGTTGTCTGAAAGTACATCACTCACGCTACTTCGATCATTGAGTTAAAACCTTTAGATACAATTGTTACCCTAGAAAATCAGTTTTTTTTATTAAATTTATCGAGATCCGCATCCGCATTCGCATCCGCGGATGTGAGCCCTAAAATATCCGCATCCGCGGATGTGAAAAAATACGCATCCGCAACATCCCTGGTTTAAATCATAGAGTTTACTTTATTAAAGTTACATTAAGTGCACTTGACTGTTTCACCCGCTAAAAGGTAGCCCTACCAATGAGTTAAGTATAGTTCTTCCGTTCTAAGCTACTTATACCTACATTTTACTATTACCTACTTATACACACCAAATTTGAGCTCATTCGGTTCAGACGTAACAAACGTGAACAGGTAACACATATCCATACTTTCGCATTTTATCATAATAACACTAGGTATAGGAAGTAGGATGAAATGTTTCCATAAAATAAATGCAGCCGTAAAGAAACACCATCAAAAACTGAAGCCGTCCAAAGAATTTTATGTCAGAGGTAGAGAGCAATCCGGAACAGAATGCGTCGTAAAATGGTTTTAAAAGTGAAAGGCTCTGAAAAGGCACGAGCCTCTTCGCGAGCTGAAAGGAACTAGTTCTCAGCTCTCACGTTTCATATGAAACAGACAGCGGGACCTTTTGTCCGTGTATTTATAAGAATAACGCTCGTACCTTGGCGTCATATTGTTGGATACTTATTCATGAAACGTTCGCTCGAGGGGTTTTGTTGTGATTGTTTTGCGATGACTTGGAATATGAATGAATAATATTGATACCGTTCGTTACAATGTCCATTGTATTTTTTGTACATAATGTTCTTATACCGATCTATTGTTTTACTTTCTGCGTCATATTAAGGTAGGTAGATACATGAGAGACTTTCTAGACTCCATCCGTCTTATCACAAAACGCGGACTAACGATTGTACCAGGGTTAAACAAGGTACTAAGCGAACAAATGACATTCGTTAATCCCAGAACTATCGTAAGTCCGCGTTTTGTAATAACGCAGCATGAGTCCATTAATCACCAGTTAACATAATGTCTCTAATCTTCAAAAAAATGGTAGAGAGGACGCAATTAATTTCGATTAGTAGAGCAAAGTCGAGGACAAGGAAGGACGATCTTAAAGATGAAACGAAAACGTAGTGTCATAATATATAGAGTATTCAGTATTGATGTTCAGAAGATCAAAGGATATAATATTATGGTCTTGCAGGTGGTAGCAGTGTTCGGTTCAGCGCAGATGGCGTGTTCTCGGCTCATCAACCTTCAGAAGCACCGCATCGCACAGTGTCGCGCCGTGCAGATCAACATCCTGGGCGAGGAATGCGTGCCCGTCCAGGTCAGACCATACGTCATTTTAAACTGAGCTTACAAAGTTCTATCATGCTCCGAGTATAGTATCACTACGCCAAATTTAACTTTGGGGCCCGGTTGTCTCTTGCAAAATAATATAGAGGCAGTCGTAATCGTGGTGGGACCTTTAAAGGAATCTAGATGATCTGAAATTCAAATATGAAATCTGTCAAATTGTGATTGACTGTAGCAGTAGGTATGCGTATTTAGAGTAGCCTGTTCTTTTTGCCTGAACCCCATTTGGTATATATAGACGCTAAAAAAGCATAAAACTTAAAAATAAGCATGTTGTATACAGGTGGACGGCGAGGCGTGGCTGCAGCCGCCGGGCTGCGTGCGCATCATCCACAAGAACCGCGCGCAGATGCTGTGCCGGTCGCGCGCGCTCGAGACCAGTCTCAGGTCGGTGAGGTAACTTTGGACGTTTCCTTTGCCGTGGTACTTTAGGTTCACCATCGACCATACATCTGCTCGAGCAGTGTTCCATCCGTGGATGTCCACAGCTTGAATTCTTCCATTAACTTCATGTGTCCGTTTCCAGAACGTGGGACGAGAAGCAGCAATTAAAAGCCCACGCGGCGAGTCCAGGGCCCGGCGCCCGCGCCGCTCTGTCGCCCGCGGAGAACGCGCAACTTCTGGCGTTGCTGGACGACGTCAACACTCTCGTCAAACATGTATGTACTCTCGTAATGGATGGTTCATCTTCTTGGTGAAGGGTTTACATAGTAATGCGTTTTTCTCGGGAAACACCGCATCTGTCACGTAGCGCGGAACTTGTCAACCGGCAGTTTTACACGATCGACGCGACGAAGCTTTACATTCCACCATCTCTTTAAGAGAAGTATTAAGAACGACGTGACGACATCCTGTAGTCCATGACAGGCTCGCGTTGTATTGCTGGCGAACGCGAGTTACAGTTTCAGAAAGAAAGAAAGATAATCGGTCAAAATCTTAATACGATAAGTTGACGTAGTTCACTAGTATATTAACTTGTACCTATGGTATTCGCAGGTGAAGTTGTCGTGTATAAGCGAGAGCGGCGGCGCTGGTCAGGTGTCGGCGGCGCGGCGCGTGGGTGCGCTGGCGGACGCGCTGCAGGACGCCGAGGGCAAGCTGCTGCCCGCGCCGCTGCTGCGACACACGCTCGCCGAGCTGGTACTGTGGGCCCATTCACGCCGAGCTGCTGGTGCTGATGTCACTCGTGTCGTTCAACTATGCAGCTGACGAGTCCGGTACGGTTCCAGGTGGAGAGCTGTCACGAGCTGGTGGGCAGCGCGGGTGACAGCGCCGCGTGCGCCGCGCTCCGGGCGCAGCTCGCGCGGTGTGACGTCAGAGACGGACACGCCTACTTGCACCCCGAGGAGGTATGCGACTCTATATTCTTCATGAGCCAGTGCACTTTCGGTTCCGAGATAATAAATCAGCAAAAAAGTTTTCATTTTTGGTCGCTTACGCTAAACTGGCTTGAAATATATATTTTTTTGCAAAACTAATTAACACGACCTCTCTCCGGACCTCGACCCGCTAGACCCCGAGAAAGATCCCTCGACCCTTCCGCAGGATGTCCCTGGACGGCATCAGACTGTACTCGTATTTCTGATCTCTCGTGACTCGCACGCGTTCAACGACGAGCCTCGACCCCATGATCGCATGCATCCCCGTAGTGTACCTTTAGTTTTCTAATCCAGAGGAGCGAGACAACAGACGTAGCTCTGCTCCCGTCGTCCTGGTATCTCGTTTCGCCCCTGACCGTATGTCCCCGACCCCAGATCCCAAAGAAAGGCGTCGCGGGGCGGTGGCTGCGCGGGCGCCGCTCGGTGTCGGAGGGCCCCGGGGCGGTGGGGGCGGTGGGGGCGGCGCAGGTGCGCGCGTGGGGCGTGGCGGAGGTGCGCGCGTGGCTGGAGGGGCTGGCGCTGGGGGAGTACGGGGAGGCGTTCGCGAGCCACGACGTGACGGGCCGCGAGCTGCTGTCGCTGGCGCGCCGGGACCTGCGCGACCTCGGCGTCACCAAGGTGGGCCACGTGAAGCGCATCCTGCAGGCGCTCAAGGAGCTGCAGTGACGCCGGCGCGGCCGCTCCGAGGGAGATGGCCACTTGTAGACCACCTGATACTCTGCTTTTACTTACTACACGACTCGCACATTTTTAATAAGATTTATTTTTTGAACTGCTAACGAAAAGAAGGAAACTCAAAAGCCTTATTTCGAATCTTTTTTACTTTGATTAATGTAGATAATGTTACAGTTTTGAAAACAGGATAGATTTCTTTACGCACAGATATAAATAAGTGGATGTTGTGAAAAGTTTCCTCTCAATAATGCACCCTAGACTGAATCTATATTGACATTTCGATAACTGTATTATAATAATTATGGTTAAAGTAATAAATTAATTCAATGCACGTAATTTAATAGAAATATAATATACTATGCACACTTTTTCAAATAGCAAAAAGGATCCGAATTACATACTTTTACGCATACCTACCTACTTAGGTATACGTCCTGTATACTTATATATAATATATCCTGTAAACTTATACATATACCTACTTATAATAAATATGTTTCTTTTTTTTCAAGTAAAATCAGAGTATCAAGCTTTAATATAACATTGACGCAACAGAAGTAGTCCTTACAACTAGTAATCTAATAAGATTTGTCATTCTGTTAACAGTATTATCTAAGCATATACCTTATACCTATTTCTTATTATTATTACCTATTTGTTAATCTTATATTCCCACTCGCCCCCACATTAATTGTCCTCAGGTGGCAGTTACCACCGAATGGCGACTGGGACGTTATTGTTCCCACTTTAAATCTCTATAAACTGCTACAGATCAATCCACCTTCTTGTCTGGGAATTTATTCCCAGATGCCACCTAGCAATCGATGTGTGGGCGAATGGGAATTATACCTTACGCATTTAGTATAAAAAACAAAATGAAAATATCATGCCAAATATTTATAAAAATATTATAAAAACAATTATACATACATAATAAGTACCTATATTTATTATCACAGGATTTACCTACATTTTGGAATGTATTCAAATTATAAATATTACATATACTAACTATTAAATTTTATGACGTACTACTTAATATTTTACTTGTCTTTCTAATGTACTTATTCTTATTTAAAATAACGAATTTCTATACCAATATTATTATTTGCACTGATCAACGATTATTCCTACCTCTTATTATGAAACATTTTTATAAATATTACAATATAAAATGATATTCAAAACGCAATTTAAAATCATAATGATGCTTGTACTTTCTACAAAAATTACAATATAAGCTGTAAACTTATACTGGAATCACATGAAATATCGTAAATATAACTAAAAGCTAACTGAGCGAAGGAATGTCTTGAGTACCTCGCCTCGCCCCGTCTACATCGACTAATGACTAATATAATTATTGAGTTACTCAAACGAAAGGGTTTGTGAAAAATGGCCAAATATTAATTGTATATGGTACTTATACTCGTATAGTATAAAATTGTTAATTATACGAACTTACCTTGGGATCAGAGAGCGCGAATTTACTAGGACGACTTTATGAAAATCCGGATTAAACTCTTAGATATGACATAATATGTATGACTATTGGACCTGCTCTTGCTATCCCTTGAATTTAATTATAAAAAACAATATATTATGTCAAAGAAAAAATATATAGATACCTATCATTTTTTATATATATCGAATATTATATCATAAATACCCAATATTTTGATATGTATTAAAAATATCTGATATTTATAACGCCTTAAATATATTATTTAATAGGTATTTTATTATATTTTCGAAACTGGATGTATTTGATTTAATGATCTATCCTAGCTATTTCAACGAAATATTTAGAAAATGGTTTAAAATAAACATATAGTTTCCATTATAAAACCTGATTACATAGGTACAAATAGTAAAAGTCATAACTTGTTACAAAAATAGTAAATTAAAATAATAAAATTCATTTGAAATGATAGCCGATAAACTTTAATAATACTGCACAATATAATATTATATAAACTTACGAGCACAAATTCATAATAATATAATAGCAATAGTCAATAGATCATAGTCAAAACTTAATATATAGAATAGGGATGTTGACAAGGTTACAAAAATAAATATTTGCGTCAGTTATATAATAAAAAATATTAGTAATGTATACGTATCTTTTGGTTTGTGAGTATAATAAAAATTACTGAGATGTATTTAGTTGAGGACTTGATGTGAAATGGTGCAGACTGTGACGTCAAGATCCCCACAAAGCAACATTAGTGTGTTATCCCAGCCGTTTTTGATCAGTATTTTTAATTACTTGACGGACTAACTTTTATCACACATCCATAAAAAAAATACGATTGATACTCATAGAAAGCAATAGCTACGGTATTACTAGACATTACCTAGATTTAAAAGAACTTTTGTCTACTAGTTCTTTATTTTAACTATATGATTATACGATGTACTTATACCTAAATTATTGGACTAGAAAAATATATTGACTTAACGTTTATCACCTAAATATTACTATTTATATCAGTTTCCTCAATAAACTTAGTGTAGAAAGGGATTCTGTATAGACAAACAGTTACTTCAGTCTTCGGATTAGATACAATTATGATAGAAGTACCAATTGTAATGTAGACCCTTAAAATCTAGACGATTTGAAATAATTATAAAAAAAGAAGGAACAAATGAGATGGAATGTCTCAGCTTTGAGAGACTACATGTGACTATTATTATGACAAAGTTCTTAAAGTGTTCTAATATTGGAGAAGAGATCTTTGATAATAAGTTTATTTAGAAAGCTCTGCGGACCGCACGACCAACCGGCACTCCTGATGGAGCAGCATTTATTGGTCAACATGTTTGTCTGAGCATCTTTGTATGTTTGTGTGGGTGTCAGTTGTCAGGATGGTCGTGTGGTCTCCCTTCCCAGAGCTGGACGTTTTCATAGAAAACGTTACAACCGTGATAAATTAATAATACTCTCTAATTAATTATAATTATTGTAATAAATATTCTAAATGAATGCAAGCAATCGTCGGTGTTGATGATGATGAGTGTCGATTGTTGAGCGAGTGTTGAGCGAGTCTATACCTATTTCAATGTCGGAAGACTACAATTATTGTGATCTCCTATTTTTCCTTTAATTTATCGTCTTTAGATGTATCTGCGACCGCGTCAGATGCTGCATTAACAAAACTACTGCTCCGTTAATACTGCAGCAAAAAATCTAAAGTCAAATATGAAATGTTGATGGTCAGTAGCTGTTGATGATAAGGAGCGTAAGGACTATGAGAAGCAGCGTCTGAGTACCGTCGCTAGGTGGAGGCTCAGTCGGTGAGCACGAGGGTCGCGTTTTGAGCCCCGAGCTCAAGCTCGCTTAGCATACGAGCTTCCGAGACAAATGCTGTGCGACTGAGCAACCAGCTAGCGAGAATTTTATGATGCTTAGACTGATGTTGACTCGCCCACAGTACGTGGCTAGTCATAGATCATTTGAAATGTGCAACTAAGGGACTAGTAGTAATTGTGGTGTGAGCATCTGCCGCGGTGGCGTCTCCTTATATGATCTGCCTTATAAATGTTGGTAGCGAGTGGACAGTGTTCTGTGAACCTACTGAATGCTGAGTGACTGCGTAGCTACGGTGCAGGTTTATAACGACGCATATCACACATCTCATAAAACAAAAAGTTTTTGCAATCTCAAATTTATGTCTACGATGCGATGTACCTGTATAGAGGTAGAATACATCTTAATTTTTTTGTTTGATTCCTTACCAATTATATAATAATTTAATAAATTATTTGAGTTGAAATATTTAGAAAAATATTTTAACGACTTAGATATGTTGTAATAATAAATAAATCGACCGATTTGAGTGGCGTGCCATGGGGAGGCCTATGTCCAGCAGTGGACGAACACAGGCTGATGATGATGATGATGATAATGAATAAATAAATATTTCGAATAGGAATGAGCAATCTTATAAATTATCTGGGGGCACGGTAGTGCCCCCGCCAAGTCGAGCGCGAAGCAAGCACTGCCGTACCATCTTTACAGGAACCATTTCGTCGCATTTTCAGGCCCCTATTTGAGAACCTCTGGATAAGACCAGAACACAGAAATTTTCGTCATCCAGTAAGCTATAATTACATACTTAAAATCCAAAATTTCAAGTCTGTAGGTCATTAAGTTCCGAAGTTAAGCGAAAGCAAAGTTTCGCATTTTCGACACTCACTCACTCATGATCATCAAAATAGAACTAGTACTTCCCATAAACTCAGAGAGCTGAAATTTGGTACATACTTAGAATTTATTGTATAAGCCATAGGAAAACTAAAAAAACTTGCAATTTCGGTCTCGTTTTCGAGATAATTCATCTGCATAAATAACTTTGTAATCTCATATAAATGTATAGGATTACAAAGTTACATTTGCAGTCAATGGTTAACATTGTGTAATATCCAACTTATTAATTCAAAATATATTTAAGGCATAGTATATGTATATGTGAGTGTGTATATGTGTCGTAAATCGTCAGTTATGATTAGGCGATATCTAGCGTGGCCAACTAAAATAAGAGCCCAACCAAACTATTAGAAGAGATCGACATACCGCCTTTACTACAAGCTTTTATTTACTTTCACCTGTCGGTCTGTCTGTCTGTAATTAAATCTTGCAAGTTTAATTAGGCCCACTTCCCGGTATAATATTATGATGCATTGGACTAAGAGTGAACGCACACGTACCTAGATGGCGCTGACTGTATTTAAAAACGCGCTTACGGTTTGTATTTCTGATAACCTTATAATATAGCGTTTCTACAAAAATAAGTGAAATCCCACCAAAAACATTCTGTAAAAAACTAGCCAAGTCTCGATGGAGCTGCTTGTTTATCTCTAAAAAGTAATGAAATCTAGACAAAGTCGTGCCAAGTATAAGGTTCCTTACTGCGATTTCTTTATTATTATAGTTAATGTTGTGTGACTTGGCCGTTGAAGGGTACACAAGGGTATTATACCAGGTGCTCCATGACACTATTGCACCAATCTGTCCGCTACCCATTCACGATAGAAAATTTCCACTTGGAAAACGTTGATTGGATAACCAGTCAATTGTAGGCTTGATAAAGCTGCGTATTTCAATAATACTTATGTTTAGGCGATCCAAGTGTCATGGAGCATCTGGTTTTGTACCCTTGTGTACCCTTCAACGGCCAAGTCACACAACATTAACTATAATAATAAAGAAATCGCAGTAAGGAACCTTATACTTGGCACGACTTTGTCTAGATTTCATTACTTTTTAGAGATAAACAAACTCAAAACTCAAACTCAAACTCAAAATTCATTTATTCAAATAGGCTACAATGGAGCACTTTTGCAAGTCAATTTTACATTTTATTTTAATATTCTACCGCTCATTCGCAAGGCACCTCTATGAGAAGAATGAGCAAGAAACTCATAGGGATTGCTTTTTTTAAATATGTGTTTACAATTATTATCTTGGTTACATAATTTATTTACAGGTGGTTGCAGAGGTTTCCAGGCATCTTTGTCTTCTATGTATTGGCTAATTTTATAATAGGCTTTCTTTTGTAATATGTCTTTAACACGGCTTTTGAATTTACCTTCTGTGAGCCCCGTTATTTCATCAGGGATTTTATTATAAAAACGTACACAATTCCCTAAAAATGATTTATGGCTCGTTTTGGACAATCTGAATCGTGGTACAGCTAACTTATTCTTATTTCTAGTATTAAAGCTATGAGTGTCACTATTTAACTTGAATTTATCTAAATTTTTTCTGACATACATAATATTTTCGTAAATGTACAAAGATGGTAGGGTCAGTATATTTATCTCTTTAAAGACCTCTTTTAAAGAGTCTCTTGGGCGCATCTCATAAATGGCACGAATTGCACGTTTTTGCAGTATGAAAATAGTCTCAATATCTGCTGCCGACCCCCACAGTAAAATACCGTATGACATTAGACTATGGAAATATGCAAAGTAAACTAATCTAGCTGTAGCTACATCTGATAGTTGCCTGATTTTATACACCGCATATGCTGCAGAGCTTAATTTCCCTGACAATACGTTAATATGATTACCCCATTGTAACTTAGAATCTATATTCATGCCAAGGAATAAAGTTGCATTGTCAAGCTTTAGTATTTCACCATCAAGAACTACATTCGATTCTATGTACCTAACGTTAGGTAATGAAAATTTCAGGCATTTAGTCTTTTTCGCATTCAATAACAGATTGTTAGCTGCAAACCATTTAGATATTACTACTAAAGCGTTATTTACATGTACAAGCTCACTATCTTTCCTATCCACTTTGAATATTAGCGAGGTATCATCGGCAAATAAAACGATGTCTGCTAGGTCTTTAACCATGTAAGGGAGATCATTTATATATGCCAGAAACAAAAATGGACCAAGTATTGACCCCTGTGGCACTCCCATTCTAACAGGATGGCTTGATGAAATGACACCGCCAATATCCACTTTCTGCTGTCTGTCCGACAAGTAAGATTCCACCAAGTTCGAGGCATTTCCATGAATTCCGTATACCTCCAACTTCCTCAGCAGTGTGCTATGATCCACACAATCAAAAGCTTTGGAAAGATCACAGAATACGCCAATAGCATCCTTTGAACTCTCCCAAGCCTGAAGGATCAGAGTCATAAGGTGACTACCTGCATCAGTCGTAGATCTACTCTTGGTGAAACCATACTGACTTTGATGTAATATTTTGTGTTGATTGAAGTGAGACAGCAGTTGGTGCAGCATCATCTTTTCAAAGACTTTGCTCAGGACAGGAAGGACCGAGATCGGCCTATAGTTAGAGGGATCAGTTTTGCATCCCGATTTAAAGATTGGGGTGACTTTGCTAACTTTCATCAGGTCCGGAAACGTGCCTTTGTCTATACACAAATTAAACAATTCCGATAAGTAAGGAGCAAGGGTGTCTATAAGCGACTCTACCAATTTAACCGATAGGCCCCAGAGGTCTTCAGTGGCTTTTACATTTAGGCTTTTATACGTTTTTCTAACATAATTTGCCGATACATGTGTAAAGGAAAAGTCAGGTATATCATGTTTAAAATTTTCCTTTAGATAAGTTACTGCTAAGTCGGGAGAAGAGTCAAGCGACTTAGTTGAATTTAACGCGATGTTAGAAAAGAAGTCCGCAAAGATATTTGCAATTTCTTCAGAACTTGATATTAATTGATTATTTTGTAATAATTTATATTCTGTATCCTTAGTTTTACTTTTACCCGTCTCTCTATTAATAGTATTCCAAACGGCCTTAACTTTATTGGTTGATTTGCTTATTCTATCTCTAATCATCAAGGCTTTAGCTTGGATGCAGACGGCTTTGAAAGTCTTTGAGTAACATCTAACATATTCTACAAAGGACTCTGAATTATTATGGGCTTTATCGCTGTACAATTGGTACATATTATCTCGGCTTATTCTTATTCCCTTTGTGGCCCAGTCGGCAAACTCTAGTTTACCATTACCCTGTAATTTCCTCTTAGGACATATCTCCTTGAATTCTTTACTTATTACTGAGAACATGGTTTCGTAATTAATATTAGGGTCCTCCGCGGTGAGGTTAGTATTTGCTAGGTTTACCTCTACGCTGGTATTTAGTTTTTCTAATCTATACTTAGTGAGCGGCCTATGCTCAATAACAGTCTTACTTTTAGTATGATTGGTTTCAAATCCTAGTGAGAGTGCTCTATGATCGGACCTAATACCTGATGTTAACGTTAAGTTATTACATTCACAGTTAGTAAAAATATTATCGATACAGGTCGAGGAATTGCCGGCTACTCTTGTAGGCTCACAGAATAAGTATTTCATGCCAAAGGAATTGAAGAGGCTAATTAAATTCATTTTATCTGAGGATTCTACCAATATATCAGTGTTAAAGTCACCGCAGACAATTATCGATTTATTGCTCCTTGATATTTTATTAAGTATAGTTTCCATTGCAGATAAAAATGCCGAGAAATTTGAGCTTGGCGGCCTGTACACACATAGTAGTATGTGCCTTCCAACCTCAACACAAGCAGCTCCATCGAGACTTGGCTAGTTTTTTACAGAATGTTTTTGGTGGGATGTAATTTACTGGACCGGTTTTATTATTTTACGGATTTTAGGCAACACAAAAACAATGGGGTCCAATTATGGCATCGTATTATTGGTACATATTGTGATTGTTGTCATTATAAGCCTACACCGTAGCCTATATAATACATATATTATGTATTAATATTAGTGATGTATCTTGTGAACGTTCGAACTTTGAAGTTATTTAGAATATAATATGAAACATATTTATATTTCTCCCGCAAGTTGCGGTTTTAATGCCTTAGATTACCACTTAATATAATATTGTATTGTAATATACCTATTGAACATTATTACTCGTATTTTAAACATTAACGAATTACGTAGTTTTTCTTGTAATAATTTAAATTGTTGAAATATTTTCTTCTGTGATGTTGTTCTTTATATTTTAGGAAATAAAACTTATTTGAATTAGCAACGTTACGCATTACTACGTTACCTATACTTATGAAACGAAACTAAATGGATGTGTACTACATAGTGGTTTTAGTACGTTGCTTATGAGAGAAGATGTGAATGATTTTCTTTATAAAATGTAATCATATCAATATATTTTAAGTCGGTTCTTGTAATGATAAATAATACCTATTCTTTGTAATATTTCGATTAAGCAATAAGCATCGATATTTCGCTTCGATTTTATATTTAAATGTTGTGGTTTTCTTTTTAATAATATTATGAAGAAATCAATAACAATGTTTTGTCTAGTCAATACTGTCAGTATGTTCCTCTTGGAAGTTGTGACATTTTAATATAATAGTGTATTGTATTGTATTCTATTTTTATAATATTATTTCTAATTGTTCCATAACTATTTATGTTACGTTAATAATATAGTATGATTAAGTATAATTTTAATCAATAATATACCCCATCTATGTAGTTTTATTATATTTAACCCTTTCAGGACCATAAGACTAGGAGAGGTAATGTTATGGTTATTTCTGTATAATATGATCTTTTTGATGTCTATAAAACATATTTTAAAGTCAAAAAGTAAAAACCTTTTTTAGTTTTTTTGGAATTTAATGGTACATGGATGTCCCTATGGTCGTTAACGGTAAATTTTATTCGAAATTATTTTCGGTTTTGTTTCAAGGCTAGAGGAATATCTAGGATCTAAACACTTATTAAAAACGCAAATTTACTACCTATAATTATTAATTTATAAGAAATGAGTCAAGGTACATAATAAAACAATATAATCGGTCGTATATTATAGGTGAACTTTGCATATACAGGTGTTGTTAGTGAGATTATCTTTTGGAACGTGCACAATACGCGCATCGTTTTCTGTTTATCTTTTTTTCGATGGGTTGTAATAGGGTAGATCGTTTTATAGCTTTGCATAATATGGTAGGTACTTACTCATTTTTTCAGAAAGCCACAGAGACTTGCTTGATCTATAAACAACCAATCAATCTATTCTGACCGTGCTTCTCTGTGTACATGGTATATGCGTTGTTCAGTGTTGTATCAAAAAGGTCGAAGAATAGTCTTAGATAATATATCTTATCTTCTTATTCTTATTTTAACTTTGACCTGCGATTAAGCTCGTGTGTTATTATTTCGTTGATCCGTTAGACCAATGCCACCCATATTTTGATTGTAGTGTGATACGAAACATATTTAGTAAAAAATCGTACCTAATCGAGCGTTACGACTTTACCATGGTAATCAGCTGGAAGCTTGACTGGTAGCCAGCTTCAATTATTGGAATGACATGATTGACCATCACTTGGTGCACTTTTATGCAACCAATCTTACCCTCTAGTCTGGCAAAACAGTAACCCATGCGTCCTATCCTAACGGGACAGTAAGAGAAGCTTTGCATAATACGGCTCTAACGGTGTAGGTACCGTTAATTACCCAGGTAGAAAGTTTACCCGAATTCACACGGATTTTTTATATGATACAAGAATGCATTTTATGACGACTACTATTATCTTAAGGCTATCCTAAGAATCTATATCGTTTTACAGTTGGCTGTTTCTATTCATTACACGATATTTTTAAAGGTTTATGACTTTATTGAAATCAGTTATTTTTCTTTTATTGATATTGCTTGGTAACTATTCGGTTTTTGAATAACAATCATAATATTTTGTTCATATCGTCGTCTGAAAAAAGTATCCCTTCGCGACCATAGGGACATTACTGTCCCATTTTATTTATGACTTTATAGCTTTATTAGGATCAGATTATCATATAGTGTAGTAATTTATATAAATATAACATTAACCAGGCTATAGTTTTTTCATGAAATTAATTTATGATTCTCACTTTAACATCTTGTGAATCTTGTGTAAACTTTTTCATTTTGGCACCAGATGATATGTCATCTTTTATAGATTATAGACACAATATAGTTCTACTTTTATGGGGCTGCTAGCTATGAATGGTTAAAGTGGACATTTAAATATTAGAAAAGAAAAAAATATTTAAAATTGGCCTAGTATTTATTTAGATTTTTACACTTTTGTGCTTGGGACACGGGTGTACCCGTGGTCGTCAAAGGGTTAAGAATTACTTTATTATTTCAAGATAAATAATTATATATTATTCGCATAATAACATGTCATAATATCATATTATTTTTGAATACTTTAACTGTTTTGCAATTTCGAGAGAGTATACGAGAGGTATTAAAAATAAGCAGAGACCAAATAATGGTAGGAGATGCAGTTTTATTTATTGATTATTCATTAGTATTATTGTAAATTGTGGTTGTGGCCACACAATATCAAATGTATTTTTTAATTTAATTTTTTTTTGTATAATACTTACAACTTATTTATTGTTTTTGTACAAGACAGTCTTTTCATATAATATTATGTATAATGATTTAAATAATTAAGTTTAATAATTGATTTATCGATATATACGCTATATATCGAGTGACGCTCTCTCGCTCGTACTACTTGACAAATTTTCAAAAAAAAAATAATGCCATTTTTAAATACATCAAACTGGAAACACTTTTAAAATGTGTGCAATAATATTATGGAAGGCTGTTCTTAAGGAATTTTCAATAAATTAATTCTATGAATTTATATTTCAAAATTTGTCAAATATTGCGAGCGAGAGAGCCTCACTCGATATATACGCTCTTAATGAACAGTCACTTATTATGTCTTTGTAGTACTTAATTTAAGATTATTTAAAATGCTCAATTTATTTTTAAGCCGATTAATTCCGAATTATATTTCAGTTGTCTGTCATTTACTTTTAATATATTGATAGAGTGACACGGTTTTATACATTAAAATATTAAAATAGAAAAAATAAAATGCGCTTAAGTATGTCGTGTCACTCTATTAATATTATTTTTTGTGATTTAAATAAATATTGTCACTGAATACAATTATTAATATAGAGGAGTTCCCTCGGATCGATATTATTATAAACTCCGATATTGTACTTGATATTTTCTCTTGGTATTTATATTTGGGAATTCAATAAATTATACTGTTACTCATATTGATTTATTTTTGTCATTTCCAATACAACACGAACTTACTAAGACTTAGATTTAAGTTATAACAAATTGTGGTGATATAATAAAGAGTTTTCTTATCTTATGCCCTGGATGCACTCAGCATTCGTATGTACATAGAAACGCTTAGAGCCGGTACCCATTGGGCGCTTTGCACCGCGTTAATCGCGCGCTTTTGGTTATTGTCTTTGAGTTAACGCCCGTAAAACGCGCGTTGAGTGTGTACACTTCAATAAAACTCCTGGTTCTTAAGATGCACGTTAGCAAAGAGCACGTTTGAAAGCGCCCAATGTGTACCGGCTCTTAGTGCGTACAAGACTTTACAGGACAATGAGGCTCTGTACACATGACAAACGTTGAACGCGCGATAACAACCACACACACAAATTTAAAGTCATACAAACGGTAATAACGTCAAATAATATGAATATTGGTCAATTATTTTTAAATTCGTTTTCAACGCTTGTCAAGACCAGCAGGGATATTCACTAATAGGTATTCTAAAATCCTTGCTTATCCGTTAGGGACCCAAATCGAACCGAACTGTCAAAAATGTATGAAATGACGTATTACGTCGTATCGATTAAATAATGCGTCATACATCATCTCATACATTTTTGACAATTCGGTTTTCGTTTCGGTTCTCTAACGGGTAATTGAATAGCCCAGCAGACATAAGAGGTATAAAAGTTACAAATATATACAACATTACGTAATATTGCATCATATTCACAGCCTATTTTAGGACAAAACTAACAGGTAGTACCTATACCATCCCTTTCAAAGGGGTCAATCAAGTAAACAAGTTGCGAGAATCTAAAGTTCAGAGAGAAAAGGAAACCAGACAAAGAACCTACTTTGTTCTTAAAGTCGGTTAAAAATAAAACAGTAGAGTATCATCTCAAACCTGCTTTAATTCGTTCCAAGCACTGTTCCTTGCCCAACAGCATCATCATTTCTGCCACACCGGGCCCCTCCTCCAGCCCACTCAACACCGACCGCAACATCCTCATCAACACCGGAAACTTTACATCGTTCTCCTCAGAGAAACCCCTCAAATACTCCTTGATCTTCGACTCCTCGAAGCTGTCGAAATTTTCCAAGTTTTTCAACAACTTCTGCAACGTATTCTGGTCTAGTTGTTTGTGGTTTGAGGGTAGGATCCAGAGGAAGCCGAACTTGTTGGAGACTAAGTCTTCTAGCCTGGTGATCCTGGAGGTTGCCCAGTGGAGGACGTTGGTGATGTGGTGTGAGGAGGTGTTGGTGTTGGTGTCGGGGTAGGCGTGGGTGATGAGGAGCTGGAGGTGGGAGACGAGATGGTGCGAGAGTGCGGCGTCCAGCACGTGACGCTTGATCTCCAGCCGGTTGCACTCCTCCAGGAGGTCCGGGTTCAACCTGCTCGGGTGCGATGATATCCGGGTTATGTCCAACTGGAACAAGTTATTGTAGATTTATATATTACTAGCTTATGCTCGCGGCTATGCCCGCGTGCAGAAACCCTTTCTTAGCGGAGATCTACATCATAAGGGGCTGCGCAGACAACAGACTATCCATGACGCACTTTTTAGTCTGTGAAAATAGAACCTATGCAATTATATGCAGTAACGCACACGACGCGCAAAAAGTCCGGCGCACAAATAATATAATTGCATAGGTTCTATTTTCACAGACTAAAAGTGCGTCATGGATAGTCTGTCGTATGCGCAGCCCCTTAAAGGTATCTCTGTTCCAAATTTCAATTCATTTCTGTTCAGGGGTTTAGGTTGTGCGTGGATAGATCAGTCAGTCAGTCACTCTTTCCTTTTATATATTTAGATAGATATAGAATAGATAGTATTAACATCTTATGACTCTTGAGTAAGAAGCGTTGGTGCAGTGCTCCTAGAATTTAACATCATTATGAAATCCTAGGTAGCACTGTACTGATTATGGGCAGCGTTATCTCTTTACATCAGGAGAGCGTCTTGCTCATCTTCTTACTTCTTCACATAAAAAAGGCTCGAACGGTTCAGTAGGTAAGTCGTTCCAATAAAGGGATCCTGAACAAATTGACTCGCATTTTAGTGTAAGTTATAAGAACTTCTGTTGGTTGCCTGGAAGAGATCGCTCTAAGCGATAAGGCCACCCATTGTGGACATTAATATTAGTACTTTAATTTAGTTTTAAGACTATTTTGTTAATTTTTGTCCCAATAATGAGTATGAGAACTGTCAGTTACCTCGTGAGCCAGTTCATCCAGTGACTTGATGGAGACTCCATCCCCGGGCAGGTGGTGGAACCCTCCCCCCGCCAGCGTGATGAAGTTCACCAGCGCCAACGGGAGCACGCCTGAAAATTAATTAAATTTTTTCGAAAATTTTAAATAACTCAAAAACCCTGTATATCATACATAAATTTTAAAACTACCGTGAACTTTATTGAAGCTAAGTCTGCAGTACTCATATCTAATATTTGTTGAAATAAAAAATGTAATCTCAACGGAGTAAAATTTTACTGTCCTTCATTAGGGAGCAACCTCAAATTCAAGTGCTAGGATAATCTTAAGAAATAAATGGTACTACTGGTTTAGCTATTACTTAAGCGAAAGTTTGTGTGGACTGATTAATTTAAAATTTGGAATGAAGGTAGCTCAGACTCTGAAATAACACATAGGCTACTTTTTATCGCGATGAAATCAACGTCAAATCCGGATTTCAGCGGAGTTATCCGAATTTACCCGCAGGCCTCTTCAAAGTTTCTGGTATCCTGATACCTACAGGTCAATAGAAGCTAACGTTGCGTTAGGACGCCAGAACAAAATGAACGATGGATGTATAAATTTGTTGTTGTTATTATGTATAAGTGTTCAATAAAGTGTTATCTAATCCCAACAATGTATGTATGTGTATTTATTGTTATCTTTTAGGTTTGCAATTTTATTTGGAAAAAACTTTACAGCGGATATTAGGTACAATATTATAAAATATTCATCACAATGTATATCTATTAGGGCGTCTACATGTAAATATTGACCTTTATCTCTATAGTCTTCAACTCTTACGTCGCTCTGCCGCTTGCTTAGTTTAGTTCCATCTGAGTTCACGATGAGGGGCAAATGCCCATACTCCGGCGGCTCCCAACCAAATGCTCTGAAATATATGTATAATGACCATTTAATTATATAATTGAGGTTTATAATACTCCAACTAACGGAACAGGTTACTTACACTGTCAGAGTCAAATCACTATTATAGGTTGTGTGGCCAACTTATATGTAGGTTGCACTTTTAGGTGGGAATTATTATTATAACATTAATGATTATAACCATTGTTAGGAAAGATTGTAACTTTCTTTTTTTTTTATAGCAGACTAAACAAGCATTTCACTGCACTCTCACACATCAGTAGTCAGTAGCACGCTTGTTCAGTAAGAACCTACTCACTTTTGATTTGAACAAACCCACGTTATAGCATTCGGGAAACACTGACGACGGTAGCGAGTTCCATAGCTTCGCCGCTCTCATAATGAAAGACGAAGCAAATCGCTTCGTCGGAGTTGTTGAAAAATCCACCAAATATTGTTGGCGCAGTGAAGTTTGGTAATAAATGAAATGAAATGCTTTATTTGCAGGAATGTAGTACAATTTGGTCTTATTTTTGCTCTAGGTCTGGACATTCCTCCGTTCTTTAATAGAAGGGTGACGGTGGAATTATCCCGTGGAGTTCTGAGGAGCACCCTGCATGACATGCACATCAATCTACATGTATAATACCTATAGATAAGCAAGTGTTTAGTAGTGGATATCTGCCACTCGACTCCTCTCAGCACGTGCGTGATCTTCATGAGGTGGTCGTCCACAACATTAGCGAAGTGGTACGTGGGGAAACCATCACTTTTCATCAGCACCGGGTCACCCTCGTTGGCTGACACGTCGTATGCGATGCCTCCAAATATCAGGTCCTCGAATGATAGCACGTCTGGACTTAGCTGGAGTGAAATAAAAAAGAACTTTTTAGATTCAAGCTTTTATTAATATTACCATCTACCACCAAAGTACTCGTTAAGACAAATCAAATGAGCCCAAACTCGATGGGGTTGTGTCGTTCAATTACGAAATTCTTATGGCTACCTTCCTGCTCCATCATCAGATCAGCTCCATGTCATAATAATATTGCATTGGTGTGATGAGTTGCCGACGCGAGTTAATGGGTTGCCGACTAGTGTTGCTGACTCGAGTTGATGAGTTGCCGACTTCAGTTGCTAACTCGAGTTGATGAGTTGCCGACTACAGTTGCCGACTCGAGTTGATGAGTTGCCGACTCGAGTTGATGAGTTGCAGACTAGAGTTGCCGACTCGAGTTGATGAGTTGCCGACTACAGTTGCCGACTCGAGTTGATGAGTTGCCGACTACAGTTGCCGACTCGAGTTGATGAGTTGCCGACTCGAGTTGATGAGTTGCAGACTAGAGTTGCCGACTCGAGTTGATGAGTTGCCGACTACAGTTGCCGACTTGAGTTGATGAGTTGCCGACTACAGTTGGCGACTCGAGTTGATGAGTTGCCGACTCGAGTTGATGAGTTGCAGACTAGAGTTGCCGACTCGAGTTGATGAGTTGCAGACTAGAGTTGCCGACTCGAGTTGATGAGTTGCAGACTAGAGTTGCCGACTCGAGTTGATGAGTTGCCGACTACAGTTGCCGACTTGAGTTGATGAGTTGCCGACTACAGTTGGCGACTCGAGTTGATGAGTTGCCGACTACAGTTGGCGACTCGAGTTGATGAGTTGCCGACTCGAGTTGATGAGTTGCAGACTAGAGTTGCCGACTCGAGTTGATGAGTTGCCGACTACAGTTGCCGACTTGAGTTGATGAGTTGCCGACTACAGTTGGCGACTCGAGTTGATGAGTTGCCGACTACAGTTGGCGACTCGAGTTGATGAGTTGCCGACTCGAGTTGATGAGTTGCAGACTAGAGTTGCCGACTCGAGTTGATGAGTTGCCGACTACAGTTGCCGACTTGAGTTGATGAGTTGCCGACTACAGTTGGCGACTCGAGTTGATGAGTTGCCGACTCGAGTTGATGAGTTGCAGACTAGAGTTGCCGACTCGAGTTGATGAGTTGCAGACTAGAGTTGCCGACTCGAGTTGATGAGTTGCAGACTAGAGTTGCCGACTCGAGTTGATGAGTTGCCGACTACAGTTGCCGACTTGAGTTGATGAGTTGCCGACTACAGTTGGCGACTCGAGTTGATGAGTTGCCGACTACAGTTGGCGACTCGAGTTGATGAGTTGCCGACTCGAGTTGATGAGTTGCAGACTAGAGTTGCCGACTCGAGTTGATGAGTTGCCGACTACAGTTGCCGACTTGAGTTGATGAGTTGCCGACTACAGTTGGCGACTCGAGTTGATGAGTTGCCGACTACAGTTGGCGACTCGAGTTGATGAGTTGCCGACTCGAGTTGATGAGTTGCAGACTAGAGTTGCCGACTCGAGTTGATGAGTTGCAGACTAGAGTTGCCGACTCGAGTTGATGAGTTGCAGACTAGAGTTGCCGACTCGAGTTGATGAGTTGCCGACTACAGTTGCCGACTTGAGTTGATGAGTTGCAGACTAGTTGCCGACTCGAGTTGATGAGTTGCCAACTCGAGTTGATGAGTTGCCGACTACAGTTGCCGACTCTAGTTGATGAGTTGCCGACTCGAGTTGATGAGTTGCAGACTAGAGTTGCCGACTCGAGTTGATGAGTTGCCGACTACAGTTGCCGACTTGAGTTGATGAGTTGCCGACTACAGTTGGCGACTCGAGTTGATGAGTTGCCGACAACAGTTGGCGACTCGAGTTGATGAGTTGCCGACTCGAGTTGATGAGTTGCAGACTAGAGTTGCCGACTCGAGTTGATGAGTTGCCGACTACAGTTGCCGACTTGAGTTGATGAGTTGCCGACTACAGTTGGCGACTCGAGTTGATGAGTTGCCGACTCGAGTTGATGAGTTGCAGACTAGAGTTGCCGACTCGAGTTGATGAGTTGCCGACTACAGTTGCCGACTTGAGTTGATGAGTTGCCGACTACAGTTGGCGACTCGAGTTGATGAGTTGCAGACTAGAGTTGCCGACTCGAGTTGATGAGTTGCAGACTAGAGTTGCCGACTCGAGTTGATGAGTTGCCGACTACAGTTGCCGACTTGAGTTGATGAGTTGTCGACTACAGTTGCCGACTTGAGTTGATGAGTTGCCGACTACAGTTGGCGACTCGAGTTGATGAGTTGCAGACTAGAGTTGCCGACTCGAGTTGATGAGTTGCAGACTAGAGTTGCCGACTCGAGTTGATGAGTTGCCGACTACAGTTGCCGACTTGAGTTGATGAGTTGCCGACTACAGTTGGCGACTCGAGTTGATGAGTTGCCGACTCGAGTTGATGAGTTGCAGACTAGAGTTGCCAACTCGAGTTGATGAGTAGCAGGCTAGAGTTGCCGACTCGAATTGATGAGTTGCCGACTCGAGTTGATGAGTTGCCGACTTGAGTTGATGAATTGCCGACTCGAGTTGATGAGTTGAAGACTAGAGTTCATGAGTTGCCGACTCGAGTTGATGAGTTGCCGACTACAGTTGCCGACTCGAGTTGATGAGTTGCCGACTACAGTTGCCGACTCGAGTTGATGAGTTGCCGACTCGAGTTGATGAGTTCCCGACTAGAGTTGATGAGTTGAAGACTACAGTTGCCGACTCGAGTTCATGAGTTGCCGACTAGAGTTGCCGACTCGAGTAGATGAGTTGCTGACTAGTGTTGCCGACTCGAGTTGATGAGTTGCCGACTACAGTTGCCGACTCGAGTTGATGAGTTGAAGACTAGAGTTGATGAGTTGCCGACTCGAGTTGATGAGTTGCCGACTACAGTTGCCGACTCGAGTTGATGAGTTGCCGACTAGAGTTGCCGACTCGAGTTGATGAGTTGCCGACTGGAGTTTCCGACTCGAGTTGATGAGTTGCAGACTAGTTGCTGACTCGAGTTGATGAGTTGCCAACTCGAGTTGATGAGTTGCCGACTACAGTTGCCGACTCTAGTTGATGAGTTGCCGACTCGAGTTGATGAGTTGCAGACTAGTTGCCGACTCGAGTTGATGAGTTGCCAACTCGAGTTGATGAGTTGCCGACTACAGTTGCCGACTCGAGTTGATGAGTTGCCGACTACAGTTGCCGACTCGAGTTGATGAGTTGCCGACTCGAGTTGATGAGTTGCCGACTAGAATGGCCGACTTGAGTTGATGAGTTGACGACTACAGCTGCCGAGTCTAATTGATGAGTTGACGACTTGACACCCTTCTTAGTCATATAACCCGGACTGGCCAAATTACCCTTCTTGGCCACATACCCTTCCTGACCACATAACCCTTCCTGGTCTCATTACCCTATCTGGCCACGTAACCCTTCTTGGTCATATTTTATGGTGTTCATAACTTACTTTGTCTCGTGTAAAATAATAAGATTCTCAAGAATTTTACTATCTGATACTCAGCTTCAGCCAATATTATAATAATATCTTAATTTCGCTGGATGCAGGTCGCTTCCAACCGGTACATATGGAAGTCTAAAGGGGAGGCCTATGTTCAGCAGTGGATGTCTTACGGCTGAGATGATGATGATGATGATCTTAATTTTGCAATAAATATAATGTTGTATATCCATCTATTATTTTTATTTATTTTTTATGTGGAGAAGTAACAAGATGAGCAAGACGCTCTCCTGATGTTAAGAGATAACGCTGCCCATAATCAGTACAGTGCTACCCAGAATTTCACAATTATGTGCAATTCTAGGTGCACTGCACCAACGCTTCTTACTCAAGAGTCATAAGATGTTAAGACTCTTTAGCCCAGTAATTTCACTAGCTACAGCGCCCTCCTACCGAAGCACAGTAATGTTTGGACATCACTGCTCAGGCGGTAGAATAACTGGCACTGTTGGGGTACCCACCTAGACGATCTCCTGCAAAGGAAGTCTACCCCTGGTAAAATTTAATTATTCTCTAGCTGTCATCTAAATTTTATTTATTCTGTATTTGTAAATTATTTAATTTTGGCCTTATGGAAACCAGAATACACTCGCACAATACGCACCCAGCTTCTGTCTAATGTGGGGTCCATTACTATGTTAGAATAACAGTATAAAATTTTTAGGCAAATAAATATTTTCACTTTAAATAAAACAAGCTTTAAATCTTAACATACTTTAAACCTGATACAATAAGGGGAACCAGCTTTCATCTTGTCCATGACTTCGTGCTGAGAGAGAGCGCGGCACCTGTTGTCGTACCGCGGCACGCGCTGCGCTCGCACGGCGTCGCGACGGAGCATGTTGAGCCGCCGCTCCGAGCAGAAGCACTTGTATGCCGACCCGTTGTACAACAACTTCGTTATCTGCTCACTGAAAAAAAGAAGCATCCAATCACAAACCACCATAGTATACTGTATATTTTCCTAAATACTATACTCACTGATAAATATTCAATCGTTCACTCTGCACATAAGGTTCATAATCCCCCGCCATGCCAGGTCCTTCTCCTATCTCTATACCCGCCCATTCAAGATCTCTCTTCAAAGCTTCCACCGCTCCGTCCACTTTTCTTGTCTGATCTGTGTCTTCAATTCTCAATATAAAGGTGCCACCACGAGATTTGGCAAACATATAGTTGTATAGAGCAGTCCTCAAACCTCCAAGGTGCAGGTAACCTGTAGGACTCGGAGCGAATCTCACTCTTGGTGCCACAGTGCTTATAGTCCGATAGAGGTTAACTGTATGTCGAAACATTACTTTTCTCACTGAAACATGCATTTTCCGTCTTTTGATTTATATTTGCATCATCTTTACATTACGTGTCTTTAAATTTACAGTATACAAACTACATTACACACACAACACGTAATAAATACGGATTTTGGTTTGTTTTCACAAATCAGCTGATCTATAAATATTTTGAGTGAAAATTTTGACAGAAATTCGTCTTTGACATAAGACAGAACGTTCAGAAACAAGAACTTCATTTCATAGTGGGCTATTCATGATTGAATTATTCGTATTTAAAGGACTCGACGCGCTCAAATCGCTTGCTACGTATCTGAAAAGTGGGATTTTATTGTTGAATTTTGTAGGACCTTTCAAATTTAACTTAATTAATGCAATGCTGCATAATTTAGTAAGTGGGATTTTATAAATAAATAATTACATGGCTTCTTCTTCTTCTTTTCGATTCGATCGGCTATAAGTTGTAATATTATGTGAACCCTACAGCTGAATTACATGGCGTGTCGACGCGTTTTATGTACGCTCTCATGTTGTCTTAAATTAACATAATGTGGGCAGGCCCACAGAAATAATACAACTGGATACCCATTTTATGTGTGAGTGTGATGGCAATAGGGAAAATTCTGTGTGAAGAAAAAAGAGAACCTATTTTTTATCCGTCCCTTTCAACGTGGCCGGTTTATATTGATTGTCAAACTCTGTCAAACTACTTCACTGTGACAATAATACCTATGTGTTTCGTTTTTTTTCAAAATTTTAAATCAATTTGAGACAATACAATGTTATTCAACTAGTTTATATGACCTAAAATATCAATATATCGCGTATTTTCATATAGTCCGGCTCCTTAGCCGAATGTACGACCCCGAGCGGCAGAAAGCATCAAACTTGGCATGCGTATAGCTTTACCGTTCATTAGAAAAAAAAATAGTAGAAACACCCCCCCACGACAATGTTTCCACCTCCCCGCCCCACTTTTATGTCCCTATTTTTAGTATTTTGCGTTTTTCTTGAAAACTATAAGAGCTAGAATAAAAATGTCAAGCGGAAGTTTATTCTCCGTAAAATTCTCTACAATATTGTCCTTTATAGTATATTGCCAGGATTTATAGTTTAAAAAATATGATTTATTTCTTTTTTTAATATTTTCCAAAATTCCATATAAGACGTTCTCTGGGCGCAAAACATGTTGTTTTCATGCAGAGGTTTGAAACTTGGCACGATGATTCCTTATCTTCAAATAAGCTAATTAAGATCTCTGGCAGCAAGGAGGGGGGGCAAAAGGGGCCGCGCCACCTTTCTCCATTTAATTAACTCTGGGAGACGATGTAAAGCCAAGAGGATATTTTCGGTGTCAATTTCGGATAAACCGATGATGTACATTTCATTTCTGATATAAAACAACGGTATTGGTGGCGACTAAAAATAAAAAAAATATCAATTTTTTTGATTTACAAAAAAAAATTCTAATCGAAATCTGCTTATTTAGAGATAAGGAATCATTGTGCCAAGTTCTACTAAAATTTCTTTTTATGAAGGGTAAAGCTATACGCATGCTAAGTTTCATGCTTTCTGCCGCTCCGGGTCATACCTCCATACAAAATCGAGCTAAGGAGCCGCACTAATAAAATAATGTAAATCCGTAAGCTGTTTTTTGTCTCACAGGTGGCCACGGTGATGTGACCCCCCTGGAGCAGGCCACTGCTCTGGCAAAGATATCAAAATTATCTACCATACAATATAGTTCCAAAAAATTACACCTGCACGCCATCAAGATATAATGATTGAATTTATGAATACTAAGAATACAATATTTTAATTTTATTTGGTCAAACTTCTATTAAACGCTGAATTATCAGTTTTTGAACAGAATATTAGTCTATGCCGCTTGAGATGTCATTGTCACATAAAATTAATTGTCATTGTCGAATTGAGCTTTAAAATTAGTCTATGGTCGATTGTTATTTCGCTGAATGTCCGATGTTGAAATAACAGTGAAAGTTGTTAGAAATAGCAAAAATCTTTCCAAAATGGTGAGTAATCATGCTTATTAATTTTCAAGTATAGGTATACTTGATTTTCACTTCATGCTGAAGCATTAATTACTACCAAAAAGATGACAGTGGAACGGAGGTTATGATATGACGTTCGTACATTTATTTTCAGAATAAACTAAAGTCGTCACAGAGAGATAAAGTGAAGAAGTTCGTCGCATTCACCCAGACGAGCGAGAACACCGCGATATACTGCCTGTCGCAGAACGACTGGAAACTGGACCTCGCCAGTGACAACTACTTCCAGAACCCTGAGGCGTATTATAAGGATCCTATCAAAGCTTCAGTGGACAGGAAAAAGATCGAGCAGCTGTTCAACAAATACAAAGACACGCAGGAGAACGACAAGATCACAGTAGACGGCGTCATGAAGTTTTTAGAAGACCTAAACCTTAGTCCTGAATCAATTCTAGTGTTAATAATAGCGTGGAAGTGTAAAGCCGCGGTGCAATGTGAATTCACGAAAGATGAGTTCGTGATGGGCTTTGTGGAGCTTGGAGTTGATAGTATAGAGAAATTAAAAGCTAAGCTGCCTTCGCTCGAATCAGAGATAAAAGATATCAACAAATTCAAAGATTTCTATCATTTTACGTTTAATTACGCCAAGAACTTGGGTCAGAAAGGTCTAGATCTGGATATGGCGATAGCATATTGGAATATTGTGCTCCGAGGGAGATTTAAATTCTTAGATGCATGGTGCAAATTTCTCACGGTATGTACCCAGTAAGCAATTTATTATATTCAACCTTTGCTGTCCAACTACTAACGAAACAGCGCCAAGTCCCTCAATTTTTGCTCTCCTTTCCAGTAATATTAATCCCACCCAAAACATTCTGTAAAAAACTAGCCAAGTCTCGATGGCCGGATGGTCTCTGCTTGTTTATCTCTAAAAAGTAATGAAATCTAGACAAAGTCGTGCCAAGTATAAGGTTCCTTACTGCGATTTCTTTATTATTATAGTTAATGTTGTGTGACTTGGCCGTTGAAGGGTACACAAGGGTACAAAACCAGATACTCCATGACACTTGGATCGCCTAAACATAAGTATTATTGAAATACGCAGCTTTATCAAGCCTACAATTAACTGGTTATCCAATCAACGTTTTCCAAGTGGAAATTTTCTATCGTGAATGGGTAGCGGACAGATTGGTGCAATAGTGTCATGGAGCACCTGGTATAATACCCTTGTGTACCCTTCAACGGCCAAGTCACACAACATTAACTATAATAATAAAGAAATCGCAGTAAGGAACCTTATACTTGGCACGACTTTGTCTAGATTTCATTACTTTTTAGAGATAAACAAGCAGAGACCATCCGGCCATCGAGACTTGGCTAGTTTTTTACAGAATGTTTTGGGTGGGATTTCACTTATTTTTGTAGAAACGCTATATTATAAGGTAATCAGAAATACAAACCGTAAGCGCGTTTTAAAATACAGTCAGCGCCATCTAGATACGTGTGCGTTCACTCTTAGTCCAATGCATCATAATATTATACCGGGAAGTGGGCCTAATTAAACTTGCAAGATTTAATTACAGACAGACAGGTGAAAGTAAATAAAAAGTAAAGGCGGTATGTCGATCTCTTCTAATAGTTTGGTTGGGCTCTTATTTTAGTTGGCCACGCTAGATATCGCCTGATCATAACTGACGATTTACGACACATATACACACTCACATATACATATACTATGCCTTAAATATATTTTGAATTAATAAGTTGGATATTACACAATTTTAACCATTGACTGCAAATGTAACTTTGTAATCCTATACATTTATATGAGATTACAAAGTTATTTATGCAGATGAATTATCTCGAAAACGAGACCGAAATTGCATGTTTTTTTAGTTTTCCTATGGCTTATACAATAAATTCTAAGTATATACCAAATTTCAGCTCTCTGAGTTTATGGGAAGTACTAGTTCTATTTTGATGATCATGAGTGAGTGAGTGAATGAATGAGTGTCGAAAATGCGAAACTTTGCTTTCGCTTAACTTCGGAACTTAATGACCTACAGACTTGAAATTTTGGATTTTAAGTATGTAATTATAGCTTACTGGATGACGAAAATTTCTGTGTTCTGGTCTTATCCAGAGGTTCTTAAATAGGGGCCTGAAAATGCGACGAAATGGTTCCTGTAAAGATGGTACGGCAGTGCTTGCTTCGCGCTCGACTTGGCGGGGGCACTACCGTGCCCCCAGATATATTTGTCTGCACCTAGTAATGATATATTATGTTCAAAGTTCAAATATAATATAATAAATCAATACACCAAATATAATAGATGAGAAGATGCTCAGCAAGCTTACAACTAAAAATTTGCCTAGTATACTAAACCAAGGTTACCCTTGAGTTCTGTTACCTTGAATGTGTAATAAATTACATTTAAAACAATTTATGTATATTAAATGTTCATGAATTATAATATTAATAAACATTGTACAAAAATGTTCATTTCAGGATCATCACAAGAGATCTATACCTAAAGACACATGGAACCTGCTCCTTGACTTTGCAACACAAATAGATGATGGCATGAGCAATTATGATGCAGAGGGTGCGTGGCCGGTGCTCATAGATGACTTTGTGGAGTGGTGTCAGAAGCAGGGCCTGTCGGAGGTGGGAGTGAAGACGGAGCCGGCGTCCGGCTAGCTGACACTGCCCCGCCCGCTGCACCATGAAGAGATAGTACACGAGGACTGCCTAGCAGTAGACAACACTAATGAGAAACAAGAGAGGAGCTTCAAGAAAGCTCTCTCGTACATTCTCGTGTTACTATCACACTTGATGTTGTACGGCCTGGAGCTGTGTTCAGTGGAGTGGGTCGCCATCCTCATTGTGTTTGAGTTGTGCAGCTGAACTCTGTCGCCCGCTCACATAAACATTCATGGTCAGTGTTCTAGTGGACTGTACGGTCGGGAGCCTCACTCCACCCGCCGTGGAACTATCTCTCTTCTAGGTCAATGTTATCATTGTTGATTACCCTCTGGGGTATAAAGTTGAAAATAATTTCTTTGAAGCATATTTTGAATGTTCTCATTGAGCGTTTTCAATAAGATTCTCTTTAGAATAGTACTCTTGGTGAAACTTTTTAAAATTAAGATGTAAATATGTACATACACATTAATGATATTACATTTTCTAATTAATTATTGAAGCTTACATTTTTCATTTTAGTTTTTTATTGATTTTTATTTGACAGTGATAATGTATGCTATCAGGGTTCATAATTGCTTCATTAGGAGTGGAAATAATTAATTTGCTCAGATATTTATTATATTTTACACTCATATTAGTAATGTTTGAATGCACCTCCCATTATTGTTGAGTAGGACAAATTGAAGAATAAAATTATTATTATTTTCTTTTCCACTCATACTTGCTTATCATAATATTATAATAAACTAATTGAGTAATTTGAAATTTTAAAATGGTTGAATAAATAACAATAGGATCTGTATAAAAGTTGCGTTTGTTATATAAAATTTTTGTTACAAATAGTATGGTTGCTGCTGTTAATCAATATTTCAGTATTCAGTCTTATCTACATATTATGTTCATTGGCACACGTGAAATACCTCTGAACATTAATGTTACGAATATCACCATTATACAATACAAAACAATTATTATACTACACATTTTGGCTTCTAACTTCTACCTAAAAATATATCTCATTCAAAAATGTTACATCACTGGCTCGATCCCAACTCCCAACACAGCTGTTGATAGTTCAAAGTAACATATACAGTAGCCACCACACTATAGCAAGGTTTAAAAAATCGTATTGCTTCTAGACTAACGTAAAAATCATATTTAAAAATGTTTGGTACTTAGATCTAAATGTACAAAAGATAAATTGATGTATTGAGTATTGAATTACCTACATTAAATTGTTAAATAATTAAAATATAAGTAGTTTTCTTACTAGCTGCACCCAGCGATTTTACCCGCTGTACCTATATGTTATACCAGGGACCAGGGTTTAGCTATCTCTATACGAAATTTGAGCTCAATCGGTCTACCCGTTTAGACGTGAAGAAGTAACAAACATACACACTCACAAAATTTCGCCTTTATAATATTAATGTGATAAATAAGTGTGACTAGTGACTAGAACATAATATGTTGTAAAAAATATATTAGAAATTCTATGAAGCCTTACAGCGCAGCGTTACATTGCATGAGGTAGTTATTGGCATACTGAATGTAAAGCGTTAGCAATCATACAATTCAGCTTATTCCATAGTAAAGTACAAAATAGGCAAAACATTCAAGCTAGACCATCATCCTAAACTGGATGGTATAAAAATTACCATTACATAGGCATGCTATGCATGGAACAAAATACCATGATGCTATGCAATTTTCTTAACACCGGCAAATACACAAAAGTGTGATTGATGAAAAAAAAACAAATTTGACAGTGACAGTTAACTGCTTGTATTTTCTTTTGACAATATTTGGAAAATTTTAACGAATCGAAAAAAATAATAAATATCCTGTAAAAATGGCTATCCGCCTCGGTGGTGCGTTAAAAGAATTGAGGATTCATTTATGCCAAACCAGTAAACAATCCGAAGGCGTCAGGTAATATAGATGATTACATAAAGTATTAACCTCAAAAATATCACAACACTATGTATTTATTGTTTTTAGGAATTTTATCCAAGAAAATTATGTGAAGTTGAAGCAAGAGAACCCAAATTTCCCGATACTAATCAGGGAATGTAGCGGCATTCAGCCTCGTATATGGGCCCGATATGGTAAGTTAATTAACATTGTGTAGCTGATATGAAGTCTGTGATTTGAGATTCTTTACTTACTGCAGTACACTCATTTAATAAATGACCCCATCTCTACATATTTATTTGTTGAATAATTTCAGAGAGAGGGTGTGAAGTAAATGAACCACTTAGCAATTTAAGCAGTGATCAAGTTCTGGTTGTTATTAAAAATCTGGCTGCTGGTGTTCAAAAGGGTGGCGAAAAGGGCGAAAAAGTATTGTCTCAATTTACTTTAATTATGCAAATCGCAGCCACTTAATTTGAATTTAGCATCTTTATTATAGTAGAAAGATTAAAATACTATATACCTAATTTGTTGATATTAATAGAAGCCATAAAACAACACCAAAAAAACGATAAATCATTATAGCTGATCATTTGACCATTTACCTAGCAGAGTGATCTTATTACTGGAGATTTGAACTAGTCAGAATGCCAGTCTAATCTGTTTTTTTATTTTTTTTTTCAGAAAAAGGAGTAGAGAAGAGCACTTCACTCACCAACCTGGGAGCTGGAGATGTCCTCAATGCTATCAAACAACTCGTCAAGTGAACACACATGGCTTACAATTATTTATGTTATGTTATAATTCTATTATAGTTAGATAATGTTATGTTGTTGTTTTATTTATACAAATTGTGAATTTAATCTTAAGAGTGTATATATCGAGTGTCGCTCTCTCGCTCACACTATTTGACAAATTTTAGAATATAAATTCATAGAATTAATTTATTGCAAATTCCTAATATATTAAAACATGGCATGATAAGATTTTTTGATTTTTTTTTTAATTTTCTCCCCATGCCTTTTATCATGTCCCCATGTCAAATTGTGCGACCGAGAGAGCGTCACTCGATATATACGCTCTGAAGGATAGGGACAAATTATTAGTAGTTAAAACACTTAAGTATTACAGAAAAATAATTTATTATGCTTATAATCTACATCTACCAGACTTGAAACAATACTATTACACCTTAACACTACAACTATAAGAGGTTTGCACTTATGTGACTTGTTTCAACTGGGACAAAACATGTCCCAGTTTAACATACAGGTAACTACAGTAACATGTACTACTAGTAGCCAGACATTAAACAGATCAAAAATAAATCAATCTTTATTAAGATTGCTTTATTTTTGACAATACAAAATAAAGTACCATTCCAAAATAAAATAGGCACTTAAGTACCTACATTTGTATCACCCTGCATGATAATAATCATTGTAATATATTATATCTAAGAATTATTTGATACACCTACATACTTATTTAGATCTGAAACAAAAGGGTCCTGCCCAAAACTGGATCACAAACACACATTACAAAATGATTTCTAAAATAGATCTGAGGTATAGATGATTGTGTCCAGATATCAAAAATATCTCAAGATCACGAACATAATTCTTAATTATCATTTGTTTTCACAACTTGTTTGTGCAGTCTTCAAGATATGTAATATGTGTTTAAAAGGGCGGCAGTCCGAAGGCTTCAGGTCGGAACTTGGCGAGGGAAGGTAGGACTACAGTGGCGTGAGCGGTGAGTCGCCTGTCGAGGTGTGGGTCGGGCACCATCACCACCTGCATGCCGGCCGACACGCCCGCCGTCGCACCGTGCGGAGAGTCCTCAAATACCAGGCACTGAAAACACACATTCATCAGCACACCTTTATATAATATCCTTAACTTATAGACAATCGACTCGAAAAGAAGAATATCCTCTCCATACATTGGTTGTCTGGAAGAAATTTCTTTTTAGCGATAAGACTGGCACTTGAACATTTATATTTTTGTCAATAATTTTCTACTTGTTATGTATTTCTTTTTGTGTGTAAAATAAAGCATTATCTATCTATCTAATATTTCCTTAAAAAATTGTATTAGAGAAAGAGAAAAGAGTGAAATAATGCCACGCCTATGATGCCATGTCTCATACTAATGTTAACTATACAATTAATTAAAAATCGCGTGATTATTACATATTAAACATTCTATAAAATACACAAACAAATTTGAGTGTCAAATAAAATCACCGGAATGAGGAACATTTTTTAATGTGGATGTTTCAATTAAAAAATAAGGTATAAATAAAAACTGATTTATATCAAGTTACAGCAATTACAAAATAATAACTCTTTGGAAAGTTAGCCAATTACCAATATGTCATTATATCAGAACTTGATTTATTTTAGCATTAAACTTAATGAACCACAGCTGTAAAACAATACATTTAAAACTCTAATAATTTGTTAATATCAACCAGCGCATCATATTCATTAACTTTATTCATTATTCTCACCTTAGCAGGATCAGGTTTGTCAGTAAACCTGGCGGCGGCAACCAAGAATATGTCCGGGTTTGGTTTCCCGAACTTGACCTCAGGGTCTGAGCTGCCCATCACCTGGTGGTGGAACAGTGTGAACAAGTCCTTGTGTGCCGCCACCTTCGTGTGGACTGACCTCTCGCTGGAAGACGTGGCCAGTGCGAACGGGACTTTAGTCTTGTGCAAGTGACGGATTAGTCTTTCAGCACCTGGAATTTTTTAATTCCATTGAGTATTTCTCTGGAGTAGGTAGGTATATTCTAAAACTTAAATAAAAAGGGAAGTTATGGTAGAGGCCTCTCGCAAATGGACCGCTCCAATTAGGTTCATGCACACAATTTTACTTCAGTGTTTAGGCCTAAGTTTGGCTATAGCGACGATAGCGCGTACCTACCGTAATCTTCCTTTTTTATTTTAATGTTAGAGTATTATTATGCATTTTGCCATTGAACATTATCTTTAATTTAAATTCTTCAAGCAAACACTCAGTGTTTGCAATATCAAGATACACAATAATCATTGTGATAAGGGTTTGATAAACTGATCACTGATGATGTAGACAACTTAAATCATATTCTATTTAATGTGAGATTGCAAAAGTAGAGCTTATTTGAATAAATGAATTTTGAGTTTGAACGTCAGAGAAAGATATTATGCAAAGATCTCAAACATAGATTTTTATGAATGTACAATATTATGTGTATTTAAAAGTCTAATTAACTGAATAAACTTAACCTAGAGTTATAAACACAATTTCTTCACAGAATGTTTAGCAGTTGACTTACAGATTGTGAATGATTAATGTAAAAATATAGATTTGGCAACTCTCCATTAATAAATATTGAAGAAATATGTGGAATGAGAATCTTTACTACTTTGAAATATTATATTTAGTTTCAGCTGTTTCCTATAAGATAATGTAGGAGACAGTTGTTGTGTCATGTGCAGGGTATGCAGTAGGTAATCTTAGCGACTTGTAACTTGAAACTGCATATAATTTAAGCTGTTACCAACCTATAATAATTATAATGATTAAGATTTGACTCTATAAGTATTTTGTATACTTACCTATTGAACATAAACTATTATCACCTATTAGACATTGCTCTGTAAGTAGGTTCAATAGATTTTTTTTATACCACGAAGAAGACGAGCAAGAAGCTCTCCCAATGGTAAGAGATAACGCTGCCCATTATTAGTACAGTGCTACTCAGTATTTTACAAAGGTACAATTCTGGGTGCACTGCGCCAACGCTTCTTACTTGAGAGTCATAAGATGTTAAGACTCCTCAGCCCAGTAATTTCACTAGCTACAGTGCCCTTCTACCAAAGCACAGTAATGTTTGCACATCACTGCTCAGGCGGTAGAATAACTGGCACTGTTGGGGTACCCACCTAGTTGACCTCCTGCAAAGGAAGTCTACCCCCAGTAAGATATATAGAGATATATAAGATACCCGGATTTGTTTAAAAATGCTTTTTAAGATGTAATAAATGGAATCAATAATTGATTCCTTATATTTGTTATTAGAATAGTGTAAAGAGATGTACCATCCAAGAGTGGTGCCCCGGCCAGCATGGTGTCTCCCAGCACCAGCAGCTCATCCCTGAACTCCTTGGGGCTGACGGGCAGCTTCAGCTCCTTGCAGAGGATCTCCGAGAGCCGCTGCTCCGTGCCGCCCAGGATCTTCATCATCAACTCGTCTGTGTACTCGTGGCCATACTTCGCACACAGCTGAGTTATCATCCTCTTGTATACTAACTCTGTGTCTGTAACGAAATATGTTTATAGGTAATTATATATCTACACACATTAATTTCTGACTTATGCTCACAGCTTTGACTGTGTGGAAAAATGCTTTCTTAGCAGAGATCAATGTCATAAAACCTATAAGTGTTCCAAATTTAAACCCAATCATTTCAGCAGTTTGTCATGTGCGTTGATAGATCAATCAGTCACTCTATCCCTTTATATATTTAGATGATTACATAATATTGAATGTAAATTGTTGATATTTTTATTCTTTCTTCTTGTTTTGTTATGCCTTTAAGTAAAAATCAAACAGTCAAACTTATTTTAATAAATAAAGTGTGCTTCATGTATGTATGGTCAGATTGATATTAGTGAGCATAAAATAAATTACTGAATTAATTGCAACAATAATAATACATACCTAATATGAGGAATGCATATAATGTTATGTAAAAGGAAGTACCTATGCAGAATGTAAATATAAAATAACCTTGTATTTCAATAACATTGGTCAGAGTTAGTGTGGACGAGGGCGGTCGAATGTTAACTCGAAACTCACCTAAAAGCAAGCCATCCATGTCGAATATGCAATGTGTAACTTTCTTAAAGTTTGTTGTAGAATAAAACCGCGAGCCTATAATAGCTTTGGACACGGTTTTTAATAAATAAACCCTCATGGTCACACCGGTTATATAAATTCAATATCAAAAAAACAAAGTTATTAACAACGCTACTTTGTAATGTTTTATATCAATTAAATATCTCTAATATGTACCGGACGGTTATCTTTTGTCTTATTAAAAATTTTGTTTCAATTAAATCAATAAAATATTTTTAAACAGCTGTTCGTCATCAATAGAAAAAAATTAAAAACAAATTCTAAAGAAATGTCAAAAGTCAAATAAAATGTGATAATTAAATATCCTAGCAACCAATGAGAAATTTTAACCAATTTCTACGTTTAAATATTAGCCAATCAACTGCTCTAAATAAATTTTACATTCCTTCCCAGTAGATGGCGTAGGCGTAGTAGTGATACCAGAAATCAAAGAAAAAAACTACCACACTTCGGGACGCAGATGAATGAATATCTTTCAAAATTATATTATTGTTCGTAGCGAAATTATTAAAGCTTGTAGGGTAAACACGAAAATATATAATTAACATAAAAAAAATTAATAATATTATAATATAGCGAGATCATATTATTATAATCTCAATTTATTTGTACAATTCAATATCTATTAATGTCATCTTTATGGAATAAAACGTAAATTCCTTTAATATTATTACTTACTTTATTTACACAAAATGAATTTTAACTGTATACACGTAAATGTATTTTTGTACATATTAGATTTTTTTTAGTAGAATATTTTATATAATTTTCTCTTTCATTTGTATAGCGTTGTCTCGTTTTAGTAGCAATTTAGAAAGTTGCCACTTTCCAACTCTCTGCCCCCTTCCTCCGCACTCCGCAGTCGAGCTGCGACCACCATGGATCGCAGTTGAATCGTCGCGTTTTGTGCGTATGGCGAAATATACCGTAATTTAACATAAAAATAATTATTTATTTATGTACTTATTTTCGTACTCATATAAATAGATTCTGGTTCGCGTCAGCAATAAGGAATCGCGAACATGGCTGTGGAAAAGTGTTGTGTTAAACTGGCGGCTGACAAAAAATCGATTTTTGGATTGAGAATGAACACCCAAATATTGTGTTTATTGTTGGGCGCGTGCTTCTTAGCGGAGACATCTGCCGCCGACACTCAGATCTCGTGTGCTAATGTGAAAAACTTTTTTGAAAAGAAAGGAATATTGTCGTCCGTGGACATTCAAACGCAGCCCAATTCAGGTGAGAATCATTAGCTGTTGCTGTTACACATTACAATACCTACCTTCGCTAGGTGATAATGAATAAATGTAGGTACCTGTGCCTGTGTGTGTATGCACGATAATATTGTTGTTGTAACTTACTACGAGGGTACTTTAAAAAATGGTCAAACTTTACCTAGAGTGCTTTTCACGAAAAGAGTCCTTTTTGCGGGACGCCACTGTCGCACATTTTCAAAGTTTAAATATCTATAACTTTTTACGCTTCATAATTTCTCATATTTAATTTCTCATAAATAACACCAACCTACTAGGTACCTACTGAAATACTCGCATATTTCAGCTTGAAAACAGCAAGAGTAGGCATGCTAGTGAGCTTTAATTTCCAATACTTTTACTTTCATAAAACTCAAACTTGCCCTACCCACTGTCTACCCTACATATATAAGACTTAAAGATAGGTTTATGAATGAATAGTAACTACACGTTATGGGTCCATTGTATTATAAGACAAACTTCAAAATTTCACTAAACGCCAAGAACATGACTTTTTGGAAAGATGCATAGGTAATAAATGCAACTGAAGCTGTGATGGAACAAGTTCAGACAAGAGTTCTTCAATACAGTTCCCGACTTTACCTGCATGCTAACCCACTACAATACCCATCATAAAAATGATCTAAGCAGAATAACGTAGATTTAATAATAATTAGTTATCAAAGAAAATTTGAGGATTTTCCAACAGTAGGTTTGTACCTACATATGAGCCATGCGAATCACCAAGACAAAGCGCGTTTATATGCGTAATTCTATAGATAAAACACATAGGCTTAAAAGCCTCTGTGGACCAAAAAATGGTAAGAAACACATCAACCTACTACGTCAATCAAAAATACCATCGCAATCCGCCGACGATTACATTCAATTTAGTCCAATCATTCAACCGCAACACCATCGACCTCCACCAAATAACCTAATAGTTGTAGGTACAACATAAACTAGTCGATGATTCGAACGTAGGCGCAGGCGCAGCCCATCGTGTAGGCGTGCTTGTGAAACGAATACTTTGCTACGTACTACACCAGACAAATGTTCTGCGAAACCTTTTAAAATATTCATTACCTACCTGATCACAATATAATCAGTAGTAAGCGTACTTTAACAGCTCAGTTTTGAATATAATACAGCGTCGGCAAAGATTTAAACTAAAGCCGGTGGTGGGCAGTGGGCAGGTAATGGCCAACAAAATAAGCGTGGGCGATGCAACTACCACGAAGGTTAAACACGATTAAGTATGGTCTTCCAATGCTAATGATGATTTATTAAGAGTTTATTATAAAAATAATGTGCATTTCAACACAATCAATTTAAAATGCACCTACTCGTACTAACTATTCTGTAACCCATTGGAAATTATTAAAATAAAAACTGACCACGATCTGTGCAGCTGGCCTGAGTACCTACTGAGTACACACTCAGCCTTAAGGTACAATTAATAAATACTTTGAGAATAATACCCAGGCTATAAAAACTTTATGCAGTTAAAGTGGCTAGCACAAAACAAGTTTTATCTTCACTTATGGAAAATAAAAACCCCGATCAATTTGAATGAAATGACGAAGTCATAATTCCAGCATTTAAAATGCATTCTCATAAAGAGCATTCAGGTTAGTTGGTAGGTGCGTTTAAATTACCATGATAATACGATGATGCACAGGCAGAGGTATATTCTGTTTTTGGAGATTGGAAAGTATCCTCAATCCTCATTGATTGTTGTCTTTGAACAGGCCGACGAATAATTATCGCGTGAAGATATTACAGTCACGGATACTGTATTTGGCACGAGTATTTCGCTTTCGTCTTTCCACGAATAACGTTATTTGCATGAAACGTTACCCTTGCAACAATTTACTTTTGTACAAATAGGTATTTTATCATTCGCAAGAAGCTCCATCATCTCTTTTATTTGATCAGCTACTAAAATAAACGTGATGAATTTATGAATATAAATTAACAATATTATGTATCCTACATTGACATGATATAAATAAATTGCAAATGATGCAATGCAAAATAAGTATGTAGATAGGTTTCTAGACCTTCTAGGGCAAAACGGCATGCATTAAAGGTAGTTTTGTTACTCTTTTCTGAGTAAATTTGTATGCAAATATTATTCGTCGCCAATAGTAATTCAATACTATCAAAGAGATCGATACCAGTTTTGTTATTAAATATTCAACCAATAATAATATTATCTTCAAAGCAAAGCGCAGGTTGTCACTTGTCGCCCGTTCCCAATAAGGGAGGTTCTGATAAAACGAGCAGCAGCGACTCGGAGTTGTAGTATCGGGTTTACGGAGTATTTGCATGGCTTGCGAGTTATTTAGCATTCAATACACGATCGCCGGGACTTCTAACGGATGACTTGTCGCGACGACTACCGGCATCTGTATTACCTATATTATGACCAACGCTTTAGCACTATTCAAATTCAAAGCATTTATTTCAATAAAAAATCATATAAGGCACAATTCACATTGCAGAGCTTAATCGGCTCATCTCCATAATAAGCACTAGGTATCTCAGTATATTTGTACAAGCAAACTCATTTTTTTTTCATTTTTGAGGTGACATGCTGTTGTTCACTAGTAACTACAGTTTAGTAAAATGGTATACGGTAAAAGAAATCCCGATCAGTTGCCTGATTACCTTAGATTTCTTACACAAACAACAGGACCCAGAGCATCAGGACTGGTCGCCCTTATCTAAGGAATATCCTGTTTGGTTAGGAAGGTGTTTTATAAACTACCCTATCTATCAAAGCTGTCAGAGAAGTTGAAGATAACGCGCACTGACGATTGCGGGAACTAAAAGACTACGAAAACCACTACCTACTTACTTGCGTTATAAAAAGGAACTCTCATTCTAATTTAATATGTTTTAAATCATTAACATAATAAACATTTATCTAATAAAAGTATTATAATGTTACTATGGTCATTTAATTTTAAAAGTTCCATATCCAATGCATCATTAGTAAGAAATTCCTTTCCAATTGAAGTGATGTCTTGAAGACATTTCAAAGCTACTGAAGAACTCTCACCTTTATTAAAATGTTTGGAATGACATAGAAACGTTGCAGTGCAGTGGGTGGACTGGTTGACAAGCCATACCAGTCAGTATTGAGTAAATACGAGGTAAGGTCGACAACCCGCTGCCACTCTGCCACCACGCTTACTATTATCACGGTAAAGAGATATACAGTAGTTTGACTGAGCGTGATTTTTGAACATAAATACCTACAGTCTCGCGGTACATGCGCAAGTCATAGGGCTGCCGGGCAGCCGCTGCCCGCATACAGTAGGTACCTACCTATTTCATATCATCTACTTACTTGAGCTACTATCTAGATGAGTTATTGTAAATTAATTATATTATTTTTGTATATTTATTGATATTTTTATTACAAGCTTTTATTTCATTTTCAAATTACCTACCTTACACACTAGGTACATATTACCTACTAATGTCCGCTTAGGGACCACTGTATGTCCGTTACAAAATTGCAACAGTCAAATGAGATGCCACCAAAAACATAACTTGTAAAAAATACCAAGTCTCGCAACTGCAGTTCTTCTACCGTAAAAAGTTGTGAGATCCTTGTACTACCAAGTCGGTGAAATCTTTTGTGTTTTAAATCAATAGATCGACTTGGCCATCGCATGAAAACACAACAATGTATCTCTCAAGTAATATACCGACATAATAGTGCGAAAAAACAAAAAGTTAGCCTTTGCCCACGATATCGCCTGATCTTAAGTGACGACGCCCGTAGATGGGAGCAGACTAAACCTAGAAGGCGGGATAATCCCTCTCTGGCTTTATACATTATTACGGCATATATATTATGGCATTATTATTGGGATTTTATGCAATTTTTACCGTCGACTGCAAATGTAACTTTGTAATCCTATACATTTATACGGGATTACAAAGTTACTTATGCAGTTTATGTATCTCGAAAACTAGACCGAAATTGCATGTTTTTTTAGTTTTCCTAGGGTTTATACAATAAACTCTAAGTATCTACCAAGTTTGAACCTTCTATGTTTGCTAGAAGTGCCTTAGACTTTGATGATCGGTCAGTGAGTGAGTGAGTGAGTGAGTGAGTGAGTGAGTGAGTGACAAAATTACAAAACTTTGACTAGTTATAATTTTTAAACTACTAGTTCAAATTGAATAAAATTTGGAATAAATCGTGTTTATACAATGCATACTCGGTTGTTAAAAATTGAAGCTTCTAGTTTTTTCCACAACGAAGTTATAGGGGGTCGAAAATGGTCTGAACTGCTTCCAGAAAAGGATGGTACGGCCGTGCCGCTTTTTTTGCTCGACTTGGCGGGGGCACTGCCGTGCCCCCAGATTTGAAAATGTACTGTATAAAACTTATTACACCCTTCACCCCGAGTTTTTTGCGGCTAGGACTAAAAATACCTAATAACACTTCCACCTAACTTTTCAAACAAAATCAAAATCGAATCTATGAAACAGACTCGTCAAACTTATAACATCCCTTCGTCTTTGCGTCGGGAGTTAAAAATAAATACGATTGATCACTCTTCAATTCAATAAAAAGTAGATACATAATAACAGGTAGATTAAACTTAAGTAGGTTCATAATTAAGAAGCCTAATCTGGGAACCACAATAGGTTTTATTCCAGCATAGTAGTGATACCTACCTACTTACCTATTATGTCGTGGCGGCGTATATTGAAACCCAAGACAAGAGACAAGACAAGACAAAGGACAAGACAAGACAAGAGATAAGACAAGAGACAAGACAAGAGACAAGACAAGAGACAAGACAAGAGACAAGACAAGAGACAAGACAAGAGACAAGACAAGAGACAAGACAAGAGACAAGACAAGAGACAAGACAAGAGACAAGACAAGAGACAAGACAAGAGACAAGACAAGAGACAAGACAAGAGACAAGACAAGACAAAAGACAAGACAAGAGATAAGACAAGACAAGACAAGAGACAAGACAAGAGACAAGACAAGACAAGAGACAAGACAAGACGAGAGACAAGACAAGACAAGAGACAAGACAAGACAAAAGACAAGACAAGAGACAAGACAAGAGACAAGACAAGAGACAAGACAAGAGACAAGACAAGACAAGAGACAAGACAAGAGACAAGACAAGAGACATTACTTGGACTCTTACTCGCACTCTTTCTTCAGCAGAATACTTTTAAAAATAAAAAAAAATTAACTTTTTAAAAACTTACCTCAAAAACAGCATAATATCGCATTCTATTTTTTTGCCATTTTATATAATTTATTATATTATGTATACATACGTCAAAAGTAAATAACGTAAATTACACTAAATACTTGCAAAAAACTATCGCGACGTCCGCCCGTCGCTGCGTGGCACGCGCTTCTGGATTAACTACCCACTTCTACCCACATCTGCCCACATCTACTCACTCCCAAATTCCGGCCGTTTCTATGGAGTCAAACTACTGTATATCTCTTTACCGTGCTATTATTGATTGCACTCTCTACTACTGATTACTATTACCTACTCATAATATTTTAAAGATATTTTCATTATCTTTAAAGATATTATTAAGATAATTTACTTACTGTAGTCGGAATTAATGCCAAAGTGCACATTATTGTAAAAAACTTATTTAAAACAAAATTAACACGTTTACCTTAAGAAATCTTATTACACCGCCATTATTGGAATTTGTAGTACTTATAGGTAGGTTGACAGGGAAGAACCCTTTCAACGAAGTTAGCTGAATGGCTCTCCATCAATCGCAGGGCTATAGAATAAGTGTCAGAGCCCAGACCTCGGGACAGACATAAAGGGTCTGTCGCGGCCTATGGCTCTCATTCTGTAATTAGGCCCATGGAATCCGCGGTACAGGATGTCGTGTATTATGTTCTTGTCGTGTTTTTTTTTTACGTTTGATGCATTGCAATAAACTTTTATCAATAAACGGGAGCCACTTCAGTTGAACAATGAACCTACTCTATCTATGAGATATGAGAACTGAGAACCTGTCTACAATAAATGTTATCCTAACAGGTTTATTGAAATGAATTCCCACACACCCACATCCTGTGCCTGTATGTAAGTAGGTATGCGTTATTTAATCGATGGTAAAAATGCTTATATTGATTGATTTGTTCCAATAATTGTACATTGCCTCAAATCGATGAATTACCCCTACTACACTTTTAATACATTAGCACCATGCTAATGAATCAAGGTAATTTCACATAGAAAGTACAAACCTCCAAATTCCAAATTCAATTCCAAAGTGTCAACTCCTGTTTTAAAGAATTAATTAAACAAACTATAAAACTTTATTGAACCAACCGAATGAACACCCACAGAATGGCAATCAATACTCGAGTCGTAAACATATGAATAGATTAAGGATCGTTAAAATCGGCTTATATGATTGTCCAACACACAATATCGAGGTCAAATGTGACGTAAGACGTGAAACATGGGGACTTAACGTACACATTACATGGAAGATGAGCCAAATGTGCTACTGTAAATACAATATATTGGTTAATTCATGAACATTTTAAATGAAGAGAGCAGATTATAGAATGAAAAGATGCACAGAGACCGAGGACAGATAGAGACCAAAACATTAAGTCTGAATGCCAACAATATTTATTACCCATGGATATGCACTGCTAAAAGATAAATCAATCACACTCCTACTACCAACCACCTTTGGACTAATCGCTGTAGTAGCCACAGCTTAACGGCTTGAGGTAATTAGATGTACGAGCATAAATGGTTTCGTTAAATTTCCAACATGCAGCTAAATAATCCGGGAAATGATGATTGTCAATATATTAAAAGGCTTTTAATTCGCAACCGGACATACCGCGGCCGAGACAGGTGCCGACCTGTCGCCAACCGGTCCCAACGTGCACTCCTCGGGGCTACAAAAACTTACATATTATAATATTATCAATCATTTGGGTATTTATTTTAAATAGCGTTTCTTACAAGTTTCTTTCATCTCAGATTCGAACTAGCGAGTTTAAATCTCTATGCTTTTAATTAAATTTATTTTTAGATTTTAATTTACCTAACTACGTAATCCAATTCTAGGCCTACATACGAGTACTACATACGTATTTTATATAGGTAGTAATATAATATCGTCCAAGAGTTACTACGGCTGAGATACAAAGTTTAATTGTATTTATAGAGTTAAATGTGTGTCGTTTACAGCTTCTGTAAGACGTTACTTTATGCAAAAAGCCGTTCCGCAGAATAAATGATTGTGTTATTTATCTTAATTACGCTACATTCAACTTTGTTATCTAAATTAAAGTTTATGTCGGTAGTCGGTGTCTTTGGAGTTAGGAGCGGTGATTAAGGATCCACGAGAACTCACGACTCTGTTGAATTAAACATTATATCGAATGATCAATTAGTGATCACTCATAAAAAATAAGTACCTAAATAATAATATTTTAATTATTGTAATTGAACAATGTGCAAGTGTACCTATAAAGTATCGGAAGAGGCGGCTAACATTATTATTGTAGAACATAATATTGTGTAATTTGTCGCGACTTCACATCAATCTCTTTGAAATCTATGATATCGAAGCTTTGGAATATTGAAGTTGGTACTTCTATACTTTTTATACCTATATCCACATCGCTCGTGTACACTCAATCAATCAATAATAATGTAGGTAATTATTGCATTGGACGTCGACATCGCATTCGCATGTTTATTTATTTACTTTAATAGGATTTGTTAATAGGCTTTCGTGACATAAATCGTTAATTATTGTACTCGAACCACTTTATTAAAAGTGGAAAATTAAATTTCATGTCCTTATATTTTGATATAAAATTGTTTGAACGTTCGATGAAAATAAAATAAAAAATACGAAACCAAACGTGAAGAGTGCAGTGAGTCAGTGAGGGGTTAGCTGCAGCGCTGCAGATGCAGGCTGCGGGCTGGCTGCTGACTGCTGACCCGATCGAGATTCCGGACCAAGTTATGACGTGGCGAAAACAAAACGAGTTAGAATCGATTCCGTGCATTCCGACGCTTCACAGATTCTTCTGTTAGAATCCGAGCCCGCGAGCTCGTATAATGATTATAATCTCGATTTACTGCTCGATTCGTCATCGTCTGATTTAGTTAATGGAATAGCCAATAGCCGTGTGAATCGGACTCGATGACTTATAGAAACCATCAAATGGAATAGCCGTCGCCCATCACCTTACACGGGATAACATTTATTAGATATTTTTTATCAGGTCTGATGATATTTTATGAGAAATTTATTTTCAAAACTTCATCAGCTGTAGATTTAAATGGTTATTGTAGTTTGACGACAAACATTTAGGTGACCATGTATTTTCATTCTCTGCGTTCATTATCTGCTTTATTTTTTTTAAAGCTAAAATAGTAACGTATCCCCAGATTTAATGGGATTCTCATTGAAGACGACGTGGCCACGACTTCAATTTATGAATATTCAAATCCTACATGCGCATTCAGATCACCATTAATTTAAGATCTAAATAATTTTAATTAAGAGATCCGGAGAGTAGTAAAGTGAGCTAAAAATTAATAAAAACATGACATTTTGGAGAGGTCCAGAAGAGGATGGGGCAGGAGGTGGTCGCATGGGAGTGGAATGCGGTCCGGAGCGCGCGGGGCGGCGCGGGGTGCTCCGACCCGGGCTATAAACCGCACCGCACCGGCACGCCGCGCTTCGCCCGCGCGCTGCCCTGCGCCGTAATTATTGCGCCGTGAGACTGCACCACTGCAAGGACGATCACCTCTGACCATAACAAACTGCACCTCACACCGCGTGCACCTTCCTCGGTGCCCTTCACTTGTCTGGCCAACTGACACTTTGTTCTTTTTTTTAATTACGAAAAATCATCCGATTATGTTAAAAGTAGTAGGAGCTGTATTTAAACACGTATCTACACAATGCATGGCGTGATACCTACTGCCTACTGCTCATTATCTCGCTAATTGACGGCGAGGAATGCGCTTTGAAGTGACATTAGTGTGGCAGTTACTAATCTGTATAATGAGGCTTGGAACAATGATTTGGTATAGAGAAACAGTATAAGCATCAGAAACCGCAACATATGAGTGACCTACATAAAAACTAGCAATAAAACACCCACTGGCGGGCGACGCAGCGCTGGCGAGGCGCGCCGACACAGGTTGTGCTTAATGGGCCCGTCTCTCTATTTATTACAGGGCTATTACATCCGATAGCTCCACATTATCAATTACAACCTTTTAATGTTTGCATCATCCATTATATATTTCAAAAAAATTTTTTATTATAAGCTTCTAATTGACGTATCCGGTGTGTCCCGATATTAAATATCGGACACCTATCACCTATTGTAATGAAGTCAGTTTGGTTTCGTACTCATGCTCTGGTGGTCATAGTGATTAGCCGCCACCCAATAATTGACTGTCGTCCTTCTAACTGGTGAAGGAGGGAGCCAGTTTCCTATTTGCACATTGTACGATTACCTTGATGATTATATAATTATTATAACCTTTCTTCCTTTGTTTTTTATTCTTCAATGGCCAGCGCGCGTCTGCCACAAATCTCTAAACTCTACATAAAGCGCGCGTCGTCTCTCTTTTAAATAAATGTTCAAAAGTAGTTGCCATGCCAACGTTGGTGGCGGTGGCTGGTTACCATTTGTGTGATAAATCAAACGGCACAATAAGCTAAAGTAAAACAATAATAGTAATGTTTGCGTTACGTTTCCGGCGGGCACTGGGCACACGGCTCACGGCACATGTGATCCCCTAAACACTAGAAGATAGGGGCTAGTCGGCATCACGCCGCGTTATGAATGAACCGGACCCCCGGCGGCGCCTCGCGGGACGGGAGGGGAATATTGGAATTCCAAAAACTCGAGTGGGCGATGCCGATGCGCTTGCGCATAAAAAACGACGACCCGATACAATAGCGCGGCTGAGTTACTGCGACGACCTGCGCGTCTTTAACACAAAAATATAATTGAATCCACGGCGCGACTATATTATGTGGTGTGGCGCTACGGTTCGTTAAAATAACAGAATAATGAGGACACTGTTTGGTTAACATGACAAAGAGGGCGGCGGAATGCGGCGGCGAGTGGCGAGCTGTTGGTCTCAGAGTGTGGTCGGCGCGGCGCCTGCCAGCGTACCCTGGCTTCCATTTGTTCTGGTGGCAGCTCACGTACGCACACACGCCCCACCGATCCGCCTCGACATTACTTATGTTGCTGCTTGTACTGTAGCTCATTTACACTTGATACTATTTAATATCCTTCAACATAAATGAATAAACATTGGAACTCTCGATGTGCCGACTGCCTAATTAAATTTTTGACTGAATTTATCGTGTGAAAAATAACAGTCATAAAGTGGTATCTACCTCTAAGTAAGTATCATTATTCGGGGCAACGTGAAGTAAGGACGGCGCAGCGCGGGCGGTGCACCGCGGCCGGGGACGGGCAATAAAGCCTACCTGCGCGATGTAGATGTTATCTACTCGTCAAAGGAGCCGCCTGCATTCCGCACACTACTATAATATACTCTATTCCATATCCGGTAAAGATCACATTCGATCAGAACCGCACCGACCAGCGAGCGCATAACGGTGAGGAAACAACACTTTTGTGTTAGATTGTAACCTTTTGTCATTGTTAAGAATAAACATTAAGCAGTTATAAATGGCAGGCTTAACTACAGCGAAAGTGCTTCGCTTGCTTCATTGCTCACAGATGACCACATTACCTTCACACACTTAGTTCAAAAGTTCAAACATATCTATTGTCTAATATGATATAGTATGTAATAATATATGTATGTAGTCTCTAAACAATTCCTTATAATATTATAGGCAATCTACTTACTGTGGTTATTAAAGATAACTCGTAATAATTCCCAACCACACCTTAAGCAAAGCCCTATTAAAATTAAAACATTCCATTAAGTTATGGATATTAATTTAGTCAAATTAGATGGACACGGAGCCCCAAACAAGCGTTTAGTTACGTATACACACGTTGTAAGATTATAAACATTCTTGTGGGATTGACTTGTGGTCCTTCGAGCCGGTGCAGTCGAGATGAGCTCAATAAAGATCGGGAATGCGGGCTTTGTATCAATTAACGGAGATGTTAAACTTAGGTAGATAAATGAGGGAACGGGTTGTGGTTAACATGAATAAACGACGGACGTTGCCTTTAGAGGTTATTGCTATTGGAAGAAATGTTTCATTACAAAACTTAAATGTGAGCAGCACACATTCACATAAAACATATTGAATGTCACATTATTATTATGTAGTTCAGGTAAATGTAAGATAAGTAACATATACATATATTAATAAATGACACAAGTGGCGAAAGAATAATGTTATTGTTGATAACAAGCTGACCCAACGGACGTTGTTCTGCCCTTTCTAATAGGCGTGATGACAAGGCTAACATTTTTAAATGTTATTAGTCCGTAATTTAAATAATAAAAAAATATTCGATACGTATTTTTTTGTTTGTCAATATCATTGAATTTGACTGAGATATAAGGAATCTAAAATTATGGGGGGAGAAACACTACGTCACACCTCAGTACAAATCGTACTGAGGCGTGACGTCATTACCCCCCTCTCCGCAACTTTAAGGCGCTGTAACTTACTCATTTTTCATTAAATTTACAAGAATAAAAATACGTGTCCAATATTTTTTTTTAATCTACATTATGGACAAAAAAAAAATTTTCTGTCCACATGCCTATTCTACATGTATTACCTACATGCGTTAGGTATATGCATAAGGATCTTAGTTATGTCTGATCATATACAAGAGAGATATATACCGCGCTTAGGTCATTTTTTGTATGAAAACAAAGTCACCAAAACATGGTGGGGTGCGGGGGATGGGTGGCTAGATTTGATTGGCTCGTTCAAGGTGACGTCACAGTTACGCCACAGATTAGGTAATAGTTAGAGGCATAACATGACTTTCTAGTGATGTGGTAAAGTCGCTATATCGTATCGATAAGAAAATATAAGTTACTGTTATTCTTAAGTTTAATGAGAAAGTTCGTTGTATTGTATACGAGAGATATAATATAATAATATAACTTCAATTATTGTTTTATTATAGCTTAAATGTTTTCTCATCTCTATTACCTCCCAAAGTACCCGAATAAACATTTTATATGGTTTCACTAAAATATAAATAGGTCCATCGCTCGCATAAAATTTTTAGTCCTAATTTTAAAAAATTATGCGTGCGAATACGCACCCTATAAGAATAAACAATAAATGTTAGATAGCGAATTATTTGTTTTTAAATTAGTGACAAATTTAACATTATGTATTTTAAAAGCTTCGTTACACTTCTCTTATTATAAGCTTCATAATAATCATTCATGAATTAAATACCAGTAACCCTGTATAATATTAAACCCCGATAATTTTGGTACCTTAATATACCTAATACCTACCTACTTCAAAAATTTCAATAACATTTTTGTCGATAAAATTTGTGGTGTAAATTTAAATTTGTGTCTTATCACTAGTTGATCCGGGCGTAAGAGAGAACGAGATAATGTTATACAAATTTACCAAGAAAGAATGAGACGAAAAGAAACTTGGCCATTTTTATATTGCATTTTATATTAAACATTTTTCAATGATTATTATCGGAATAATAACTTGCCTGTGTAATAAGATTTCGTCTTTTGCGTAACTGAATGTAGCGCTAGTCTTTCCGCGCCTTTTTATTGAACAATACGGCATTTTTATTAATTATTTTTCATTAAGTGTTCATAATTAAGTATGTGAATGTCACGCTGTCAATGTCGGCCGTGGAATGAACACGAAAAAGAGGCGGAGCTACGAGCTTATGTTGATTCAGGCATATGACTTGGCGACTGTTACCTCATTTTAGCTTCCATCTCTAGCTTTATGATCTGTGTGTCTGATACTAGTGTCTTTGTCCGAGAGTTGTATGCCCACGAACTATAGTCGGGCCGGCCTAAAAGGCCACATTTGACACATCATCAAAATTCCCTTACAGGGTGATCTAAAAATTTTACTTATTTTTTCTGTAAATAATATATGTCAACCAACACTTAGCTGAACAATAAATAATATGACAACACTTAGCTGAACACTGAACACTATACTCGAATTTACAATTAACAATTTACGCATTACCATTAAAATTTCTACCATTTGGTAGATTTTTTGCCTACCATTTAACTTATTACCAAATTCTTATATCATAATTTCTGCCAAAACTACCATTAAATTTTTCTACCAAAAACTACCATTGAAATTTCTAGCAAAATCTACCATTCTTTTTTTATCATTTAGTTGATTTTTTACCATAAAAAATCTATCAAAAACTACTATTAATTTTCTACCATTTGGTAGATTTTTCTATCATTAGAAATTCTACCAAAAACTACTAAGTAGATTTTTCTACTGTGCATTTTTGAAAACTTACGTGAGAGTTATCCATATTACTATGTAAACAAAACGACTAAAAACTCACGGAAATAATGGTCGGAGCCTAGGCTCGATCCTGAGTTTCGGACAATTACGATGTCCTTCATCAGGAGCTCACGCATTTTTCTACCATAAAAAAGTCTACCAAAAACTACAATTGAAATTTCTACCAGAAAAAACGTAAAGAAGGAACAAACATACTCAAACACACACACACACACACATTATTAAAAAAATTTAAAGTCCTCAACGGTGTCAATTTCGGATAAGCCGATGGTATAGATTTTATTTCTAATATAAAACAACGGTTTTTGTGGCATTATGTTAAACCAAAAAAAACTAAAAATAAAAAATACTCAATTTTTGTTTCAAGTCATTGTTGTGTTTATTTTTAAACTATAAAGAATATGTTATACACATAGCTAAGAACATTGCCGAGTAATATTATTAATCTTATAAACGAAAAAATAAACAAACTTCATTAATCCGTTCGGCTACGATGGCACAGACAGATACACAAACAGACAGACAAACAAACACGTCAAACTTATAATACCCCACCTTTCTTGCGTTGGGGGTTAAAAACATTAGATGAATAAATATATAAAAAAAACACTGTCTTCGATATACTTACAATATTTATTACTTTCACAATATACTCTTACTTCTACAATCTTTCTTACTTTTCACAATCTATTCTCACTTCTACAATATTTTTCACTCTACCTCACCTTGTTGCTCGCTACATCCTACCCCCTATCCTTATTTTTTATTCTTACTTTGCCGCCATCTTCTCGACGGAAGCCCCCAAACTACTTTTTATACTCCCCATTTTACAGTTATTATTAAATGCTAATTATAAAATATATCAAAACCTTAATATTAAATACATAACATTAAATTAACTATATAAAAACGTTTGTATATTAAGTCTTCTCAAAAATCACATATTTTGTCACTCAATTATCTCACACCTATCACGTACATCCGTAATCAGCAAGCGACTTTCAATTAAATCATTTACTTTTAAGGTAAATACCTTTTTGATCAAACTAAAAACCAATAAAGGAAACACAAAAAGCTCATAATTTATGGAACCTTACAAATAGGACACCCTATACAAGGTCACGTCAATCAGTTTTTGTTTTTAAAACAATAAGGATGCTACCCAATAAAATCGTGAAATCGAAATTTGAAATGTAGAATCGAATGCAATTATAACTTGGATTGAATATTTGATCATAAATAAATAACTATATTGCGATTAAAATAAAATATGTTGTTAATATTGTGATTATATTATAGTAAAATATAATGTAATTAAAATAAAATTGTGTAATGTATAGAGAATAAACATATTTTTTTATTACAGGTTTTTTTATAACTCGTGAGATGTTTCTGGCAAAACTAGCCCATGACGCCGTTACATGTTTACAAAAAAAACCTATTAGAATTAAAATTAATTAGACTTTATGAATGTTTTCATAAAACTGTATTCGATTCCAACGTGTTTGAAGATCGTATCGATTCATATCCTGTAATCGAAACAAACAAACAATGTCCCAACACTTGTTTGCTATGACTGACATCTGTCAAATGTGGCCTTATAGGCCGGCCCGACTATAATATGGCAGAAAACAAAGATACATAATACTTATAGCGAAATATTAGCGACATTTGAAGAGATCTATAATAAAACGTGATTTCTCGTTATATCAATATACGACAAATAATAATTTGAACTGATATGTCCGCTTATTTTAATTGCAATCAACCTGTCTTAAACAAGTTTAGATGTCTAACGTAGAATATTCAAGTGATAATCTTCATACATCTCTGATCTTGATGCGTTTTTATGCGTAATATTCGTCGAGTTTTTTACGTGTAAAGTTCACACAACACTAACTCGCTGTTGATGCCTCCATTATGGTGCTTCCACACTGATAGGATCCCGTCCCGTCCGATCCCGTGTGTTGTGTCGCGAGGTGATCACACTTGTCCCGCGTCTTGAGGAGCGTTCTGTCGCGAAATTCATTCAGTCGCGCATCGAGGACATATCCAATAGAGGGGCAATAGACAAAGTTTTCCTTGAAATAATTTTTTTCACAATTTGACGACTCCGCCCACTTTTCCTATTGGCTACGCTGGTTTTAGTGATGGGCAACGAAAAAGTTTCAATTTAAAACTCGATTATGCCAAGTAATCGATTACAAAGCGATAATATAATATTTTTGACTAAGAGGCAGAACATACGCACGGTTGCAAATCTGATCTTTTGTTTTAAATGGTGTTAATGTCGGAAATCATAAAGGAAGACTTTTGCTTTTCCATCGGTTTAGGCTGTGCGTTGATAGATCAGTCAGTCAATAAGTCAGTCACTCTTTCCATATATAAATTTAGATTCTTAAAGACATCCGATTTATACACATGCATGCAAAGTTTAAGCTAAATTTAAAACTGGGAAGTAGATTAAATTTTACTTGCAAGATTTGATTATAGACAACAGGACAGGCGAATGTAAAAAAAAGCTTGTGAATTAAATTTAAAAAAATTGCCCCCTACGCAACGCTTTCAAAATTACCTATTTTGTGGATGGTGGCCATCTTTGATTTTAAATTTATCATATATACTACATACTACTGCTAGTCAAGCCCTTTCAACTTTCATTTGATGCCCACATTGACGGGATTATGGAGAAAATAATTAATCAGCTATTTTTAGCTGCGGCCATCTTGGATTTTAAATGTATTAAATGTAATGCATATATTTTACTAGTCAAGTCCTTTCATTTCATACCCTTACATTTGACGAGGTTGTGAAGAAAATAAATAATTCGCCAAATTGTAGCGGCGGCCATCTTAGATCGATTTCCACCAAACACGGCTAAGAAAACTCTCGACTAAGGTAGTCGAGAACTCTACTTTCAAACAAAAAAACAAGATCAAAATCCGTTCATCTGTACGGGACCCAGAAGTAAGACAAAGTACATGAGCAACGATGCCACAGACAGACAGACACGTCAAACTTATAACACCCCGTCGTTTTTGCTTCGGGGTTAAAAAGAGGTCAGTTTTTTATGTTTTTGGTGAATAACTTTTAAAAAGAGTTTTCATTTATTGTTCGGAACTTATTTTAGTCTATAACAAAAAATGACGTTTTCATGATGTGGATGGTATATTCTCATCCGCTCATAAAAAAGAAAATATTAAATTTGTATCTCGATTGAAAAAAAATACAGGGGAATGGCATCGGAGCATTTTTATATCTTAGCAAATTTTATAGTTGTACTATATCAATACTGTAGGTTTTCACTAACCTACTCGCAGCGCCGCGTGATGCGACTAAACAAGCGGTTATATGATAATATTATTGTAAATATTATAAATAATAGACATAATATTATAAAAGTGTCTCCCTGTTGTATAGATAATGAATGATACGTAGCTTTTTGTGCGCAAGTCTGACTCGCATTCGCCATAGGTTTTATATACCAAATACCAAAATACGAGATGATCTTTTGTTACGAAAAATGACGGTAACTTTACGCAACTTCACGTGTCATATTTTTTTGATACATCCTAAAATATCCGTGTACTTTTTATTTATGTTAAAATTTCGTTGAAATCAAATTTTTAGGGTAGTTCCCGCGTGCCCCACTATCCGCCCCACTGGTGGGGCAGGTGAAACTGTCAAATAATTTTTGTGTCTCACGCACCCCGCTGATCGCGTTTTGGTGGGGCGGGTTCTTCCAAGACACCATCAGCCTAAGACTACGAGAACTTTCCGAGATATTGATATTTTAATTTTGATAGCTGTCATTTGAAATGAAGATTTCCTCAAGACCCTTCATTTCTTCTATCACTTTCACATATTTGCAAGGTAGATAACAAGAAAAAGGTACCAGGAGATCATAATTGAAATGAAGTCTTACATACGAGTATTCGTTGACTTGTACTGTTTTGCCTGTACCTGCGTCTATTAATGAAAAAAACACATGTTATCCCATTCATATAAATTACACAAAGGTACATAAAGTTCGAATTAATCAGGAAAGTGCGACTAAAATCACCGCAATACGACATTTTAATAATATATTATCAGATGGGATGATTTTCTCATGTGTTGTTTGTCTACTAAATAGTACATAGTTCCTTATAATTTCTGATCTCCTAGTTCTTCGCAAAATATTTGCATTAATAACACCATTCATCATTTAGTCGTGCCCAATAAATTATATATTTGCATGAGTTACAGCGCCCTGATGGGGCGCGTGAAGTGTACTTTATTAATATTATCACCCGCCACACTAAAACGCAATCAGTGGGGCGCGTGAGAAGCAAAAAATATTTGACAGTTCCACCTGCCCCACTAGTGGGACGAATAGTGGGGAACACGGGAACTACCCAATTTTTACAACACAAGTGAATTAAATTAAAAATAAAAAAAAAACCCCAACGCATTCAAAATATGTAATTTTGTGGTTGCAACCATCTTTTAGTTTTTCAGATGTTAGTTTATTAAAATCTGTTTATTACAGTTTTTAGTTTTCTACTAATCAAACTTTTTCGTTTAATTCCCATGTTGAGGGAGTTGTGGAAAAAAATGTAATCACCATTTCATGGCGGCTAAGAACACTCTAGACTATTTCTACCTAAAAAAAAACAATCTCAAAAAATAAAATCCGTAATACAGAGACAGACAGACACGTCATACTTATAACACCCCGTATTTTTCGGTGGGGGATTAAAAAATAAATTGTGACGATACTGCCACGACAAAATTTTATGAGAATAACCCGCTATAAAAAATCATCTGCTCTAGTTGTCAACTTATAAATGACATGGACTTCAAGGCGACTGTCCATTATACCGTATCATACAATAATAATAATTGTCTTAGGAACATGCCAAACCGAAAAATAACATCAGGCCCTTTTTACACTAAACGATTCGTGAGTATTCACCTTTGTAAATAAACGGCAAAAACGCACTTGTATTTACTTCGGCTTCGTGCCGACTGCAGCTACTCCTTAAAGAAGATTCTCGTACAGGATCGAACCGGTCGGCACAAAGCCGAAATAAATATAAGTGAGTTTATGCCGTTTATTTACAAAGATAAACATCTGGCCCATGCCATTATGAACCTTATTTTCATTTATTTATTGCTCATAGCTTAAAATTATGTTTTGGTAGATAACCGCATTATATATTATATATATACCACGGCAGTATTGTATGTATTAAAAAGTAAGAGAACATCGTTGCGAGCCTTGCACGGAGCGTTAACAATAAATATCGCTGAGAATATGTTGCTGATACTGACAGCTCTATCCATGACATGCGATGTTGCCAAACAACTGCGTGTGGGGACCAGAATGCAGTGAGTGTACGGGTTTATAGCCACGAATGATGACCGATAAAAAGATAATAATATAAACTTATTTTCATTATTAATAAAGAAAACTCATCTAAGTTCATCTGTTGCCAGTTCAACGAAAGAGGTTAACACGTAAAGATGCTTGAACATGTAAGCAACATATTATATTGATAGGCATGTAAAAATGAAATTGGTACTGCATTCTCGTGATTAGATTCTGTTTTGAACACGGGCAAAATACGAGAGAAAGAAGAAATGCAAACGGGCATATGGTACGGTATAGTGGACAAACCCCTTAAAACTCATTTCTTGCAATGTTATTTTGGAATATTTTCTAATAAACATACACATTACACATTAGCTATTTTTAACATATTTACAGCTGAACTAATCAAATTTCGTATAATAGGTAGCTTAGGCTCTATAAGTCTCTCTAGGCTCTTGACAAAAGGTAACAGTAGGTACTTTTCAATGGGTAAAACTGTCGTCAACATGGGCCTACAAAACATATTATGCGCTGGTTGTACCTAAAGATAGCATGCAATTAGACCTGGTCGAAGATGTGGTATGCATTTATTTGTCCTCTAATCGATTATCATGCATCGATTCAATCGTCAAAATATTCACAACACTGGCTAAATACGAGTCACTAGACAAGGATAGCTATTTGGAGAAAACGCTTTATTAGAAAGAGAGGCAATTTGCCTGACCAGTATAACTTGATCCCTCGCTAGAACAAAAAATAATCATAATTTTGAGGATTATTTTACATTTCTGGGGATATTAAAATCGATTTAATAAATTTAGATATTTTATATGTATACTTTATTATATAATAATACGGTAAACAGTTTTATAAAAAAATAAGAAGTCGTGATTTTTTTGTTAAAGAGAATATTCCGTGAGGCCCGCGTAGTTCCTTAAACTGGCCGCTACTAAACGGCGCGTCACGTGGCGCTACGAGTGGGGTAGCAAATACAACCAGTGTTGATATACAAAAAATCCGCCGATGCCCTCCCCCTGCAGTCGCGTTTCAACCACCGTAGGCTTCACATCGAAATAATATTACAATATGTGTAGTTTGATCCACTTCCCGGTTTCTTATTGAGCTGAAATTTTGTATGCATGTATAAAATGGATGATAATACAATATTAATATGACATAGAGCTGATCTGATGGTGGACCTGGAAGGTGGCTATAGGAACTCCGTAATTAAACGACGGAACCCTATCGAGTTTGAGCTCATTTTATTTATCTTGACGAGTGCTTTGTTGCTAGATGGTTATAGTAAATAAAAATGTTATTCTTACTTGTATTTATTATTATGGTAGCCAATAAGTAAATTCAATGGCACTAAATAAGTATCAAATATTGTATTTTTTATATTTCAAGTCAAAATCATTATAAAAAATGGAAATATAATAAGACAGTGCATATTAATAGAAAGTTTAGCAATTTACTCTAAATTATATTATATTCGAATTTAAAAAAATATATCTGGCAAATGCAGCTTGCATACAACACCAAAAGAAAAAAATGGTGGCGATTTCCGAACAAAACTATTACTTTTGAATTTGTAAAATGCCACTGTATTAATAACAAGCAAATATAAATATGTTATAATGATTATAATTTATTTAATGATTTATGACGAATCATTGCTTAAAAAATAGAATGTATAAGAAACATAATATGTTTAAAAGTAATTTACTGAATGAAAGTCGCGATCTGTCGCGACACAACACACGTTACAAGTGTGAACACCCGCGTCTCATAGCTCCTCATGGCTCCACAACACACGGGATCTTATAAATGTGCACACCTCCATACAATTCCATAGTTTAGAAACGCGACAGATGACGTCATCACGCGCGTTAACGCGACACGACACGCGGGATCCTATCAGTGTGGAAGCACCATTAGATTGCACTGTGTGTAATTTTGATGAAGTTGCGGCCATCCTATTTTATATTTTTATTCGATAGACGATGTCAAATTGAAGCTCCGAATCCAGCTCCGACGAAATTCTTTCCAATAGTTTAGAAGCTATGATTTTTTTTGAAAAAGGTTAATGACCTCACAAAAATGTTTATATTGTTATAAAATATAAATCGTAAACAAAATTAAAATTGTAGTAATATAGGATGATATAAACATATTTAATACATATTATATATTAAAATCAATGATGTACTTCATAAACCTACAGTTTAATTAAAGTTTTTCTGATTTTCAGTTTTCCTTAAATATTTTAGTTTTCCTTGTATATTAGCATTTTCTTTTTTTAGGTTAGGTAATAAATGTAATGACATAGGAGACATTAAAATTTCAAATGCGTTCATCAAAGGACGGCTGAGTAAATGTATTTCTAAGGAAACTAAAAATTTCTATGGAAATAGGGTTGTCAAAATTTAAAAATTATATTAGCGTATAAAATTTACATCTGCCCACATTATGTTTAAACATAAAGCGAATTAAATCGAAAAGTAGCTTGTTAGTATTTTTAACCAACTTCAAAAAGTAGGTCCATAGTTTGTAATATGTAAGTATGTTGCGATATATTTAGAAATGACGATTTTTAAAGTTTTCAAATGATTATAAAAGATTTTAGGTGTAATTGGGGAACAAATAATTGAATGGGGTTGTACGGAACGTGGCATACCTACTGGTCCGTATTATATATTTTCATGAAATTTATGAATGGTTGGTGTTTGTCGGAATATCTTTTGTTGTGGTATTTGTAGATTTGTGGTATACTTACCGCCATTTTTTTTGAAATCGCGGTCTGCGCCGAAACCTAATAAACCAGTAGGTATACCACAAATCTTCAAACTCCTTTACCTTTCTCTTGAATTTTTATTGTATACCTATTCTAACCATCCGTTTATTCTAGGATTTTACAGAATAGATATACTCTTTTTTGCCACCAATATAACAAAAAGTACTTAAATTTATTATGACAATATTATAACACATTGGTCCACAATGGGCGGCCTTATCATTATACTTTTTAAGTCCAAAGTTTGCAAATTAAAAAACGATATATAATTTAGAGTAATTATTTTTTTTCTTTATCAATCTGTAAACAAAAATAATTTTATCGATATGTTTACTATTTGGCACCAATTAACAAAATATGATCAATAGAATATAATATTTCTGAAATATAATCTATTTTGTTAAAAAAGGTTTTCAATTTGACTGACCACTCACGCCATCTATTGTTCCTCGTCCTCAACTCTTGTTTTTTTTTATCCGCTTATACTAATCTTGCAGTGCCACATGTCAACGTGTTAGCTAGTGGTCAATATTTATTTTATGTAAAAATATGAAAAGGGACAGCCCTAACCAATATTTTTGAAAATCTGTAACTCAGCGGTCCTTTGATATTTTGATTTTATATTTGGTGGAGAGATAAAACATAACCTAACGATACTGTAGTTTTAAAAGAAAATGCTAAACAAACAGGATTTCTGAGAAAAAAAATATATTTGAAAAACCACAAAATGTATTTTTTTACGTACTTGTGATTCGAATTCTTGTAGTTATTTAATATCAAAAAATACGTTAGCATGCTCCTCAACATAATACATTAATTAATCAAAGAAATGCGAGAACACGAAAGCGCAAAAGCGTTTCTAATGTTTTTTCTATAGTTTCAAGAAAGACCTTGTATCTTCTAAACTACTGGAAAGAATTTCATTGGAGTTAGATTCCGAGCTGTTATTTGACATCGTGTATCGAATAAAAAAATAAATAGGATGGCCGCAACTTCATCAAAATTACACACAGTGGATTGTAATCTGCCTGAAGCTGCTTCACAAACCAACTTCAACTATATTCACAGTGCTGAAGACGGATGTTCGCTTGTAACTAGGATTCAGACTCATTAGTGTTGTCAAAATCTCATTAGATTAAATTGAAATTGTAACAAGAATGACTGTGTCTGATGAATAAAGCGGTAAGTATGATAAATGTTAATAAAGAAGACGAACAGTATAAATAAAGAGCAGGCGTCCACGCCGTGACGTGATGTCGCGCCCCTGATCTGGTCTAGTTGACACCCATATCGGCCCTCTATTTTTGGCCGATCTGTATTATAACATTAACCCAGCATTCAACATGAGTAGTGAATACTGACAAGAGCGAATCTTTAAATCACAAATGTGTAAAACTTTTTGTGAAAGTTGAAATTTTAGTTTTACGCAGTCTAAACACTTAATTATTCCACTATTACCTAATCTATAGATAAGTGGATTATCCTGAATGAGTCGAGTGTCTTAAAATATTGTTTCAATAACAACTCCAACGTTCTAAGAAATGCGTGGATTCACAGAAAGGTGGGCACTACTGCATACCTTTACACTAATTTCTTTGAACACTTGTGGGTGCAAACAATATTGGGCCTGTTTATCATTTTACCCCGGGTAATCCATACAAAATACTTTCAATAATATAATATTATATTTAGCACACGTTTTTCTTTTTACATAGCTTATGTTTCCAAATTATAATAAGGGCAGAGATTAGATAAAATGTTTATTTAATGAACAAGTTTCTGAAAATTTTCATCACAACGATAAGTAACGGCAAAGATAAGTAAAGTCGTTGTGTTATCATTCATCGTAAAATTATCACTTCGAATCTGCAATCACAATTCCTAGACGTGAATATCTTTATTATAGATTCTCATGGAATAATATTCCCAACATTAGTAGCAATTGTTTCGCCATTGATTGCTCTGTCGGTAATCGGTTTCTAATAGTCTACCGCTTATTGATCCACAGGTGAACTGTTCTAATAACAACTCCAATTATGAAATTAAACTGTGTATGCTGTAGGTATAGATAAAAGAGGTACACACACTGTATCAAATGTTCAGTGATCAACATTTAGCTGGTGTTTTATTTTTTGTTGTAGATCATATTTTTCGCGTTACCTTTACATTTATGTAGCTCTACCCTCAACTCGTTATTATATATTTTGTTCAAGTAAGAGTTATCATTCTCATCAAGTTTATTTTCTGATATGATTCAAGCCTGTTAACATCTTGTAATTGATATTGAGAAGGCGCCCTGCTTACATCACTCGTTTAATATTCCACATTAAACACAATATATCTGAATCACCGGATACTGTTCACATTGTATCGAATACACAACTATCGACTTAAACAGGGGTGAAACAGCTTATTATTCAATAGAATATATTTTTTATTAGGTACCTACGTTTATATGTATGTATGTAATACATAGGTATATTGCGCATCTGATCTGATGAAAATCTAAAGTTAAAATATACATAGCATCGCTAAAACCAGTCCTCCTACATTAGCCGCCTAGAATGATAAGTCCACGATATATATGTAATATCTATGATACCATATCAAAGATTTCCGTTGAGGTACAACAAATAAATTGATTGGAAATTAGATCCATAAATCGTCGCCAGAAATATGTTTTTGGAAAGGTGTGCGGTAGACCTTTTGTTATTTCATAACAGTTTTTTGTAACCCTCAGGTAAGGGTGAGTCACAGCCCTTTGTGACTACTCGGTAGTTCCGAACATATTTCACTCATTTTATTAATTTCCTCTCTTACACACTGGTTTTACTATTTATCCAAGAAGTCGTGTTTCTATGTTACTATTCAAAATAGGAATCTATCACTTTTCATAATATTTGGTAATAATATAATAATAATCATTGATGAGCAGGAACAATATTACATATCAGCACGGTAAAGAGATATACAGTAGTTTGACTCCATAGAAACGGCCGGAATTTGGGAGTGAGTAGATGTGGGCAGATGTGGGTAGAAGTGGGTATATAATCCAGAAGCGGGTGCCACGCAGCGACGGGCGGACGTCGCGATAGTTTTTTGCAAGTATTTAGTGTAATTTACGTTATTTACTTTGGACGTATGTATACATAATATAATAAATTATATTATATAAAATGGCAAAAAATAGCATTCGATATTATGCTGTTTTTGAGGTAAGTTAGTATGAAGTTATTATAATATTTATTTTTAAAAGTATTCTGCTGAAGTAAGAGTGCGAGTAAGAGACCGAGTAAGAGTCCGTTAAGAGTGCAAGTAAGAAACTGAGTAAGGATGCGTGTAAGTGTCCGAGTAAGAGTGCGAGTAATAGTATAGTTCGAGTAAGAGTGCGATTAAGATTCCGAGTAAGAGTGCGAGTAAGAGACCGAGTAAGAGTGCGAATAAGAGTAAGATTCTGAGTAAGAGTTCGAGTAAGAGTTTGAGTAAGAGTGCGAGTAAGAGTCCAAGTCTTGTCTCTTGTCTTGTCTCTTGTCTTGTATCTTGTCTTGTCTCTTGTCTTGTCTCTTGTCTTGTCTCTTGTCTTGTCTCTTGTCTTGTCTCTTGTCTTGTCTCTTGTCTTGTCTCTTGTCTTGTCTCTTGTCTTGTCTCTTGTCTTGTCTCTTGTCTTGTCTCTTGTCTTGTCTCTTGTCTTGTCTCTTGTCTTGTCTCTTGTCTTGTCTCTTGTCTTGTCTCTTGTCTTGTCTCTTGTCTTGTCTCTTGTCTTGTCTCTTGTCTTGTCTCTTGTCTTGTCTCTTGTCTTGTCTCTTGTCTTGTCTCTTGTCTTGTCTCTTGTCTTGTCTCTTGTCTTGTCTCTTGTCTTGTCTCTTGTCTTGTCTCTTGTCTTGTCTCTTGTCTTGTCTCTTGTCTTGTCTCTTGTCTTGTCTCTTGTCTTGTCTCTTGTCTTGTCTCTTGTCTTGTCTCTTGTCTTGTCTCTTGTCTTGTCTTGTCTCTTGTCTTGTCTCTTGTCTTGTCTCTTGTCTTGTCTCTTGTCTTGTCTCTTGTCTTGTCTCTTGTCTTGTCTCTTGTCTTGTCTCTTGTCTCTTGTCTTGTCTCTTGTCTTGTCTCTTGTCTTGTCTCTTGTCTTGTCTCTTGTCTTGTCTCTTGTCTTGTCTCTTGTCTTGTCTCTTGTCTTGTCTCTTGTCTTGTCTCTTGTCTTGTCTCTTGTCTTGTCTCTTGTCTTGTCTCTTGTCTTGTATCTTGTCTTGTCTCTTGTCTTGTCTCTTGTCTTGTCTCTTGTCTTGTCTCTTGTCTTGTCTCTTGTCTTGTCTCTTGTCTTGTCTCTTGTCTTGTCTCTTGTCTTGTCTCTTGTCTTGTCTCTTGTCTTGTCTCTTGTCTTGTCTCTTGTCTTGTCTCTTGTCTTGTCTCTTGTCTTGTCTTGTCTCTTGTATTGTCTTGTCTCTTGTCTTGTCTTGTCTCTTGTCTTGTCTAGATAGTAGCTTAAGTAAGTAGATGATATGAAATAGGTAGGTACCTACTGTATGCGGGCAGCGGCTGCCCGGCAGCCCTATGACTTGCGCATGTACCGCGCGACTGTAGGTATTTATGTTCAAAAATCACGCTTAGTCAAACTACTGTATATCTCTTTACCGTGATATCAGTCAATCATAATATTCTACACATTAATCCAATCCGAACTGATCTCAAGTCAGTAAAATTTCTACATTCGGTGAAAGTATAGTTGAACTAAACTCGTAAATCTAAGTGGTATTTGGTATGATAGCTCAATATTTTGTGTTAGTTTTTACAAAGTGCGTGTTCGTCGCATTTTACCGTGTCCGCTACAAAGTTAACAAAGAATAAATTATAAACAAGTTGCAAGGTGTCTGAAGTAAGATGGCATAGAGGCCGACAGCCGATGTGATTTATTAGCATTTGGTGGCGCCACTCGATACATCTCTCTGTTTTTTATTAAAGCCCACATTTTAGTGTTCCATATTGATTTTATTAAAAACATTAATTTATTTCAATAATAATACACAAATACCTAAATTATTTAACTTTTTGGTGCGTTTTATAACAGGTTTTATTGTGTTGTTTTAATCGTATATTTTTGATTAAAGGTGGTGGATTTTTTTTACAAAATAGTTACATTTGATTTATTCTAGAAGAACAATTAAGGCAATAGAATATTCACAAATATATACCTAATGTATCATATTAAACAATTAATTTTAGCTAAAACATATTAATAAACATCAAAAGTGTGACATAGTGTAGGGTTCGTGTTGTATCAACATGACCGCAGACCGCAGCACACCCAGCCTGTTAGTTGCTACATAATGCATAATATAATATTATGTTTGGCTCTGACAAGTGACACACTTCATTCAATTAACCCCAACATTTATCCACTGCCTGCTTGCAAGATTGATTAGGCAGGCGGACTTCAACTGCAATAGATACTGTAATTTTGGGTATAAATCTAACCAACTATACTCTTTCAGCTACCTTATTAACTATCTCTTTAAATTTGGTTAAAGTTGCTTATGTATTTGGCTGACATACGAGTATTCCATATTGGTAACGGTTTATGCAATATCTTGTGCAACAGTGATTTTGTACTCAGCACAATATTATGTAGGTGCACCTACTTATGATACTTGTATGGAGGAATTTCATAATAACTGTTAGCTGTTTTTATTATTGCCTAACACTGAACACTTACGTTGCTTTTTAACACATTAAAATACGTCGATAATATAATAATCCAGGTTATCAGTAAGTAAACGGCAGACAAGCAGAATGAATAACGTAGTAAATATGTTGTTTGATCAAGTGAATCGAGGCGGTTTCACGGAGCGCAGTTAGCTCAGATGGTGTCTCTCGGGCGCAGTTGCAGAGCCTCGCCGAGCCTCGCCTCGCGCGACACAAAGCATTCCAAATTATAACTACACCTACTACTACCTACAGCGAATGTGCTAGGTGTTAGGTGTAAACTATTTAATTACACACGCTATAATGGAATTCTTGTTGCCCGATAAAACTTTCATACGGTCCGGTCGTGTCGTGTTAAATCCAAACTTAGCTATTGATTGTAAGTTTTATAAAACATCAATCTGACGATTTCTGATCTCTGAGAAAGCCTAAATGTTACGACACCTGTATATCCCTTGGCTAGAGAAACTTACGATAAAGTTCGATCAGGAAATAGATAAATTCCATGCTTAATGCTTACGAGAATACTATCATTTACTACTGATTCCCGGTAATTTGAATCAGAGCGTAGTCGCAAGTCGCACCATTGGATTACGGATTGAGTAATGCCATTTAAACCTTTAACAAATAATGAAATTCCTGAGTAAATTCCGCTTATCTGGGCGGAATGGGGTCGGCGTGTCGGCTTCTGTTCATTACAAAACTCTATAGCAGTCGGTGCTTTGAGGAGAGTTTACTAATTATGAAATAAAGTAAAGCAGGTGATATGCGGCTCGTTTGTGGTAAATCTCGCATTGTGTTATACAGCGGTATCTAATCTGTGTGAGTACAGGGCGTAGTGACGCCGGGGACCGGGGACCGGGGACTATTGTTCTTCCCATCCGCGATGTTGCTGCGTTAGGGATGAGCTTCATTTGCAGTTAAGCGGCGGTTAGCGCACACTTTTTAAGAACCAATTTAAGCTAAATTAGTGTTGTATGCTTACTTTTAAATTTTGAAATGAAATTATGACACTTCATTAAAGTTTTTTGAAACATATAGGTAATTCATTAAACTATTATTTTTGATTACAACCCTAATTGAACTAAATCCAATGGAAATTGATTCAGAAACACGAGGTAAGCTAAACAACAAGATTCGTGTATGAATGAATGTTTTTCCCGCTTAGTAACAAGAGTAAGTCTCGCACCTCTAACAAAGCGCAAACAAGGGCTGGCTGAGAGCCGAGAGCGTGCAGCAAGTAGTGCAACTTGCGGCCCTTGTGATCCCCATCACTGTAGGCAGTAGGCATACGCGACGCGACGCAATGTTGCACTGTGCTTCCCTTATAACAGGGTACATTTTCTCCTCTAATACAATATATGTAATTCAAATTTCATAACTTCTAAATTACTTCGTTCAATTTTGTCGTGAACCTAAAATATGTATTTCCTTCTAACAGAGCGTCAAGCAAAGATGCCATGGCCATTGTTTGTGGTAGGATATTGACCGTGGCGAGAACCTTTGTTTACTTTCCACGTTCAGATCTGTTCCGGCTAAAGATAGCGCACCGGCTGCCCCGGGGAGCAGCCGAGCCCCGGACTATCGTCATTAACAATCACTTGTTCGGACACTCATAGCTCCCCCGTTCACTACATTTTCACGACCACGTTAAAATTGCAGTTTCAAACACGTTTCTATAATCTGGGTGATGTTCAACTGGACATCCACAACAACTCTGGACAGACGAGCATTAGTCACTTTATCTTTCAAATCTCTATTTGAAATATTATTTACTCTCAACTGTCATCGATGATGAAGAATGTGCCATAATATTATTACTGTACGGTCATGACCTATGTATGCGACTAACCCTAATGCCACAACGACTTGGAACCTCTATTATGGAGAGAGGTTGTTGTCATGAAGTCATGAACTAACGGAAATTGACTCTATAAATGTATAGAGCCTAGAGTCTAGTCTAGCTTAATCGGTATGCATCTATTTGCCAATAGAACGTGCTATGCTAATGGTAGCTTAACGTTCCCATAGTTTAATGTAGGTGCATATAATTATTTATTTAGCGAGTTTAATTATAAAAGTATTTCTTTATTCTCGGTGCAGACTGCAGCCGTTAACGTTTTTATTAATAAAATGTTTATGTAGAGAACGAGTCTGTGCATAACGTTACGAATGTTATAGTAATGGGCTATTTTCAGATTCTTTTTGTACGGGAGTCGGGAGTGAAATGTACGCCACAATAACTTTTAGTTTAACGTTTTGTTTGGGTACAGCTTGAATAATACCAGTTTCTTTAGGCGGAATTTTGAATAAAAATTTAAATTAGGTTTATTGGCGGCTTGCTTTGATCTTGTAGTCTTAAAATCTTCAAATTTAATCATAGTTCAATCTTCCGAAATATTTTGATAAAACATATAATATACTAGCTTACCCGGCAAACGTTGTTTTGCCATATAAATAATTTCCTACTAATTTCTAGTGTAGACAAAAAATAGCTTACTTATTGGAAGTATGTATGTATTTTAGAATGTGTATATTTTATGTATGTAAGAATGTGTTATATGCGTGAAATAAGCATTATTTTATGAAAATTTTTTTCAAACAAAAGTAAAAAATTAAATTTTATGAAAACATTGTCTCTTATAATTTTTTCATACAACCAATATTTCCATTGACATTTCAAAATAAAGATTCATAACGATTGATTTTTTGGAAACTATGAAAATCTTAATTGTTCAATTACATTTTTTTAATAAAATTAAATTAAAATTACATTTTTATAAGATCAACAACATTTTCGATACAAATAAAAAAAAGTATACTTACAACACAAAATCCGTCACACAAAAACCTCTTGTCACGTGTTGAGTACTTTTGAGGTTATAAAATCACTTGATTAACTAATCGTGCAAAATACACTCAAAATTGATAATTTAATTATTATTGATAAAATAGGAATGATTAAAAGTTAATATGAGAGTTACACTGAGATAGCAAAATAATAATTGTCAACGTTACTACTACACTTGATGCATAAACAATAATAATGATGGCCGACAACTGTGTAGGGAGTGAGAAAGATAGGAGACCGGCTTCGTTCTCATCCCTACTCCGTGCTGTTTACTGGGTCAGAAGTGACACCTGTAGACATCTGGCGGGGATAACTAATTAAATGACGATTGATCAGTTTTCGACCGGAGAGGAAAAATGATTAAATTACTAAAATGGCTATTAAAAAATAATGGTTGATCGTAGAAGGATGAAAATTGAGGATTGTATGTATTTTTGTATGTTGTATCATAAAAAAATAGAAATTAAAAATTTTGTCTAAAAAATAAAAAAAAAAATTTAGGGGTGGGCTACCCCTAACATTTAGGGGGATGAAAAATAGATGTTGGCCGATTCTCATAGATACCGGATAAGCACAAAAAATTTCATCAAAATCGGTCAAGCCGTTTCGGAGGAGTATGGCAACAAAAACTGTGACACGAGAATTTTATATATTAGATAGCATCCATAATATTTAGGTAATTATTATCGACGCTACGTATGTACCTATATATTATCAATATATTGTTTTTGTACCCTATTATGTAGTTGCATATTTCGATAATATATCTATACTTATTTATGAAATAAGAACAAGATACCTCTCTCTTTAATCTCAAAACATATTGTAACAAAATGTAATATGAATATGAAAGCAAAGAAAACGAGTTCCTTATATGTATATACTTGTATGACAAACTGCATGATCTCGAATTACCAAAAGATACGGTTTACAGATTGTCGCATATAATCAGGTTGTTATTTCTTCGGGCTTCGGGTTTCTCCCTCGATACTTTGTGTATTTTATAACATCGGTTTTATACAAATACGTCCGGAGAAAAAAATGTTTTGTAGGTACCCTCACTACATTCCTTCTTCGTACAATCTACTTCGTATTCGAATGTATGCAGCCTTTTTGTTCGACGAAGAATTTCGCATGCCCATGGGGATTTAACGGCTCAATAGACAAAGTAGTGTATTATTGTAAGTTCGCAATGTGACAGTTTATTCCGTACTTATCCTCTCACGACCCTACAGATCACAATGGATAAGTGATTTTACATGGTCATGCGAACACATTCACTGATCAGCTTGAGCACTTTTTTAAATTTAAGTGTACTTATAATATTTTTTTCGTTTACAGGTAAAGAATATAACTGGGACGGCACACGCAGAGTAAGAATTCAAAAAAATCTAAGTTAAAAATAAACCAAAAAATGAATCAGATATTGCATCCTTGGGCGGCTGCATCGCAATTTTCAATGGAATGTGGGATGACTTCAAAAAATGTAACGGTTGATGCGTAAACCGTTAATACGAGTTGCAATCCTGTTCACCGATCACCTGACCGCGGGTTATTAATCGTCGTGTAGTGTGTTCAATTAGACCTCGGAAATAAAAAGAGCTTAATATTTTGGACCGCGAACCCTTTGAAAAATGTTTCCAGGTCGGCACCCCGCACCCTGTTTCCGAGTCCATTCCGTCACAAGTCACAATAAGCCAATGACCTATAACCAACCAAACTATCCGCGCACTGCGTACGTTCCTTGTATCTACTCGTATATTAATATTTTCGCCGCTATTTATTTACACTAAAGCGTACCTACTGCGTACAAGCCCAAGATAACAAACGGGCCTTAATGTAAACAGATGGGCTGTGTCGATGGATCGGTACCAACTACCTACCAGTACCTACTACTGTAATTTACCAACGCGTGGTTACCATTACTTTGCATGAAAGGGTTCCCAGAATGCGAGTGTTTTGTTATCTTCCATTCTGAGTTGTAGACAATACTACCTATCAAGTGTAGTCAACAACTCTCCACGACAAATGTAGCCTCTAGACTGGGTCCGTATCTCAATGTGATCTCTAGACGTAACGTTTTAGCGCCGATTCGCGCCTGTTCCACGTGTGCGGTCCTATATTATTATCCAAATTACCTACGTTATCTTCAAAGGTAGATGCCATTGCTTATCACAGAAAACATGAATTGATAATAAAAATATATTGCGTTTTAAGCTAAATTTAGTGTTAACGTTATAAGTATTATATTATTAAGGTTTATAGTTTGTAAAAACATTTACCTAGTAAGGCAGATAGTAGTGTCGAGTGACCTATTTACTTTGTAGTTTTGCTGGCAGGTGGGTGGTTACAATGGCTTGCCTAGTGGACACTTCACCCACATTCCAGGTTCTACTGGCTCCATTCTGCACCTACCCTGTGATGTACTACACAAGTTTTATGATGGCCAATTTGGACCTCATAATACTTTATATTAAATACGTAGTTAATGTTAATTTGTGAACAGATAAACATAGAAGTGTTTCAGTTACGTTCAAATTGAGAAAATTACTGAAAAATAATGACTTCACAGATAACAAATTTTAACGTTTATTATCCACCAAAACGTAGGAAGGTAACAATTTTTAACAAATAGATACATTATAAAAGTCTGAATGGAGTTAAAACGATACGCATATTACTCAAAAGAATAGATAAGTATCCATGAACTGTTTGTTGAAGAGTTATGATCCTTAAATGTGAAAAGTGGCAGCATTCCTGAACCTCATTGGCATTCCCGTCGAACGAGAATGTTGGAATCGTAAAGCTGCGCGGAATTCCACCGGCCACCGCCGCGCTCCGACACCGAACAACTTGCGACTTGTTCAACATTAACTATTTTCATTTGCATCTCATCGCAATGCTAGACTTCGCCAATTCCACCCTTAGTGACAACCATTTAATCCTTATAGTTTATATTGAGTTCAATACCAGCAAAACCAGTCCGGCAGGTGCGTTACTCCAACTTCTTTTCATGCTTATAATTGATTATTTTTTTTCATACTTTTATATGTGTCTTTTATTCTACTTATATTAGGTAAATACAATTATTAGAACACAACATTACGCTGACAGATGTGTTACCAGAGTGGAATAATCATCTGGTGAAGTGACACGTCCTTTATCTATTCTCTCTAAATCTCAACTCTAGATTCTCTCTAAACAAAATACTCTGTTGTGCGTCATCTACGGTATTATACGTGTATTACGACTTTTTAGACAAAACAGTAATGAAGAATTAAGAATTAAGGTTTAGTACTCATAATATGCAAAAGTTGTAACAGTTTAGCTTTATAACCGCAGCAACGAGTAAGTAATAGCGCGCCACGGAATGCTGAACAAAGGATAATAAAATATTCCTTAGTTGCAAGTTGTGCAATATAAGTGAACTCTCGGTATTTCTCTTCGGTTGTACCTTTTTAAAATGCACCGCTAATGCTGCACTGTTACCACTCTGAGCTAGCTGAGCTGTTTTTGCGTTAACAATGTTTAGTTCAAGTAACATAAAGTTTCTTCATAAATAACAGATATTAACCAATAAAAAATGTGTCATTAAAATATTTTCAAAACAAATTTATCTACAAAAATAATGAGCAAAAACAATACGGAGAAAAAGTATTGGTCATAAAAAGCATTAAATCATCTTTTGTTTTGATAAAAAGCTATAAATACACGCCCTAAGTCCCAACAGAGGTTCAACAGTTCAATAAAATTTATTGATAAGCTATAAAACAATTCAATTGACGCGGGGAACAAGGAACCTGAATCGTAACTGACATCTCACAGATAGCATCTGTGCTCAAATATTATAACTCCTTTTATTGAGTCGGCACTTACAAAGTGCTGCAAAAAAAAAAAAAAACATGTTTAAAATAAAACTGCGGACAGACACGGCTGACGACGCGACGACAGTCTTGCTAAAACTGTTCAAACACCCAAACCGCAGTTTTGGCCGCGAGTGCCATGTGACGCACCCTTTACTGTGAAACCATTTAGGAAAACATTGTTCGATCTGTTTAAAAAACATTAAATATTTACATTTTTCTGCAACAACAGCTTGTCGCAAATGGTCACGGGTTATATGTTTGTTCCATTTTGTATGATTAAATATATTCTGACTTCCACTTAGATGCTCGGATAAGGACATACATTTTTTCACACAGTTAAAATTGTAATCTCTGCTAAGCAAGTGTGACTTTTTCTGGTTTTCATTCAAGATGTGTGCATGTGCGGTGTAACAGGCTGTTATCGCGGGTTCTAAGTGGGGTAATCATTTGCACGGCTGGTGCGGCGAGTGGCGCGGCGCGGCGCCTCGCCGGTGTTAATATTACCGCCCCTCGATCGGGCGACACTGGCGCCATCCTAACACAACGGCCACGTCTGTACTGACATCTTCACGGTATCCATGACTCATTTATGTAGGATTCTAATAGCAATTAGTCATTTATTCGCCGTTTAGGTGCTGTAAATTAAGAGAAGTTGATCACTTTTACATTTAGTAGTTTTGTAAATGTACCGGAGAACATGTGACAAAGTAGGTACCGTAAAACTACACAACTATGGTCCAAATATATAGGATTTAATCTTTATCGTGTTGTCAGAGTCATGTTATTAATCGCACAGAGTATTTTTATTTTTAATTAGGTGGGTTAATGAATGTGCTTTAATATATTATTAACGTTTTAACTGGTATTATACAAAAACATTTTATTTTTTATATATTATTTTTGGACCATTGTTGTGTGCGCTGTTTTCAACTATAGTCCAGGTTAAAAATGCAAGAAAAAACCGTACTTTAACTGACTTGAAGCAATTTTAAAGGTCTGGAATACTGAAATATTATTATTTTATATGATATCATTTCATTAAAACCGAGGTTTTATTAGAATTTATTCAAATTTATTCAAGTTTAACTGACAACATTGTAAGTAACTTTAATGGAAGAATGAATCACTTTTTACTTATATTTACGTAGTATATCTTATAAATATAGTATATTGTAAGATAAAAAATTAAATAAAAAAGTCTAGCAGGTAAACTTGCTAAATTTTTTTCGTCTTGTTCTCGTCGTTTTCAGCTCAGCAAATCTCTCAGTGCTGAGTTTTTTTTGGGGCTGAATTTTAAGTTTTAATTGCCCGGTCTGATAAAAAATTTCATCACCTTTTTCGAGCCATTTTCAGGCAAGTCCGCAGCGGGACATACATTTAAACATACGACCTGTCTTGAGTCAGTCTTCTATTTTCAATATCAGAAAGATCTAACTCCATAATATTATGTCGATCTGAATAATATTTGTATGAACTGGCTCCAGGCTTCTTCTTTGTCAATATTCTCAAAACCTTGATGCAGTTTAAAACAAAATTCGGTTTTTAATAAGGTATGGCTATAGATGTGAGGCCGGTATATAACCAATCTTACCTATCGGTTAGTTACCAAAAAACCCATTTAATACCCAAAAACACCGTAAAACACCATTTAAAACCTTTGGAATTAAAAAACATTTTTTGTAATTATAACTACATTTCTTGATTTTTTCGAGACGCAATAGGTGTCTTATGTCCATATTAGCTGCCCCCAGCGGTTTTACCCGCTGTTCTATATAATATTATAGTCTATGTGTTCTAAGCTATCTCTATACGAAATTTCAGCTCAATCAGTCCATCAAGAGCAGAGATTACCTAATGTATTTATAAAAACAAAGGAGTAATAAGTTTAAAAGCTCCTTCTTTGAAAAAAATAATATTATCATAAAGAAAATTATAAAACCCTTTAATAAAAACAATCTATTATTACTCCTACTCTTTCAGACAAATCAAATGAACCCAAACTCGTTTGAGCTGCGTCAGCAAGTGGCAAGGTGCAAAAATATTATAATGTTTGCTACGAGAAGTGTGAGTTGAGCTCGCTCTGAACAGTTAAAAAATTCCAATATCCTTAATAACATAAGAGCGAGAAGCTTGCTGAGACTGCAAAAAAAAATTGCAAAATTCATAACTCTAATGTCAAATAAAAGCTTGTAATAATTTAATTCGATTACTAACCAATCTAACAAAATTCACACACTCACATTCTCACCTAAACTACACGCACACAAACGAAAAAGATTTGATTACAGATAGACAGACAACAGATCCTACACCTATCAGTTGTCTGTCAAATAAAAGCTTGTAATAATTTAATTCGGTTTCTAACTAACAATAAAATAATAATGAAATTCACACACATAAAAATAAAAATTCACACATTCTCACCTCGCACACACACAAACGTTAAAAATTTGATTAAAGATAGACAACAGACCTTTCACCTGTCTGTTGTCTGTCAAATAAAAGCTTGTTATAATTTTGTTCGATTTCTAACTAACAATTTTTTTCAATATACTACGAAGTAAGAAGACGAGCAAGACGCTCTCCTGATGGTAAGAGATAACGCTGCCCATTATTAATACAGTGCTACTCAGTATTTTACAAACGTACGATTCTGGGTGCACTGCGCCAACGCTTCTTACTTGAGAGTCATAAGATGATAAGACTCCTCAGCCCAGTAATTTCATTAGCTACAGTGCCCTTCTACCGAAGCACAGTAATGTTTGCACATCACTGCTCAGGCGGTAGAATAACCGGCACTGTTGGGGTACCCACCTAGTCGACCTCCTGCAAAGGAAGTTTACCCCGGTAAAAGTAATAATAATATTCACACACTCACCAAAGCTACACGCACACACACAAACGTTTAAGATTTGATTACAGATAGACAGACAACAGACCATTCACCTGTCTGTTGTCAGTCAAATAAAAGCTTGTTATAATTTAATTCGGTTTGTAACTTAACCAATCTAACCAAATTCACACATTCGCAATCTACCTATACTACGTACACTCACACACATACATAAAGAGCAGTGCGGGCCCGCACAATACGGCAACGTCGCATTACATACACACTCGGAATCTACCTATACTACGTACACTCACACACATACATAAAGAGCAGTGCAGACGCCGCACAATACGGCAACGTCGCACGACTAGGGCGGATCCAGGATTGGGCCCTGGGGGGGAAGGTGCAAAAATATTATTATAACGTTAACTACAAAATGTGTGAGTTTTGCTCGCTCTGAAGGGTCTGTTGTCTGTCTATCTGTAATCAAATCTTTTACGTATGTGTGTGTAGTTGACGTGAGTGTGTGAATATTATTATTATTTTATTGTTAGTTAGAAATTGAATTAAATTATTACTAGCTTTAATTTTAGTTACGGATTTTGCATATTTCTTTTAAGAATGTATGAACTTTTTAACTGTTCAGAGCGAGCAAAACTCACACATTTTGTAGTTAACGTTATAATAATATTTTTGCACCTTCCCCCCCAGGGCCCAATCCTGGATCCGCCCTAGTCGTGCGACGTTGCCGTATTGTGCGGGCCCGCACTGCTCTTTATGTATGTGTGTGAGTGTACGTAGTATAGGTAGATTGCGAATGTGTGAATTTTGTTAGATTGGTTAAGTTACAAACCGAATTAAATTATAACAAGCTTTTATTTGACTGACAACAGACAGGTGAATGGTCTGTTGTCTGTCTATCTGTAATCAAATCTTAAACGTTTGTGTGTGTGCGTGTAGCTTTGGTGAGTGTGTGAATATTATTATTACTTTTACCGGGGTAAACTTCCTTTGCAGGAGGTCGACTAGGTGGGTACCCCAACAGTGCCGGTTATTCTACCGCCTGAGCAGTGATGTGCAAACATTACTGTGCTTCGGTAGAAGGGCACTGTAGCTAATGAAATTACTGGGCTGAGGAGTCTTATCATCTTATGACTCTCAAGTAAGAAGCGTTGGCGCAGTGCACCCAGAATCGTACGTTTGTAAAATACTGAGTAGCACTGTACTAATAGTGGGCAGCGTTATCTCTTACCAACAGGAGAGCGTCTTGCTCGTCTTCTTACTTCGTAGTATACAATTCTTTTTTTATTGTTAGTAAGAAATCGAACTAAATTATAACAAGCTTTTATTTGACAGACAACAGACAGGTGAAAGGTCTGTTGTCTATCTATTTGTAATCATATCTTTTACGTATGTGTGTGTAGTTGACGTGAGTGTGTGAATATTATTATTATTTTATTGTTAGTTAGAAATTGAATTAAATTATTACAAGCTTTTATTTGACAGACAACAGACAGGTGAAAGGTCTGTTGTCTATCTATTTGTAATCATATCTTTTACGTATGTGTGTGTAGTTGAGGTGAGAGTGTGTGAATATTATTATTATTTTATCGTTAGTTAGAAATTGAATTAAATTATTACAAGCTTTTATTTGACAGACAACAGACAGGTGAAAGGTCTGTTGTCTATCTATTTGTAATCATATCTTTTACGTATGTGTGTGTAGTTGACGTGAGTGTGTGAATATTATTATTATTTTATTGTTAGTTAGAAATTGAATTAAATTATTACAAGCTTTTATTTGACAGACAACAGACAGGTGAAAGGTCTGTTGTCTATCTATTTGTAATCATATCTTTTACGTATGTGTGTGTAGTTGAGGTGAGAGTGTGTGAATATTATTATTATTTTATCGTTAGTTAGAAATTGAATTAAATTATTACAAGCTTTTATTTGACAGACAACAGACAGGTGAAAGGTCTGTTGTCTATCTATTTGTAATCATATCTTTTACGTATGTGTGTGTAGTTGACGTGAGTGTGTGAATATTATTATTATTTTATTGTTAGTTAGAAATTGAATTAAAGTATTACAAGCTTTAATTTGAGTTACGAATTTTGCATATATCTTTTAAGAATATTTGAATTTTTTAACTGTTCAGAGCGAGCAAAACTCACACATTTTGTAGTTAACGTTATAATAATATTTTTGCACCTTCCCCCCCCAGGGCCCAATCCTGGATCCGCCCTAGTCGTGCGACGTTGCCGTATTGTGCGGCGTCTGCACTGCTCTTTATGTATGTGTGTGAGTGTACGTAGTATAGGTAGATTCCGAGTGTGTATGTAATGCGACGTTGCCGTATTGTGCGGGCCCGCACTACTCTTTATGTATGTGTGTGAGTGTACGTAGTATAGGTAGATTGCGATTGTGTGAATTTTGTTAGATTGGTTTAGTTACAAACTGAATTAAATTATAACAAGCTATTATTTGACAGAACAGACAGGTGAAGGATCTGTTGTCTGTCTATCTGTAATCAAATCTTTTACGTATGTGTGTGTAGTTGACGTGAGTGTGTGAATATTATTATTATTTTATTGTTAGTTAGAAATTGAATTAAATTATTACTAGCTTTAATTTGAGTTACGAATTTTGCATATATCTTTTAAGAATATTTGAATTTTTTAACTGTTCAGAGCGAGCAAAACTCACACATTTTGTAGTTAACGTTATAATAATATTTTTGCACCTTCCCCCCCAGGGCCCAATCCTGGATCCGCCCTAGTCGTGCGACGTTGCCGTATTGTGCGACGTCTGCACTGCTCTTTATGTATGTGTGTGAGTGTACGTAGTATAGGTAGATTGCGAATGTGTGAATTTGGTTAGATTGGTTAAGTTACAAACCGAATTAAATTATAACAAGCTTTTATTTGACTGACAACAGACAGGTGAATGGTCTGTTGTCTGTCTATCTGTAATCAAATCTTAAACGTTTGTATGTGTGCGTGTAGCTTTGGTGAGTGTGTGAATATTATTATTACTTTTACCGGGGTAAACTTCCTTTGCAGGAGGTCGACTAGGTGGGTACCCCAACAGTGCCGGTTATTCTACCGCCTGAGCAGTGATGTGCAAACATTACTGTGCTTCGGTAGAAGGGCACTGTAGCTAATGAAATTACTGGGCTGAGGAGTCTTATCATCTTATGACTCTCAAGTAAGAAGCGTTGGCGCAGTGCACCCAGAATCGTACCTTTGTAAAATACTGAGTAGCACTGTATTAATAATGGGCAGCGTTATCTCTTACCATCAGGAGAGCGTCTTGCTCGTCTTCTTACTTCGTAGTAGGTATATTAAAAAAAATTGTTAGTTAGAAATCGAACAAAATTATAACAAGCTTTTATTTGACAGACAACAGACAGGTGAAAGGTCTGTTGTCTATCTATTTGTAATCATATCTTTTACGTATGTGTGTGTAGTTGAGGTGAGAGTGTGAATATTATTATTATTTTATCGTTAGTTAGAAATTGAATTAAATTATTACAAGCTTTTTTTTGAGTTACGAATTTTGCATATATCTTTTAAGAATATTTGAATTTTTTAACTGTTCAGAGCGAGCAAAACTCACACATTTTGTAGTTAACGTTATAATAATATTTTTGCACCTTCCCCCCCAGGGCCCAATCCTGGATCCGCCCTAGTCGTGCGACGTTGCCGTATTGTGCGGGCCCGCACTGCTCTTTATGTATGTGTGTGAGTGTACGTAGTATAAGTAGATTGCGATTGTGTGAATTTTGTTAGATTGGTTTAGTTACAAACTGAATTAAATTATAACAAGCTATTATTTGACAGAACAGACAGGTGAAGGGTCTGTTGTCTGTCTATCTGTAATCAAATCTTTTACGTATGTGTGTGTAGTTGACGTGAGTGTGTGAATATTATTATTATTTTATTGTTAGTTAGAAATTGAATTAAATTATTACTAGCTTTTATTTGAGTTACGAATTTTGCATATATCTTTTAAGAATATTTGAATTTTTTAACTGTTCAGAGCGAGCAAAACTCACACATTTTGTAGTTAACGTTATAATAATATTTTTGCACCTTCCCCCCCAGGGCCCAATCCTGGATCCGCCCTAGTCGTGCGACGTTGCCGTATTGTGCGACGTCTGCACTGCTCTTTATGTATGTGTGTGAGTGTACGTAGTATAGGTAGATTGCGAATGTGTGAATTTGGTTAGATTGGTTAAGTTACAAACCGAATTAAATTATAACAAGCTTTTATTTGACTGACAACAGACAGGTGAATGGTCTGTTGTCTGTCTATCTGTAATCAAATCTTAAACGTTTGTATGTGTGCGTGTAGCTTTGGTGAGTGTGTGAATATTATTATTACTTTTACCGGGGTAAACTTCCTTTGCAGGAGGTCGACTAGGTGGGTACCCCAACAGTGCCGGTTATTCTACCGCCTGAGCAGTGATGTGCAAACATTACTGTGCTTCGGTAGAAGAGCACTGTAGCTAATGAAATTACTGGGCTGAGGAGTCTTATCATCTTATGACTCTCAAGTAAGAAGCGTTGGCGCAGTGCACCCAGAATCGTACCTTTGTAAAATACTGAGTAGCACTGTATTAATAATGGGCAGCGTTATCTCTTACCATCAGGAGAGCGTCTTGCTCGTCTTCTTACTTCGTAGTATATTAAAAAAAATTGTTAGTTAGAAATCGAACAAAATTATAACAAGCTTTTATTTGACAGACAACAGACAGGTGAAAGGTCTGTTGTCTATCTATTTGTAATCATATCTTTTACGTATGTGTGTGTAGTTGAGGTGAGAGTGTGAATATTATTATTATTTTATCGTTAGTTAGAAATTGAATTAAATTATTACAAGCTTTTTTTTGAGTTACGAATTTTGCATATATCTTTTAAGAATATTTGAATTTTTTAACTGTTCAGAGCGAGCAAAACTCACACATTTTGTAGTTAACGTTATAATAATATTTTTGCACCTTCCCCCCCAGGGCCCAATCCTGGATCCGCCCTAGTCGTGCGACGTTGCCGTATTGTGCGGGCCCGCACTGCTCTTTATGTATGTGTGTACTCACACACACACACACGATCTACCTATACTACGTACGAGTGTACGTAGTATAGGTAGATTGCGAATGTGTGCATTTGGTTAGATTGGTTAAGTTACAAACCGAATAAAATTATAACAAGCTTTTATTTGACAGAAAACAGACAGGTGAAGGGTCTGTTGTCTGTCTATCTGTAATCAAATCATTTACGTATGTGTGTGTAGTTGAGGTGAGAGTGTGTGAATATTTTTTTTTTATTGTTAGTTAAAAATTGAATTAAATTATTACAAGCTTTTATTTGAGTTACGAATTTTGCATATAGTACGGTCCCCAATACAAAAAAATAAAATTTCCGTGGGACACATCTCCGCCATACAGATTATTGGTATGTACTTATTTGTCATATTTTCCTGAACACGAAAAGTGCGGTAGTCACTTCCTAAGTGTATAGAGGGGGTAGTTATGACGTCACAAAGATGGCCGCCAGCCTATTCTATTGTGCGGGTTATTTCAATATCTACTAAACCGATTTACTTAAGTAGGGTGTCAAATGAAAGGTTATTAAATAAGCATCATTTTATTTCTAAGAACTATTAATTTGAAGTAAGTAAGAAAGGAAATAATTCCAAAAAACATAATTTCTAAAAAAAAAATTTCTTCTTATGTATATAACTTGGTAACCGTTAGGATAATGCAAATATAGGTTATTATAAAATATTTAGTTTCTTTCATCAGCTTTCTAAAAAACCTTTAATCATTACAATAAAGCTATGTACACGGAACTGCAGCCGTTTGAATGAGCATCGGTAGCGCTGAACTCATAGCGGTAGCTAAGCGATTAGACGGATTTTCTATAGAATGATCATAGAATTTTGAATAAAAAGCATGTGCGATAGTAATGAAAATATATAATAAAATTTAAGTAAGCTGGTACGTATTCATAAGTTGTATTTACAAGTTTTTTTCTGATGTGATCAGCATAATAATAGGTAGGTGTATGTGTTGTACTAAACTTACTGATAAAATTATTAAAAATAAAACATATTTTTATCTAATTAATGTCCTCAACGTAATCTGTATGTTCTGAATAATTATACTGGTTGTAACATTTGTTACCGACATGATGTATCCCTTCTAAGCACTTTTGTTTTTTGTCATTACATCCACAACGGGATGAACACTTTCTTCACATTTTCACCTAATTCACACATTCTCACCTAAGCTACACGCGCGCAAACAAACGTTTAGGATTTGAATACAGATAGACAGACAACAGACCATTCACCTGTCTGTTTTCTGTCAAATAAAAGCTTGTTATAATTTAATTCGGTTTGTAACTTAACCAATCTAACCAAATGCACACATTCGCAATCTACCTATACTACGTACACTCACACACATACATAAAGAGCAGTGCGGGCGCAGCACCAAACGGCAACGTCGCATTTTCACACACTCGCAATCTACCTATAACTACGTACACTCACACACATACATAAAGAACAGTGCCGGCGCCGCACCACGGTAAAGAGATACTCTTTACCGTGTATGTAGAGTTGAAAGCTGGCAACGTCGCATCGAGATTGAGTACTTACTGACATTAAATATAGGCGTTACAAGTAGGTACCGTAAGTTCAGTTAGTTTTGGTCCGTCCGACCAAGTGGAGAGATAGGAATTAGTTATAAAAACTACATTGATACGGTGAAAGCTCTGTGTTCGTAATAAAAAACTATAGGTTGAATAGAATTAAAAACTTTTTTGATAACCACATAATAAATATACCTACTTTAGGTATACCTAATAATTTTAATTCGGTTTTAACTAAACTCACACTCTTGCCTCGTTACGATATCGTAATCAGTTGTAGGTATCTCGACAATATTGTAGGAAATAGGTACTTACTCTCTATTGATATTCTATAAACTTTTATTAAAATTCTATTAACTAATGTTTTGCTATTGTTGTTTTGAGGGTGATTTATTATATTAGTTTTGCTTCTTTTTTATTAATGTTGTATAATATTTTTACTATAGGTAGGTTTACTTACCTACTTATTGCAGGGGTATAGGATTTTTTTACTTTGGCGACATGGCATTGCTGTAATGTTAACGTAGTAGGTTTTAACTCAATAATTGCTCAAAATAACGAAGAATAAAATATTTTTTTTTATATTTGTAGGAGAGTTTTAAACTGTTTGAAATTGTGTATTTGGAGTATTATACCACAAGATTTGGAATATAACGTTTTAAATCGGTGTATTTACATCTGTAGGTATGGCCAAAAAAAACCGTTGGACTATTGTTGAATCCAAAGTATGAAAATTGGAATAAATTTCACTTAATATTAAAATGATTAACTGATGTAAAAAACAGCACCAATATTATAAATATAAACATATTACCTTTTAATTAAAATTAATTGTAGAACTGGTGGACCACTCTTACTTATTTTTTGTTATAAAAGTAAGCGGAGTTTCAAAAACACGTAAAAACAGGTTTATTCCGCACCCCTTGCTGTTGACTGCACATAGATGCCATTTATCGGATTTGCCCTAAACTACAAAGCCTACTATTTATTCTAGCTAAATGTGGCCGATTTTTTTCTAAATGTAGCTACTTTCTTATTAATAACACAAAATGTCAAAGTATGGTACTGGACCATAGTTGTAAGACAGGACTATAGTTGTGTAGTTTTACGGTACCTACATGTAGTTTAGTCAATTATTCGTCTATAAAAGAATAATGGAATGCCGTTTATTCGAGATAAGTATAATAATAGGGCCGTCGACGCGACCACCTACTAAGGTATAGATTAAGCCCAAAATTACAACGTAGCATAGTTGAGCACGAACCACGTTCCTCGAGGGTTCATTCGGACAGAGAATGTTTCGGTTAGAACCACTTCTGATGTGAACGATCTCACTAGAGTTTCACTGTTATGTAAAATAGAAATATGTAGATCACGGTACATGCGTTTCATCAATTGATACATAATGGATCTGTCTAAATCAGATAATATATTATGCTCTCGCACGATAAATGGGGAAAGTGACTTTCATAGCTCTCATACAATTTAAGAATTGCACAGGTAGGTTCGCGTTTTCATCTTAGGGTTTTCTTTTACAACCACTTTTGTTAATCACGCAGATGTCTTCCTGATGTAAACCAACAGTTTAGATTCTAAAGCGTGAAAGAGTAAGAAGATGCTGTAGATAATTACACAGACCACCCGCGCGATGTCTGTCCATTACGAACGGTTTTTGTGGTCAATATAATAATCTACACAATGAAGTCATCATCGAAATGTGGACACCGCAAGACGCGGCTCGTTGGTCGCGGCCGCATCCCACCGTCCGGTCCGGTCCCACCGCGCGCGCACTCATTGCTCGACGGTCTTTAAAACTTAATGCTCTTTACCACGCAGCGTATTAACATGTTAGGGGAATTAGGAACATAACATATTTTTATTTCTAATGTAAAAAACTGACCTGTAGTGATTAAACCTGTACTAGTTACCGCTGGTACTGGACGAGCGGCAGTTTATACACACAATGTTTTTTAAACATCAGTTTTCACCGTTAAAAGCATCGATAGTAATTATAACGTAAAAAGGTAACGTTCTAATCGATTACTGATAATAGATTGTTTCAATTACAATTTGTTGCGGTCGATTATTCGTTCCTATTCCGAATGTATGGAGGGTGTTTAGTGTTTAGATTGTAGAGTGATTAAGTAAGTGCGATTGCGGAAGAGGCGTTCTTCTGTGACGTTCGCCTTAACCGTTCCGGCTAGTGTAGCCTTCCGGTGAGCACTACACTGGCCCTCTGTAACTCAATGCAACCCACTGCTGTCCACATGGCACTAATGACGGGGCTCTTACAGACATATGAACTTTAACAGAAAATTAATTGAACGTCCATGACCCGAGCGTTAGAAAATAATGTATCGACTCGCGGCAAAAAGTGATCTTTGGAGGAAGTATGACATCGGTGAGTCAGGATTCAGGATCGAAGGTTCATTACAGAAACGTCACAAGTAAAAATAAATCGAACGTCAAATAAAGTAAGCTTAGCGGCAGCTTGAAAAGGATAAGGTTACGTCACCTCGAGGGGAATGCAAAAGTATCGGAATGTGTGTCATAATTTATTGAATATAATGTAATGTCCCGGCGATACCTGACGCAGCGCGGCTGAGCACTGAGCATACCGGCGAGGCTGCGGCTGCCTCGCTACTCACCACGATATTGATTTATAACCTGACTAATTTGCCTCATTCGGGGTTTTATATTTCGGTAACTTTAACTTATGACGTGTAGAGGTAGTAGGTACTTAAAAAATATCAAATTCGTCAAGTTTTATACATAATACTTCGCTGAAAATGTAATAGAGTTATGCAGACATTGTGCAAACTATTCGATATCTACACCTGCAGGCTTTACTCCAGTTTAGGGCGTCGTAAACTAACCATTTGTCTGTTTGTCGGTTGCAATAAAATTTGTAGAGCTCACGAGTCATCATCCCATATGTTGAAACCGAGCTCCTACTTACCTGTACCTGTATCAGACGAAATAATCTGAATTCCGCATTCCTGAAACTACAGGTTACGAGTTACGATCAATGCAATTATCTACACAGCACCAACATAGTCAGTAGACATCAAATATTAGGCATCCATTATCGCAGGTTGATATACAACTTTTTAAATCAATCACAGCAATTTATTAAATTATCCTTTGTCTTTCAAATATGAAAATTAACACAAATTGTATATTTGAGCTGGTATGAGTCACGCAGTAAAAACATGTTTTATAGGTATTGTATTTATTTATTGAGAGCATAGAGACTCGACTTAGTCATGCTTAATGTTAAAGACTGACATTTGACTTCATCAATGAACAAACCCGCAAAATACATATATATAAAGTGTGTTATTCATTATTTAATTATGGTACATGGTACAATGTATACACAATTATTATTTACTGAGTTTTATAGGAAAAATAATATTAAACAACAGAGATTTTCTAGGGATTGATTCTGTACAAAATAAATTATACTATGTTTACCCTTTAAAAGCACCAATTTTATATATGAGTATGTACCTAAAGCAGTTAAAATAATATCTGCACGATTTGAGAGTCCATTAAAGAGAGTTGAATAGTCAAAGCTTCCTTATATCGCATCGTAAACATAAATCCGTGGCCTATTCGGGAAGCGAAGCTTGCGCTCGGGACTCGGGTGAGTGCATTTAATAATAACTACCGTCATTTGTTCGTTTTTTACTTCGCAAATGGTTCGAGATTCCCGCCAGATAAATAAAGGATGACGCACCGGCGAATTCTTTTGTAATTAGACAATCCGGTCGAGAAGGCACGCGGGGAAATTGGCAATATCTGGTGAGATGTAGGTACTATATATGTTCTGTGTTACCTGGCCTGTGGATATTCGCAAACGAAGATTGATCGTGGCGAGATCAGGCGGCTTTAATTACAGGGAAGAATGGCCGGTTTGGTGCTCCACGTGCAAAGGGTTGACTGTAATGTGCCAGCTTTAACGGCTCATTTGGGTATCGGACATTATTCATGTCAGAATTATACATGCACCAACAAACAAGATCCCAAAAATGTCTTAACCCAACCTCCTTTAATAAATATAATTTAATAACGTAATTTGTCTTGTTTTAAATTCATTCAATCTATCAATAGGTCTATACAAGAATCATGAAAATGTTTACACGTTGATGTGATCTCTCAGCATTCCACTAGCCTTGATTCTTGATCTAAGTAGGTACGAGTAGATGAGATCAATAGCACGTAAAGTGACAAAAGTGAGTGTATCTACTCGATCAGTGAGCAAGAAGTGTGACACTAGCGGTACACTACCTCCTCCCGGCTGTGGCAGTAGTGCCCGGCTGTGTAGGTAGGCTGAAGGTTGTTGGCACGCACCTCACGTCTGCAGACAAATAATACCCTACCGAATGTTACACATTATTATGCGGAGATGGTTCGAGGCGCATACCTTCCAACTCCCTCCCTCCAACCGACACCGGGATTCTAGGAATTCCTTTTTCTGTTTAAATGAAAACAACTTATTCATTTAACATCAGCTCGTTTCTTTGTGTTTCAATTAAAATAATGACGTTAAACGCTTGCGCAGAATTTTAACTATTCCAGAGATTTTAATATTAGTGTCGTTTAACATAAGAATGAAATGTTTACTTTTCCGCGAATGCTTTTACTGAATGTGTGGGAATGTCAACGTACTCGCACGTATTCAACATACAATATGAACTAGATTGAATATCCAATACAGGGAAATGTTTAAAAATTACCAAGAATTTTAAGTATTTTGAACATCATTGCAAAGCATATCTTTAAAATAAGCATATGAGCATAAAATAAATGCTTGTCTAAGAAACCTAAATTACAACTAAAATGTAAAAGTGTGAAATAATAAATAATTTAAATCATCACTTTTGAAACAAACGTAGCATAACAAAAAATGTAGCGATAAATCATATTAAAACAATTTTAATGAGAGACTCTTTTATTGTTCAAAGGTTACCCTATTTCTTCACATTCCGATAGAAACCAAGTGTGGTTTTATGAAACTGTATAAAGTATGGACAATAGACATATTAGTCCCTATAGTTGCAAATAGGTAAATGATAGAGGAGGTGAACAGTGAACTAGGCTTAGAAGGTGCGTGATGCGTGACAAGCAGTGATTGTGCTGATGCCCGCGGTTCGTGGACACTGCATACATACATTGCAATCCATAATTATGTGCTAATTGTGTGAACAAACTCACATTTAGAGTGCACCGCACACTTCAATCATAACATGTTATTGTTGCTACACGATCATTCTATAAAAGAATGATCATATTTAACTTTACACGAGTAGCGTTAATTCCACGCAATTATTGCAGCTGGTTTATGAATTCGTTGTTTCGGAGATATCCCACTTCTGAATATTCATATTAATATAGATTCTATAATGTTCTATGTAAATCTTACAAGTCTATAAATGATAACTGAGGTAGGTACTGACGCAGATCTTTGAACCATTGCGAGGCCAATCTCATTACCCATTCACTAAAACTTTGCACCTAAAAATGTTGCTTTCGAAATTGTAAATGGGTGATCCTATTTCATACGTTAAAAGCTCTCATAACTGACGAGGTAGCTACTAGTACACGTTGAGTATGCCATAATTCTTTGTTTACTACTTGCTGACCTGAATACTCGTGCCGAACGGGAGCAGTTTCGTAAACGCGATATCTCCAATGCTAATTATGATTTACGATATTTGAGTTGAGGTACTCGGCGGTTATAAATATTAATGTATTCGGCAATATATTTACTTAGCGAGTATATGGGTCTCAACCACGACATATTGCAGTTAAGGTAACTTGTTACTTATAAATATAACTTTCAAGGCGACAGCGAGTACGGTTTTATTTAGCCAGTGCTACATCAAAGCTATACTGGTACTGGTTAGTGATAACGTCAAAATATAAGTAAAAGACATTGACCTCAGTCCCATTGGTAGTCAAATGTATTCATAGGCAGGAGTCTCTGAAGGCGACAGTCGACGGTCGGGCCACGAGGGCAGTTCAAACAACCATCAGAGGGGAGCGTTTATTTGACTTTCATCTAGTTTCATCACGTCAGGATTAAAAACTATACCACCCACCATTCACCGAGCCTCATACGTTTAGATATTAGACATTAAGTAGCGATAAAGTACTACTGTATTAAAATCCCCCGTGTTTACAGTAGAGATGGCAATTAGATTATAAACAAAAAAAAATGCATCGAACTCCAGGAGCGCAGCTCTTTGACAGCAGACTCTTAGAGTCTGGATCCACAGCTGAGAGGCATAGCGTAACAGTGATATGCTTTGACATTCTGAATGAATTTATTAGTAGCTCACACTCGGCGTGCCGTGCCATGAACCAACTGTAACAATTGACTTGTTTAGATACCAATCAACGCAACGGCCATCTTATAAATTACTTTGAGACTTCGCTCATTCAGTACCTACTACAGTACGCCACTTAGTTTCATATTGAAATGATACTATTCACGTTCATTGTCGAAGTCGGGAACTACCTAGCTATAAAGCAGCTAGTAAGCTAAAAGTTGCCTTGTAAGAAATTAGAAATTCGCGATTGGTGCATTTCATAGCTATTGCAGAGACAGCTGTGAGTTATCAGTGACATGTCACATCTTCGCAAACGTCGCTGCACCTTTATTTTTTGCCCCTCATTCGTTGTGGCACTTCAGAGAGCGTTGCACACATGTACGTATATTAATATGTACATTTGATGTCTTATTCGGTGAGTCACATTATCACCCGGCGACCGGCGATAGACGTCGCCCTCGACGTCGTGTTGAGTTGGGGCTCACTGCAACAGCCCAACCGATGTCTGCGGAGTCTGTGACGCATAAATGTTAGCCTATAATAGTTTTTATCACGTAAGGGGCAAGGTTCATGTTGCTGTCTACCCGCTTCCCATGTAAATCAGGAAGTGTGTTCATCCCTCCCTCATAGTTTGAAACACGTATCTGACGCGACGCAGCTTCACGATTGGGATTTCAAAGGGATTTACGTTAATTAAGTCTTTATTGTGCATGTTATTGTAGTGTAGGTAATTTTATCAAATAGTTTTTGAATTGGGAAGTATTCTCGACTATATCTATGATTTTTCACTTTTGTGAAAAGGTGGTACATAAATCGATAACCCACCCCTGGCTGCGTCGTGTAATGCAATAAACCCCGGAGCTAGACAGTTTGTTTAAACTTATTTGCGACCCCATCGAAAGGCTCTTCCGTTATAGTGACTGTGTTTACTGTGCTTTGCCCGCGTCTCAACAACTGTTGAATATTCTGTGACAACGTACCCTTAACGACCCTCCTTCATCATCGCTGGCTCTCGCAAGGGTCATACTTATTTTGTCAACATGTGTGTAAATATTACTCGCAGGGACAGTAATAAGTACATAATACCGACATGAAGATATTTTTATAAGGACTGGAATAATGTTATAAATTCCTTGTAAACGCAATTGTCCCAACGATTCCATAATACAAGCATTAACCGGAATTATTCCTCTTCCACAGACATAGAGGGGATATGTTTGAACCAGGGGTGCTGCGGGCCGGCGTCGCGCACGCGGCTCACCGGCATGGCGAAGTCTCAGCTGGAGGGCGCGCTGCGGGCCGAGCTCAACAAGCTCGCAGACATGCTCGCCAACAAAGCGTCACGCTTCGACGGTGAGTGTTCTCTTCTTATAACTTTACTCATTTGATTTCTTACAGCTACAGCCAAAATAATATTTGGTTGAATCCAAGAACTTGGAACTGTTGCCTTTCAACCAGGAACTCGTATTGGTAGGATTATTTATTTAGAGAGGGTATGGGTATCTTTGTCTTTAGTCAGAAGTTTATGCGTATGGCCTTATCAAAAAAATACCACCATATCCAATATCTATCGGATCTGATATTCTACCTATTGATGGCATCTGAGCCCTGAGCTTTGATTCTAGATTTCCATAAGCTTTTTTAGAATCGTATCAAACAATAGATGTTGAGTCTAGAGTATATCGTAAATATTTCGCGTGTCGAACATCAAATACATGATCATCGAACTCGCAGCCATCTGGCCTTTCCACAATCCGCAGTGTTTCGTAACAGGCACTTGCTAAGTGCTCGCCTCGTTCAGTTCGGGTATTAATAGCTGCACTCGGGTTATCGGAAGTCGCACTCCGTACCCTGCGCTGCAAATGTGGTGTCATTCTACATTCATCACTCTCACTGCTCACCGGCTCATTTACTATTTTAGGATCTTTTACAGATGCAACAAAAACATGTTTTTCAGTGTAGAGGGTTTTTTTCAAGAACTGTTTTCTAAATTAAAGCTCCTACAAAATGCTCAATTCTCGAGGCAAAAATATTCGTTTGTGTTACGCTGACGCGATGACCTCTTTGCTCTCATAAGTTTTCGGTCCCGCAGAAATCTCATCAGATGAGTCCTTCCTTAGAGAGTTACAATAACATCGTCCAATTTCGACTACAGTTTGCCCAATAGGCACAATCATCGGACTTAGAACTCTGCTCTACATTTCTTCGTCGTATAATGCCAACTCATAAATCTGATCACATACATTATGTGTCATATCTATAATGGATTTGATAAAATCAGCCAACAACAATAAAATACCAATGATATAGGTACATATTCTTTGACGTCATAACATTAACGAGAAATATGTAATTAGCTTGAAGCCACAACGAACCGTGCCAAACTGAGTTTATACCACGCGACGGTCTAGACTCTGTTCCTTTAATCACCAATTGTAGGGGTGGTGTTTAGTCTGACTCCTGTAGGTACAACTTGCGGTCGCTTTGTTTTCTTATAATACAGTACATGGAATGATGTCAATTGTAAACATGGGCTACAGGATTGACCCGTGACTCACATTATGTATAGGTAATAGGTACTTAGTTGATCACGTACCGCAGTGATAGATGTGTGGGTTTATGGTAGTAAGTAATTTTAAAATAAGTACTTTTCGCCGTTGGAAGTATGTTTTGTAAAATTATACTTATTTCAAATCAAATGTAGCTCAACATAGGGAACTAATTCTCTTTTTATCATCTCTAGTTCCTTAATTTGTATCAACTGTAATAAATAAGATGCGCTTCATAAACTGATTACAAGGAAAAGATAGGTAGTTTTCTCGCGTCGGGTCCGTTGTCTCTTTAATTATAATTAATTATGTCTAACTAGTTTGCTTGTTTCTTTGCGAGTGTCGTTGAAACTAGTTTGTTCAGTTGCTCTGCAATACGGGAGATGAGATGAGTCCTTTGAAGGCCCGACGCAATTTAACTTGCCGATGTAATTCCCAACTTGAACTAAATAGTTTGACGTAAATAGGCTCCAAGTTAGTCTTATCTAATCTCACGCTAAATATGTTGGAACTTTGAAACGTCTTCGGAAATCGCATAGTGTATAGAGAGTAAAGACCGATCTCCCTTTCGATTCACGATATTTTACGATCCTTAAACAGCCAAGTAAAAGTTACAACACGGTTATTAAACCGAGATAAAATTTCATGCAAACATAACTCAAGATGAATCGAAACCTTGCCTTTTCTGTCAGTCATAAAGCTCGCATGCTGCACTTATGTACTTTAGCATTCTGTGGTTTTACGATTGAGTCGAATGTTGGACATTGGGAGAGTGTTGCAACTACAAATTATCAATAATAAACTCACCGTGGGAGAGATAGCGCCTGCCCACTGTGCGCTGTAGGTACACTGCACTCTGTGTACATTGAGACTCAATGAAACGGTGGAAAGTGTCAATATTGGAATAAGGTAATGGCCGACCGGAGACCGGACAGCGTAATTAACTTGTTCATCGCTGAGACTGAACACGTAGCGTACCTACTTGCTCTCCTATCACACTCTGACGCTAACAGTGGTAGCTATAACGCATAAAATGGATAGCGTTTCGATTAAGTGCCTAAATATAAACTTATTAGGTACTAGTAACTACCAAGTAACTTTCATCTAGATCAGCAAGAAAGACACTTATCAATCAATATACACATTATGGAAGTCAATCAAATTTGATTTAGCACGCGTAGTGTACAATAAAATTGAAAAGAGGCAATAATCTCCGTAACCAGGTTAACGAATCTATAAAAGCAGAGTTGACGCATAAATATGATGGTATTTAGGTGGTGTACGAACTAGCCATCGGCCTACATAGTAGTAGTATATCGGTAGTCGGTACTATCAGTGGAACTAAATCAGTGCCTGTGACCAGTTGGAAGTATATCCGTCTAGCGGCTGGCGACTGGCGCTGGCCTGCTTCTGATCTTTGATCTTCGCGATTAATGCCGCCTATTACTATAGTTTATACTGCAGATTATTGTTCTCTATTTGTTTTACATCAAAATATCTTATTGTAAATTGTTTTTCTTGTGCGTTAATTGTAAAATTTCTTAAATATTTTGAATTATCTGTTAGGTAAATCTGCAATACAAAATTATATTTAGTTAAGAACATATTTAATATGACAATAAAAAACTTGAGAGGTGTCAAGGGACACCCGGATGGAACGAAGTTCCTTTCGATTAATGAAAATATCTGGCTTGCTTTCTATAAGAGAGAGAGAGAGATAGAGAGAGAGACAGACAGAGAAACATGCGCACGCCGCACAGAGAGAGAGAGAGAGATAGAGAGAGACAGACAGAGAAACATGCGCACGCCGGACCGCTTACAATAGCAAAAAGTGTCGTGACAACTTTTCGTAAGATTTTTTTCCGTCTAGCCCCCTTTCACAACGCGCGATAAGGAACTTCGTTCCAATATTGCATAATCCGATGCCTGACTTATTAAAACTATGTTAATATATAAACATCTTGAGCCATAGCAAGAAGACAGTGTCTTCGACGGAAGTATCTGTATTATCATACTTATCGCCGAGTGTAGTTGCATTGACACGGTTGGAAGCGAAATAAATCAGACAACGTCGAGATTCCTCGCGCACATAAACATAATAAGTCAATATCTGTCAGTGTTCCCGGGAACGATAACCATGTTCTGATTTCTGTGAGCGCGACGTCGTCGAGCGAGTGGCCATGTTTGGGCAAGCCTGGCTGCCGCAGCCGGTTGCGCCGTTCCGATGCAATTACCACAGCGCCGCCGGCGCCGGGAAACTGACTCAAATATGTCTTAATGCACTCCTTTTTTAAAGGTTTTCCTCTTTGGGAAGCTTCCTGGGAACGGTATGTGTGTAGCGAAATAAAACAAGCCTCTGTATCCTTATTAGTGCTTATTAGGTGGTGCCAATTAGGTTGCTCTCATTGTAATAATTGCACAGCAACAAGGATTTCTCATATATGTTGGTTTTTGGTTACAGAAACAACATTACACGTTCACTGTCGACTGCTCGACATTTAGGTCACTAAGAAACATGACAAGTCCGTGATTCGCACAACACTAAATATTGTTTCAGTTTTGCATTAGGACTGTCAATAGAAGGATACTCATTATGAAAATGAAACTAACACGGCAATATTCTAGGACACAAATTCGGTATATCTTAAGTTAATAGACTCGCCGTGATGTCCTCAATTTATTTTTGTATGGAGTCAGTGAACGTGTTAAAAATGACAGATTATAATTATCAAAAAATGATCTACGTATTGTGTAGGTAGTAGGTAAGTACTAGGTACATAATAAAATGATGAACTATGTAAAGTAACCCAGTAACATATAATAGAATACAAACATTTCTCGTCGATGATTTATTAAATTTTAATGTGCGGTTGTCGACAGCCGCGTGTCCGACACAAATCGGTTAAACACATCATGTTTATAATAATAAATACCACCGCCAGTGTCAATGTAAAATTCAGTCGGTATCTACTAACGTGTTCTCAGGCACCATTATTGCGAAAAGCGTGTAGTTAAATATATACCTCTATGGGTTTTCACAAATTTTGGAAAAGTATAAAGATGGAAAGCGATTGTTACCTAGATCAGGCTCTTCAGAAATAAGTACCTACTTGACTGCTAATTCTAGTTCACACCTGTTGCAATTCATTTGTCTAACGTTAGCATTTTCGCCGCTACTATAATATTATTTGTTATTATCAGATTATTTTTCCATGTTTACGTTACATTTTTTTGTTGTTTTTATAGCCTGGTATTCGAACTCATCACGCAACATTTATATTTTTCTAAATCAACATTTTTATGTGACTTTAATATCGGGTAAGTACTAAAACTAGGCTATGAATGGATGTTAATGTATAAAACGAAGCACCTCTCATTAAACCGCGTTGTCGCCACGTGTATATTTAATGAAAGTATATACGGAATGCATTTTAATATAATATTATTATGTATTTGGTAATTAGATGGGCACAGTAACACGACCGGTGGACACATAGCGCCATCTGTACAGCTGTCACTTGAAAGGCGACACGGCGCGGGACCGAATCAGATTTATTTATGGGCTTCAGTTGTACTGCATCTATCTTCGGTTACGGCCACAGCTGATACTAACTCTGCACTAAACTACACCGATACAGGCAATTAACTACAAGCGATTCCATGGCTTCAGGCACACCAACTACGAGTTATTCTGCGACTTCAGCCAAACTAACTGCGGAACAAACTGTGGTTTCATGTGTTCACACATTCGGGCGTTAAGGAGTTAACAACCTCGGCGGATGTTTTATTTGAACGCAAGGTTACGGGCTCGGATGTCGACGGAATGACACTAAATAACGACTGCTGTCAATCATAGCTTTTGAATTAATGTCATTTTCTAGACCTAATTCTATAACCATTCTGATAAGTCTGTGCAAATTCCCAAAAGTTAAACCCTCACTTTGCATGTCATAATAACATGACCGTATTCGTATCCTACCTAGACGAACATAATATTATAAGTCCTGCACATCTGCGGTGCGACGCGTGCTGCGGAAGACGTGAGCTTCGCGGTTGAAGTGGTGCTAATGGATGGGACGCGACGGATGTGCTCTTCTACTTTTGTCTATACACTATACTATACATTATACAGACACATACTCAGATATACTCGTATGTAAGTACTCAGCTTTTTTTTGAAGTGAAAACTTCTTTAGCGGCGCTGAGCACTTTTTTGTATGGGTAAAAACTTTCAAACTCGCGTCAGGGTCACGTGATGCTGATCGAAAAAGCGTAAGATCGAGGGGAAGGGAGAGGAACTAGTATCTCCCACTCTTTCTACCGTGCCTGAGTGTGCTGCTCTGTTTAGGCGGCACAGGGGGCTTAGACAAGCGCGCGCCCGATATTTTTTTTTTTATATTTTATATTTATATTTTTATACATTTTTTTTTTTATTAGACACTTAAATAGGTTCGAATCAAAACTGTTTGTTTCTTACTTCAGTTATCATAAACCAATTGTATCAGTTGTAAAAATTTGCGATGATGATTCTGATAATAACGATGGTATAAAAGTCGTCGAAATTATGGATGGAAGTTGATTTTTCTGAGAGATAAAATTTAATGTTATATATAAATCACGATATAATATTATAAATAACAACATATAAATTGTCATATTTGTGTACGATAGCGCAATAAATAAACATTGTATTCTACCTCATAAATGATAGTATTTTTATACTTATAATTAAACACAACGTTAATATTGAAGTTTTCACTTCTGCCGGCACTCCCGGAGTGCTATTTTTTTTTTTCAGCTTTCTGAAGTGCTCAGTATACATGCTTGCTCGAACTACAATTAGGTGCCTAAATGTGACATTTTGATTAACTTACTCGTAAATAATATTTTCATTGATTTACTTAATAAGGAGTCACGTAGATCATTTCAAGTGCAATTTCAAGTTTAAAAGTCATAATACGATTTTATGCTTTAATTATAACTTGAATGGTTCGTCTAACATCGATTACACTTTTAAGTATATTTCCGGTAAACTTTACGTTACTTTCATAGATTTCTTTTAGAAAATTACACATGCCAACGCACAAAAAAAAATACACATAATATAGATGTGTGTTGTAGTATTATCAGATTCAAAATAAACGATAAGGAGAGTTCAATATATAAATAAAGGTTTTATTAGCCGGCAAGGGCGGAAGGACTTTCTTATCATAATAACCTAAACTAAATATTGTTTTTATCGATAGCGAATGCATGATTTTCGTGACAATGCGCAATTAAAATACGTTAAACAGGTTAGCGGTCTCAGTAACGCAATGAAGGCGACGCGACAACGAGGGGTCGCTTATCAACTGATAACACTTTCCTTTATATTTTGACAAGCTGGTGAATGCAACACATTGATCGTTAAAGCTGTACCCTTATCAGTTGATCGGTATTATCGTCACACTAGTCACTGTCGGTAAACATCACTCTTGACGGCCGTAACACAATACCCAAACATCACGAACGATGATGAACTTCGATCCCGACTTCGCGCGTCTCCTTATCCGCTGACGTCATTAGTCGTCGTATATTTATAAAATATGTTATATTTGTAACAATAATAATACGGTCACGGTTCCCGAAGCGTGAAAACCGCGATCATATTTGTTGCTCGCGAATTGATTATATACTAATTATTCTCATTACGAAGTGTCAGCGGCCCACTCGAGTGCATCGCATCGCCGCGCCGCGCCACCCGTTACCCACTGGTTCCCAGTTCCCACTTCCGGACTTTTACTCACACCTACTCCAATAGTCTGCCATTGGCGCCCAACGTTATTTTGGATATAGTGTTGTTAGCAACATGACGACTTACTTCTACAAAATTGTATACTGCTCTTCAGGGTTTCCCAGAGTTTCATGAAAATATATTTTACGAGCAGTTTCATGCTTTCTGAATACACCTATTATATTATCTAACTTTATTAAGCGGAACTACTGCGGTATTCCTGTTTCGATTTTAGAACGAACTGTTAGCACATTATGTTTCGATGTTAGTCGGAATCAGGTAGGTACCTATTTCCTCACCGAGATAAGTCGTAATATTCCCGGACATTCCCGTCACTGAAATACATTTACGAGTGTAAATGAACGCTCAGCATATTTGATTTTATTACGGACATAATAATATAAAAACATTTGACGCGCAGATTGATCACAAACATGTGGCGAGAACTGACCCAATAGGTAAACTATTTCTGTCGGTGATAGACGATACACCAACATACTCGTACACAACTATATTATAATGTAATACGTAGATACAATATTATGGAGAGTCCGGCGAGACTCGGCACTGCGAGCTTCTCAGAACTCGATTCACTCACTTTATATTTCAGGGAATTTTCTGAACGCACACAACGCGTAATGTGTAGATTTTAGTTTTAAACTAAGGAAATGTTAATACTGTAGCTTTAAGATTCTAAATAAAATAGTCTCGGAGTTCAAAGAATGTTGTGCGGATTCGACATTAACCTACATTGAGCGTTATTAGTTCACAAAGCAATTGCATTTGTTCCAAGTTTTCCTTTGATGTGTGCGTTCAATCCTCACTAGTGGTGTGAGTAATTTCTAAAGATATTGTGTTGTGACACATGGATCATTAATAAGAAAATACCGCAATATTTACCTACTCTTATTATTGGCAAGTTTTCCTGTTCTATAATAAATTCTACTAAACCAAGCTTCAAAAAAAGGAAAACAATCGCTGGCACCTATTGGTATTGGCCACAATATAATAATGCGAACATGGAAAAGCGACGAAAAATTGAAACATACTCGTAGTAACACGTCCACGTATATTGTTGCAGAATTCTTCCGGAAGCTACTGAAGCTGTCGCGCGAGGAGTTCCACTCCATGTTCAAGCGCACGTACGGCATGATCTACGAGCAGCACTCCTACGTCTTCGAACAACTCTTCGAGGAGTTAGAGAGGTAACCCACGATCTATCACCAATCTCCGGCCTTGCTTCTTCCTTCCTTAATTGTCATGACTGTCATTCTATACCTACCTATAGGCTATTTTAAGTCATTAATAGAGGTAAAAGCCATGGTCCTGTAAAACCCATGACTAATAAATATTTCTCTGACAAAAATTTGCGTCGTGTACGCAAACGTTTTGGGGAAAATTGGAGAGGTCACAAGTCTCGATGATATAGAGTTATCAGCCTGTGACCTAGCTCATTAAAATTAATTGGTTTGTTTGATTAGCATCAACACCATCCAATTACAAATTCTTTTCACACTTTTATACAGCTGCAGTAAAACATGCAACCGCCCCAGGGTCTCCAACAGTCCACTCAGTTAAAGGTACTTGTAGCTTTTTCTAATGGATGTGATCGTTGTGTTCCAGGTACTACACGCGCGGAGACACCAACTTCAGCACGATGATGGACAGCTTCTTCGGAATCCTCTACGAGAAGATGTTCACCGTCCTCAACTCGCAGTATGACTTCGACGCCGCGTAAGTCACCACTCACCATCATATAAACAGTCGCTTCCATCTACATACACTGATGACCGCACGTCCCGTGTTTATTTTATATTTTTAGGTTCACGAGTCAATTGACCACGCCAGTCAATGTTTAGATCGCAACAATATTGTTATCTTGCGATATTGTCATATGGACCGTTATTCATGCACCAAATTGCAAAGGGCGCTGCTTGAATAACAATGTAATAGTTGCTATTATCTTTACGGCTTGTTTGGTGGGTAATTTTCGGAACTGTTTGCCATAAATAATAGTCTATTAATTTTGCCTGTGATAATCCCGGAACTAATCCAGATATGCACATTCTGATCGATTCGAGCCTGAGAAAACAGACTCTAAGGCGCCGCCGTCAGACATCTAAAATCAATTGTTTATTATTGTAGCTCGTTCAAACTGTTAACAGCCGGCGGTAGCTCCGTGTTATCTTAATACATTTTTCAACGCCCTTTATGTCCCACTATTGGCCATAATCGCATGTTTACGTCGTCCATAACACTAAATCCGGCCGTGAGTGGTTCATAGTGGAGCGTTCATAAACAATAGTGCAGTAACAACCGTTTTATGAGAGCCGGTGTAGGATTGCTCCTGTACGACTCACATTCACCGCATGATACTGCCGCACGTGCCGCCGCCTGCTACCGTGCAGCTAATATTAAGCTGTCTTACTTTATTGTCGGTTTATAGGAAAGCTAGCTTTTAAACAATGTAGACCTTAGACCATATAAACGTACGTAGTCGATAACTGGCTGGTGGTATTGATCTCTCTTTGAGTCAAAGGTTCTTGGTCATATTAAACGTATCTCACCCACTACGATTGATGACTACTTCAATGTACATTGCTGCGTTTGTTATTTTACTCATATTGAGGAGGTTTAAACAAGCAATATACGCAATTTTGTCTATGGATTCTAGTGTTTTACATGTCGTTTGGCGATAGCCAATAGGCCCTCTGGCCTATTTGATTTACGTACCCTATCGTGCGTATGAGTTTTCTAGTAATGATAAATGTGTGTAAGTGTTCCCTACATAGATGTGTATGGTGTATGTGTGCAGGTACCTGAAGTGCGTGAACGAGAACATGCGCGACATCCAGCCGTTCGAGGACGTGCCCAACAAGCTGACGATGCAGCTGAAGCGGGCCGTCGTCGCCACGCGCACCTTCCACAAGGCGCTGCGAGCCGGCGCAGACGTCGTACGGAACATGATACAGGTGAGTAGTGTACCTCACCCGTACAATCCTACCAATACAAAAGGACGACCTTCATCGCCTTCGTCAAGGAAACGGAAGTTACATTCAATCAAACTATTAATATAGATACATCAGTCGTATTTTTACGAGAATTGAGATGCAACTAATCCGGTTATTTCCACGAATGTCCCCTTTTGGCACACGACTACGAAGGAAATCAATGTAATTCATGACGACGTTTATGAAAATTAAGTGGCTTCTTGCGGAGCACGAAACTGTGTCACTGTTGCATTATACATAAGGAGATAACCGTAAATGTATCTCGGTATCGAGCACGACAAATATAGGCTCTTGAATTAATCTCTGCATCTGTTCGGCCGGAGGCCGGAATGTCAGACCCACCAGGCTCATGAACATAAAGTCGGCGAATCCTCGGCTTAGGTCTAATTTGGACAGTTTAATTAAAGCGAATAGAGTCAGATAGTGGCGGGTCTCGAGTCTCGGCACGGACGCGACGCCGGCTCACTCTAACTGCTAATTCATGCAAAGTATCGAGCGCCTTAAACAAACGCAATTTTAATTTTACAGCTGTCTAAAAGCAGCCGTGATATCGAATATAAACTTAGCGCACATTATGCTCAGTGCGTAAAGCGAATAGTGAATATCAGCTGTATCGGGTGGGAATAGAGTGTACATTGGCGCGACTGGTGCGGCCAATTACAATGCAAATAAGGAATCAATGCAAATCTATATAGTGGAACTGAATGTGACCTTCAAGTGGCGACGTCTCGGTGACGATGACTTGGGCTGTAGGTTGAGGCGGCGTGAGTCACGGAGCGTTGCTCCCGCCCGCCGTCCGCCGCCCGGCGCCGCGTGTCACACATTACTCACGGATTTATTGGCGATTGTTGATGTACTCGCGCCGTAAGCTCTAATTAAACCGAGGCTAATTCCGACACTTGATGCGAGCCGAGCGCCGAGCCGAGTCGGGGCTCGAGCCACGAGATAATTTAATGCAATTTACACTGCAGTCGACGATGAACAACCTTTACGATTCAATTGCTCCGATATCAATCAATCGATCGGAGTAGATGCAAGTGAATATAGCTTGCGAGAACCTATCTCAACAATCGTACCCACTTTCTATACTTCAATCTACAATTCTAGGACGAGACAGCTTAGCTCGGAGCCCTCATCTAGCTGACCACGACCAATCTTTACATTGCAAATATACTCCATTTAGATAAGTCTACTTAGCACGTCGAGTGCCTCGACGGAGAAAACTGACACGGGCATTTGATTTCTAAGCCTGTATGATGTATGGCTATATTTATTCAAAATAGCGTAAGTTGAACTATCTAAATTTCTCCCCTGTTCAAACCGGGATTATAGCATTTCGTAAAGTGTTGTTGTTTGTGTACAGGCGGGCATAACGTCCGAGTGCGTGAGTGCGTGGACACGGATGCAGTACTGCGGCGCGTGCGGCGAGCTGCAGCCGCCCGCCTGCTCGCGCTACTGCCACAACGTGGCGCGCGGCTGTCTGCCCGCGCACGCGGACCTCGCCGACCCCTGGGACGCCTACGTCGGTCAGTACCAGGACACTCCCCGCGCCCGATGGACCCCTACACGACCGCGTCACTCAACTGACCGTCTCCGATTACAGAGGCAGTCGACAAGGTGGCCGACCGTCTGCTCGGACCGTTCAACATAGCGATGGTCGTGGAGCCGATAGACATCAAGATATCCGAGGCGATCATGAGCTTCCAGGAGCACAACCAGGAGATATCGCAGAAGATATTCTCCGGGTGCGGCAAGCCGGTGCTCGGCGGCGTCGGCGGCGCCGGGCCGTTCACGCCCGCCGGCAAGAGCCGCCGGTCCGTGCGCGCCGCGCCGCCCGTGCACTGGAGCCGCGATCAAAATAACGACGTCGACGACTTCGAGATCGAGGGCTCCATCGAGACGCTGTACGACAACAGGCCGAGCGACACGCGCACCATGGAGGACATCAGACGCGAGTTGCGTGGGTTCGGTGAGCGCGCCGCGCTGCGGGGACACTTCCTGGAGGTCCTGCGCGGGGACATGCCGCTGGAGCGGTACGACGCGCTCAAGCAGCGCCAGCGGAGGGACGCGGCGCCCGAGCCCGCGCCACCCGCGACACTCGACATCGACTTCAAGTCCTACGAGTTCGACGGCAAGAAGGGGCCGAGGAAGAAGAAGCCGCTCGCCAGGAACGACGAGGGCCACGGTGAGGAAATGTTCAATTTATTTTTTTAATTTTCTCTCTCTCCAGTGTCAAAAGTCATAGGCATTCCGTTTAATATAATGATAGTATTATACATATGTGAACCGTGTGTCGTGCTTGCAGGGTCGGAGTGGGGCGGTCCTGCGCTGGAGCGTCTGGTGAAGGAGACGCGCGCGCGCATGCGCAGCAGCAAGCGGTTCTGGTCGCAGCTGCCGGCGCTGCTGTGCACGCCCGCCTCCGTGCCCACCGCGCCATGCTTCAACGGATCGCACGTCGCCAGGTATTTTACACTATTCGTACTTATGAGTTCTCGCCATCACCGATTTAGAATTTAACCAGTTTTATTCACGCGATTTTTTTAGTATTTTTTTGGGAAAATCGTTTCGAGGAATCTTCTTACAGACTATAGATAAATCACAATATTATCACTTAAACGCATCGAAAAGTTGTACATTTTCTCCGAAATTTGAATTAATGACAAAATATCGAAAAACGGCTGACTCAGGATCCAAAATACAACCGCCGAGGAAATCATGTGGTTACTTGTTTTATGTTCGTATGTGTCACGGCTAAAGCCCGAATTGCGGCTACACCTAGATTGAGCCGGTTAGTATTTATTCACACCTAACTTTAACCGACTGCGGTCGGCTACACCAAGATTCAACTGGCTAAACCTATGTGTAGCCTCACTTCGGATTTTAGCCGTAACATATACATACATAGATAGTCGTATGAGGGTGTTTTTTTTTTTTAATACGAGATAGGCCTACGTTTAACGTTTGACCACATCCCACCTGATGGAAAGTGAAAATGCGGTCGACGATGGATCACGTAAGATGCGTTTAGAGTGTATAATCATAATAAAGAGTAACCTTGATGCAGTTACACGTTGGGTGCGGCGGGCGAGGGCGCGGCGGGCGTGGCTTCCAACCCGGAGGTGCGCGGCGCGACGGGGGCGGGCGCGCTGCTGGCGGCCGGCGCCGCGTCCGGCACGCTGCGGGACCTCACCGCCAACCTAAGGGACGCGTACAACGGACAGGAGGTGCACTGGCCCGCCTACACTGAACGAGGTGGGTTTGTAGATGTATGAACTCTGATACTGATTCACCGGTGACGAGCTTGGCGCAAACTGAAGTAGGATGTTGAGTGTTGTGTTTAGGAAGTCAAAGATTTTTTTTTTAGTTTGTGACCATAATAGGTATTGTGTTTAAATTCTTCTTTTTATGTTAGAGACAGACAAACAAAGAACCGCCCGCCTGATGGTGAGCCGTTATCGTCGCCTATGGACGTATGCAACACCAGTGGCATTAAAGACGCGTTGTCGGTCGGTTAACACCGTCTTAATTTTCCTCTTGAAGAGTCCCATGTTAAAAGAAGTAGGAAATACGTCACTCGAACGGCTATTCCACAACCTGCAAGTGTGTGGGAGAAACGACCTCGTAAAGTGAGTTGTCCGAGACTCCCACGCGTCAAATCTGTATAAAACGATGTCCACGTGCGAATTGATAAATTACATAAAAGTTATTGGGAAGAAACTAGACACGCTACCGCGTGATAGATCTACACATAAGGAACGTAATAATACCGACTGCCGACTACAACTACAAAGTTTACATACTACTCTAAATAATATTATTATTGAAAAGTGAACTATATATGTATCTATAAAGTACCTACGTTCAGTATATTGATGAAGTGGTTATATAACTCCAGACCAGCAATCAGCGGCGGGCAACATAGACGAGTACGTGGACGAGGTGGAGCAGGGCTCGGGCTCCGGCGACTACACCAGCGGCGACCACGGCCCGCCCGACGACGACGAGGACGCGGACGATGTAGAGGGTACGTTCACATCACTACATAAATCTTAATAATAGTGTTCGTGTTGAGGAGACATTGTGCTACACTTTGGTGTATGGAATACCTAGTATTTACTCATTATTATACCTATAAATTATATTGATTTGTGTATTGACATATAATAGACTTTCATATTCCCGTTTCTGTGGGAAATCCTTCCTTACTTATCAAAGTAGTAAAAGGAACCTTCGTTCCAAATGTCATTATTCTACGTGCAGCAACAACATTTATAGTCCTAACTCCTAACACGTGATGTGTGTGGTGTTGCAGGTTCAGGCGACCTATTCGAGCCGCCGACGGAGATGCCGGGCGGCGGTATCGGCGGCGGCGGTGGCGTGCCACTAGCGCCCCCGGTGGTGCCCGAGGAGCCCGTGATGCCGAGCGTGGTGCAGCCGCCCGCCACCAACAACGTGCAGGTGCGCACGCGCGGCGACCCCGCCCCTGCCCCCCACCCGCCCGAGGAGCCCCTCCCGCCGGCGGCGGAGACCCCGCGCGACCAGCCCACGGCAGCCGCCGCCGCTGATACCGTGTCGCTGCACGGGGCTCTCTTCACATACGCACTGCCCGTGGTCGCGGCCTGGTTCGGCGCCGTGCTCACCGACCTCTTCTAACGCAACACTAGTCAACGTCGCCCCCCTCTCCCGGTGCAACGACTCGCCACTCTCGACGACGACGAGTCCACGCTCGCTTGCTGTTTTCGTGCGAGGAAAGTACGCACGCGGGGACTCGTTCGCGAGCAGTACGTTCGTGCGTACGTACCTACGTTACATGTGACGAGATCGGGCCAAACTAGACTTTGATTGCGTCGTTTTAAAGTCTACGTTTTGCGAGCAGTTCGAGATTAAATTTGCATCAAATTCGCATTGAAACGTACGCGAAACGGGTTCCGCCCCGTGACAGTGACGCGTGGAAAAGCTCAGTCGCGTACGATATCAGCCAAATTGTATTTATTGAATGATCTTGTAAATAACTTGTACATTGATAGATAGTGAATGTGTGTTGCGGTGAATGTATACGGTATGTGTGGCGCGCGCCTTGTTTTATGTTAACTTTACACGAGCCATATCATTGTTTTACAAGGAGTGTCATCTAAAGAGTCACGTGACATATTACATGTTATACAGTTTACAGATCATTATTTTTACTCATATATAATTAAATGAATAACCAGTCAGTTTGAATGTGACACCAGAGGCGCGACAATCGTCCGCAGCGGAACTAATATTGTACATATAATCTAGTAATTAATCCTAAAATTAAGGTAAGGAGACTGATTTGCTTTCAATTTACTATTAAAATTAATTTCGATATTAAAATTTATTTACAACGCCGTATTTATGGAAATAATTTCGATCAATTGCTATTATTTTACTGACATTAATTTAATGACTGATATTATTATAATATTTAATTTAATGAATTCAAAATATTCGCCGTGAACATTGTTTATCATTTAAACAATGTTTTCACGTGGCCCTACTCAGGAACATATATTGTAGTAGGAGCCTGATAACGCAACATTTGCTTGTATTTAATGTTAATTTCGGCTTGAGCTTTATAACGCTAGTGATATATAAAGTAATTCCTAATGTATTGTGTCGCGGCCGGCGTTAGTTAGGCTATTCTAACGGCCGTCTCAATACTTTACGAATGGACACTTACTTAGGTATCCAGTGAAACTATTATTTAAATATATAAAAAGAAACGTGACTGATTGACTGATTCAACGCACAGCTCAAACCGCTGAAAAACTGCCCAATTTGAACCTGATCCGGGTTAAAAATTAGGCACACAGATATGTTTTTTGACGCAGACGTCTGCAAAAGATGTTTTTTAAAGGAGCGAACCTGCGAGCATAAGCTAGTTATTATATAAGTGTAATTTTAGTCAAATAATATACGTAAAGATGTCGTTGCTACTTATAAAGTAAATGGTGTGTAGGTAATGTTGCGCCCGCGCCGGTAGATACAATTATATTGTTATTTAATGTTCGTTATTTTAATCAAACGTGAAGCAATCAACGCACAACGCCCAAATAAGAGTGTAGGTTTTTTAATCAATTTGTAAGTTTGATCTTCAGAAAAATCCGCAGTCAAACTGCTTTTAATTTTTAAATTCCACTCAATTTTAATTCTAAATGAAACTTTGGAGTTACAAATTGAAGTTTTATATTAATTTGAACTATAATTTGCCAAATTTTTTATCCGTAACGCATGCGCTTGGCTTTAATCAATCGGAAACTTAGAATAAATTAGTTTGATACACTATGAATACGCAACAAGTGTGTTAACCACAAGAGACCTTACTGCCAACACATTATGGTTCATTTTAGGTTGCGTATGCGGTGGTTTGTCAAACTAAATACAAATAATAAAGTTACGGGACCAAACAAGTAAGGACGGTAATGTGCCATCTATTTAATGTAATCTCAACTAGTATAGCCTTCTCAACCGATGCTCTTTCAATAACCACCTTTATTGCGAAGGAATACGGTCGTTTATCGACTAATCGGTTCTCTATAATCTTGCACACTTACTTTACACCTTCAAAGCAAAAGCTAGAGCCACACTACTGTGGTGTGTGAAACGAGTTTCATACATTTAGTATGGCTAGAAACATTATTACTTTTATTATGTAATCAGTTTCACATATTATTCTGTTTCTGGCCGTTCTAAAGGTATAAAACGATTAAATATGACTCTGACGCGCATCTGACGCGTTATGACACAGCACTGTAGTGTGGCCCTACCTTATGTTTGTACACTTTAAATATCTATTACCATTCTGTGCAGAATATTTCTCCTGCAGATCTATGCACGCCACATAATGTAGATATCTATGACACTACCCTTTTTGGTATAGTTTCTGCATAGATAGGTATGTACACAATACATGATGGTAGGGCGTATCAATTTATGTGAGATGATCTCTGGTCTTGTATCTAACGGACTTATTCAATAACTTAATGTCTCTAAACCACATTTCTGACAGACCAAAACCGAAGGATAAAACTAGTTACAGTAGAGTATAGAACATTGCATTTTACCAAAGTTTCTCTCTAATCATAAAAGCCTCAAGTATAAGAGACACAACAACTCCTCCAGACGAATGCAAAAAGCTTGTGGTCATCATTGTACTGTGACATTTGTAGTCGTTCACAATGTCTTTTATTTATCCTCGTACATTTGTTACAGTTAGCCACAGGCATTTAGCAACTTACTTGTCTAAGGAGGGCAATGCCTGTAAGTAAAATATTACTTACCCTACTACTTAATTTTATTTGAGAATTATGTTTCCCAGTCAAACATAAGTTATTGAATATGGTCGATAGATTGTTACTTCAACACTTATTTCTTCGTAACTTCTTAAATGCAACTGTAGAATTAATACTTTGTCCGTTGTAGTAATCGTGTTTCAATTTAAAATGTATGTAAACTAGTACATAGTAAATAATATTAAAATAGGTATACTTTTGTACTTGATGTCATAGGGATCGGTCGTAGGAAGTTCGAGTACATAAATGTGTAATGAGCATAAGAATATTGTTGTACGAGCATAGATTGCAAATTGATCATTATGCTGTGGTAATAAGGCATATTTTTGCATAGACCGCGTGTTACAGGGTATGTGAGGACGGTGGTAGCGGTTTATATGTTATTGCCATTTCTATACTCTAAATACACATTTTCATTGCCAAAACACCTTATTGAATCATGTTAATAACATAATTGAATGCACATGTGTCAGATTTATCTGTTGAAATATATATAAGTGAGTTTTTTAACGTCGTTGGACTGCTGATTAACAAATTTTAAGTACAGACAACACTGCCAAATGTGTTTTAATACATAATAATTAATTGCAATTATGTATTTTTACAGAACTCATGATCAAAATACTTGAAAATTAAAATTATAAAGACTCAACTTTCATTTTACAAAAACATGAATAAAATTATAATTAGTAAAAGTCCGTCGCACCGGTCACACTTATTGTTGAGAAAAATCTAGTCACAATTTGATAATATTTTATATTTGAATTCGATACTGCTATGTATGTAGGGGGGAGTTTTTCTCATAAATATTGTGTGACTACAATAACTAGTAATATAATATGATGTTTTATAATGGTGATCAGAGGCGGATCTAGGAGGGGGCTGGCAAAAAAATCGCGGTTTTATGCCTATGATTTTAAAGAGCTCGAGAAAATTGTTTTGGGGAGGGAGATCTTATATAGACATGTATGGTTTCTAGAATAACATGTTCAAATATAAAGAAATTTTGGAACAAATTATCTACATTAACGAAACAATACTTAAGGAATAGGAAAAGTGACGAGTAGTCTAGAGGGGGCTAGAGCACTGAGCACCCTATAAGCCCCCCTTCCCCCTGTTTCCGCCCCTGATGTTGATGTTGAGTACGGCACTGGATACAGTGTGTTATAAGTGTATGGTTATGATTGAGTTATGTTAGGAATTGAATGTAAATATGATTGTGTCGATAGGTTTACTATAATTATTGTCTCGTTTCAAATATTGAATCAATATCGTGCAGCATTTATTGTACATAACGTGGCCAAACAATAGGAACATTGTTTCCTGTATTATACTTATTTCTAATACGTTAACTGTAAATTATTTTTTTCTTTCGGTCACTTTTTGGAGTGTAAGTCTTAGAATGAATGTAATTTTCATTAGAATAAAGGATTTTTATAAAGATATATTATTATTACGTAGGATATTAAATTTGTGTACATACATAAATAAAACGATAACATGTGAACGTTTGTTTGTTTTACTTTTAATATACCCTGGGTATTATGACGACACATAGGTATTAAGTAGTTTATAAAATATATGAATTATTTACAATAGTAAGTATAGAAAATATAATAACATTAAGAATATTACTTAATTATATTATGGTTTATAGGGCAATAGTTTCGACGCCATCTTTCAGTGGTCAACAAATTCCTTGTTCAACAAATATACAGGAACTAATAATAATTTGTTATATCAAGATTCTCATGGATTCCATTCCCCCATATAAATCTTTGTTAGATAGGGCTTTGTTTGGTAGGGCGTTTTTTAATAAGCTTATTCACACTTTTTTACATTGTTATATTTCAAGAGCAAGAATGTTTAAATTCACTCCCTTTGGGGCATTCATATTAGAGATTACAATGTTTCAAAGTATACACAATAATAAAATACAAGATTCTTATTTACCACAAAGATAAATCATTTCTTCTTATACTAAGTTACAACTATCTAACAAGAACTAACTACATAGTAACTAAATACAGTACCAAACTACTAAGTCCAAGAACTAAATTATGAAGAACAACCATACAATGACGCTAGTCTATAAGATCTATGGTATTTCAATATGGTGGAATATGTAGTACATGTTTTGGACACTCACATTGATGTTAATCATGACCAGTGTTGGTGTTAGTTTCACTAACGAGTGACAAGTCATTCATCATCATCATCATCGCTGGTGTCCTCGGAGCCATCCTCCTCATCACTGTCCCACTCCTCGGAGTCGGAGCCGAGCCACTCCGGGAGCTCAGCTTGAGGGATTATCGTCTTCCATTCTATTAATTTGTTTAAATCTGAAATTAATTATACATTTAATTATTATATTAGCAAGTATATATATTGATTAAGATTTTGATCAATACTAAAAACTGTTTTTTATTTGAAAGTTAACAAATTTTATTTTTTGCTGATTTTTCTTTTATAAAAACACAAGGGGACAGATTACACATATGTAGAACACAGTAATTTTGTAAGTTTGGATTGGAAATTTAATTTATTTTAAGATTAGCTGGGCTCAGCGGTTTTACCCGCTGTAGCCTATGTGTTATTCCAGGATCTAATCTATCTCTACACCAAATTTCAGCTCAATCGGTCCACCCGTTTAGGCGTGAAAGAGTAACAAACATACATCCAATACATCTATGTATATACATTTACAAAAGTATAAAATTCTCAAAAATGCCACCATCCTATGATTGTAGCACATACACGATCTAGACACGCGGCAGCGAGTCAAGCCAAGTTCAAGCAAAGGAACTGGCGACCGCGCCGTGTGTTATATTACACGAACCATCCAAAGCGCGTTTTGACGACTTTTTACACCCTCGTTATACAAAAACTATTACACATAGACAAGTCAAATTTGGCACATATACTTAAATATACGAACTATATCTCTGTTCCAAATTCCAATAACACAGCTCAAACGGTTATTTAGATATGAACATCCAGTAATCGGTGAAGTTAATACATACTGAGGGATAGATCAAAAGTAATATCCCAGTTCCAGATGACCTAGAAAGCTGAAATTTGGCATCCCGATAGGTAATGTCGTAGTAACAAAGGGAAAAATCAGAAACTAGTATTTTTTTATCATTTTAAATTATTATTAATTTTTTAAAAATGTATGATATTAAAGTTTGGGACGCCTAGGAACACATAAAGCAATACATGTTGCATGTTGCTATAATTTTTGTGTAGGCGGCTATTTTCAGTTAGATACTACGAAGTGCGCGCGAGTCCACTATTCCTACTAATATAATTATAAATATAAATACAAACTTTATACCTACTGTACGTATGGATATTATGTTTTTTACTTTTTCACGCCTAAACGGGTGGGCCGATTGACTTTAAATTTGGTATTATAAAAAATATAGCTTAGACCCCTGGAATAACATAATATACACTACAATACCAAACTGTATAGCGAGTAAAACAGCTAGGCACAGCTAGTCACTAATAAAAATAGGTTCCTGGTACCTACGTAACAATTGTATATCCTATGTAAATACCTATCAATATATCGACTCACCAGCACAAGGCGGCTCAGTAACACAGAGGTAATAATATTAACATTGTTTACAATAAAAATAATGTATGTATATCGCCTTAGGTGCTAGTTGGTGTAAACATTTTAGATACCTACGTACCTGTAACGTATAGTCATAATATTATAGGTATGTGGCGGTATCTGGGGGCACGGCAGTGCCCCCGCCAAGTCGTCGTCATTACAAGTCTTGTCGGCTTAGGTTTCTTTTGATCGAAATTCTAATCCAGTTCCAGATGATCTAAAAAGTTAAATTTCCAACCAGGTAGGCGGTCGGCGGTAGGTATATAAGATAGCTGGGTGAATATAGATAAATTTATCAGTAACTAGTATTATTTAAAAATCAATTGATTAGGTACAATATTCAAATCAATAGTGCACATAAATGCTATATATAAATAAGTACTAAATTAATTATAGGTATAGGTATATCGAAGCACGGCGAGGCTCACGGGCCGCGGTGCCGCGGTGCGACGGCCGTGCCATGGAGCAGTGGGGTGGGGGGAGGTGCAATAAAATAATCATTTGGTATTAATCTTATTATGACTGGGTGTCTTAAACCTATTACATACTAAAAAGTACTGTACAAAAAGCAATGATATCCCATCAAAAACATAAATGTGAAAAGAGAGCCAAGTTCAATATTACGATGTATCTACTCATAGTTACCTATGATTTGGTAGTTGACTTCAACGACAAAAGAAGTGAGATCTAAATGGGTGCCAAGTTCAATGGTCAGTCCTGAAAAATATTTACAACAACATAAAATATTTTATTACAACATAAAAGATTATTTCTTCTTATCACTTAGAATTAATATTATTTTGAAGCCCAAAGTTTGACTTGGCTAGTTCTCATTGGTACCATACGACGAAGTATCATTAAGATAAGACAATAGATACTTTATTGTACACCACATAATGTTACAGAAAATACATAAGTACATAATTAAAATTAAAAATTACAATGTACAAGTGGCGGTCTTATCGTTAAAGAGCGATTTCTTCCAGACAACCAATGGACGGAGGGGACTAATTTACACGATAAAAGACGGTGGTGCACTAATTAGCATTAAGTGCGTTTAATAGTGATCAAGCTAAAGTTAAGAGAGTATCTACCTAGTATATTATGAGAACTGGCCAAGTCAGTCTTTAGGCTTCAAAATAATATTAATTCTAAGTGATAAGAAGAAATAATCTTTTATGTTGTAATAAAATATTTTATGTTGTTGTAAATATTTTTCAGGACTGACCATTGAACTTGGCACCCATTTAGATCTCACTTCTTTTGTCGTTGAAGTCAACTACCAAATCATAGGTAACTATGAGTAGATACATCGTAATATTGAACTTGGCTCTCTTTTCACATTTATGTTTTTGATGGGATCTTTAATACTAGAATAGTAAACATGACATACCTAAGCTGTACATGTCTCCGAGGTAGAACTGCTTGTCGTCCTTCTCCAGCACTCCGCCGTACACGTACAGTAGCCCCCGCTGCACCGCCAGCATCGACGACATGCGGGGGCACGGGGCCCCGGCACGCGGGGGGGGGCGCCCGCGTGTGGGGCCCGCGGGGGCAGGGGGGGCGGTAGAACCACCCAGCTTCAGGGTGAACCCCGAGCTCTCTGATATCACTGGAGTTACGAAAATAACAGTCAAGTATTATATTATTTTCAGCCTGGATCAGCATGAAGGCCTATAGGCCTGGAGGGTATTGGCTGTCGCCAAACGACATAAAACTCTAAATTCATAGACAAAATTGCGTACATTACCTGCTTAAACCTCCTCATTAATATGAGTCAAATAACAAACGCAGCAATGTCCATTGAAGTTGTTATCAATCGTAGTGGGTGAGAATTAGCCATTAGGCCCTCTGGCCAACAGTGGGGCTGTAGGGCAGAGGTCTCCCTTTCCTCTGGCCATTCTTCTCGATACATTCTGTTTGGACCTGACGTCTGTATTATACCATTTAGGTGAAAACATCTGTACCAATTACCAAAGTAATGTTGAATGTGAGACAGCACATCTGCTGGTTCTTCTAATTATATATGAGTGATACTGTCAGAAATATTCACTTTGTTCTAAAATATTCATGTCATTGTCTTCTTTTCGGAAGGATTACTAGTAAAATTAAATTAATGATAACTATAACAACAAAAGCGGGACAACTCACGTCTAATATTGCCGCGAATATCTCGACCACGGTTTCGGACTCGTTTCGGTTTCGTGGTCGAGATGTTCTCGGAGTAAATGAGTCGCTCGTGATGAGACAAGTGACAAGTGTAACGTACCTGTATGCGTAGTGGTCACGGTATCAGGTGCTGGTTCAGAGGGCGCAGCATCAGCTCTCAGCAGCACGGCGTGCCACCGCCCCGTCTCCAGGTCTACCACGTGCAGGTCGTTGCTCAGCTCGCCCTGGATGTCCTCCTCCGTCTCCTCCACGTCCTACACAACAAATATTTACCATACATTTAAGATTTTAATAACCCACTTCTTCCATGAGTAGGAAACGATAAGGTAGGGCGGAGGCATCTCTACCACGCCCTTCTCCAGCCCCCATAACATGGGTCTAGGTGGCAAGTACGGGGGTACTTGCCACCACACTAGTAGATTATCCCCGCCGCGCCCATCTTCGGCGGGGGAGTCCCACATACCGCCCTGCGCCCCCCGGCACAGGGCGACGATGCGTAATGCATTTTTCCTGGGATAAAAAAAGGGGGAAAACACAATAGATCCCAATGGGTCGACGTGTTGCTGGTTCATTTGCCAGCCCCCGTTAAAGATAGATATATATACATTCAAGATAATATTGTTATAATGAAAGATATAAATATGAGGGGTGATAGAATGGAGGAAGATGTGTCGTGTCGACATTATCTAGTGAGACGAGGGCGGGAAGATCACGAGGATGATAATGAAAAAGAAAACATTTTTTACTAATAAATTAAAAAGTATCTATCATTTACTACCAACATTAATTCATCTGTCAGCTCAAGTCGTGTTTATCAGGTTGTTAACCAAAAACTAAAAACCCACAGTTAAAGTAGAATAAATGGAGCAGGCACTCTCAATACAGGCATTGTCGCCTAAAGAGAGTGCCTGGTTCAAATCCATCGTTTGTAAGAAATTGTAACTGAAATAAATAATTTTTCATTTTTTTTTCAATAAATGATGCAGACGTGTGAGACTCACAGCGACGCCACCGAACACGTATCCCCTGTTATTGGTAGCGACGGCGGCGGCCTGCGAGGCTCGGGACGGCGGCGCCCCGGGGCCGGGGGCGCGCGCTCGCCAGGAGGCCCCGGCCCCGCCTCCACCCGCGCCCCCGCCCGCAGTGAGCCGGAACTGGTCCGCGTGCGTGTGCGTGCGCTCCGTGCGGCCCTCGCGCACGCGGGAGAATCCACCGTATATGTACAACTGGAATCATAACACGCGACCTCATGCTGTATCACAATTATTGCAAAAACTGACACTCATTCGCTCATGTAAACAATGCACGGCTCAAACCGCTGAATGGACCGAGTTGAATATTGACACACATCACACAGATATTACGACGTTGACTTGACGAAAGGATTTTACGCGAATATAGTGTGAGCATAAACTAGTTGTTTATAAACTACAATTTGTAGGGAAACCAATATCTCGCTATAGATGTCCAAAAACAGTCAATTCGCTCCTTAATAGCATTTTTTAATCTTTTTGTGTGGCTTTGCATATCACGGTGTCCATAGTTGGCCTATATTGATGAAAACTACGTAATGTTTCAATATATAAAAGGAAAGAGTGACTGATTGACTGACTGACTGATCTATCAAAACACAGCCACTGAAGGGATTCAGTTGAAATTTGAAATACAGATAGTTTTTATGACATAGACTTCTGCTAAGAAGGGATAATTTATCCACACAGGCAAGCCGCGAGCATAAGCTAGTGTTTCAATAATACTCACAGCATTGTTCCCTGCGGGCAGCATGACACAAGCGGAGCGGGCGCTGGGTCCCTTCCCAGCAGCCGAGACCTTGCTCCAGGAGCGTGTGTCGAGACAGAAGCAGTACAGGTCGTCGAAGTAGTTGCAGTCGCGGCCCTCGTCGCTGTACCCGCCGAACACCACCAGCCGCCGCCCCACCAGCGACATGCGGTGCCCCGACCGAGGGGACGGGCCGTTCCCTGATACTACCTGTAATATGGAATACAACACCATTATGTATTATGCAACTATTATTGCAATGTATGTATGTATGTATGTATGTGTGTTTCTATTATTAGTTAGAATACTTTGTGTTACATTACACCTGGAGTGTCAGAGCAACCAAATTAGTGTATGTAGGCCACCGGTGTCCTAAATACTGTTGCAAGTGTTAAAGTAATTCTTTGTTATTAGAATCAAGCAAAAGACTCATAACAATTAAAAGCAAATATTTATTCTCAAGTAAAAAAAAACGTGTGTAATGGAAGATGTATGTATAACAAATTACAAATGTGATCAAAGTAATGTATTTATTTAATGTAGGATATTGTTTGTATGTTTTTTAAATACAGACCTTCTCCCATTTCTTGTCAGTGAGTGAGAAGCACCAGAGGTCCTTGTAGTGATGGAACTGTGTCTCCGAGGGACTCGTGAACTCTCCTCCAAACACCCACAGCTCTCCTCTGGTAAATGTCATTATGAGGACTTACTACATTACACTGACACTATTTTATCACATGTTTTATTCTGAAGAGAGAGAAAGTTAAAAGTGCAAAGGAGCTTAAATAATGACTCAAATGTAACTAAACATCAACAATTGTAGAATGAGACTGGCATATCATGCAGCATGAGGATTCTTTAGATCATCTTCTTGTATGAAAATCCTGTGTTTTGTGATCACATTCCCTTATGCCAATTATTCAAACAATTGAAATAACAACAAATGTGTCATCACTTGTTAGCAGAAGTAGCCACAGCCTGGTGTGCACTGCGCGGGGGCGGAGCACCCGGCGCCTTCACCTGCTTCCAAGTGCCCTTGTCAGGGTTGTAGAACAGCAGCTCATTGTATACTTCCGTCTGGAAACAAACACATCAATAACTGTTATACTCGTATACCTTTTTATTTAAGTACCTAACTAAGATATCATTATTAACAGGTTAATTGTACAATAGTAATTAAATTATGGTGTTATGAGCCTAATCATTTTGAAAGATTTCAGAACCAAGAAATTTAATAAAGTTGCTCACAAACAAGACAAAAACAGCTAATAAGTAATCCCTGTCAATCAAACAAGAATAATAAGATGGGTTATAAATCAAATACTGAGTCTGAAACCTTTTGTCCATTGTGGTATTCCCCTCCGAAGAGAATGAGCTCGTTGGTGGTGGGATGCGGAGTCAAGGTGGCGTACGCTCTGGGCGAGGGCGGGCCCGGGAGACTCTTTTCTGTCGCCGCTGACCTCTTTGCTTCCTCGCGTTCTATCTCTGCTATTACTTTACCTATATCTTCCTGAAAATTCATTTTATGTATACAGGAGTGTGGACTGAGGTTTATAAGTTAGGTATTATTTCACAACTTCTAATATGAGTTGGCCAAACAACCTGCAATGCGTTTAACAACAGCTGTTTGTTATTAACTCAATTAAATTTATTTTGTCACAGGTCTGGCAGCGGCAGCTGGTCTGGCAGTAAGTAGTTGCGCTCTGCATTTGCCTAATAATGTAGAATCATTTTATTTCAATGTAAATTTGATAAAATGTGTAAAATAAAACTTAAGATAACCTCTCCAAGATTGGCAAGTTCCTTTTTCAATTTATTTGCCAACTTTTTCTCAGTTTTAGCTGCCGTTTTTACTGCACCGCTGACTTTATTCTTGTTTTTCTTTTTACCCATCTTGCAAATAAATCCAAATTTTAATTTATATCGAATAAAACAACAATAACAAGTGCAAATATCTATCCAAAATTTGAGGTTATTTTTATATCATTCGTTCTCCAAAAAGAAAACAAATATAATCTGTGGGAAAAATAAACCACAGAATGCGGCACACCAAAAATCAAAATATTGCAGTCAAAGAGTATAATATAAAAGATTATAGAACCTTTTCACGAAAGAGGTCCCGCGGAATTTTGCGGAACTAAATTTAATTTTATCGATAATTACTGGACTTCATATCTATATAAAATATTTTTTATATGTTAGATAAAATAAATACATATTTAATTAAGAAATTTAATATGATGGCTCGTCCATATATGCCGGCCAATGATTCGCCGAGTGTGTGTTTTGTCTATAGACGAATGTAGACGAATGTGTTCGGATATTTCCGGTTTTTTTTTCGGTAAATTTCTGGTATACATTTTGGGCTCCATAGCTGACGACTTTAATTATATTTAGAATATTAATCAATCATGCATCATTTGAAGCCATTTTGTGTGAATAATTACTTGAAATTAGTTAAATTTTCTTTATTTTTGATTTTTATAATCTGTGCCCCAAGTGCATATATGTAATCTGTGCACTCAGGCGAACGTTCGGCCAATGACTCGCCGAATCATTGGCCGGCATATATGGACGACCCATAAGAAAATTATAGAAAAAATATTTGGCAAACGCACTGGCATGTGAGATCACCTTTGACTTTGTCCTCTGTGAAGGCATGCATTATCTGTGCTATCCTCATTCTTTTCATTCATTCATTAAATTTTGGCTGATGTTTGGTGAAATTGTTTGAAATTTCTTTTTTAGATATTTAATAAATAAAAACACATTTTTAAATCACATTACGCTTTAGAGTTATGTAAAACTTTCTTAACAAACATAGCAAAATGTCATTGTTCCGTAAACCGAAGAAAATACAGAGGCGTGTGTTCTGTGCTGACGACGATGAAGATGGTGACGGGGAGCCGGAGCCGCCGCCGCCGCCGCTCATCAGCCAGAGACGTGACAAAAAGGAGAACAAGTCGGTAAAAGCCCCCAAACTCCTCAGCTTTGCTGACGAAGGTAATTAGTTTCCCGAGCACTACAGCTAATGCCTTGCTTCGGGTACTTACATGACTTAAGTTTGGATTGATTGGATGGGAAGTTACTGTTATATTCTTGTGCACTGCATTTACATTTCTTTAAATTGGTATAGACACTTTAGTCTTTAGTATGTAAGCATAATTCCGAAATTATTTCTGTGATATTTAAGGTTAAGGTTACTAGAGGTACAAATCCAGTTAGGATTAGGTATACTTGCTGATAGTCAATTCACTGAGCGTTTAATACTATTGATTTATTTTACTTATAATGACGCTCTAACTGCATAATTATGAGGGTTCGGTTATGGAGGTTCCTTAACCCTTAACCACTGACGTGTAATTTTGTTACGCTAACACTGACGTATGTATGACATACGTACGTAACTTTGAAGACCTTCCCATGTGGCAAATAAGTGTTGTTTTGATAATTAGTGCAATTTATTTATTAAGACACTTTCAAATGAAATTGGAATATCACAAAAAAGCAGTAATAATACACACAGATTTTTTTTCATTGATCAATAACCCAACAGGGAATCAAAATTATCTTGTCATTTTTTAAAAATTTATAAAATTAAAATCTGTACCAATAGGAACTTCTTTTATTGGTTTTATTAATTACTAGAGATGGTTTTAAATAAAAAAAAATCACACTTGCCATAAATCATAATATAAAGCACTTTTTCAAAAACCCTGTATTTACTTATATTCATCCCCCGGTAAATCGTCAGATTTCTTAAGCCAAGATTCTGTAATTTGTTTGTCAGTGGCAGTATTCACTTGAACACACTATATTTTATATGTAAATGGCATAAAATGCGAATTTAGCCGCTTACGGTTTATTTTATTAGTTATTATATTTTTCTCAAATCTTTATGGATTGTTTTATTAGTCGAAAAATATAATGAAAAATATTCAAAAAAGTTACACTAACACTGACGTACGTACCACATACGCCGGGCAGTCAAATTTACCTAAACAGGAAAATGGCAGATGTCCCCTATCCATCTCCTGATACTCGTCAAAGGTGACTAGGAAACTACTAAAAAGGACGCTCAGAAATTCCTGCGGAAACAGAAGTTTTGAACGGAAAACCATTTGGGTGACGTACCACGTACGTACGTCAGTGATTAAGGGTTAATCACAAACAGTTCATACTAATGTTAGCTACAACATAAGGGAGATTTTATATTATGGTAGTCAGGTACACTTACATTGGATATACTACATTATATTCAGTAATGAATTGATACATGTACAGTTGTCTAATAATAAAGTATATTGTTTGTCAGAGGAAGAGTGTGAAGAGTTCAAAGTGAAGAAATCATCCCAGAGCAAGCGGCTCTCTAAACGCAGGGAGAAGGAACGCAAGAAGATACCGGAATATGATAACGATGATGCTGATGCGTTTCACAAAGATATTGAGTTCCCAGAGGTAAAATATCTACTTCACTTCCTCACACAACGTTACACAAGTTTGATTTCACTTTTTTCAAAATTTTACGTAACCTTGATGCAGAAATTGGTAAGTAATTTTACAATGACAACTTTAACTGTAACTCTTGCACGATCACACACTCGGTGATGTAAACACAACACGATGCTAAATTATGATGTTTAAATCAGGACAAGAACGCAAACCACACCAAGAAGGAGGAGAAGAAGAAGAAGAAGGTGACGCTGGAGGGGCTGATCCTGTCGGGGCGGGAGGCGCTGGCGGCGGAGGGCGCGGGCGACGTGTCGGACAGCGGCGGCGAGGAGGAGGAGGCGGAGGAGCTCGGGGGAGGGTTCCACAAGTACCGCGCGGAGACCGTGCGCGCCGCGCTCGCCGTGGCGCCCGGACACATCCCCGATGCTGCGCTCATACACGCCGCCAGAAAGACCAGACAGCAGGTATGAGAGGTGAGGGACTCCACCGGCGCCCCGGCTCCGCGTCGCACTCCGCCTCAGGGCCACTCCAGCGTTCAGGATTGTATAACAAAAGATGGAATGTGGATATTATGGTTGTTGATTTCACATGTTTTTAACATGTCGAATTTTGTTCTTCGTTGCTTTTGAAATCACACTGAAATTGTGATTTTAAGCAATACTGACTTCAAAATTTTGTGGTAGACATATGATACAGGCTTTCCAGTCTTCTTACTATCCTAAATCTGACATCTGTATTTGTAGAAGGTCGCTCAGTCTTCTCTAAATGAAACTGTCCACGTTATTGTCAAATGTGATGGTTCTTATAGGTTTTTTTAATATCTTAAGCAGTTTTGGATTTCTCAGCTTTGGATTTGTCATTTAAAGTGACCTGGATATCAGTGAATAGTTTTTTCTATATTTTGAATAATATAATAAGAATAATTACGATCAGTGTGGTGTCACTTTGTGCTGTGAACGTGCAGCATCATCAGACAGTTACATAATGTGCAATGAATATGAGTAGAAATGCCGTCACACGACAGGTCAGTGGCGCCACACACCGTGAGCCCGGAGTGATCCGGTCCCGTAATGTTGCAGGCTCGAGAGCTGGGGGAGTTCATCCCGGTGGGAGTAGAGAGCGGCGCGGGCGAGGGCGGCGGCCGGCTCGTGCGCGAGGGCGACGCCGACGACTCCGCCGACGACGACGAGGGCCGCATCATCGTGCGCGGCCTCGACCTGCCCAGCGACAAACCTAAACGTACGAACACGATCACACGACGACGAAGCGTCGTCACTAGTATCAATCGAGTAATTCAATTATCAAAATTACGTTTCGAGCTCGCAGCAAATATCGAAACGTCGCGTCGTCTGTCGAGCAGGAGGCACGGCGGCGATCCAGTCGGACGAGGAGGGCGGCGACAGCGAGGGCGAGCGGTGGGAGGCGCAGCAGCTGCACAAGGCGATGGCGCTCGGCGACGGCGCGGACGCCGAGCTGAACCCGTTCGCTGCGCCGCCGCCGCCGCCCGCGCCCTCCGCCCCGCCGCACCTGCGCCCGCTGCACCCGCCGCCCGCCTCCGCCGCCGACCTGCACCGCGCCTGGTGCCAGAGGTGCGCCCCCACCCGACCCTCGCCGCCTACATGATCCAACAGTGTAGTGTAACTTGTGGTGTGGCAGGTTGTCGGAGCTGCAGCAGGAGCGCGCGGTGACAGTGGAGCAGCGCGCGGCTCTGATGTCGCTGCTGGCGGGCGCGGCCAGTACGCGCGAGACTCGCTCCGGCCGGCGTGCCGCGCTGGACGCCGCGTACCGGCGCGCGCAGACCATGCGCGGATACCTCACGGACCTGGTGGAGTGCCTCGACGAGAAGGTGCGTGGGTGTGATCACACAAGCCGCGGTGGTGTCGCGCCGTGTGACGTGTGTGTCGTGTGCAGATGCCCGCGTTGGAGGCGCTGGAGGCGCGGGCGCTGGCGGTGGCGCGCCGTCGCTGCGAGTTCATCATCGAACGACGACGAGCAGACATGCGCGACCAGGCGCAGGACGTGCTCGCACTCGCCGGTGACTATTATATTATCATTTCGTGACTTCGGCTTGTTCTCGTATTGTTCGTTAGCATATAAAATAATTTTACTGAGACTTTCGAGAAATTTTGAACGTAGGTAATATAATATAATGTCCAGCTCGTCCCGGTGCATCGAAGCCGGCGGACAGCGAGGAGAAGGTGCGTCGCACGGCGGAGAGGGAGGGCAGACGGCGCGCGCGGCGGCTCAAGCGTGAGGCGGCGGGGGCTGCGCACGCGCACCGCGACGGAGACTCCAGCGACGACACGCTGCCGCCCGACGAGGAGCATCACATTAGACACGAGATCGGTATGTCTGCTTCGTTAACTACTGCTAAGGTCGAACTGATTCTCGGCAGCGGGACATTGAGTGTCGTAGAATCGAAGGTCGGCTTTGGTGGCATCAATCCATTTCTTACTTTCTCTCGAAATTTACAGTACATTTATTCGACGACACGATCGTTATATAAAATCAAAGATTCTAGGTTTGATTATTTCCTGTGCTTTCACTTTGTGTACTCATTTGTCTGTTAATATCTGTTAATTGTTATTTTTTTAACAAATAACCCGTATGTCCCCAGCGGCTCGATGGAGCCGCACCCGCGCATGCGAATTTGAACTTCATTTTAAAGTAGCTAGAAATAGATAGATTTTAATTTTGATTTGAACCGGAAGTGTTTTCTGGATCAAGGGGATAATGGCCTTTTAGTCCAGTAAAAGAAGAAATGTGGATCGAAAAGTCGAAAGCAGAAAAACTAACTTAGTAACTTTGTTCGGACTAGTTAGGAGATAAACATACTAAAAGTCCCCACCCCTCCGAGGTGAGCCCGAGGGGGGGGGAGGCCGAAGAAGGTCCCATTTTTAGGTATTTTGCTTAAAAGGCAAAAACTGTGCGTCATACGATATTTTGTTGTACTACATTATTAAACCTCATAAAATTTTCTACATCTTCGGCCTTAACACTTTTCATCTATCTCCAATCGTTGTCCAGCTATGAGCTTCCAAACATGGTCTATTTTGAAGACGCTTAAATTAGTTTTCCATACAAAGTTGGTAAAAAAATCTTACAAATAAAATTTGACCAACTTCTGGTTGTCGTATCATAATGAAACTTTGCAAATGTCTAGAAATCTGACGACAGTTTAATAATCTGGTACCACTGAACTGATCTGATGATGGAGCCAGGAGGTGTCTAATGAAACTCTTCAATGGATATTAGTATAACCGGCGAGTTTAGGCTCATTACATTCGGATTGATGAGACGTAGGCACCTCCTGGTCCACTATCAGAGCCTCGACAGCAAGTGTTATGAAAAAGTCCCATCGATTCGAATGTAATGAGCCTAAACTCGACGGGTTTACTAATAGCCATTGAAAAGTTTCATTAGACACCTCCTGGCTCCATCATCAGATCAGCTCAGTGGTACCAGATTATTAAACTGTCGTCAGATTTCTAGACATTTGCAAAGTTTCATTATGATACGACAACCAGAAGTTGGTCAAATTTTATTTGTAAGATTTTTTTACCAACTTTGTGTAGAAAACTAATTAAAGCGTCTTCAAAATAGACCATGTTTGGAAGCTCATAGCTGGACAACGATTGGAGATAGATGAAAAGTATCAAGGCCGAAGTTGTAGAAAATTTTATGAGGTTTAATAATGTAGTACAACAAAATATCGTACAACGCACAGTTTTTGACATATAAGCAAAAAACCTAAAAATGGGACCTTCTTCGGCCTCCCCCCCCTCGGGCTCACCTCGGAGGGGTGGGGACTTTTAGTATGTTTATCTCCTAACTAGTCCAAACAAAGTTACTAAGTTAGTTTTTCTGCTTTCGACTTTTCGATCCACATACCCTTTTTGGGCACTCATTGACTGGGCTATTTCGCAATTTCAAAACATGATTACGATCATAATGTCATGATTACGGTGTTCAATAAAGGCTAATCTAACGTAATGTGATTGAACATGTACACGAGCACGTACGGTGACGTTCATGTACGCTATGTGTGTGTGTGCAGAGAGCATCCGCGCGAACAGCGCCGCGTTGTTCAGCGACGCCCTGCCTGCGTGGCGCAGCGTGCGCGGGGTGGCGCGACGCGCGGCGGCGTGGCGGCGGCGTGCGCCCGCGCAGTACGCGGACGCACACGCGCCGCACGCGCTGCCCAAGCTGCTCGCGCCCTACGTGCGGCACCAGGTACTACTGCTCGCCTACACGCCGACTGCTGATCGCTTCTCACTTCCCCCTAGCGACGATAACGTCACCCGCTGCGTCTGACACACGGAGACAAACGGAGGAGTCGTGCGGCTCGTTACCGCAATAACTGACTCTTTCTTGCACGAGTATGTGATATGTAATAAACTTGGTACGATTGTCGTTTATCAAATTTAGTCGACGGAGATCGGTAGGACGCCCTCTGGCGACGTTGGAAAGTGAATCTTTTTCACACATTTTTTTCATTTTAAGTGGCACGCTCACCAGATTGGATATCGTCGCGTACACAAATATAATGTTTTGATTATATTTTTATCAATTGACCATTTAATTTATTATGTTGCTATTCGTTCATTGACCAATTATTATGATTCTATGACATTATTATTATTTTTTAACTACACAATCTTAAATTATATTTTTGACATATTATTATTAATGTACATGACTTATTCTCCCTCTCTTCTAAACTTTCACTACACCCGACAGGGTCCACAAATGACCTAGTAAAATGTATGTAATATGTAAGATCCTTTTTAAGAAAATTATGTGGAAAGTGAATAAAGTATTTGAATCTGAATCTGAATCTACACGAATCCTGATGATTTGTCACCTTAATTTTATAACACGCGACACACAATTATGTATCTATCCAATCAATGTGTACATTTTTTTGACAGTTAATATTGTGGAACCCGCTCGCGGACGAGGACAACGAAGACTACGAGAAAATGGACTGGTTCAAGTGAGTAAAGCCTTCTTCAGCGTCGGTCCAGTGTGACCATAAAATATGACACAATGGAGTGATGGAGTGACGGTGTCCCCTCGCCAGGTGCCTCATGATGTACGGCGTGGAGAGTACGCGGGAGGAGGGAGACTCCTCCCCGGACAGCTCGGGGGAGGAGGAGGAGGCGCGGCGGGGGCTCACGGAGGAGGCCGTCAGGGAGGACCTCGACCTCATGCTGCTGCCGACCCTGTTGAACAAGGTAGTGCTGCCCAAGATCACAGGTCAGTCACCACACCAACCGGTACACTGCCAATACTATTATATTGTAATATATGTATTTATATTTGCATTTTACATATTATTAAAGATCAGTAAAATAATGAATAAAATCAAAAATGACCTCATATTTATCGTGATCATCTAACGTCAGATAGTGTGTGAGATGCGGGATGAACGGTCGCGTGTTCGTCGATCGACTGTAACCGTCGAGGTCGAGTCGGAAAAAAGGAGGGGGAGGATTTCTTAAAAAATCGCTTCTAAAGTTCTCTATATCTAATTTCAAGCGTGGTAATTTTTCATTTGTTTTCTTGTCGTTCATCAGTGCGTCGGCTGTCGATTTGACTTTTTCATACATTTCACTGACCGTGTTGACGAGAAAACTTACACGCAAAAGTAGCACTCAGGGCCGCACTGATGGGTGGTCGAGACGAGCGAGTGTCAGTAACGTGCCCCTCCTCCGCAGAGCTGGTGTCGTGCGCGTGGGACCCGGGCAGCGTGCGTGCGTGCGTGCGGCTGCGCGGCGTGCTGGTGCGTGCGGCGTGCGTGCCGCGTGCCGCCCCCGCCCTGCGCGCGCTGGCCGCTGCTGCCGGCGCGCGTCTGCATCACGCGCTCGACGCTGACCTCTTCCTGCCCGCGCTGCCGCCGCAGTACGTAGCTTATTATTTAACCATTACTGTAACAGGAGCGTTATAAAAGGCGAGTCGTTAAGGGGTTATATACAGTTAGAATTTTCAAAAAATCGATTTTTTTTTTATTTCATTTTCTTAATGTACATATATTTAAGAATACACACAGAAAATTTCATATCGTTCCGGTGAATATTTTCAAAGTTACAAGCAAATTTGAAAAGGCGTTTCAGAGTGCTTGGAAGTACAAGATCCGAGCGGCAGCGCCTAACTGGAATGCTATCCCTTTTATGCACCTGCCTATTGTAAATTCTCCCTTCTAATGTATTTAGATGTGTAATGCAACAGTGTGTTAGTGTTTTGCTATACCTGAAATGTAAATTTGTATTTTTCTATCCCTAAACTGGAAAATATTTAAGAGTGGTAGTCAGTATAAACAACAAAGCCAAGCAGTAAACTTGTGAGTTTGTTCATATTTTTTTGTGTAATTTTTCGTGAAAATGAAGGCTTCCAGAGAAATGAGAAAATCTCTTAACATACGTAAGTCGAGAACAAAAAAGCGCAAAAATGTTTTTAATCCAAAAACAGCTGAAACGGATGAAAGTAGTTTCAGTGCTTCGGCGAAAAAATTTAAAGAACAAGAGGAAATCTCAGTTCCACGTGATCCGTCTATTGAGTATCGCATTTTAAATTTTATTACAGTATTTGCAGCAATTTCTGAATATGTGAAATGTAAGATCTGTGACGGAAATGTCAAGTTTCAAACTGCTTCTGAACGAGGACTTGGTTTTAAAATTGTTTTGCTGTGTGATAAGTGTGCAGATCGTAACATAAATTCTAGTCCTTTTGTCGCGCATACTTATGAAATAAATCGACGATTTTTATTTGTCATGAGAGTCCTCGGATTAGGGTTAAAAGGTGCAGCAAAATTTTGTGGATTAATGGACATGCGAGCCTTTATATCACAGCCCACTTACGATTTGATAATAGATAATATTCACTCCAGTATAAAAACAGCCACCGAAAAACTTTTTCAACAGGCTTGTACTGAAGAAAAACATTCGACTTCCGAACATCAAGGCAATGAAGATTCGACAGAATTAACTGTATCTGGCGATGGTACATGGAAAAAGCGAGGGTTTAGTTCCTTGTACGGTGTGACATCATTGATCGGATACTATTCTGGTAAAATCATAGATATTGTTGTGAAAAGTTCCTACTGCAAACAGTGTGAAACTTGGAAGAAGAAACTCGGTACCGAAGAATATAAGGAATGGTATGCAGAACATAAAGATACTTGCACTGCAAATCATTCTGGTTCTTCTGGGAAAATGGAAGTTGATTCAGTCATCGAAATGTTCCAACGTTCATTGAAAAAACTTGGAGTCATGTACAAAAATTACATCGGAGACGGTGACTCCAAAACATACTCAGGAATTTTGAAGGCTGCACCTTATGGTGATCAAGAAGTTGTAAAAAAAGAATGTATTGGACACGTACAGAAACGAATGGGCACGCGACTCAGAGATTGTGTCAACAAAAATGTTGAAACAGTTGAAAACAAAAAAGGAAAAAAAATACAAAAAAAAACTCTCGGTGGAAAAGGCAAACTTACTGGAAAGATGATCGATAAGTTGACAGTTTATTATGGCTTAGCAATAAGGAGAAATTGTGATTCCCTTCAAAAAATGTATAATGCTATATGGGCCACATATTACCATTATTGTTCAAGTGACGAAGAACCTCAGCACGACAAGTGCCCAGAAGGACCAGAATCATGGTGCGACTGGCAGAAGGCTGCAGCTGCCAATCAATTATCCACTTTCGAACATGATTATGAGCCATTACCAAAAGATGTTGCTGAGGCTATACATCCGATTTTCACAGATCTCAGCAGTGAGAATTTATTGGAGAGATGTGTAGGTGGTTTTAACCAAAACAACAACGAGAGCTACAATCAACTGATTTGGAAAATCTCTCCCAAAATTGTTCCAGCCGGTTCAAAAACTGTGGAAATTGCTGCATACATAGCTGCTGGCATATTTAATGAAGGAATGGCATCACTATTGTATTATATGAATGCTATAGGAATTACACTTGGGCCCAATGCGCATTCATATGCCGAAAAAGAAGATGAGAAGCGCGTGAGCATTTCCGATCTCAGAGCGCGTGAGAGCACCCGAGATGGAAGAATGGCTCGCAGACAACATCAGCTTGAGTTATTAGAAGCTGCTGAATCGGCGGAGGGTGTATTATATGGTCCTGGAATAGACAACTCCATGTAAGTTAAAAAATAATAATTTTATCCCATGTAAAGTGCATTCCAAACTTTAAACGCGTTTTTCTCAAAATGGTGTTTTCAAAGTCGGTGACCAACATTACTCGAAAACGGCTAGACCGATTAGTCTCAAATTTTAACACGACCTTCTTAAATATATTTTTTAGTAATTAATCGAAGATTTTTTCTCTCCGATAAATATTTTTTTTTTTATAAACAATTTAAGGCCGAAATTTCGGTGAAGAATCGATTTTTTTTTTTGAGAAACCGCCATTTTGTCAAAAAATTTTATTTTGATTATTCCTTCGATTAATTACTAGATTTAACATTATTTTAACGAAATCTGTTTGGTTTTTTAATTTCAGATGATCCAGTTCCGAGATATAGTGGTCACCGCAAAACGTCTTTTTTGAGAGGAGCTCCTGGAGATCAGCTGTAGCTCTTTTTCAAATAAATATTTTTACTAGTACTAAGTCTTAAAATACAGTTAAAAGATACCATAATATGTGTATAAATTTTTGGATCAATAAATTAAAAAGTTTTCTCAGAAAAAAATCTGGAAAATTCACTTTTTTTCGGCCGTCTAACTGTATATAACCCCTTAATACATTTATGTACATTTACATTTTGTCTTAAGTGTAAATTCGTATTTTAGAAATTGAACATTTCATCAGACTCGGTTGTAGATATGTATTCAGTGAGAAAGTGAAAAGAATGTATTTCAAACAAGTGAAATTTGAAAAAACTTTTTATTTTATTTTTATTTATTTTATAAACAAGCTTTTATTATTATTACCATCTAGCACCATAAAGTACCCGTTGAAACGAATCAAATGAGCCCAAACTCGATGGGGTTACGTCGTTTAATAACGGAGTCCCTATGGCCACCTTCCAGCTCCATCATCAGATCAGCTCCATGTCATAAAAATATCGCATTGTCATTTGATTTATACAGGCATGCAAAATTTCAGTTTAATTGGACACCGCGAAGGGGGTCAAATTAAACTTGCAAGATTTGATTACAGACAGACAGATAACAGACAGGTGAAAGTAAATAAAAATACGAAACGCATGAGCTTCCTTGGGACTTGGGACAGCATACCCCAAACCGGAGGAGTACGGGTTTCTTTCTTAACCACTTCTTCGAAGAGTAAGAAACGGTAGGCAAGGGGTGAACACAATAGATCCCAATGGGTCGATGTGTTGCTGACTGTGTCAGTATATAAGATAAAATAAAAGCTTGTAAAAAGGATTTTATTTTGCATTTGAACATGAGTAATCTAGCAATCTGAATAGGTAATTTGTTGTACATTTTAGGTTCACTAATTTTAGGTTAAAAACCTTCTTTATATAATGTCACCCGCCCCGGGCGTGTGTAACACGTGTCACGTGTCCACTTGGTGTAGTGTGTGTACATGTGGTGTGTGTTGTGGTCAGGTTGTTGGAGGGTTGTGGCGGCGTGTTCTGGCGACGTTGCCTGGGCGGGGGCGTGCGGCTGCTGCGCGGCGCGCTCGCACTCACGGCGCCGCCGCACCCGCTCGCCGCAGACGCTGCCCTCATCAAACTCATCGGTACGTAGCACCACACAGGGACGCTGTGGTGGAGCCCTCCTTACCTATGCTTGGAATACAGTTTGTGCACTAAAGATTCCGAGGGTTTTTTTTTTCGAAAAATCGTTAATACAACATTAAAAGTTAATTGAAATAATCTGATGACACTATTTATGTTTTCTTGGATCGTTATCAAAGTATCATTTTAATAAATGTTTAGAAACGTTTACTAGATCTCAAAACTGTGTGGATAAATAGTAAAAATTTCAGTTTAAGATTGATAGGAAAATTGTAGAATAATAATTTTGCAGACGTTTAATTTTAATAGTCTACGTTAGCTTTTTTTCGAGATGTATAAATAAAAATATAAAAACTATATTATTTGACCTCGAAATCGTATACGCTCTGAACATTTATTTTATTTATTTATTGCACAAAAACACATCGTAATCGGACAAAACTAGTTTTTAACAAGTTTATTTGGGTCCAATTAAATGAATCTGCCGACCTTCTCGGCGTATATGGTGTAAAACACCACTCGTGCTAGTTTCTGCTCGAATGACCAAAATATGTGGGTGAGGCGGCAGTAAAAAAACATCGCATTGCACATTGATTTCTGAAAACACAACTGTTGTGTTTTTAGTCTTAAAGTGTATGCTGACGCACGGAAACGTTGCGTTTTGTTAATCGATTTTTTCATACTAAATTATATTTCAGTCCTGTGGATAGTATTAAAAACCCCATCACAAATGTTAAATTTGAATCTATACTCGGATTGAACAAGGAGAATCCTTTTTGTAAACAAATGAGTTCCCACACCAAAAAAAAAGTGCTTACAAAAAAGATCTAGGATTATGAAATAGAGTATATAAATACGTACATCACGTCAGTCGTCACCGTATCCACCCGAGTGAGACGCCGTCCGGGCGGAAGTGCACCGATACCTCTCGCTGCCAACGCGTGTAGTAACGTGTGGTGTGGTGTTGTGTTGCAGAGACGCTGTGCTGTGCGGCGGGCGCGGCGCCGGGTCCGCTGGGCGCGCTGGCGGCCACTGCGCTGGCGGAGTCCCTGCCGCGCGCGGGGGCGCTGCGTGCGGCCGCGCTGCGTCGCCTCGCCACCCTCGCACGCACCGCCCTCGCTCGCCTCGACGCTGACCCGCACCATCTGTGCGTACCCACTCCACCCTGTCCTGTCCTGTCCTGCAGGGCTACTCACTTATCAGATAGGAAACCGAATCGACGACCGAATTGTCAAAAATGTATGAGACGTGTTATGATTTATGACGTCGTCATACGGTACGGTGGTGCGGTAGGTATATATGATATGGGCCTCTGGTACACTGCGTCTGTGCCAGTGTACAAAAAAAAATGAAATATATATATTTTTGAAGTTATACTTCTTTGGCGCGATAGAGAAAAATGATGAGAGTGAATTTTTACGATGCGCGCGCACACCGACACCTAAATTCTACATCGTGAAGTTAGTTCTAGGTGGCATGCATGAAAATTGATTACTATGTTCAAGTTGTATATCTGGGGGCACGGTAGTGCCCCCGCCAAGTCGAGCGCGAAGCAAGCACTGCCGTACCATCCTTTACAGGAATCATTTCGCCGCATTTTCAGGCCCCTATTTGAGAACCTCTGGATAAGACCAGAACACAGAAATTTTCGACATCCAGTAAGCTATAATTACATACTTAAAATCCAAAATTTCAAGTCTGTAGGTCATTAAGTTTCGAAGTTAAGCGAAAGCAAAGTTTCGCATTTTCGACACTCACTCACTCACTCACTCATGATCATCAAAATAGAACTAGTACTTCCCATAAACTCAGAGAGCTGAAATTTGGTACATACTTAGAATTTATTGTATAAGCCATAGGAAAACTAAAAAAACATGCAATTTCGGTCTCGTTTTCGAGATAATTCATCTGCATAAATAACTTTGTAATCTCATATAAATGTATAGGATTACAAAGTTATGTTTGCAGTCAATGGTTAAAATTGTGTAAAGCTTTTATTTACTTTCACCTGTCTGTCTGTCGGCCTTATAGTAACCTTATAATATAGCGTTTCTACAAAAAGAAGTGAAATCCCACCAAAAACATTCTGTAAAAAACTAGCCAAGTCTCGATGGAGCTGCTTGTTTATCTCTAAAAAATAATGAAATCTAGACAAAGTCGTGCCAAGTCTAAGATTTCTTACTGCGATTTCTTTATTATTATAGTTAATGTTGTGTGACTTGGCCGTTGAAGGGTACACAAGGGGACAAAACCAGATGCTCCATGGCACTTGGATCGCCTAAACATAAGTATTATTGAAATACGCAGCTTTATCAAGCCTACAATTGACTGGTTATTCAATCAACGTTTTCCAAGTGGCAATTTTCTATCATGAATGGTTAGCGGACAGATTGGTGCAATGGTGTCATGGAGCACCTGGTATAGTACCCTTGTCTACCCTTCAACGGCCAAGTCACACAACATTAACTATAATAATAAAGAAATCGCAGTAAGAAATCTTAGACTTGGCACGACTTTGTCTAGATTTCATTATTTTTTAGAGATAAACAAGCAGCTCCATCGAGACTTGGCTAGTTTTTTACAGAATGTTTTTGATTCTAGTATTTTTTATATAGATATTATTATTATTCGTCATTTCATACATTTTTGACAATTCCGTGTTCGGTTCGGGTCCCTGATGGATAAATGAGTAGCCCTGCAGCTCGTACCACCGCTTCTGCATCGATTCACACGACGGCCTCGAGCTCGTCCGCCGCACACAGTTTACAAATCGTGGCTCCGCTCGCTTCACCGACGTCCGCATCGTGTGACGTTTGATTCGTTCCCCTCGCGCGGCTCCATTTACGTTTGGAAGACTTGTTTTAATATTTTGCCTTTTCTGATGTGTGATAACGTAAAATTATTGTTTTTATTTCCAGAAAAGCGATAGAGCAGTGTCGTGCGGTGATCGCGGAGGCGAAGGCGGTCCAGTGACCGCGGCCGACACGTGTGTGTGCGATGTTTGTGTTCCGCGCTAACCACCGCAGTGCTTATAGAACTGTACGACGTTCAGTGAAATCCCAACTATATTAGTTAAATATTCACGTTTCGCCTTAATTAATGGATAAATCGTTTTTAAATGGCATCCGTCGTCCGAACGATATATTATTCAAATAAATACGGTGCGCGACGTGCTCTTTAAAAGTGGTCATCTATAGCTGAGCTGTAACAGTACATAATGTATCAAATGTGAGCGCTTTGCGGCCGCTCGTGCAGCAATAATAATTATTTATCTGATCAACCTGTAATATAGACAATGAGGTGATAAGTCTAATAAAACGATGTTCATTATAAACTGGTTTTATTTTCTGAATCCAATATTTAGTTTTTACGAGAAAATAAATAAAATCAATGGTTTCAAGTCCACATGAAAAATGTACATTCTGACAAAATGAAGAACAGAAATTTAACTTAAAAAAATGTAATTTTCATGGTTTCTGATCTGGTATTTTTTCTGGAGAAATCGGCCCCGTATCTCGGAGGGCATCTGACCTGGTACTAGGCTTAGGTCGCACAGGTTTTAAAACAACAACGTTTACTAGAGGCTCGGCGAAATAAAAAGTCAATGTTGTCCGTGTCAAAGGATCGTTTATTTCTTTGGCTTTACATCGTACAGGTGAATAATATAATACGAGAGCTCCCGGCCGTCTGTCTGTACTTCTAATATCATTCACAATTTATGCACCGGGACAACCTTTTAAATATATCACAAAACAATCTTCACACACGATGTCGACAAACTTTACACATACCAATCATAAAATGATATTTCCGATGTAATATTGTAAAAGCCACCATTAGTTAATATTATTTACATAATTATAGACAGTTTATACAAACGAATGTAGCGGTGGCGTGTGTTGCGTGGTGGTGTCGCGGGCGATGTTGTCACGATATTGCACCTCCCCTGCCGCCTCGCCGTCATCATCCCCGCACCGAGCTCACATCGCTACACTACGAGTAGAGTCCTTTTAACGAAAGAGGTCCCGCGGAATTTAGCAGAACTAAATTTAATTTTATTGATTTTTTGACTGGACTTCTTATCCTAAATATTTTTTATTTGTTAGATAAAATAAATACCTATTTATTTAAGAAATTATGAGGAGTTAAAATGTTATAGACATTTTAACTTTTTAAAATGTGCGATAGTGGCGCCCCGCAAAAAGGACTCCTTTCGTGAAAAGCACTATAATACAGACACTCTACGACCCCACCTAGAGATGAAAATGTCCGAATGTTTCCGAAACTTTCCAGGAATACTTCCAATGTTTCCGGAAATATTGGGAAACATTGCAGGAAACTTTCCAAAATTTCCAGATTAACACTGAATTTTTGAATGCGTTTTTTTGACTACTACGGCCTTCTGGATTTATTTTTGTTTTGTTATTATACTTATCTATCTCAAAACTATAATAAATGATGGTAATTGCCATGAATATTTAATTGACGATGGAAATATACAAAGAAAAAGTGAAAATTTCTTTTCCTTGGTATATCAGTTAGAAATTTAATTTTATAGTCAAAATTCTTGATTGAGTATTGTAGACAGGCACTAAGCCTACTATCCTATCAGCAGTAATTTTACTTTACTTAGCATTTTCATTTAAAAAATCAGATTTCTGATTTGGGGTTTATTCCCCATTGTTTCTGTCAAATTTGGAAAGTTTCATGGAAGTAATGGAAACTTTCGGAATATTTTCGGAAATTTTCATCCCTAACCCCACCCCGCAACACGGCCGGCGGCAACCACCGCTTGCTACACACACACACACACACTCCTGCAGAACACCGTCCGTGTGTGCGTGCGTCTCCATACACACGTGTGTGTGTGTGTGCTATCGGCAGTTGCAACGAGTAAACTTACGCCGCTGTGTTGGTAAAGTCAATTCACCACATGAAAAAGTCTGGCTAGTGAAAGTACGTATTGAAAAATTAACTGAAAATTTTGATAAGAAATTGAAAAATAAATTTATAATATTGCATATTAAAGTTACTTTTAATTTGGACACAGGTAATTCCGATACACACTTTCATTAGCCAGCGTATATTAAACTCAAACTATACAAGTATGCTAGTGTTATCCGAGGGCGTCACGTGACTCGTGTCGCACCAATATATTATTATATTATGTTAGTTTTATTATATAATGTCGCTAACAGCTGCTCGCCTACAACGTTACCAACTAAAGTGTAATGATATCGGTAAGAGTACCGTTCACATTCACACCACAACCTGAGCCGTCCTTCACACTGTCTCTACAATGAGTGAACATAATGGTTTCATTATATTAATATCATTAGTTAATAATGGTCTAGCGGGAGGAGAACACTGAACGTCGGAAGAATTGTCATCACCACTTCACACCATATATCAACACCATTTAGCAAGTGTTCTTTATCAACACAACACACGCGAATCAACGCACTGTTCGTTGTCAGTTCACATGTCACACTGGGATCGGTTCATAACCGGAGTTCACAACAAACAGAGTCCAGAGACAGTGGAGTGTGATGATGCGGTCGATGCAGCCCTCCGGGCGCGGGTGGAGTGTCGCGGGCGCACGCCGTGACGTCATAACGGCGGCGCTCATAACGACACCGAGGAGGGCGCCGGGAGGGCCGCCACACCTGCACACAATTATACACGTTTTATTGTTTATCGTATAGTAGCACAATTTCGAAAACGAAAACAAGTGAAATTTTAAAAAGACTTAAAAACAAGCTTTTATTATTATTAGCATCTAGCACCAAAGTACACGTCAAGACGAATCAAATGAGCCTGAGCTCGATGGGGTTGCGTCGTTTAGTTACGGAGTTTCTATGGCCACCTTCCAGCTCCATCAACAGATTAACTCGATGTCATAATATTATTGCATTGTCATCCGATATACACACGCATACAAAATTTCAGCTCAATCGGAAACCGGGAAGTGGGTCAAAAACAACTTGCAAGATTTGATTACAGACAGACAAACAACAGACAAGTAAATAAAAGCTTGTAAAATGTTGACGTTGTCAACATCCCTATTCAGGGCCTGTAGCATGCCATACGGGATCCCGCTGAAATGTCAAGAATAGAACTGTCATCCCATACATTGTACTTTTGTAAATATATATGAGATGACAATTCTACTCTTGAAGTTTTGTCGGGATTCCGTGTGGCATGCTAGAGCCAATGGCGATATCGGATCGGTGAGTCAGTCGACATCGAGCGGTAGTCAGTAGTGGAGCAGTGGAGGTGTCAGTGAGCGTCAGTAGTCAGTATATATACAGACCGATCTCCCCTTGCTCGGCGGCGTGCTGCTCGGGCGGAGAGGGCGGCGTGGCGGGCTCGGAGCTGGCGGCAGGCGGGGCGGCAGGCGGGGCGGCAGGGGCGGCAGGCGCGGCGGGGCGGGCGCGCGCGAGCCGCATGAGGCGACGCACGCGACGACGCATGCGCCGCGCGCGGGACTCCGACACCAGCGGACGACGATCCGACGCACTGCACACACGCACTCGCACGTTACATAAGGGGGGGGGCAACATGACCTGACGACTGTCTTGTACATATTTTATAGGAAACAGCCGGGACCCCCAGTTTAATAGTCAGACTCCACTATTCCGTCCGTGACATAGAAAGTGACCTTTTTATATGAAATAAAATCGGGATAGTTTGCTAGTAACATACATATTGTTTTCTTAAGCTGCCCCACCCTGATACTCTACGTTCGCCAACAGTCAATGAATACTCACTCGTGTTCCTCGTCCCCGTTCCCTCGCTCCTCGTCCTCGGACGACGACGCCGTCGCCGTCTGTCGTCAAACACACACATTATATTAATACAGGGGACGTGATCTGTCACGAGTTATATATATGCTGTACGACTACACATTGAAAAAAACTGGTACACTATACTCGCTAAGAAAATGTTCTGTTAAAAATTAAGCACTCGGTAGTCAGTAATAATAATGTATTGTATGAATTATTCATATTTTTATTAGTAGCTCACTAGATATCTAAATATATAAAAGGAAAGAGTGGCCGACTGACCGAATGATCTATCAACGCACAGCCTTAACCGCTGGACGGATTGGGTTGAAATTTGGGACATAGATAAGTTTCATGACGTAGACCTCCGCTAAAAAGGATTATGGCATACGGGCAAAGCGGCGAGCATAAGCTAGTATAATATAATAGTGGGTTGTGTGATAATGAATGAAGAGTAAGTGACCTGTATGTTCCGTTGTTGCGAGGCGCGCAGTCTGGCCACGAAGCGAGTGGCGCGCGCGAACGGGTTCTCTGACTGCTCGTCAAACGTACCGCCCTACAACACCACATATTATATATACATATTATACTACATACATTACAAGTGACTTTATATTTCATCAGAGGGCGCCACTGTGTTAACGGCAGTTTTAATGAGAGTTTTCACGAAAATGTACGCAACCAATTGGTGCCACTCCAACGGGAGTCTATCCCATTACGCTCGCCGTCAAAATCTTCCTCAGTCTCTGCGCGGTTCCGGTTTGTCTATACGCACGTGAACAAGAAGGTTTTATTCAAAATTTATTTTTAATTGATAACATTCATAGACAAACACTGAAAATTACCTGTATCTTAGATTTATATATTAGGATGGACCTCCTGTCACCGTGGCGCCAACTGGCGGATAAAATTTTCGTGAAAACCGTCATCAGGTCGGAATCGGTCACAGAGGCAAGTCACAAGAGGCAGATAACAATAATCGAGTCGGTAGTCGTTGTACCTGCGTGTGCGTGTGCGTGTGTCGTGTGTGTCGCGGCAGCAGCGGCTCGGAGTCGGAGCCGGAGCCGGAGGAGTGGTCCCTCTCGCCGGCCACCAGCACGCGTCGCTTGCACACGGGGCACACGCGCTTGTTCTGCGTCAGCCACGGGTCCACGCACGCCGCGTGGTACGCGTGCGCACACGCCAGCACGCGCAGCCGCTCGCCTGCAACACGCGGCCGTCAGCACTCGCACCACCCACCACACACCCACCACCCACCACCCACCACCCGGCACACTACTCACCCGGCTTGTAGTCGTCGAGGCAGATGGCGCACGTGTCGTACGGGTCTCCCTTGCTGTACTTCCACGTGAGGATCTTGCCGAGCGCGCGCCGCGGCAGACGGTTGCGACGCGACCGACGACGGTCCTTGATGCACTTCACTATCTGTCGGGACGATGCGACGTGTGTCATTATTGTGTTACCGGCCGACGTGACGGTGACGAGGCGGACGTACCATGAACACGATGATGATGACGAGGCAGACGGCGACGACCACCGCGAAGGGCAGCAGCAGGTGCGTCGTGATATTGAACGGCAGCTCGTTGTTCACCATTATGTAGAACCTGCGCAATATCGACACGTTTTAGTCGAAGGTCACCGTGACGACATGGAATGCCGCCGCAGATTAACTAATAAAAGGCACGGATGGAGAGGATGCATCCGTGGAGAAAATCAATTCACACGTCAAACGCTATAAACGATGCGACAGATGTAAATTATTAAAAGTGAGCCATTTGTCAAAAGCGGGCGCGGCGGAATCTCCCTGTGGTGCGCCGAAGCTTTGCTCCTAGCCGAACGCTAATGCTAAATGAATGTACCGAGATGACAGTCGGTTATAGACTCAAGAATTAATGACCACTGTCATCCCGGTACACTTAAGTTTTCGCCGGACCGCCCTTCGGGGCTGGTCCAGTATGGCAAGTGGTCGTGCGGGCTCCCACGATTAGGTCGTAAACCGTAAGGTAGGTTAAACCATGAGGAGGTGGTGGGGATGTCATCCCGGTACGTTTACTTAGCTTTATCCCCGAGCGATTGTCATTTACGTTGTTGCATTGATCCCCGAGTGACAGCAGACGCTAGCCGATATTCCATGAGGAACGAGTGCCGACTCACCCGGTGTCGTAGAGGTACTCGGTGGCGAGGTGCAGGCCGGCCGTGTCGCTGATGAACACGGACGGTGTGAGGACTCACCCGGTGTCGTAGAGGTACTCGGTGGCGAGGTGCAGGCCGGCCGTGTCGCTGATGAACACGGACGGTGTGAGGACTCACCCGGTGTCGTAGAGGTACTCGGTGGCGAGGTGCAGGCCGGCCGTGTCGCTGATGAACACGGACGGTGTGAGGACTCACCCGGTGTCGTAGAGGTACTCGGTGGCGAGGTGCAGGCCGGCCGTGTCGCTGATGAACACGGACGGTGTGAGGACTCACCCGGTGTCGTAGAGGTACTCGGTGGCGAGGTGCAGGCCGGCCGTGTCGCTGATGAACACGGACGGTGTGAGGACTCACCCGGTGTCGTAGAGGTACTCGGTGGCGAGGTGCAGGCCGGCCGTGTCGGTGATGAACACGGACGGTGTGAGGACTCACCCGGTGTCGTAGAGGTACTCGGTGGCGAGGTGCAGGCCGGCCGTGTCGCTGATGCACACGGACGGTGTGAGGACTCACCCGGTGTCGTAGAGGTACTCGGTGGCGAGGTGCAGGCCGGCCGTGTCGCTGATGAACACGGACGGTGTGAGGACTCACCCGGTGTCGTAGAGGTACTCGGTGGCGAGGTGCAGGCCGGCCGTGTCGCTGATGAACACGGACGGTGTGAGGACTCACCCGGTGTCGTAGAGGTACTCGGTGGCGAGGTGCAGGCCGGCCGTGTCGCTGATGAACACGGACGGTGTGAGGACTCACCCGGTGTCGTAGAGGTACTCGGTGGCGAGGTGCAGGCCGGCCGTGTCGCTGATGAACACGGACGGTGTGAGGACTCACCCGGTGTCGTAGAGGTACTCGGTGGCGAGGTGCAGGCCGGCCGTGTCGCTGATGAACACGGACGGTGTGAGGACTCACCCGGTGTCGTAGAGGTACTCGGTGGCGAGGTGCAGGCCGGCCGTGTCGCTGATGAACACGGACGGTGTGAGGACTCACCCGGTGTCGTAGAGGTACTCGGTGGCGAGGTGCAGGCCGGCCGTGTCGCTGATGAACACGGACGGTGTGAGGACTCACCCGGTGTCGTAGAGGTACTCGGTGGCGAGGTGCAGGCCGGCCGTGTCGGTGATGAACACGGACGGTGTGAGGACTCACCCGGTGTCGTAGAGGTACTCGGTGGCGAGGTGCAGGGCCGTGTCGGTGATGAACACGGACGGTGTGAGGACTCACCCGGTGTCGTAGAGGTACTCGGTGGCGAGGTGCAGGGCCGTGTCGCTGATGAACACGGACGGTGTGTGGACTCACCCGGTGTCGTAGAGGTACTCGGTGGCGAGGTGCAGGCCGGCCGTGTCGCTGATGAACACGGACGGTGTGAGGACTCACCCGGTGTCGTAGAGGTACTCGGTGGCGAGGTGCAGGGCCGTGTCGCTGATGAACACGGACGGTGTGAGGACTCACCCGGTGTCGTAGAGGTACTCGGTGGCGAGGTGCAGGCCGGCCGTGTCGCTGATGAACACGGACGGTGTGAGGACTCACCCGGTGTCGTAGAGGTACTCGGTGGCGAGGTGCAGGGCCGTGTCGCTGATGAACACGGACGGTGTGAGGACTCACCCGGTGTCGTAGAGGTACTCGGTGGCGAGGTGCAGGCCGGCCGTGTCGCTGATGAACACGGACGGTGTGTGGACTCACCCGGTGTCGTAGAGGTACTCGGTGGCGAGGTGCAGGGCCGTGTCGCTGATGAACACGGACGGTGTGAGGACTCACCCGGTGTCGTAGAGGTACTCGGTGGCGAGGTGCAGGCCGGCCGTGTCGCTGATGAACACGGACGGTGTGTGGACTCACCCGGTGTCGTAGAGGTACTCGGTGGCGAGGTGCAGGGCCGTGTCGCTGATGAACACGGACGGTGTGTGGACTCACCCGGTGTCGTAGAGGTACTCGGTGGCGAGGTGCAGCCCGGCCGTGTCGCTGATGAACACGGACGGTGTGTGGACTCACCCGGTGTCGTAGAGGTACTCGGTGGCGAGGTGCAGGGCCGTGTCGCTGATGAACACGGACGGTGTGTGGACTCACCCGGTGTCGTAGAGGTACTCGGTGGCGAGGTGCAGGCCGGCCGTGTCGCTGATGAACACGGACGGTGTGAGGACTCACCCGGTGTCGTAGAGGTACTCGGTGGCGAGGTGCAGGCCGGCCGTGTCGCTGATGAACACGGACGGTGTGTGGACTCACCCGGTGTCGTAGAGGTACTCGGTGGCGAGGTGCAGGGCCGTGTCGCTGATGAACACGGACGGTGTGAGGACTCACCCGGTGTCGTAGAGGTACTCGGTGGCGAGGTGCAGGCCGGCCGTGTCGCTGATGAACACGGACGGTGTGTGGACTCACCCGGTGTCGTAGAGGTACTCGGTGGCGAGGTGCAGGGCCGTGTCGCTGATGAACACGGACGGTGTGTGGACTCACCCGGTGTCGTAGAGGTACTCGGTGGCGAGGTGCAGGCCGGCCGTGTCGCTGATGAACACGGACGGTGTGTGGACTCACCCGGTGTCGTAGAGGTACTCGGTGGCGAGGTGCAGGCCGGCCGTGTCGCTGATGAACACGGACGGTGTGAGGACTCACCCGGTGTCGTAGAGGTACTCGGTGGCGAGGTGCAGGCCGGCCGTGTCGCTGATGAACACGGACGGTGTGTGGACTCACCCGGTGTCGTAGAGGTACTCGGTGGCGAGGTGCAGGCCGGCCGTGTCGCTGATGAACACGGACGGTGTGTGGACTCACCCGGTGTCGTAGAGGTACTCGGTGGCGAGGTGCAGGCCGGCCGTGTCGCTGATGAACACGGACGGTGTGTGGACTCACCCGGTGTCGTAGAGGTACTCGGTGGCGAGGTGCAGGCCGGCCGTGTCGCTGATGAACACGGACGGTGTGAGGACTCACCCGGTGTCGTAGAGGTACTCGGTGGCGAGGTGCAGGCCGGCCGTGTCGCTGATGAACACGGACGGTGTGTGGACTCACCCGGTGTCGTAGAGGTACTCGGTGGCGAGGTGCAGGCCGGCCGTGTCGCTGATGAACACGGACGGTGTGTGGACTCACCCGGTGTCGTAGAGGTACTCGGTGGCGAGGTGCAGGCCGGCCGTGTCGCTGATGAACACGGACGGTGTGAGGACTCACCCGGTGTCGTAGAGGTACTCGGTGGCGAGGTGCAGGCCGGCCGTGTCGCTGATGAACACGGACGGGATGACGATGCCGTCCGGGTCCGCCGCCGTCATCACCTCTGTTCACACAACACATCACATTATCAACACAGCACGCTACGACGCTGCTGACCGTCTGTCTTCCTTTATTAGCTAAACTATTTGTCGTGGTGATATTACATATGAGTCGCTATTATATTTGGTGGGTGAATTTATGTTGCTGTACTGTATATTAGGTAGTATTAGGATAGAAATTTACATGTTACGTTGTCCCAATATGGGTATAAATTATGCATATTTTTGGCCATTTGGTCAAACAATTTTAATATTATGATTATAATCAGCATCAGCCTCTTTGAACTCAGTGCTGGGAACAGGCCTCTTCCCTCTTGTCTTGTGTGCGCGCAGGCGGTCTGTCAACCATGCGCCTCTTCACATTTCAAGGCAATCGTTATATTTGATCAATTCATATGATGTGTGATAATATGTGCAACGCAGCCGAAGACCGAGGGATAACCGCGTAAGTCTGGGGTTCTACTTTGCGTATAAATAAACACATAGTTTGTGTAATTTGAACTCGTTATATTGTCTCATAGCTTCATTAAGACATTTTAAAGACTCTTTACCGTGATTTAGATGGGCAAATGATGAGAATCCAGGAAAAAAATCAACAAACTTCGTTTGTAAATACGCAATGCGCGTGGTGATCAAAAACAAAAACCGCGTATCTCCGAATTCGCGCAAAACGCGGTAGCGTAAGTCGGGGCATTATATATTTATTAATAAATTGTAACCCACTTGAACAGTTATAAAGTAAAGTGTCGTAACGAGCGATCGTTAGAGGACGGTCGAAGAAGTGTTAGATAAGGAGACAAGAGGAGCCTGTCCTTACCGTGGCCAGCTTGTATCTTAATGGCAGGAACTGAATAAACACTACACTCTCGTAGTCTCGTAGGTTAATGTGCACTCAGATAATATTACGAGTATAGTCATACACACAACTGTGATAATTATCATTATTATACATTTCAATAATATTATTTACTTATTTCTATTTACGTCTACCCGAACACCTGGGAAGACGCATCAGACGACCGGACCGTGATAGCTGGAGGAAAACATTACATGACGGCGTTGGTGTGCACGACAACACCTGGTTCCAACTATTGGCACAGAAACATGACGTCACCAACGCGCTGCTGCTCCTCCAGCTTCACCAGGAACACTATTCGTCTGCATACTTTGCAGTCGGCGATGTCACAGTCGCACCTGCCTCACTAGCCACTCACGGAAGTGCCGAACCATAATTACGGACGCTGCATGAATCATCTTTCATAGTAAGAGGCCAGTGATCATGATTTCTATGTTAACGGTTTTCAAAAATGTCTCGAGGTTTTGTATAGATGAATATAGAGATGATAGTTTGTTATTCTTTTAAGATTTAAACCACTAAACAATCGAGAACAGAGCTTAGAACCTATAATAATACATTGAATATTTTCATCAGATAAAACCGCTGAACTCAGATACGTAGATGAAAATACCTGGCAATTCAATATGACCTCCACGCGTATATGCATGAGTGATCACGAAACACAAGGACACTAATGTTTTCGTAATATTGTGACACAAAATACATCCAACTTAACACAGAAAATATTCTTAGTACCACACAACAATATAAATAATAATTAAATAGACAATAATGTAAGTATCGAGTGTAGTATATAGTCCGGTCGCGACACGATGTGAACTGTCCGACACCGCCCCCTCGCTATTTTTATTTTCTACTTATATGTATATTATTATACCTGTTTCCACAACAAGTACATTATAATGGGGAGTGTGTCACTGCGCACTATGGTTTGTCAATAAATGTTGGATGATAATTTTGACAGCTCACACTAGTGATGGGGTAGTGTATCATTGTTTAGAAATCTATTCGAGTGTATTATTATCATACAATTTCAAATCAAAAGTTGCATATTTTAAGCATTCTACTAATAATAACATTATATTGATTTAAAAAATGTAGAGACGATAACACAAAAAAATTCATCACACAATAATGATTTTGTGTTGGGTCGTACGAGTTTTTAGAAGATCAATTATAATTAATAATTATTAATCTACTAGCTGCGTCCAGCGGTTTTACCCGCACTACTCATGTAGCCTATGTGTTATTCCAGGGTCTAAGCTATCTCTATACAAAATTTAAGCTCAATCGGACCACCAGTTTTGGCGCGAAAGAGTAACAAACATCCCGACATCCAGACATCCATTCTTACAAACTTTCACGTTTATAATATTAGTAAGATTTTGGTAAAATATGCGTGAATAGGAATCATTTTTTTGAAAATATAAAATCAAACGAGCTATTGAAACACCCTTTGTGTTATATTATTATGTCGCTCTCCACGAGTTAGACCCGGGCTTTTTTATAGGCATTCTTCTTCTTCGTCGTTCCCTCACTGCTGAGGATCGCGACCAAACGATATTCTCCTCCAAAGAGCACGGTCTCGGGTGGATTGGACCGCTCGATAGATGCTGCCACCCCCTGCTTTTTTGACGAGGTCTGACCATCGCGCCGGTGCTCTAACCGTGGCGCGGCTGCCTTCAATGCGACCTAGAATTAGGAGTCTCTCCAAACTATGCTTAGGAAATCGCATAATATGTCCGAAGAAGCTCAGAACCCGTTCTTGGCAGATGACAGAGAGCCTTTTGTTGATATTAAGCTCTTCTAAAATCGACTCATTGGTCCTCAAAGCAGTCCACGGAATTCGGAGCATTTTCCTCCACACCCACATTTCAAAGGCATCGATCTTGTTGCAATCACGGCTCTTCATGCACCATGTCTCTGCACCGTAAAGAAATATGGAGAAGACAAGCGCTCGCACTAAACGCACTTTTGTCTTACGGCGAAATTTATAGGGATACACGGAGACAAAAAAGTCCAACGGACAGAGGCCTTTTGAGCTAGTTATATTATTTATTATTAAGGTGTACAACCTAAGAAATCATCGCCTTTATCTTTATCACTGTTTTCACTAAAACTATCCTACTGTGAATACATTTATATTTTATATTATATCAAACATTGCATTGCATATTTTGATCAATTATAATAATACACAATGGTGAGCTGGTACCTTTTTGAAGCAAATCAAGTTTTTTTCAATTTAATTTCTTTATTAAAAATCAAAGAAAGCTGTTAGCTTTCAGCTTTGCTTTTTTTATCTTTATATTATGTATACTACATAGGGGAGCGAGGGGCTTATTGTAACAGTTTTCATGAAAACTAATATAGGCTCGAGATCTATTGATTATATTGCTACTAAAAAATATGAATGGATGCTGTAACTCTTCCTCTACCAAATCAAGTAAAAATAATACCATATTTGTGGGTAATTATTTTACAATAAATTATTTTCCAGAAGAAGTCCTGTGTTACAACTTACCTCGTGCTTGGGGCAAGTTGTAACGACAAAAACAAACGACTCTAATTCCTCTTTTTATTTATTCTTTGCTTATTTTAAACAAAATTAACATCTTTCTAAAGTAGGTATTATATAATTCTTATCAAAAATTAACTCAAATACACTTTTTGTAACTCAAATACGTGTTGGATAAAATGATCCATAAAACAAAAATTCTTTTTCGGTCATCCACCCAAAGGCATTACCAGCTCCAATGCAATCGAGGTCCACCACGAATAAACATATCAAAATATTTAAACCTAGGAAAAACGAACATCGGTGGGATAAAATTACCCGCAGCGTTAGAGGCACAAGCAAGTGCAACAAGAGTTCCCCTCTCAGCCGATGTGATAGCCCCAATTTGCTTTTGGCCACGAGCAGCTACTATTTTCTTAACTCTTAAACTTTCATTATTCTCACTCTTTTTCTTTATGTATCTAACATAAAGAAAAGAAGACGTGAGTAAAGAGAGACGTGACATAATCCGAAAGTCTGACTAGCTTTCCGAATACCGATTTTTTTTTTTCTAAAACTTCAGCTAGCAGCCGTAACACTTCTTGGCTTTGTGTTGCCCGCTCTGACTTTCTTTTAAACTCCCTCATACTAGAAGAAAGGAAAAAAAAGTAGTTATCTACTTCTTAATTTGTGTTACAACAAACCCCGGGATTTTGTTACAACTAACCCCATGGTATGATTTTTGACATTTATCAAGATAATACTTAAACAATTTAGCAATCTTAAAAACAGTTACATATTATCAGAGGTAGATAAATTTGAATGTAAATAAGTTATAGAACGTTTGAAATAAGTCGATAATATTAACGCAAAGCATAATTTTACGACAGTTCAATTTTATATGACCCGGCAAAAATGAAGCGCATACACACTTCCGCTTACTGCGCCGGCCGACGGGACACTTGCTATGGCAACATGATGCAGCGTGGTTTATAGGTTAAATCGAGTCAAAAAAATACATTAATAAAGTTCAAGATCCTAGTGAAAAGAGCCTGTTACTACTTACCTCTGTTACAACAAGCCCCTCGCTCCCCTACATACTTAATGTGAATTATATTTTTACTTCTCTTTGGTTTGTGTGCAACATTTATTTATAACTTTATTTATAACGATTTTTTATATTCTGTGGCACAATTATTTGTAGAAATCGTCATGCGTGGCACATCACTAAGGGGCAGTCCCGTCCATAATTATGTGCGAAATTATTTGTATGATGTTTTTTCGAAAACAATAAGGATAAAACTTCATAGTCGTGAGCTGTCAAAATGATCACCTAAATTAGACAAACCATAGTGAGTGATTGGTTGGTTGGTTGGCAGACGGCGGCCGTGTGTGTGACGTCACAGCATTGTTTGTTCATTATATCACTGCACAGGGAAAGCACTATCCCAAGTGTTTACTGTTTATTTAGTACCTACTAGCTAATGATCGCAGCTGGGGCTTCATTTTGACGAACGTTTACGTCACTAAACCTATCTCATCAGTGGTTTGAGCTGTGAATTTATGCAGGCGCTCATGCTTTTGGCATATTTACAGCAGCAGCTTACAGCTTTAGCATATTTTTAGCAGTTTTTTTTTTGCTAGCCGCGAGGACCGCTTATTGGACCGTTTATTGGCTTTTTGTTTCTATCGTAAGTTTTTTATAATTTGGTCAGTAAGCTGTCGGTCTTCCTAAGATGTATTAAATAAATAAATATTGAAAAGGCAGAGTGAAAATCTCATTGGACTATTCCCATCCGTCCTCCTGATTTGTTCCCCTAAGAAAACAGCAGGGGGACGGATGGGAATAATTGGTTTCATCAATTTTATTTATATAAAACTTTGGAAGTGGTTCAAAGGTTGATAGTGAATCAATGTTAGTTTTGTTCGTGTACGTGCAGTAAACAGTAGCGTGTAGTGTGTGGTGCGGGGTGCGTACCTAGGTCGGATGAGTTGACGTTGTGTACGATGGCGCAGTGGTATCCGGCCGCCTGCGCGTTGCGCACCTGCGTCTCGAACGTGCACGCAGAGTTGGACCTGCAACACCAACGCACACTCCGTCAGCGTCCTCAGAGACAAGCACACGCCGCAGGCGCACACTACGTGTGAAAAAGCACTTTAGCCTATAGAACTTGTGGTTTTATACCACCACAACGACTACAATGATTATTTTCCCTGTTCGTTATCGGTCGTACATACTTGAATTGTAGACTATTCAGTATTCAGAAATTTTATATATAGTTGTAATGCCACATCTACATATGTCCTTCCGTTCCGACACGATGCTCAGTAACGCAGTCTACTCATTCACGCCCACCTTTAAACTTCAGACCTTATTCCAACTCCTGACTGCATTGTCTCATAACAAAAATCTAAGCTAGGTACTAGGTACTCGTTTATCAAACGATAAGAGCTCGGCGTTTGCCTGATGTGAAGCATCCCTGAGTCTCGTCTTCAGGCAAAGTACGATAATAGCAGGCCGCGCCAACTTTTCAGCCCGAGAAATTCCTATCATTACCACCAGGCGAGATAAAAGTAAAAATAAAAAGCATATAGGTCACAGCACACTGTCGGACACCCGCTGTCGGTCGGCGGAGCGGTGTCGGAGGGTAGATTCAGTGTGGCACGAGTGATGATGCTGCGCTGAAGGCAGTGAGAGTGAGTTACCGTGCGATGAGGACGATCCACTTGTGCGTGAAGTTGAGCACGGCGGGCGGCGCCGAGATGTTGGCGCAGGCGTCGCGCGGGCTCGCCAGCGCCAGCAGCCCGCGCACGCCCTCCGCCGGCACCGCCTCGCCGAACTCCGCCGGCATGTCCGGGTACTCCGACATTATCTGCACCACAACACGACATATTCATCTGCACACTACGCTTCACTGCGTCACACCACTGTACTGTTGCTAAATGACAATAATCAGCGGCATCACGGACGGTCAAACCGAACAACGTCGCTTCAGGTTCAAATGAGCATTCTGTCTGTTATATTAATAAAAACGTCTTTTATGAGATTAGATGCGAGTGCGCAATGTAGAGGCTATGTGAAATTACGTTATGTCGAGAGGTGTTGATGTTATACTGACTACGTGTTGCATCGCCACGATGCGGAACACCTGCACAGTTTTGTCGAACAGAGAGGGCGGCGTCATCTTCTATCGTCCAATAATGAATATCTCGTCACTAGTCAGTAATGTAGGTCATCCGATGCCGCCCCGGGCGCGCTGGTCGCGGCGCTCGCTGCTCATCGAAGCTCGCCCCACTGCGTATGTCGTACGCTCCCGGACACTGATCCTACGTCCTACGGAACCGCACGAGGGTAAACCGAACACACGTGTGACATCTGTATCGAACCAACAACGACTAAACTACACATTATCTGATGGAAATATTCCCATACTTGTACAGATAACGATAATTATCTACTATTTATAGGTACATTGTATTTACACAAACTAAGTCACATAGACCGATATCATTACAGACCATATCGGTAAATGATAATAGAAATGGTTGGAAATTAATCTTCCTCATTCGTGGGGTTGACCCTGACCTGAATGAGTACCAATTAACACCATTGACAAACTTCAATTGGTCTCTGGTCACTGACCATCTAATTTTCCAGGCGGATATAAATCAATTCTGCTACAATATAAATGGATATTATCTCTCTATAAATCATCACCATAATATAGGTACAGTATATTTTAAAAACAAAACTTATATTTTATAACATTTCTATAGCTGAAGCCAGCGTTATATTTAACACAAATGTTCGTGCGAAGTGTATTCTCAATGAAAAAGTGCTTTGACACTTTGTTTTGTTTGGGAATCCACGGCTCATGGCCATTCATCTACGACCGCATCGACGCTTTACATCACGCGAGTTCGTTATAAAAGGCTAAAAAAATGAATATGACACTGCGCGAACACTGGCGCCAAGTGGAGCTGGCCTATAATTTATATTATTATGCCATATTTATGGCTGACTCAGTTTTGTTAGGCTATAGATGCACTCATACATAGTATGTTACATAATGTGCATACATAGATAATGATCAAGTGTTGACCCTCTCATCACGAGGTGAATGATTGCAGCCTCTTATCAGTTCATTGTTGGATTTTATATAAGTAGCTGCCACTCTACCACTAGCCACTAGAACCCATCTATACTTCATTTGCAGCATATCTAACAAAATATCTAATTTGATTGATCTGACTGACTAGCTATCACACAGCACAAACTACTGATCCAAATTTGGTTGAAATTTGGCACGCAGATAGGTATTATGTCTTAGACATCAGGTAAAAAAGAATTTAATTACGAGAACAAAGTCGCGTGCGCAATTTAGTTCGATTTATTATATTACTATAGACTGTCTTAATCTGTTATCATTAGAATAAAAGTCATATTATCACTAATTATTTAGGTGACCTAGTTATCTGAAGGCGCTGTAAATATCTGCTGTGGCTTATTTAACAATTTACCATAATATATACTATACTGTTCTGTACATTGTACATGGCACTAGTTGAATAATATTAATCCAATGTAATGACTCATATGGTGACTATTGTGTGCACTTTAAGTCTTCCTGTACCAGAGCGAGGATTTACTGCAGCTGACATAAGGATAATACACACTACACAGGCTATACAAGTAAAACAAGTAATACTTGAGACCAAATATTAAGTCTGTGTATTACAACAATTATTAGTTATTATTTAATATTTTGTGTTAATTCCGCTTTAAATTTGTGAGTCTAACTAAGTTTTAAGAGACGGCGAGGAATTCAAACGTTACCAAAATAGTAATTAGTATCCCACCAAAAACATTCTGTAAAAAACTAGCCAAGTCTCGATGGAGCTGCTTGTTTATCTCTAAAAAGTAATGAAATCTAGACAAAGTCGTGCCAAGTATAAGGTTCCTTACTGCGATTTCTTTATTATTATAGTTAATGTTGTGTGACTTGGCCGTTGAAGGGTACACAAGGGTACAAAACCAGATGCTCCATGACACTTGGATCGCCTAAACATAAGTATTATTGAAATACGCAGCTATATCAAGCCTACAATTGACTGGTTATCCAATCAACGTTTTCCAAGTGGAAATTTTCTATCGTGAATGGGTAGCGGACAGATTGGTGCAATAGTGTCATGGAGCATCTGGTTTTGTACCCTTGTGTACCCTTCAACGGCCAAGTCACACAACATTAACTATAATAATAAAGAAATCGCAGTAAGGAACCTTATACTTGGCACGACTTTGTCTAGATTTCATTACTTTTTAGAGATAAACAAGCAGCTCCATCGAGACTTGGCTAGTTTTTTACAGAATGTTTTTGGTGGGATTTCACTTATTTTTGTAGAAACGCTATATTATAAGGTTATCAGAAATACAAACCGTAAGCGCGTTTTAAAATACAGTCAGCGCCATCTAGATACGTGTGCGTTCACTCTTAGTCCAATGCATCATAATATTATACCGGGAAGTGGGCCTAATTAAACTTGCAAGATTTAATTACAGACAGACAGACCGACAGGTGAAAGTAAATAAAAGCTTGTAGTAAAGGCGGTATGTCGCTCTCTTCTAATAGTTTGGTTGGGCTCTTATTTTAGTTGGCCACGCTAGATATCGCCTGATCATAACTGACGATTTACGACACATATACACACTCACATATACATATACTATGCCTTAAATATATTTTGAATTAATAAGTTGGATATTACACAATTTTAACCATGGACTGCAAATGTAACTTTGTAATCCTATACATTTATATGAGATTACAAAGTTATTTATGCAGATGAATTATCTCGAAAACGAGACCGAAATTGCATGTTTTTTTAGTTTTCCTATGGCTTATACAATAAATTCTAAGTATGTACCAAATTTCAGCTCTCTGAGTTTATAGGAAGTACTAGTTCTATTTTGATGATCATGAGTGAGTGAGTGTCGAAAATGCGAAACTTTGCTTTCGCTTAACTTCGGAACTTAATGACCTACAGACTTGAAATTTTGGATTTTAAGTATGTAATTATAGCTTACTGGATGACGAAAATTTCTGTGTTCTGGTCTTATCCAGAGGTTCTCAAATAGGGGCCTGAAAATGCGACGAAATGGTTCCTGTAAAGATGGTACGGCAGTGCTTGCTTCGCGCTCGACTTGGCGGGGGCACTACCGTGCCCCCAGATTAATTCCACCACCGAGTGCACCACCCGCCCTCCCGCATATGCATGCATTAAGGGTTATAACTATTTGTTAGTGTTAGTTATGTGGTTACGCGAAACTTAGCTAGAACAAAGGATACGAAACGACGACGACAACGATGACAAACCGCTGCCGGACGCAACAAAACTAGACTACAACGCTGACACGTGTTTCGCCTCTACACGAGGCATCTTCAGAGAGATGTTCACTCGCCGACCGCTGGACAGGGAGTGACCCCACTCCCTCTTTTTTTTTGGTTTTGGTGTCATTACTATTTTGGTAACGTTTGAATTCCTCGCCGTCTTTTAAAACTTAGTTAGACTCACAAATTTAGAGCGGAATTAACACTAAATATTAAATAATAACTGTTGTGATGGATTTCCGCAAAGTAACGCCTAGTTCCATTAATTATCTGTGTATTATAAAAATACACAAAACACTGCACTACAAAAATTAATCTTTTAAATATATGTATTTAAATCTCAAATAATACATTTTGTAGACTTTACTGAGCAATGGGATAATCAGGGCTAATAATAACTATAATTTTGAACAGCATAATATTTGCATGGCATAATATAAAATAACACAGAATAATACACAGTAACCCAGTTGAACCACTCGCTCATATTGGGAACAAACTTAATCCTTTCATAGTATCTGCCCTTGAGAGAGGTTTAGGTTTACACAGATTAAATGTTATATTAGAATAGGTTTTCAAACATAGGTTTTGACCACTTGGTTGGATAGGTACTGCAAGTCCATTATTAATCTTGCACTTGTGAATATATATTCACAACTAGCTGCGCCCAGCGGTTTTACCCGCTGTACTTCAGCCTATGTGTTATTCCAAGGTCTAAGCTATCTCTATACCAAATTTCAGCTTAATCGGTCCACCCGTTTAGGCGTGAAAGAGTAACAAACATACATACATCCAGACATCCATACATTCTCACAAACACTATCACACATGCATATTATCTTTATTCTATAGACATGTTTGTAATTTTTATTTAATTTTAATTCTTGACATTAATAATTATCTTTTGTAGTAATTGTATAATAATTTGTAATTTGATCACATTGCTAATTGGTGTAATTGGCTAAGGCCGTACTAATTATATAAATAAATAAATAAATTATTATATTTGTGACTCAGACAGTGTCTAACTAAGGTATATGTCTTAAAGTCGACATGTAAAATTTTTGTCGCGTTTGCCGCGTTTCCGTAATATTTTTCCATGATTAATTTTAATCAACAATTATTTTATTAAAATACAACGTAAATTTAGAAAAACAGTTCAACATGATTAGTTACGTATACCTAAAATTAAAAAATATAAACAAAAATAGTTTGAATTCATTGATTTAATATTTCCATTCTCAGGATTTTGTTCTAGGCGCTGAAGATTTATACACGAATGGGTGTTTTGTTTTGATTTATTGTGCTACACTGTACTTTTCAAGTAATTATATTTTGGTATCAAATCAAAGCTTATATAATCTAGTTTAATAATATGCAGGTAAAAATAAGAAATATTCAGAGATGTTCCGTAAAAAAGTGTTTAAACCAAAAAAATACCTAAAATTAACACATATTGCCAAGTTCGATTTTTTTTTTAATATACTTTGTGTTAATATTTGAATCAAAATTTTCAGATATTTTATTTCTTTATAGTTTGAACTATATAATGCTATTTTTTCATAGAAAATGGTTCAATAGTTTACTAGAAAAAAGACGTTTAGTAGGTATCAGTAGTGAGCGCTCGACGCGATTCTATTTGGATCGCGGACGCGGACGTTCAACGCTTTTTCAGCTGTCAAGGGCGGACGTGTGAGTGGATATATGCGAACACAATTACTTAAGTTCTACTTCTATTTGCACAATATGGCAAGTGTGACAATAATAACCAGATTGAGTGCATATCTTTTATAAAGATTTTGTAACTTTAATAATTTTTGTAGTTTTCCAGTTCCGTAAGTGTTTTCCCCTTTTAGAGAGAAGTAAATATATATGTAGATACTAAATTGTTTGACTTGGTGGAAGCACTGGCATCCCCCTAGATTATCTATTTATATAATGTATCAGACAGAAATATACATAGAAAGCCATAATAATATGTAGATATAACAAGATGACAGACTGCTGAGTTTATAACACCAGAGGTTTACCAATGTACTGAGTACTTGTTGGTTCCAACAGACAGCAGGAAGTATACTCACAGCGTGTGGTATGGTCTGAGTGTAGACGAGGATGCTGCCGTACACACAGGAGAGCAGGGCACACAGCCCCGCCGCGACGCCCAGCATGGTGCTCCTCTCACATGCTCCCTCGCGCCTGCCTCACATCACTTCTCTACCTGACACCTCTCACACTGCATTTGTTACACCCACACACTGAAATGCAAGTACTACTGTAATATTATATACACACAACGATGCTTTCACCTCAAATATACTGACTATTGATTATATTATTAATATACACAATGTGTACATGATAACAAATCTACTGCAGATAATAAGTAGGTATATTATTATGTGGTGACATACACATATATATATCAGACATTCATCTTCAGGACAAAGGCTGCGTAACTTTGAGAACACTAATAATTGCATTACTAACACATTGTTCAAGTCGTGAACATTGTCAAAAGCATCTAATCCTTAAACATTGCTTTACGCAAGGTGTACATTGCATGGAAATAATGAAATTAATGTGGTATCGTCGGACGGCCTTCGCATAACACGATGCGATACACAATAACACTTCATGTCCACCTAACACCACTAAATTATTATGCTCACTTAGACGAAATCGTTACGAATACACTTGCGTTACATGGTTAAATCACAAAAAACTTGATATAATATCTTACATGTGCATAACTGATCTGATGTAACCAACCGAAGAATAAACTGAATAATAATAACGATAATTCGGACAAGATCTCAGAGATTTTAAGGATTTTGTTGAGAAAAACTACAAGAAAAATAAAATTACGAATTACGACTGATTCATTACAATTAACAGTGTTGCCCTTATAATCCTATGAAAATGTTTCAATATTACATTAATTTTCGCGGAAAACTACTATTTTATTCTGAATAAAATTGATGAACCTTATAAATTAAATATTATTGTATAGCATGTAGGCTAAAATATGTACTAACAAGTATAAGGTGTGTTTGCAGTAATAAATATCATAAAAAAATGAACTATAATATAAAATATCAAAGGTAGGTACTAAAAAACTAGTTACTAAAGATACTATATAGGTAGTTATAATTTTATACTAGCATAGGCGGACACATTGTAGATTTACGAATGTTGGCGCTCGGGAAAAGCTGATTGCACATATTCCATGGTCAAGAGTAAAGATTATATTTTATCTCAACGCTCGCAGCAAGCACTTATTAATTAAGAATATTTGAATTTTCTAACCATTCGGAGCGTAAGTTCGCTCCGCATTTAATTTCTTCTATTACACACACTTTTTGCCCGTCTCCAGTAAAGATCTTGGGTCCCCCCATAAACACTAGATACACATTCATGTAATTCTATGAAACTCCAGAGCGTATAACGAAGATTTTATATTTTACTAGCTGCACCCAGGGGTTTTTATTTATTTTTTATTTTATTTTTATTGGAAAACAAACAGCTTATTACATTAAGTACAAAACAGGAGAATAAAAATCCGTAGCCTAATTAGTTTTCACTATTTGCAATACTAATACATCAGAAAGTAATAATAATATAAAACCAAAAGTAAATGTTTACATGCTATTGACAATATACGAGCAGTTTAAATACAGATCTAAATACAATTCGAAATTGATATATTATGATATATAAGAATTGTGATAGTGTAATCAAAATCAAAGCCATAATACTTTTTACTACAAGTAATAAATGATAAGATGCATTATAATAGTATATAGATAAATAATAAATTACTGGACTAAAGGATAGCTTAAGTGAAGAATGCGTTATTAATTAAGATTTTAAAACTATTTCGTTTCATCATAAAGAGATCAGCACCATCAGAATATTTATTATTAAAAAGATGTTTTGTACGGATGAAAAATGAATTTTGACGATAATTGGTTGAGATAGATGGTGAGTATAATTTTAAGTAGTTTCTACGCGAGACAGGCCTATAGGGTAGGGGAAGCTGGGTAACAATGAATAACGTTTTTTCTAACGCTAAAAATTACTATACTCTTTATATATAGGAAATTATTTTTACACAAATACTATAGATACATTATCGAAGCACAAGGGGAGCACATAATTTGGACGCTAACTTCAATAATTACGACTCAGTGAGGCATTTAACAAAAAATGGGAAATTATTCATAGTTCCCCAGGACTGGGTCACTATGAATAACTGCTCGGGTAACAATGAACCAATGGGGTACAATGAATTTTAATGGAAATATGAGGCACAAAAAGTGAAAAAAACTTGAGTTTGTCTTTGAAAATAACTTTCTTTGAATAATTGAAGATCAAATTGTATTTAACTCTTAAGGCTGTAACATAAAAACTGCATTTATTCATCAAAAATATATTTTAAAATCAATCTCTTCTCAATTGTAATTTAAATCGTAATTAAAAGTATAAAAATCACATTTTTACAAGCTTTTAGCGACTTTCACCTATCTGTTGTCTGTCTGCCTGTAATCAAAGCTTTCAATTTAAATTATACCCACTTCCCGCTTTCGATTGAGCTGAAATTTTGCGTGCAAATCGGATGACAATGCAATATTATTATGACATGGAGCTGATCTGATGATGGAGCTAGAAGGCTGGATCTGATGATGGCTATACGAACTCCGTAATTAATCGACGTAACCCCATCGAGTTTGGGCTCATTTGATTCGAACGACAATTTCTTGAAGAAAGTACTTATCATGGTTCTAGAATTATAAAAGCTTATTTTTTAAGTTATTTTTATTTCACTTGTATACAACCTATGTCTAATAAATATATGGAAGGAATGCCTGACAGAGTATTGATTGACTGATCTATTAAATCAAAGCCCAAACCGCGGAACTGATTGGGTTGAAATTTGAAGATGTTGAACATATCGACATTGTGTCGATATATGCCGTTGTCCGGCATCCCGAGGCTGACTCAAACTTCATTTATTCAAATAGGCTACAATAGAGCACATTTGCAAGTCAATTTTATATTTTTTTCAAATTTCAATGAATCCATTTCCAATTCATCTATTTGGCTACATTTTATAATTTTATCAGAGATAGAGCGTTGCGCAGCTTCGGATGTCTTCCGAATGTAGTTACGTGCCATTTTATATACCTAAATAATAAAGGATAAGATTCAAAAGTAAATAAGAACGAGGTAATTTTCATTGTACCCCATGCTTGTTTGGTATGGGGAACAATGAATAACCTATTCATTGTTACCCAGTGGCCGATTATTCATTGTTACCCAACGACCGTTTGACCAAACTAATTAAAAAAAATAATATTCTATCACGAGTATCAAAGTTGTAAAACAGAAAACACAAAATTAAAACATTACCGATCCCAAATTATCTATCAGAAAAATAAAAATTGAATCCAGAACTACGTGAAACACTTTTCAAAAAGTAGTGAAAATTTACTTTTGTTAATCATTGTTCCCCAATTTTCAGCAGCGGGTCTCTCTCCAACCACAGCTCAGTGTGGACTGGATTGAACGATTGGTATCACCCACGGCTCATTTCAGTTCATTCGGTGTGAGTGAATAACTAAAGCACAGATACTTATTGGAGTTTATTCACTGTTCCCCATTATCCATTGTTACCCAGTTTCCCCTACAGACAAATATATTTCAGACAATAGTAAGGGGGAATCAATTATGTTAATTACAATATTATGTAAGAGGGTTAAATCTGCGGCTTCTCTTCTGAGCGTTAGAGGCAAAATATGGGTGTCGTTTGCAACTGGCAACATAGTCTGGACATTTAGTTTTAAATTTGAAGTTAATAAAACGTAGAAACTTCTTTTGGGGCTTTTCTAACATATTTATGTATTTGTCGTATCTCGGATTAAAAACTTGCGAAGCGTATTCCAGGTGACTGCGTACCAGGGAGCAGTAGAGGATTTTTAGAGTCTTCAAAAGTTGGAAATCCTTCGTGATTCGCAGAAGAAAGCCTTATGTTCTCAACATGCTTATCAAAAAGAAGTTTAGAATCTAGAAGAACTCCGAGGTCCACTACTGTGTCAGTTCTGGAGAGGGGCTGGTTGTTTATTTTATAAGCTACTTTAAGAGTGTTTGGACACCTGCTAAAGGTAATACAGCAGCATTTTTGAACATTTAGGTCGAGCTTATTAATAAGACAGTAAGAACTAAGATTGACAAGATCTGATTGGAGGAGTTCAGCGTCTGATGGTTGTCTTATAGTTTTAAAGATTTTACCCGCAGTACTTATGTATCCTATGTGTTATTCCAGGGTCTAAACTATCCCTACACAAAATTTCAGCACAATCGGTCCACCGGTTTAGGCGTGAAAGAGTAACAAACACACATCCAGACATCCATTCTTACAAACTTTTACGTTTATAATATTGGTATGATTTTGGAAAATAAAACAAAAAATGGTGGAGGAATGGTGGTGGATTTGCAGAATTTAGAGTTTTAAAAAGTTGGTGCAAAAATGAAGTTGAATTTAATTTTAAGGTCGTTATATAATATTTTTCTTTAAATTATGTAGGAATCAGATCGAATATCCGAACGCCAACGCCATCTGTGGACGATTTGGCGCTCCATGAAGTTTGCTGCGTAGGCTGCGCCCTTTCCGAGACACACTTCTCTTGCGACGAGTGGTCGTGACAAAATCATCGCGTGTTCAATAATACGTGGCAACAGACTAGCTAAGAATAGTGACTACTTTTATTCTCTCATTTAATTACAATATTCTTAATTGTTAACCTACAAAGCTGTTTCATTGATCCAACATTACCCACCATGGCTCACAAGTGCCATATATTTTTGTTTATGCTGTTATACAATAAAAAAAAACCTTGTTCTCTATGTGACAATTTTCCTTAACGTAGTCGCTATATATTTTGCCAATATAATTACAAAAGTTCCAATCTGGCAACATTTTTAGGTATAACCATCTGACATTAATGACAGTAATAAATGCCAAAGTCAGTTTATTTTTTATTGTGACACAAAGTGTTGGTATTTGCCAAATGCAAACAACATGCTAAATAGCGTATGCAAGTATGAGTAGGTACCTACTACACGGTAAAAATTAATAATTCTTAATCATAACCACTTTTGACCCGAGAGCCATACCGAGAACCCTTATGGATTCGTCATGTCTGTCTGTCCGTCCGTCCGTATGTCACAGCTACTTTTTTCTTTTTACTTTCTATAAATAGTGGAGTCACTAAGCGACAAAAATGGATCAAATCTGTTATTTTCATGCAGAAGCATGAAACTTGGCACATTGATTCCCAATGTGAAAATAAGCTGATTTCGATCGATAGCCTAGCAGCACCCCCTCTGGCAGCGAGGAGGGGGGTGCAAAGGGCGCTCCACTCGGCCACGAGACCACGCATAGCTAATAGGTCAAGTTTGGTATCAATTTCGGATAAATCGAAGACGTAGATTACATTATTGGCATAGGCGGATCCAGGATTTGGTTCTGGGGGGGGCCAAGGTGCAGACGAGCAAAAATATTATAATTTTTACTACAAAAAGTGTGTGTTTAACTCACTCTGAGCAGTTAGAAAGTTTAAACATCCATTACAATAAGTGCGCGAGCAGCTTGCTGCGAGCGCCGAGAAAAAAATTATAATCTTTACCATGAAATATGTGCAAAATTCGTAACTTTTCAATGCTTCTGAGGGGGGCCTTGGCCCCCTGCCCCCCCCCCCCCCCCTAAATCCGCCTATGATTATTGGTATAAAAAAAATACATTTGTGATCATAGGCGGATTTAGGGGGGGGGGGGGGGGGCAGGGGGCCAAGGCCTGTTGGAATAATACAACACACAACTTTCATCTCTAATTATAATGTATACCTCATCTCTATTGTAGCTATGAAAAATAAATATGTGCTCTAGGCGTAAACGGATAATACTGTAGACCCTCACAACGCGTGCCGCTGAAAGGGACAATAAATATTACGTCACCATATTTCGGGTTACCATACGATGAAAATTAAACCAAAATTTGTGCATGTTCCTTTATTTATTAGAAATAAGTACCTAACTATTTATTAAGTAAAATACGAGGTAGACTTACTATATATAAAATGTACTCTGTCACAGAGTACATTTTAAGTCTCTGTGAGTTAGACTACAAGTGAGTTATCAACAAAGACACACTTAGGTACATAACAATTATTATTTCGTTAGTCGTCACAATCATCAGTTAAATAAAACTTAAATTATAAGATTACAAGATAGGGTAGATATTATTAGTTGCCGCGGACGAGTGCTTCGGTGTACCGCGTGTACCCGCAGCCCCGGTGATATGGCATTCCGCAGGAACACCCCCATGTTTTGTAATGGTTATCTTCGCCACACACATCTTCAGCGGGGGGGTCCCACATACCACCCTGCGCCCCTCGGCGCTGGGTGACAATGCGCGGGTGACGCATTTTCCTGGGGGGAAAAAAGGTAGTTACTGTTCTTCGTTTCAAAAACAAAGATAATTTTCAGGTCAGAAAGGTTATAATATTATCAACAATATTTGCCATGATACAAAATATATGAGATAAATTCAAATATACATATTCCTATAATTTTAAATGTTTGAGTTAAACATATAAGAATTTTATTTTCTACAGTATATAACTCGTTGGTATAATATAGAGGTAAGATATTATGTAAGCTGTTTTTTAAACACGGGAAATGAGTCTACGTTTTTTATATGGGATGGTATTTGGTTATAATTTAAAGAGATAACCTTTTATTGTAAGCTTTTATTTTTTTTCACCTGTCTGTCTGCAATCAAATCTTGCAAATTTAATTAGATCCACTCCCGGTTTCCGATAGAGCTGAAATTTTGCAACCATATATAAATCGGATGACAATGCAATAATATTATGACGAGGAGCTGATCTGATGATAGAACTGGAAGGTGGCCATAGGAACTCCGTAATTAAATGACGCAACCCTATCGAGTTTGGGCTTTTTGATTCGTCTTGGCGAATACTTTGGTGCTAGATGGTAATAATAATAAAAGCTTGTTTTTTTTAAATTTCACTTGTTTATTTACAAGCATTTATTTCTTCAATATTTTAAATATATAAGATTAAACCAACTATGAAAAAGTATTTATTACCTAGCTATTAAGCAATGATTTAAATACTACTTATAAATAAAAAACGTCGTTGAGGTAAAAAACGTAGTAATACCTATTTAGTTCCTTGAAATTTCGCGGGACTCCTTTCGTGAAAAGCATTCAATCCAAAAATTCTAAATGCTAGTGTACGACCCACAAGCCACTATCTGCGCCGCTGCGCCACATGTGACAGGAAGCCAGGGCCCCAGCCACTCGTTCAAGTCAATTATTGTTATGAATAGGGATATTGACAAGGACAAAAAAAAAATAGGTAGTCCTGGGTATTTTTAATACCTGATGTAAATTTAATCATATTTATTACGGATTTTAATGACTTCATGGACCAAAAAAACTCAGTCAAAACATCTTTATTGTTTTAGTATCCCCTGTCTACGGTTTTTTCAGACGGCCGATAGCACACCCTCGTGTTCGAGTTGACTACATACATTATAAATAATAAGTCAAGCCATTATTTTTCAATGTCTTATATTTATAAAAAAAGTTGGCAACACAAGCGTTTTCAGTTTTGAGGTTATAATAATAATTATTTTTTATATTTAAGCTTTTTATAAAGCCTAAGTTACGTCTAGAGTGCATACAACACAATTACTAATGATTAAAATTTTGTTACGAAACGCTTGTATTAAAAATTTTTGTATAATACTTACGAATGAAAAGACAATCCGAACATTTTCTTTTCACTATCACTTTTACACCCTATCACGCTACACCTCACCATTTTTTAAACTAAATTGTAGATATATTCAGTCTTTATCGTTTACAAGTAATTTCATTAAAAAAATCTTTGCTGAAAATCAGTAATTTATATTTTAATCAAGACGACTACAATATTTTGCAGCTAGCTGTCAAAATTTGTTTCGCAAACTACTTTGCGAAACACGAAAAAAGCGGCACGCTGTATGAAACAAAAAATAGCATCATTCTATTTCTTTCTTTTACACAGCTTTCGCATAAGTTGTTCTCTTTCTCGTGCGAATGAAATAAAACACATCCCAAAGTCTATAGCTTTCTCTGTCTACGGCTCTAGGGTTCGTACGGTAATGAAAAATAAAGATGGCGTTTTATGAAGAAAAGAAGTTTTAATAAATAAATAATAGAATCCCTCTCATCAACAGTGGTAGAAGAGCGTAGTTTATTATCAATAGGTACAGTAAATAGTAAAATTGTGAAAATGTTTACCAAGGAGAGGTTATTTATAACGCAATTCAAAGGAGAGGGATTCAGCACGTGGAGCTTTAGAATAAAAAGCATCCTTAGAGAAAACGGAGTTTTGGCGGCGATAGAAAGTGAGAGTTATAGCAAGAATCCAGAAAATGCCCAAAGTGAGGCGAAAGCCCAAGCCATAATAATCGCCGGTGTGGCCGACAGCCATATCGAATACATCAAGAAAGATACGGCATATTTGATGTTTGAAAATTTATTGAAATGTTTCCAACAAAAAGGAATACGCAGTAAACTGTTTATAAGGCGAAAATTGGGTCAGAGGATACCAAAGGGGGCACTGAGGGATTTTTTATTTTTTTTTATTTTTTTATAAATCATTAAATTTATAGTAGTTTCAAAACACTTTGAAAATATTTTGGAAAATTAAAAAAAATTACGTGTTCAAAAAAAATTTTTTTTTTTTATATAAAATCATGGAATTTATAATAGTTTCTAAACACTGATTATTTAGGGAAAAAAAAAATCATGTACAAAATTTTTTTTTTGTTTTTTTCGTCATCATCATTGGATCGCGGCATAATAAGCTGTCTGCACATCTACAGATAAAAATCATTCAGCTATCAAAATCAACTCGTATCTGGCGCTTCGCCGGCCGCTGCCGCGGCACGCTCGCTTCGCTCGCTCGGCTCGCGCGTTGCTCATAAGTAAAACCTAACACTCCTCCTCGCTTCGCTCGTCGTCGTACCTATATTATAATTACATAACATATACCTATGTAGACCAATCAGTAACCTCGTTTACACTCTTTTTCTGGCGCTTCGCCGGCCGCTGCCGCGGCACGCTCGCTTCGCTCGCTCGGCTCGCGCGTTGCTAATATGTACAACCTAACACTCCTCCTCGCTTCGCTCGTCGTCGTACCTATATTATAATGTGACTGAACTTGACCCAAAAGAATTTCGATGTCAATAGAACACCACTGACATCGAAAAATAAACAAAGTCTTTTTTCCCTGTAAAAATCGTGAATATTTTCGTGGAAAATCATTTTCATGAAAAATGGTCTATGGCAACCTTGGTCCTGAGCCGCCCCTCTACCCATTTCCAACACAAAAAAGGGGTGTCAATAGAACACCACTGACATCGAAAAATAATCAAAGTCTTTTGTCCTATATAATCGCGCCCCCTTACCTACTCAAGCACCGAAAAAAAAATGAAGGACTAACCGGAGGTCAAAATGGTCTATGGCAACCTTGATCCTGAGCCGCCCCTCTACCCATTTCCAACACAAAAAAGGGGTGTCAATAGAACACCACTGACATCGAAAAATAAACAAAGTCTTTTTTCCCTGTAAAAATCGTGAATATTTTCGTGGAAAATCATTTTCATGAAAAATGGTCTATGGCAACCTTGGTCCTGAGCCGCCCCTCTACCCATTTCCAACACAAAAAAGGGGTGTCAATAGAACACCACTGACATCGAAAAATAATCAGTCTTTTGTCCTATATAATCGCGCCCCCTTACCTACTCAAGCACCGAAAAAAAAATGAAGGACTAACCGGAGGTCAAAATGGTCTTTAGAAACCTTGGTCCTGGGCCGCTCCTCTACCTATTTCCAACAAAAAATAGGGGTGTCAATAGAACACCACTTACTTCGAAAAATAAACAAAGTCTTTTTTCCCTGTAAAAATCGTGAATATTTTCGTGGAAAATCATTTTCATGAAAAATGGTCTATGGCAACCTTGGTCCTGAGCCGCCCCTCTACCCATTTCCAACACAAAAAAGGGGTGTCAATAGAACACCACTGACATCGAAAAATAAACAGTCTTTTTTCCCTGTAAAAATCGTGAATATTTTCGTGGAAAATCATTTTCATGAAAAATGGTCTATGGCAACCTTGGTCCTGAGCCGCCCCTCTACCCATTTCCAACACAAAAAAGGGGTGTCAATAGAACACCACTGACATCGAAAAATAAACTAAGTCTTTTTCCTCAGTGCCCCCTTTCGTACACTCCAACCGAAAATTGTCTGATACCAAGTATAAAGAAAGTGAATCACTTGCCCAACATTTCGTCCTACTAGAACAAATGTTTTCTGAACTGCAAGACGCAGAAGGAACTTTAACGGAAGAAGAGAAAGTAAACTACATCTTACTATCAATGCCAGAGTCATATGAAAGTGTTATAACAGCGTTAGAAACTATCTCGGATTTAAAACTTGATTTTGTAAAAAGTAGATTACTCGGAGAAGAAGAAAAGAAAAAGAAAAACACAAGTCAGGCAAGCAGTAGCACATTCAGTAACACTTTCTTATGCTACACCTGTGGAAAACCTGGACATAAAAGATATGAATGTAAAGTAGGAATGTATCAAGCACAGGGCCGTACTCAAAGCCAGGGCCATGGACAGGGCCGTACTACAAAACAGGGGCAAGGAGGTTATCAGAATTTTGGACGTGGAAGAACGTTTTACACTGGACGAGGACATCAACCCAATGCTGGGCGTGGGTTCACTGGACGAGGACAACCATACAGGATGCAAGATCAGAGTTCTTCAAGTAATAGAGGTGCGTTTAGTGCAAATGATCAAGTAAGTGAAATTCAAATTTCAGAAAATAGTGAAGAAAATAAATGTGATGATAGATTTATTTCATGGATTGTAGACTCTGGATGCTCAGATCATTTAGTAGCAAGTACAGAATATTATTCAAATTATATTGAACTGAAAGAACCTAAAACTATAGCGGCAGCCAAAAATGGTGTAATATTGCAGGCAGTTGCCGTAGGAAATATTGAGGTGATATGTTATGTTGGTAAAAGAGAAATCCAGGCTACTGTTAAGAATGTTTATTATGTACCTGATTTGCGTAAAAACTTACTTTCCATATCAAAAATGGAGAAAAGTGGTCTTTAAGTTACTTTCAAACAAGGTAAAGTCAGGGCTTACGATAAAAGAAATTTGATTTTAATTGGTAGTGCAGTAGGCACTCTGTACAATGTAGAAATGAAAATTGTTAGATCGGAATGTAACTTTTCTGCAAATAATTCTGATATTCAATTATGGCACAGACGTTTTGGTCACTTAGGTTTCCAAAATATATCAATGTTGTCTCAGAAAAATTTAGTTGATGGTTTAGGTGATTTGAAAAATAAAAATATTGATAACATTTTATGTGAACCATGTCTTTTATCAAAATTGACGCGACAGCCATTTAACAGGAAAGGGTATAGGGCCATAAAACCGCTTGAAATTATTCATACTGATGTTTGTGGGACGATTTCACCACTAGATATTGAAGGTAACAAATATTTTGTCACTTTTATTGACGATTTCACGCATTTTGTCATGGTGTATCTAATTAGAGAAAAATCTGAAGTTTTTCAGAAATTCAAAGAATATTACAACTATGTGACAAGGTACTTCAAAGAAAATATGCTGACACTGCGGTGTGATAATGGAGGTGAATATATTTCAAATGAGTTTAGAAACTTCTGCATCGATAAAGGAATACGAATGCATTATACAGTACCATATAATCCAGAACAAAATGGAGTTGCAGAAAGAATGAACCGAACTTTAGTCGAAAAGGCAAGAACCATTTTACTAGAATCAGGACTAGACAAATCATTTTGGGGAGATGCTATACTATACTCAGCATATGTAACAAACAGAAGCCCAACTGCAGGGAGAGATGTCACAGCTAGTGAAATGTGGACTGGAAAAAAACCAAATGTGTCAAATATGAAAGTGTTTGGGTGTGTTGCTTATAACCATGTACCTAAACAATTGAGAGGAAAACTGGACAGTACAGGAAAGAAGATGATAATGATTGGATATGTCACTACTGGATACAAACTATATGATATGGAGGAAAATAAAGTTGTAATTGCAAGAAATGTTATATTTGATGAGAGACTTAAAGAAGAGAAAGTTGTGTACATACCATCAGAGAGAAAAATAGACTTTATGAATGAAAACGTTGAAAGAACAAGTGAAGACAGAGAATATGAAGCAGTACAAGATAAGAAGGAAATAAATAAACCAAGAAAACACATGTGTAAAGAGGTAATACAGAAAGATTCAGTAAGTGTAGATGAAATACAAGAAAATGAATATGATAATACTATACAGACTAAAACAACAAAACAAGTTTCCATTGAAGATAGACAAAAAGAGAACACAACAGAACAAATAGAAAAAGGGAGACCAAGTAGAAAAGCAACGAAGCCTTCATGGCATAAAGATTATGTAATTGATATGGATGAGGAAAATGATAAAGCATTATATGCATTACTTTCAACAAATCAGGATGATGTTCCAACAAGTTTTGGAGAAATTGAAGGAAGAGAAGACAAACACGATTGGAAAAAGGCTGTACAAGAAGAGATTAATGTCCTAAAAGAAAGTCAAACTTGGAAAATTACATCAAAACCAGAAAAAGAAAAACTGTTAGATACTAAATGGGTTTTTACAAAGAAACATGTTGGAGAAAAGGAAATTTGTAAAGCGAGGTTAGTAGTACGTGGCTTTCAACAAAAGGAAGATGTCGGAGAAATATACTCACCAGTGTTAAAGTTACAAACCTTAAGAATTTTATTGTCAGTCGCAGCAAATAGAGAATATGAAATACATCAAATGGATGTCAAAGGAGCTTTTCTATACGGAGATATAAAAGAGGATGTATATTTAAAGCCACCAGAAGGATTAAAAGTACCAGAAGGACATGTACTCAAATTGACAAAATCTCTTTATGGTTTAAAGAAATCGCCTAAATATTGGTATGAAAAGTTTCATGATGTTATTACAGGATATGGGTTTAAACGATCTGAAAATGATTACTGTCTGTATAGTATGGGGGATACTTATTTAACTTTGTATGTTGATGATCTATTAATATTTGGGAATGATGTTGGTAAAATAGAAAAATTGAAAGGCTTTCTCGCTTCAAAATTTAGGATGAAAGACATGGGCTCAAACAATTTAAATTACTTAGGAATATCTATAAATGTAGAACCAGGACAGGTCTCAATAACGCAAAAGAAATACTTAATGTCTATACTTAAGAAATATCAAATGGAAAATTGTAAAGGCAGTAATACACCAATGGACACTAACTTTAAAATTGATGAAAATTGTGAGGTTGATAAGATGTATGAGCATGATTGTAGATCATTAATAGGATCCTTAATGTATGCTGTAGTAGGTTCACGACCTGATTTAGCAACAGCTGTATGTTATTTGAGTAGGTTCCAATCAAAGCCTAGTGAAGATTTGTGGAAGGCACTGAAACGATTGCTGAGATATGTTAAACAAACTGTAAATTTCTACCTTTAATAGGGTTTGCTGATGCCGACTGGGCAAGAGACAATGACAGAAAATCCACAAGTGGAAATTTGTTTAAATTGTTTAATAACACTATTGTATGGAGATCTAAAAAGCAAACAACTGTAGCTTTAAGTACAACAGAGGCGGAATTGGTCTCGTTATGTGAATCCGTTGTAGAAGCATGTTGGATTGTAAAAGTATTGGCAGACTTAAATGTAACATACAAAAGCGTTTTAATATATGAAGATAACCAAAGTACTATGAAAACTGTAATTAACCCTGATCAGCGTAGGCTCAAACATATAGATATAAAGTATAATTTTGTCAAACAAAAAGTCGAAGAAGGGTTAATAAATATTGAATACATAAATACAAAATTTCAAATAGCAGATGTGCTTACAAAGCCCCTGCCTAGAACCCAATTTGAAAATTTAGTTAACAAGTTGAATTTAAGAAATGTTAGTATGTAAGATGTAATTAATGAAAGATGTGTGTTGAGGGAGAGTGTTGGAATAATACAACACACAACTTTCATCTCTAATTATAATGTATACCTCATCTCTATTGTAGCTATGAAAAATAAATATGTGCTCTAGGGTTCGTACGGTAATGAAAAATAAAGATGGCGTTTTATGAAGAAAAGAAGTTTTAATAAATAAATAATAGAATCCCTCTCATCAACAGGCCCCCCCCAGAATCATTGTAGAGTTACGAATTTTGCATGGTAAAGATTATAATTTTTCCCTCGGCACTCGCAGCAAGCTGCTCGCGCGCATATTATTAAGGATGTTTAAACTTTCCAACTGCTCAGAGCGAGCTAAACACATAATTTACGTAGTAAAAATTATAATATTTTTGCCCGTCTGCACCTTGGCCCCCCCCCCAGAACCAAATCCTGGATCCGCCTATGTTTGTGATGATTTGTTTAAAAAAAAACTTAAAATTAAGAATAACATAACTTCGTTTTTGTAGTTCAAGTTGCTTTTAATTCAAAAATACTAGTTCTAGTATGCCTGTATTATTTATAATTTTGCTACATTACATTTTGTTGAAAAATAGATGGATAACTTTTGTTACCAGCCGTTTACTGTTAAAGAGATACGAGGTTCCGCGATTGAAATGTCGTCTTAGACCTTAGATCTATGTAGGCATAGGCGGATTTAGGGGGGGGCCAGGGGGCCAAGCCCCCCCCCAGATTCATTGTAGAGTTACGAATTTTGCACATATTTCATGGTAAAGATTAAAATTTTTTTCTCGGCGCTCGCAGCAAGCTGCTTGCGCACATATTACTCATTAAGTATGTTTAAACTTTCCAACTGCTTAGAGCGAGCTAAACACATAATTTACGTAGTAAAAATTATAATATTTTTGCCCGTCTGCACCTTGGCCCCCCACCCAGAACCAAATCCTGGATCCGCCTATGTATGTAGGTATACCTTCAATACCTACCCATGAAATGTGGAGGCTCCACAGTCCACAGTAGGTAGGTACGCCACTTTCGGTAGGTAAGTACCTATACAGGACAGGTAGGTAAAGTAGCATGGCATGTTGCTGAGCGCTGAAAACTGAAACATCGCATAGCATCGCTCGCTGGTCAATAACCACACACAATTTGCCGCATTGCGCTTTCTGCGAGCCTTCCTTCCCACCACGACGCGACGACTGAAATAAACATCGCTGGCATATGCCGACATGCCCACACACTACTTACATACACGAATATTATTACACGTAGCGAGTAGCGCCTAACCTACAATGCTGATTTTAAACTGGTCTATTTTAGAGTTTAATTTTCTTTGAGTTATTCAAATAGGTACGTTCAGGTAGTCGGGCAGTCGGGCACGTTGCTAATATATACCTATACATACGCAGCATAACATATTATAGTGTAGTGTTGTGAACAGTCATTCATGTGGAGTGCAGTGAGTGTGTGGTGAGCGGTGAGAGTGGCAGCGACCACTGCTGTGGACGTACCGCGTACCAGTCGGACGATACGAGTCGAGAGTCGAGAGTCGAGAGCCCATACACACTCGAGTTACCATGGAGTGGCTCCCGCAAACCGGAATCAAGCTATTAATTACGAACGTGTAAACTTTTATTTGAGTTAAATCTTTGAACACGATCACATTAAAATATTTTGTGCGGAGTGTTGTTAAAATTCACAGCGACGCGGCGAGCGGCGAGACGTGGCTCTGACTCTGGATTCTGGAATTACAAATATACCTACTTATTATAATCGTCACATATAATAAAATGGTAAGCTGCCAAACTTATACCACGGTAAAGAGATATACAGTAGTTTGACTGAGCGTGATTTTTGAACATAAATACCTACAGTCGCGCGGTAAGTATATGCGCAAGTCATAGGGCTGCCGGGCAGCCGCTGCCCGCATACAGTAGGTACCTACCTATTTCATATCATCTACTTACTTGAGCTACTATCTAGTTGAGTTATTGTAAATTAATAATATTATTTTTGTATATAATTTATTGATATTTTTATTACAAGCATTTATTTCATTTTCAAATTACCTACCTATATGTACCTACTTATGTCAGCTTAGGATGCTTAGGAACCACTGTATGTCCGTTACAAAATTGCACAAGACAAGAGACATGACAAGAGACAAGACAAGACAAGAGACAAGACAAGAGACAAGACAAAAGACAAGACAAGAGTCAAGAGACAAGACAAGAGACAAGACAAGAGACAAGACTTGGACTCTTACTCGCACACTTACTCGAATTCTTACTTAGATTCTTATTCGCATTCTTGCTCGGACTCTTACTCGCAGTCTTACTAGAATTCTTACTCGCACTCTTACTCGGTCTCTTACTCGCACTCTTACTCGGACTCTTACTCGCACTCTTACTCGGAATCTTATAATCGCACTCTTACTCGGACACTTACACGCAGTCTTACTCGAATTCTTACTCAGTTTCTTACTTGCACTCTTACTCAGACTCTTATCGGACTCTTACTTGGACTCTTACTCGCACTCTTACTCGGTCTCTTACTCGCACTCTTACTTTAGAAGAATACTTTTAAAAATAAAATAACTTTTTAAAAACTTACCTCAAAAACAGCATAATATCGCATGCTATTTTTTGCCATTTTATATAATTTATTATATTATGTATACATACGTCAAAAGTAAATAACGTAAATTACACTAAATACTTGCAAAAAACTATCGCGACGTCCGCCCGTCGCTGCGTGGCACCCGCTTCTGGATTAACTACCCACTTCTACCCACATCTACTCACTCCCACATTCCGGCCGTTTCTATGGAGTCAAACTACTGTATATCTCTTTACCGTGCTTATACATTCCACGATTAACACCTATTTAATATTAAGTAAGTAGGTACCTACTATTGTCTGTGATTCCAGGAATTAATAAATACTTATAGGTAAGTAGGTAGTAGGTAGGCATCTATTACTACCTACGCATATATGTATATTTTTAATTTGTAAATAAGGAAGCAAGGTAGGTCCTTTATAGGCAATTTTCGAATTACTTACATAAGCATAGGCGGATTTAGGGAGGGGGGGCAGGGGGCCAAGCCCCCCCCCCCCCAGAAGCATTGTAGAGTTACGCAATTTTGCACATATTTCATGGTCAAGATTATATTCTTTTTCTCGGTGACTTATTATTAAGGATATTTGAATTTTCTCATTGGTCACAGCGAGCTAAACACACACTTTTCGTAGTAAAAATTATAATATTTTTGCCCGTCTGCACCTTGCCCCCCCCCCCCACCCCCCCAGAAAAAATCCTGGATCTGCCCTTGTACATAAGTATAATTATTTAGATTGTTATCGGTCAACTTTCATTTAGATTACAAAAAAAATAATGTGCCAGCAGTGGTGTTATGGATTTTGTAACTCAACGCCTACGAGACTACGATTACCTAGGTATACACCTATGCTATGTACGTACCTAAACTTTATGTCCATATTACATATTATTTTTCATATAAATTAATTAGGATTCAACATTTAACAAAAAATCTGCGATCAAAGGCACCTTCGTGAGGCAATTAAAATTTATAAAAATAAATGTAGAAGGTGGGGTACGAATAATAATTATATTAATTAATATTACCTAGGTATATAATATACATCCGATTGAGGATTGGAGGAGGACCGATTGAGCTGAAATTTGGTATTCAGATAGCTTATAGACCATTTTTTTGACCCAGGAAAAATGCGTTACGTATCATCACTCCACGCCGGGGGGCGCGGGACGGTAAGTGAGACTCCAAGGCAGGAACATAGGCGCGGCGGGAATACCCACTAAAAAACCTGGGGTGTTCCTGCGGGACGACATAATGCCGGAGGAGCGGGTACCCCGAAGCACTCATCCGCGGCCCCGACGGCGTTTGGTCCTCACTGACAGGTGACAGAAGGACCCCTCCGCGGTGGGGTAAAAAGGAGTTTCACCCCCACCCTCTCAAAGGGCGCATGGAAACATGTGTGTGTGTCTGTTTGTGGCATCGTAGCTCCCGAACGGATGAACGGATTTTGTTTTTTTTTTCCTACAACGCACTATGATAAATTTTAAATCCATGATGGCTGCCACCACAAAATTTGAAAGCGGTGCGTTGGGGTTTTTTTTGTATACCTATGTATATAGGTATAGGTAGGTATAGATAATTATAATACTCGTATTTTCGGTAATAATTATAGTTTAACAAAACGCGTTTCCTTGTAGCCTCACTGATCTGGCTCGAAACGATCTCTATAATTCATAAACAGACGAATATCCCATTACATGGGTCATGGGTATAATAATAATATGAATATATTAAAGCAAGGTGTGACTGTCTGAGTTATTAACGCGCAGATTAAACAGCTGATAGAATTAAGTTGATATTTTCCAACTTCGATCAAATCCGATATATATTAGGTCACTGTTTTCAAAGATATCGTTTGTAATAGATATAATATACCCTAAGTCCAATAATACCTTAAGACCGCATCTGTAGGTAATACCGAGACAGTCGCGGATCCAGACCATGATTTGGGGGGAGTCATCGGCTAGATTAATATTTTCTAAGAATTTTTTTGGAGACACGTTTAAGCGTAGTCTTGAAAATCTTACATTTTAAGTACGAACGATGCGCATTTTGCTTGCTCTGATTGGCAAGGAAACTAAATATATTCTTATTTATAAAAGCGCAACCAGCTTGCTGCGAGTGCCAAGAAAATTTTGAATTTTTCAGCACGAATGATGTGCGTTTAGCTTGCTCCGAGTGGCAAGGAAATTAAATATTCTTTTTGTAGAGCGCGAACAGCTCGCTGCGAGCGCCGAGAAAATTTTGATTTTTTTTAGCACGAACGATGTGCGTTTAGCTTGCTCCGAGTGGCAAGGAAACTAAATATTCTTATTTATAGAGCGCGAGCAGCTCATTGCGAGCGCCGAGAAAAATTTGAATTTTTCAGCACGAACGATGTGCGTTTAGCTTGCTCCGAGTGGCACGAACGATGTGCGTTTAGCTTGCTCCGAGTGGCAAGGAAACTAAATATTCTAATTTATAGAGTGCGAGCAGCTTGCTGCGAGCGCCAAGAAAATTATGATTTTTTTCAGCACGAATGATATGCGTTTAGCTTGCTCCGAGTGGCAAGGAAACTAAATACCTACCTATTCTTTTTTGTAGAGCGCGAACAGCTCTCTGCGAGCGCCGAGAAAATTTTGAACTTTTCAGGACGAATGATGTGCGTTTAGCTTGCTCCGAGTGGTAAGGAAACTAAATATTCTCATTTAAAGAGCGCGAGTAGCTCATTGCGAGCGCCGAGAAAATTTTGAATTTTTCAGCACGAATGATGTGCGTTTAGCTTGTTCCAAGTGACAAGGAACCTAAATATTCTTATTTATAGAGCGGGAGCAGCTCGCTGCTAGCCAAAAAAAAATACTATTAAACATGCGCGAGCGAATTTGATCATATTAACTGCTGCAAGCGCAAAGACTTAGCTGCAAAGACGACATAAAGTACAATAAGCTTGCAGCAGTTAATATGATCAAATTAATCCTAAATATGAAACATACTGTGCAGCTTGCTACGAGAACCTACGGATAATTCGTAGGCGAGGACCGTAAAAAAAGTAGCTAGGTAAAAAATATATTAAAACAGCGAAACAATTTTATGAACTTGTGTAAAGCTTGCTACTAAGAGAAAAAATCCTAATTCTAACTATGAAAGTAGCGTAAAACCAGTCGATACGATCGGATTTTTTTTTTCGACTAGGATTTTGGGGGGGGGGTCATGACCCCCCTTGACCGCGCCTTACCGAGATATGCCGAAGGACGAAAGTCTTTGATGTGGATAAGCGGGTAATGCGGCTCATATGGAGCTGGGCAGGACAGGACATATTGCCAGGCGCGGGCGTGGTGTGAGTGGTGACAGCAGGAGTAGGTCCATATCAGAATGGACGCTTCGAAGGAAGGCGAAGTGTGTGAAAGACTTGGATACGAACTGCTCAAGAGAGTTGCATGAAACGAGGGACGGCATTTGCCCAGCAGGGGCGATATGGGCTGCCAATGATGATGATAATTTTAGTGATCTTAAGAACGGATTTTTCGATGCGGACAAAGTCGCGAGCATAAGCTAGTAGAAGGTAGGTACATCCTAATGTAACCGGTCAGTGGTTCACACGCCACGACGCCTCACATCTAAACACTACACACTTAATATATAGGTACCTAATTCGTTAGCAGTAGGTACCTATAATATTATGACTAGGATCTAAAGTCACCTGTTATTGTAGCCTTAAACATAGGTAGCTAGATACTTTCGTATTTTCTTAATTCATAGCATAATGGAATAATATAGATATACTTAAACACTAATATACACGCACATATTATGTATAATATACCTACACGCTACCTATATAATATAGCAGTTTATAGGTAGGTAACGGAGCGGCGCGAGCGCGGCCGAGGTGGGTGGGTAAATATCGTAAGCGATTGTTTGCTTTGTAACTTAGCATACAATGCAAGCATGATCACTAAACCTGCTTACCTATGTCACTTTTCGGAAGGGGGTCACGAACACTGTCGCTAATGTACCTACTTCCTTTATTACATGGACACCATGGTCGGTGTCGTGGCGAGCGGTTGGGAAGGAGCGACCCACAGACTCCAATGCTTCCGGAGGAGGATCCTGTTCCTTAGACCCGTCTTGCCTTCACCGGCCGGCCGGTGACCGGTAACAGTCCACCACATCTGTGCTTGCCTTGATTGGCCAGCCAGAGTGGAGTCGCAAAAGCTTCGTGCTCTAAGAGATCATAATTCATAAGGGGCGAGTTGGCCTTTTACGTATTTAAGTTCCAGGGGCACCTACCTCTAAACTCTAACCATCGTACACCAACGCGACGCAACTCTCAGCGAGTTAATATTATTACCTAATGGAACGGCAGTAGCAGGTGCTGTAGCCTCAGCAATAACCTATTGACCATCCATTTAAAATGCAAACTAATAGCATACCTGGCTCATTCTCATTTTAGGTCGAATTTGATGGTCTCACGGTTATATTTACTAAACGGTTAAAGAAAGAGACATAAATTTTGGAAAGGTGGATAAAACATATATTAAGCTACAAAATAAATAAAGATTGTCATAATAGACGCAAGAAATAATATTACAATTTAACATGAAACGTCAAAAACGGGGCCATTTTTCGTATTCTCATGGTGTCACACTTTCCGTTGCAGTGAAACATTTGGGCACTACTTTAACAAATTTCGGTGTATCTGTATATAACATATACCAAAATTTTCACAAACAAATAAACTTTACGGTATACAGTCTAAAAAAAGCCTTTCATTATTACTTTGAATTTAAAATGACATAATGCAGCGGTCACACGATTTTAGGTTCTTAAAATTTGCGTAGTTTAACGGCTGCTGTTAAACACAACATCAACAATCCAATACAGAGATCGATTCATTTCAATGATGGCCATGTTCTGCAATCGTAGAAGTAGGATCTAGGACTTATCGAGCCGTGGGAAAAAATATAATTGCCAAGTTTCAATTTGTTAATGGGTGTATCAATCACTTGCATGGACAACATTTTTATGCATTGTATTTTAGTTATTTAAATCAAAGCTAGCTTTTCGAAACGCCAAAATGTGCGAGATAAAGATGTAGTATTTTATTTTATACATTTTACCTAAACTTTCCAGAATTTCACCAAAAAGGGATATTTTCGTCACCAGCGTGGCATCACCTTCATGGCGTTTTTTACCACGAAGGTGATTTTCAGGCCACAAAAGTGATTTTTTTGTATTGTTTTCTTTTGAAAGGGCCTTTTTATCAACTAAAAAGTACTTTATCTGTTATGTTAGGGTTTTAATACATACATACCAAATTTCTGACTAATAAAAAAGTAAAGTGATATGTAAAGTAATATCTCAAATTACGCATATTTTCTTCTGTAGTGAGGTTTGTTGTTACGTAGAATGTCGTTTTATTGTACATTTTTGGTAGATTTAGTCTTTTAAAAGGGTTTCACTTGGAAAAGTTGTGAAAAAATAATGACTGAATCACTTTCGTGGCGCCGAAATTTTCAAAACTGTTTTTCTTCGAAATGAAACGTCCGATTTAAATAATTTATATAAATGTTTACTCGTGCTATCCAGCTCTATAAAATATTATACACAAACATTACAAATAAGCAATAAATAAGAAATGCCATGAAGGTGACGATGAGAATCGATTCCATGAGAATGAGCCACCTATTATAGTAAGAGTTCAAGCAGGTAGATAATAATCACTTGACTTAGGCTGTCTTTGCGCCTTTTTCTATCTGAGTCCTACACTTACTGTACAAGTGTTGTCCATTACCTAAACGTCAAAGGGTCTTTGTACCTTTGACGTTAATGTTTCCGTGTACCTATTAGCTCGTGATAGAGAGCAACTGCATAATAATAATATGTGATGATTCTGTTCGGTGGTTGTGATCATTTACCGCAGTATGCCCCGGGTCCCGGGTCCCGTGTATATCCAGCAGAGGTCTTCCCTGCACGCCTGCTACGAGTGGGCTAGAGGAGCGCCGACGACTGTGGATCCGTGTCCCAATTCGTCACAAGTGCTCGCTAATCAGCCAATTAGGCGTTAATTTCCTGTAATGGTTGGTCGCGGTTATTTATAGATGAGAGTTGTCTAATTGGCCTCGAGTACGAAGTTCTCATTAACGCAATATCCGGTGAGAGGAGCAGCCCGGCTGCCAGCTGCAGCCGCTGGCCGCTGCTGCAGACCACCACACTTCAGACACTTGAAGTGCTATAAGTATCGCGACCAGAGACCGACACCCCGACACTACCCGATATTCATAGGCGGATTTAGGGGGGAGGGGCAGGGGGCCAATGAAGCATTGTAGAGTTACGAATTTTGCACATATTTCATGGTAAAGATTATACTTTTTTTTTCTCAGCACTCGCAGCAAGCTGCTCGCGCACTTATTATTAAGGATATCTGAACTATCTAACTGTTCAGAGCGAGCTTAACTCACTTCATAGTTCGTTTCACTTTTCGTAGTAAAATTATAATATTTTTGCCCGTCTGCACCTTGCCTGGTCCTAGTGGAGTCACTAAGCGACAAAAATGGGTCAAACCTGTTTTTTTCATGCAGAAGCATGAAACTTGGCACATTGATTTCTAATGTAAAAATAGGCTGATTTCGATCGGTAGCCCTCGGTAGCACCCCCTCTGGCAGCGAGGAGGGGGGTTGGAAGGGGCGCTCCACCCGGCTTCATTTTAAAAATTCTGGGAGACCACACATAGCTAATAGGTCAAGTTTGGTATCAATTTCGGATAAATCGAGGACGTAGATTTCATTTCTGGAATAAAAAAATGACATTTGTGATGATTTGTTTAACAAAAAAATTAAAAATTAGAATTACGTAACTTCGTTTTATTGTTCAAATTACTGTAAATTCAAAAATACTAGTTTTTTTAATAAACAAAAAATATGTTAATAAAGTCTAGTTTATGTAGATTAAAAAATATATAATTTTATATTACTTTTCTTAATAACAAACCGCATAAAAAATCTTTTGCTGTCCCGGGCCGCAATTTTCTTTTCACCGCCATGAAAAGGGTTGTTAGTAAAAAACTTACTATTTCATGCTGAAGTTTAAAACTTGCCACAATTACAATTCCTTACGTTAAAATAAGCCGTTTAGAATCAGTAGCCGTCGATAACCAGCCTTCTGACAGCGGGGAGGGGGGTGAAAGGGGCGCACCACCCAGCTTCACTTAAAAAAATCTGGAAGACCACGTATAGCTAATACGTCATGTTTGGTATCGATTTCGAATAAATCAAGAACGTAGATTTCATTTCTGATAATAAAAAACGCATTTTATGGGTTTTTAACCAAATTATAACACAAAATTAGTTCTTAGTTTTTTTTATTTAGAGGCACTTTAATTCTAAATTATAGTAATATTTTGTGATAAACATAAATATTTTTTAAAAGTTTATTTCAAGTAGATTAAATAAAATAGAACTTTTATATTATTTTTATAAACATTTACTCGTACAATTTTTTTAAGACACTAGAGTCGCTATTTTCTTCTCACCGCTGCGCTGCGTTGAAAACCCCAATCAACTGTAAAATACGACTATGTACATTCATTTAACATGTTATTGATATAAGAACTTGATATTGTCAAACATAAAATTCAGAAAAATCCTATGGCACATCATAATTTACTCTCCCTGAGACAAACTTTTAAAAAATAGGCCCGAAAGTCGTATCTCTTTAATAATAAACGGCTTACCAAAGTTATGCATCTATTTTTCAATTAAATGTAATGTGGCAAAATTATAAATACTACTGGCACCTACCCACAGCTTATTTATATCGTTATATTGTTTTCCAAGACGGATGCTCCATATATAATATAATAATAATTATAGTTCAAAACATTTTATGACGATTTATGATAAGCCTTGCATTTATTTAAATATAATCAGTCCCATGCACAATATTCTGACAACTGAAAGGTTTTCAGACAAAGGAATGGTCTGCTTCTTGCTTCCTAAACTAAAAGAGAGGATGGGTTAGACTTAACCAAGAAATTATGCCTAGCCTCTCTCAAACAAAGTTCCTTGTAAAATGCGTGTAACAAATGCTGGTATACAGACATATCATGGAAGTAGAAGTATATTTTCCAAATAGTGTTTTTTTTGTGATAAGGTGTTTCCTACATAGTTATTGATTGTCGAGTAGTAATTACTGCTTGATCTGCAGTTTCATTGACCGCAAAACATCATATCAAAACCATATAGGTAGAGTTAAGTTTGTGTGCGGTACTTTTATGCTAGTCGAAGGATACGAGTCTTGCTATTTTCCAGCCTCCTGCTTGGTTTTAGAAGCAATAAGCAAACAAAGGGACACCTTATTCATCTAACACCGTTTTGGTGGCCAGTATATTATGCACGAAACTTATTTAATTTATAAATAAAGGGCGGATTGCTGAGATTGATGCAAAACTGCATGAAGACGGTCTTAAAATGTAATGAGCTATAATAACAATATTATCTTTGGAAGAATCAGTCTTGGAATGTAACATACTGATATAAAAAAGCTTTAAGCCTGGAGTATTTATAATTTTGCTAGATTACATTTTGTTGAAACAGTTTGATTCATAACAATGTTTAGCAGTTTCCGTTCCGCGATTTGATCGCGTTTTATCGCACCTATTTTTTAAAAGTTTGTCTCAGGGAGAGTAAATTATGATGTGCCATAGGATTTTTCTGAATTTGATGTTTGACAATATCAAGTTCTTATATCAATAACATGTTAAATGAATGTACATAGTCGTATTTTACAGTTAATGGGGGTTTACAACGCAGCGCAGCGGTGAGAAGAAAATAGCGACTCTAGTGTCTTAAAAAAAATTGTACGAGTAAATGTTTATAAAAATAATATAACAGTTCTATTTTATTTAATCTACTTGAAATAAACTTTTAAAAAATATTTATGTTTATCACAAAATATAACTATAATTTAGAATTAAAGTGCCTCTAAATAAAAAAAACTAAGAACTAATTTTGTGTTATAATTTGGTTAAAAACCCATAAAATGCGTTTTTTATTATCAGAAATGAAATCTACGTTCTTGATTTATTCGAAATCGATACCAAACATGACGTATTAGCTATACGTGGTCTTCCAGATTTTTTTAAGTGAAGCTGGGTGGTGCGCCCCTTTCACCCCCCCTCCCCGCTGTCAGAAGGCTGGTTATCGACGGCTACTGATTCTTAACGGCTTATTTTAACGTAAGGAATTGTAATTGTGGCAAGTTTTAAACTTCAGCATGAAATAGTAAGTTTTTTACTAACAACCCTTTTCATGGCGGTGAAAAGAAAATTGCGGCCCGGGACAGCAAAAGATTTTTTTATGCGGTTTGTTATTAAGAAAAGTAATATAAAATTATATATTTTTTAATCTACATAAACTAGACTTTACTAACATATTTTTTGTTTATTAAAAAAACTAGTATTTTTGAATTTACAGTAATTTGAACAATAAAACGAAGTTACGTAATTCTAATTTTTAATTTTTTTGTTAAACAAATCATCACAAATGTCATTTTTTTATACTAGAAATGAAATCTACGTCCTCGATTTATCCGAAATTGATACCAAACTTGACGTATTAGCTATGCGTGGTCTTCCAGAATTTTTAAAACAAAGCCGGGTGGAGCGCACCCTCCACCCCCCCTCCCCGCTACCAGAGGGCCCCTTCCATTAGGCTACCGATCGAAATCAGCTTATTTTGACATAAGGAATCAATGTGCCAAGTTTCATGCTTCTGCAAGAAAAAAACAGGTTTTGCACTAAAGTCCTCCACTATCCTGGTCCTGAAAAATCCTGGATCCGCCCTTGCTCATATTATTACATAATATAGGTATTCGTATAATAATAATATTATGTACCTACCTTTTGTATAGTTTAGGTGCCTATCGGTGATGAAATTTGGTGGGCAATAGGTACCTACCTATATTATTGTAGGTATAGGTATTTCACAATAATAACGATATTGACGATAATTCATCAATATGCCAAAGATTTACAGATTAGGTAGATATACTATGATTACGTAACACGAATAACTATGTAAGATATAAACAGTAAACACTATTTTCTAGAAGGCGGTATACGGTATAACTCGTCATGCCCCATGGCGCTGAATGCTAAAGCATATGGAGCGCTTCATGTTGGGCATCGGGTTATGGCCAGGTACATTCCACTAGTCTGCCACTTGGCCAACCGGATAATGAGGCTCTCAGATCACAGAGCAAGACATAGGACAGCAAGGGCACAAGATAGAAGAGCCCTACGCACGTAACAATAACTAATAGGTATATAAAAATCGGTTTTTAGTAGATAAACTACTTACTTCAACATGAAATCTATCCCATTTTATCATATGTACCTTCCTATTTATTATATTGACGAAGTAAAACTCAAAATATCGAGTCACGAGTCGCACCTCCCTGCGCTGTGATCTGGGGGCACGGTAGTGCCCCCGCCAAGTCGAGCGCGAAGCAAGCACTGCCGTACCATCTTTACAGGAACCATTTCGTCGCATTTTCAGGCCCCTATTTGAGAACCTCTGGATAAGACCAGAACACAGAAATTTTCGTCATCCAGTAAGCTATAATTACATACTTAAAATCCAAAATTTCAAGTCTGTAGGTCATTAAGTTCCGAAGTTAAGCGAAAGCAAAGTTTCGCATTTTCGACACTCACTCACTCATGATCATCAAAATAGAACTAGTACTTCCTATAAACTCAGAGAGCTGAAATTTGGTACATACTTAGAATTTATTGTATAAGCCATAGGAAAACTAAAAAAACATGCAATTTCGGTCTCGTTTTCGAGATAATTCATCTGCATAAATAACTTTGTAATCTCATATAAATGTATAGGATTACAAAGTTACATTTGCAGTCCATGGTTAAAATTGTGTAATATCCAACTTATTAATTCAAAATATATTTAAGGCATAGTATATGTATATGTGAGTGTGTATATGTGTCGTAAATCGTCAGTTATGATCAGGCGATATCTAGCGTGGCCAACTAAAATAAGAGCCCAACCAAACTATTAGAAGAGAGCGACATACCGCCTTTACTACAAGCTTTTATTTACTTTCACCTGTCGGTCTGTCTGTCTGTAATTAAATCTTGCAAGTTTAATTAGGCCCACTTCCCGGTATAATATTATGATGCATTGGACTAAGAGTGAACGCACACGTATCTAGATGGCGCTGACTGTATTTTAAAACGCGCTTACGGTTTGTATTTCTGATAACCTTATAATATAGCGTTTCTACAAAAATAAGTGAAATCCCACCAAAAACATTCTGTAAAAAACTAGCCAAGTCTCGATGGAGCTGCTTGTTTATCTCTAAAAAGTAATGAAATCTAGACAAAGTCGTGCCAAGTATAAGGTTCCTTACTGCGATTTCTTTATTATTATAGTTAATGTTGTGTGACTTGGCCGTTGAAGGGTACACAAGGGTACAAAACCAGATGCTCCATGACACTATTGCACCAATCTGTCCGCTACCCATTCACGATAGAAAATTTCCACTTGGAAAACGTTGATTGGATAACCAGTCAATTGTAGGCTTGATATAGCTGCGTATTTCAATAATACTTATGTTTAGGCGATCCAAGTGTCATGGAGCATCTGGTTTTGTACCCTTGTGTACCCTTCAACGGCCAAGTCACACAACATTAACTATAATAATAAAGAAATCGCAGTAAGGAACCTTATACTTGGCACGACTTTGTCTAGATTTCATTACTTTTTAGAGATAAACAAGCAGCTCCATCGAGACTTGGCTAGTTTTTTACAGAATGTTTTTGGTGGGATTACAGTTTACAGATGATAATCATCATTGTTATCAGTTGCGTTTGCCCAACACTTTCCTATTAACAAAATAAACTTATACGGTAGGTATATTATATATAGCCCACTCACTAAAGCATAAAGGGGTAAATATTAAATATAGGCCTATAAATAAATAATGGTAGCAAATTGCTCTACAAATTATATAAAGGCGACAGGCGGTAATGGTAACTAGTACTTAACATATTGGGTCAATAGAAACAAAAATAAAATCGCGAAATCCTGTAATTTTTAACCTTAGACATGGTACCTAACTTACGACGCGCGACGCAGTAGTCAGTAGACAATAAATTTGATGAGCCTTTTAAGACAACTTTTAGAATATCAAAATGAAGGTAGGCCTACTTGTATAAATATTTACCTACTTACACGAAAACATACTGGGTCTATTTCCGAAGCTGATAACTAATTCGACTAGACTAGACATATATATAGAATTAGTATATGTGATGTATTCATATAATAAATGATATAAAGTTGTAATAAATCATGTCCCGTTATCGGCCCATGCCCATGTGTCGATTATATTCAGTATCGGCGATCGACGCGACGGCAGTGATTTGGATCGCTCGCGCCGCTCTTCCGTCCCAACGTACCTAGTTGCTAGTTACCACTGACACGTATTTTTATCAGGTTTACTCATAATATTATTGTATATATATAGAGTGGATACGCGTCCGTGGATCAGTGTCGCAGGACCGGTGGCACGCGCCGCGCCGCCCGCAGCCGTGCCTTCCACTCGACCGCTCGAGTCGCACGTTACTTCTTACACTATTATAAGTTTTATAAATAGACATACACTGATATGAAGGCTTCCATTCAGGATGATAGAGAAGACGATCGCCATTTCAAGGTATGCTCCCATTATTATAGGGCAACCTTTATATATTCAGCTTACAGTCCGCGCTGTGATCTGCTAACCGCGAGCCGCGCCATCTCCATATTATGAACCTACAATCTGTCAAAAAATACCGGGAATTGTTTAATAAATTAAACCACCGTTGCAGCAATCATTCCGCTACTGCTCGTCAAGACGAATCAAATGAGCCCAAACTCGATGGGGTTGCGTCGTTTAATTACGGAGTTCCTTACGACCACCTTCCAGCTCCATCATCAGATCAGGTCGATGTCATAATAATATTGCATTGCCATCCGATTTATTACATCTGTGGCATCGTAGCTCCCGAACGGATGAGAACGGATTTTGATCTAGTGTTTTTTGTTTGAATGTAAAGTTAATCGAGAGTGTTCTTAGCCATGTTTGGTGGAAATCGATTCAAGATGGCCGCCGCTACAAAATGGCGGATTACTTTTTCCACAACCCCCTGAAGGATAGTTGTGCCTATATCCCAGAAAAAACAAGTGAAATTTTAAAAAAACTTTTTAAAAACAAGCTTTTATTATTATTACCGTAAAGTACTCGTCAAGACGAATCAAATAAGCCCAAACTCGATGGGGTTACGTCGTTTAATTACGGAGTTTCTATAGCCACCTTCCAGCTCCATCATCAGATCAGCTCCATGTCATAATAATATTGCATTGTCATCCGATTTACACACGCATGCAAATTTTCAGCTCAATTGGAAACCGGGAAGTGGGTCAAATCAAACTTGCAAGATTTGATTACAGACAGACAGACAACAGACAGACAGACAACAGACAGGTGAAAGTAATATAAAGCTTGTAATAAAAGCTTGTAAAAAGACATATATTTCAGACCACAACAGATGTGCAATAAGGTGCCCTCTATAAGTATGGTAAAAAAAATAATATAATATTAGTCCGTGATTCAACATACATACAAAATGCATCCACTAATGACGTCACGCGTCCTCATCGAAAAACTTATAAGTGCTATTATATAATGCGAAAATATGGAAGGAGAAGAAAGTGTGTGTATACCTATGCGTTTCTGATAGAGTTAAAATTTGGGCTGCAGGTAGCTTAGACCTGAGGCGCTAGAATATACAGGCTACTTTTCAGGTTTAATACTGGTACCCATGCAACGTATGCCAAGTTGTAGTTCTATGATCATACATTATGATGAATAGATATTATGCTTGTCTGTGAGATAGCAAGCTTCCTGTTGGCTGTATATGTATAGGCGGTAGTAGTGTAGGTACATACTTACATGTCAGGAGGCGAAGGAGGCGCTGGGAGGAGGCGGCGCGGAGACGGAGGCGGAGGCGGGAGACGGCGGGGACGCGCTGGAGAGCGTCCTGGCGCACGTGGGCCAGTTCGGCCGCTACCAGAAGCTGCTGTTCGTGCTGATGATGCCGTTCGGATTCTTCTTCGCGTTCATCTACTTCGTGCAGATGTTCATCGCCGCCACGCCGCGCCAGCACTGGTGCCGCGTGCCCGAGCTGCTCCACCTGCCCCTCGAGCTCAGGTTAATGTCGCCATTCGCCACTCCACTCGCCATCGACAACATACCTACATACATCTTCTTACGTATCTTATATCGACTGATGTGATTAGCTCTCTTGATGAAAATAACTAGTTTATTATATTATTCCGTGGAAGTAAAACGAACATTACGTTGGTCCAATTCAATGTAATTTTTTTCAATAAGACATAAACAAAACATATTCCATATTCAAACATATAAAACGAGTAAATTAATATAAAGGTTAGTTTGAACTACAACAGAGGTCTAACACTGGCCCTCAAACTAAACTTACTATATATCAAACATTAACCAACTACATTACTATTTAACCCAAGTTGGTTAACACATTTACGCGTTTTATCCCCGCTAAGAGGTTTAGTTAATACGTCCGCCATCATATCATTCGTACACATATATTGCAGATCAACAAACCCTTGCTTAACAATGTCTTGTACGAAATGATGACGAATGTCAATATGTTTCGTTCGGGAGTGATACATCGAGTTTGTTGCCCTGGCCAACGCAGATTGATTATCATTATAGATACGTACAGTAACGTTAACGCCAAGACATTCATGCATAAAACTCCTTATAAACAAAGCTTCCTTACAAGCATCTGATAGACCTAAGTATTCCGCTTCCATGCTTGAAAGTGCTACTGTTTTCTGTTTCCTGCTTTGCCAGCTGATAGCACAGTTACCAATCTTGAAGATGTAACCAGTAAATGACTTCCGGTCCAGCTCATCAGAGCTCCAGTCTGCATCTACAAATCCACTGACAGACAAACCACTCTTTTCATAAGTTAAACAATGGTTCAGTGTACCTTTCAGGTAACGTAATACTCGCTTCGCAGCCTTCCAGTGATCCTCTCCGTAGCTTTCGTTAAACTGGCTGAGGACACTCACTGCGTGCGAAATGTCCGGTCTTGTACAAACAGCTATGAACATCAGACAACCCACCAACTCTCGATACTGCAAGTTTTCACATTTGGAGTCATTTTTCAACAGTTTCAAACCACACTCCATTGGGGTAACAGCCGGTTTACACTCGGCCATATTAAACCGTTGTAAAACATTTTTAATGTAACTTGACTGATCCAAGGTGAAACCACCTTCTTCCTTTCTACAAAGTCTCATGCCGAGAAAGTGATGCGCTGGCCCTAAATCTCTCATATCGAATTGAGACATCAGCTGTTTCTTGATTGTAGACTTATCAATCTCATTATTTGAAAATAAGATGATATCGTCAACATACAGACAAATAAAACTCAAACCTCGAGCAGTATTTCTCATGAACACACAAGGTTCCGACGAAAACTTCTTAAATTTCAGTTTTCTTACTAATACGTCATTTATTTTGTCATACCAACTTTTGGACGCTTGTTTAAGACCATAAATTGCCTTATTTAGGCGATATACTTTTGTAGGATTCCTCTTGTCACGAAAGCCTTCTGGTTGCTCCATATAAATGGTTTCAGACAGATCACCATTTAAAAACGCTGTCTTAACATCAAGATGATCCGCCTCCATGTTATGTTCAGCGGCTAGAGCAAGTATTGTCCTTACAGTTGAGTATCTGACTACAGGTGAGTACGTCTCAAAATAATTTTCGCCATACCTTTGTGTATAGCCCTTGGCTACCAAACGAGCTTTAAATCTCAAAACTTCACCATTAAGTCCTCTTTTCTTCTTAAACACCCATTTACTCTTCACAGTCTTTTGTCCTGCCGGTAAATCAGTCAGTGTCCAACATTTGTTGACAATAAATGACTTGTACTCATCGTCCATCGCCTCTCTCCATTTCGCAGATTCCTCGCCTTCCAGCGCCTCCTTCACAGTGAGTGGCTCGTCGTCAGCACGATCTACTTCAGCCACGAAGATGCATTGTGATGCCAGCTGAGCGTTCTCGTCGTATTCCAACGACTCGTACGACGACGATTCATCTGGAATATAATTTTCATCGCGAAAATCATCTGTTTCACTACTGTCAGTAACATCTAGAGACATATCTCTACTTCCATCTGCCTGCCCAACTGATTCATCAGCTCCAGCATTACTTGGAGTTATAGAATCATCATTTGAATCTAAATGTGCAGGGTCTACTACACTAACAGGCTGACAGTTACATTTAGATGGAGAGATGTGGACAAGTACATCACGTTCTTTTAAAGAACCGTTATCCTTCTCAGGACGATAGAAAACATTTTCCAGAAATGTTACATTTCTGGCCTTCGTTATGCATTTCATGCTCGTAGGGTCAATGAACCTATAGCCCTTGGTGTCTTGACAATATCCTACAAAAATGCACGGTTTAGTTTTTGCATCAAACTTCTTTCTGTTTTCTATCCGTATATGAGCCATACATCCAAATACTTTAAGGTGAGTTAGATGTACCTTTTGTTTGGACCATTTTTCTTCGGGCGTAGTTCCTCTAACAGCTTTCGTGGGGGACCTATTTTTCAAATATACGGCGGTGTTTACAGCTTCCGCCCAGAAGCTTTGATCCAGCCCGGCACCAAGAAGCATGCACCTGGCTTTCTCCACGATGGTGCGGTTGGCTCTCTCTGCCACACCATTCTGTTCTGGCGAGTGAGGAACAGTCGTCTCATGGCGAATACCGTGTTTCTTTAAGAAATTCTGAAAACGAGTATTAATAAATTCAGTGCCGTTATCGCTACGAATGCTTTTCAGTGTTTTCCCGGTCTGATTTTCAACTAAAGCCTTAAACTCCATGAATTTAGTAAAAGCTTCGTCTTTAGTTTTCAGAAAATAAACAAAAGTCTTTCTCGAAAAATCATCTATAAGTGAAAAGAAATATCTTGAACCACCAATCGATTTTTCCGGCATGGGCCCGCATAAATCCATGTGCACTAGCCCTAATATCTCAGTCGCACGACTGAAAGACTTTTTCGGGAACGGTAATCTAATTTGTTTACCCTGAATGCAAGAAATACAAGACTCGAACGTAGAAGTATCGTAATCTATTCCAGAGTTCATACCTTTTAGGACTTGCATACTACGCACGTTAAGGTGACCTAGTCGTTTGTGCCACTCTACTTGTGACGCCTTTTGGGTTTGTGGTACATCCTCTTGCACCGCTGGCGAAGCTTTTGAGCCTGTTTGACTCTCCATCGACACAGCCTCGTTGCATTCTGTAAAAGCTGAACAATTATTATGCCCTACAACTGATGTATCACTCCGCTCAGACTCTACAGTTTCAAGCCTATACACACCACATTCGCGTTTAGCTGACGCTATCAAGGTATCATTTTTATATATTTTACAATTTTCATCTATAAAAATAACTCTGAATCCTTTTCTTGTCAAAGCACTGACAGATAACAAATTGGTTGCCAAATTTGGCACGTAATAGACATTACTTATTGTCTTTACACTATGCTTTAAGGTTACTATCACATTGCCGCGACCGCGAGTAAAGAGTTTTTCACCATTCGCCACTTTCACTTCAGTTATGAAACCAGGCACAAAATCAGTGATCATGTCCCTGTCGTTACACATGTGGTTGCTGGCACCGGAGTCGACAATCCACACATCCTTACGCACGCACGTCGATAATGCAGTTAACATCGCCTCTCCGTTACTATTCTCTTTCTTGTTACTTGCTCCCCCCTTGCATTGTTTTGATGTGTGTCCTAACTTCTTACACTTGAAACATCTTATTTTCTTATGTGAAACAAGCGCTGTTGTTGAGCCTTCTTCATTTTTGTCACCGCGCCGCTGTACTTCCTGCATCAATTTGGCTTTTACAATTTCACTTGATAGTGAAATATTTGAGTTTTCTAGTGCCATGATTAAGGGATCATATTCGGCAGGCAAACCGCTCAACATAATAACCGCGACAAAATCATCATCAAGAGGTGACTGAATGTCGCTCAATTGTTGACTCACATCACAAATTTTTGCAATATACGCCTCCATGTCTTTGAAGTCACTCAATTTGGTGGCAAACAATATTCTGAGGAGACTCAGTCGTCGCGTAAGGCCTTTATCCTCATAAGCCTTTTTCAAATTGGACCAGGCTTCACGGGCTGTCTCCGCCTTTCGGACATGCATGTATGCAGCTGGTTGTACTGACAAACAAATTTTTGCCAGTGCTTTCAACGACCTTTTCTTAAAATTTGGGTCTTTTTCAGCACTTTCAGCCTCATCCTCGGAGATAACATCCCACAGGTCTTCATGTATGAGCAGCATTTTCAATTGAAACTTCCAGTTTACATAATTTTCATACCCTTTTAGTTTTTCAATTACTGGTATAGCTGCTGCTGCAGGATTACCTGCTGTTGAAGCCATGTTCTCGTGAAAGGACCATAACCTGATGAAAATAACTAGTTTATTATATTATTCCGTGGAAGTAAAACGAACATTACGTTGGTCCAATTCAATGTAATTAGACCTCTGTTGTAGTTCAAACTAACCTTTTATATTAATTTACTCGTTTTATATATTTGAATATGGAATATGTTTTGTTTATGTCTTATTGAGAAAATTACATTGAATTGGACCAACGTAATGTTCGTTTTACTTCCACGGAATAATATAATAAACTAGTTATTTTCATCAGGTTATGGTCCTTTCACGAGAACATGGCTTCAACAGCAGGTAATCCTGCAGCAGCAGCTATACCAGTAATTGAAAAACTAAAAGGGTATGAAAATTATGTAAACTGGAAGTTTCAATTGAAAATGCTGCTCATACATGAAGACCTGTGGGATGTTATCTCCGAGGATGAGGCTGAAAGTGCTGAAAAAGACCCAAATTTTAAGAAAAGGTCGTTGAAAGCACTGGCAAAAATTTGTTTGTCAGTACAGCCAGCTGCATACATGCATGTCCGAAAGGCGGAGACAGCCCGTGAAGCCTGGTCCAATTTGAAAAAGGCTTATGAGGATAAAGGCCTTACGCGACGACTAAGTCTCCTCAGAATATTGTTTGCCACCAAATTGAGTGACTTCAAAGACATGGAGGCGTATATTACAAAAATTTGTGATGTGAGTCAACAATTGAGCGACATTCAGTCACCTCTTGATGATGATTTTGTCGCGGTTTTAATGTTGAGCGGTTTGCCTGCCGAATATGATCCCTTAATCATGGCACTAGAAAACTCAAATATTTCACTATCAAGTGAAATTGTAAAAGCCAAATTGATGCAGGAAGTACAGCGGCGCGGTAACAAAAATGAAGAAGGCTCAACAACAGCGCTTGTTTCACATAAGAAAATAAGATGTTACAAGTGTAAGAAGTTAGGACACACATCAAAACAATGCAAGGGGGGAGCAAGTAACAAGAAAGAGAATAGTAACGGAGAGGCGATGTTAACTGCATTATCGACGTGCGTGCGTAAGGATGTGTGGATTGTCGACTCCGGTGCCAGCAACCACATGTGTAACGACAGGGACATGATCACTGATTTTGTGCCTGGTTTCATAACTGAAGTGAAAGTGGCGAATGGTGAAAAACTCTTTACTCGCGGTCGCGGCAATGTGATAGTAACCTTAAAGCATAGTGTAAAGACAATAAGTAATGTCTATTACGTGCCAAATTTGGCAACCAATTTGTTATCTGTTAGTGCTTTGACAAGGAAAGGTTTCAGAGTTATTTTTATAGATGAAAATTGTAAAATATATAAAAATGATACCTTGATAGCGTCAGCTAAACGCGAATGTGGTGTGTATAGGCTTGAAACTGTAGAGTCTGAGCGGAGTGATACATCAGTTGTAGGGCATAATAATTGTTCAGCTTTTACAGAATGCAATGAGGCTGTGTCGATGGAGAGTCAAACAGGCTCAAAAGCTTCGCCAGCGGTGCAAGAGGATGTATCACAAACCCAAAAGGCGTCACAAGTAGAGTGGCACAAACGACTCGGTCACCTTAACGTGCGTAGTATGCAAGTCCTAAAAGGTATGAACTCTGGAATAGATTACGATACTTCTACGTTCGAGTCTTGTATTTCTTGCATTCAGGGTAAACAAATTAGATTACCATTCCCGAAAAAGTCTTTCAGTCGTGCGACTGAGATATTAGGGCTAGTGCACATGGATTTATGCGGGCCCATGCCGGAAAAATCGATTGGTGGTTCAAGATATTTCTTTTCACTTATAGATGATTTTTCGAGAAAGACTTTTGTTTATTTTCTGAAAACTAAAGATGAAGCTTTTACTAAATTCATGGAGTTTAAGGCTTTAGTTGAAAATCAGACCGGGAAAACACTGAAAAGCATTCGTAGCGATAACGGCACTGAATTTATTAATACTCGTTTTCAGAATTTCTTAAAGAAACACGGTATTCGCCATGAGACGACTGTTCCTCACTCGCCAGAACAGAATGGTGTGGCAGAGAGAGCCAACCGCACCATCGTGGAGAAAGCCAGGTGCATGCTTCTTGGTGCCGGGCTGGATCAAAGCTTCTGGGCGGAAGCTGTAAACACCGCCGTATATTTGAAAAATAGGTCCCCCACGAAAGCTGTTAGAGGAACTACGCCCGAAGAAAAATGGTCCAAACAAAAGGTACATCTAACTCACCTTAAAGTATTTGGATGTATGGCTCATATACGGATAGAAAACAGAAAGAAGTTTGATGCAAAAACTAAACCGTGCATTTTTGTAGGATATTGTCAAGACACCAAGGGCTATAGATTCATTGACCCTACGAGCATGAAATGCATAACGAAGGCCAGAAATGTAACATTTCTGGAAAATGTTTTCTATCGTCCTGAGAAGGATAACGGTTCTTTAAAAGAACGTGATGTACTTGTCCACATCTCTCCATCTAAATGTAACTGTCAGCCTGTTAGTGTAGTAGACCCTGCACATTTAGATTCAAATGATGATTCTATAACTCCAAGTAATGCTGGAGCTGATGAATCAGTTGGGCAGGCAGATGGAAGTAGAGATATGTCTCTAGATGTTACTGACAGTAGTGAAACAGATGATTTTCGCGATGAAAATTATATTCCAGATGAATCGTCGTCGTACGAGTCGTTGGAATACGACGAGAACGCTCAGCTGGCATCACAATGCATCTTCGTGGCTGAAGTAGATCGTGCTGACGACGAGCCACTCACTGTGAAGGAGGCGCTGGAAGGCGAGGAATCTGCGAAATGGAGAGAGGCGATGGACGATGAGTACAAGTCATTTATTGTCAACAAATGTTGGACACTGACTGATTTACCGGCAGGACAAAAGACTGTGAAGAGTAAATGGGTGTTTAAGAAGAAAAGAGGACTTAATGGTGAAGTTTTGAGATTTAAAGCTCGTTTGGTAGCCAAGGGCTATACACAAAGGTATGGCGAAAATTATTTTGAGACGTACTCACCTGTAGTCAGATACTCAACTGTAAGGACAATACTTGCTCTAGCCGCTGAACATAACATGGAGGCGGATCATCTTGATGTTAAGACAGCGTTTTTAAATGGTGATCTGTCTGAAACCATTTATATGGAGCAACCAGAAGGCTTTCGTGACAAGAGGAATCCTACAAAAGTATATCGCCTAAATAAGGCAATTTATGGTCTTAAACAAGCGTCCAAAAAGTTGGTATGACAAAATAAATGACGTATTAGTAAGAAAACTGAAATTTAAGAAGTTTTCGTCGGAACCTTGTGTGTTCATGAGAAATACTGCTCGAGGTTTGAGTTTTATTTGTCTGTATGTTGACGATATCATCTTATTTTCAAATAATGAGATTGATAAGTCTACAATCAAGAAACAGCTGATGTCTCAATTCGATATGAGAGATTTAGGGCGAGCGCATCACTTTCTCGGCATGAGACTTTGTAGAAAGGAAGAAGGTGGTTTCACCTTGGATCAGTCAAGTTACATTAAAAATGTTTTACAACGGTTTAATATGGCCGAGTGTAAACCGGCTGTTACCCCAATGGAGTGTGGTTTGAAACTGTTGAAAAATGACTCCAAATGTGAAAACTTGCAGTATCGAGAGTTGGTGGGTTGTCTGATGTTCATAGCTGTTTGTACAAGACCGGACATTTCGCACGCAGTGAGTGTCCTCAGCCAGTTTAACGAAAGCTACGGAGAGGATCACTGGAAGGCTGCGAAGCGAGTATTACGTTACCTGAAAGGTACACTGAACCATTGTTTAACTTATGAAAAGAGTGGTTTGTCTGTCAGTGGATTTGTAGATGCAGACTGGAGCTCTAATGAGCTGGACCGGAAGTCATTTACTGGTTACATCTTCAAGATTGGTAACTGTGCTATCAGCTGGCAAAGCAGGAAACAGAAAACAGTAGCACTTTCAAGCATGGAAGCGGAATACTTAGGTCTATCAGATGCTTGTAAGGAAGCTTTGTTTATAAGGAGTTTTATGCATGAATGTCTTGGCGTTAACGTTAATGTACGTATCTATAATGATAATCAATTTGCGTTGGCCAGGGCATCAAACTCGATGTATCACTCCCGAACGAAACATATTGACATTCGTCATCATTTCGTACAAGACATTGTTAAGCAAGGGTTTGTTAATCTGCAATATATGTGTACGAATGATATGATGGCGGACGTATTAACTAAACCCCTTAGCGGGGATAAAACGCGTAAATGTGTTAACCAACTTGGGTTAAATAGTAATGTAGTTGGTTAATGTTTGATATATAGTAAGTTTAGTTTGAGGGCCAGTGTTAGACCTCTGTTGTAGTTCAAACTAACCTTTTATATTAATTTACTCGTTTTATATATTTGAATATGGAATATGTTTTGTTTATGTCTTATTGAGAAAATTACATTGAATTGGACCAACGTAATGTTCGTTTTACTTCCACGGAATAATATAATAAACTAGTTATTTTCATTAACTGATGTGATTAGCTCTCTTTATTCTCTTTCATTATTTCAAAAGAAAGCTCACTATATGTTCCAAAACGCTTACTATTTTATTTTTTCACTATAGTACAAGTCTACACTATAAATATTTATACCACGGTATATCTCTTTACCATGACTACTGACTACTGTACCTACCATTACTACTTACAAATGATTGCTATAATAGGTACACAGTGGGACACAGTAATATCTCTAACAAACCAATAACAATAATATACAAGAAGTCCATAAAGCTATGCTGAATTCATCTGGACCCCTGATCTCGTGCGCGAGCGAGAACACATATTAATTACGGGGGTACTTAAATCGTGCTGAGTGCTGACGTCCAGAGTCTTGAGATATACCTAGTAGCCAGTGTCCATGCCAGTGTGTTCTGCAAGTGGTGTGTGTCGGTGTGTGTCGGTGTGCGTGTATGTGCGAGTGAGTAGCTAAGTGTGTGTGAGGCGGGCGTTACAGACGTAATGTTACGGCGCCAGGCGCGGCGGGCGGCGGGTGGCAGCGCTGCGCCATGTTCGCGGCCAACTGGAGCCGCGTGCTGGAGACGCTGCAGCCGCCGCACCCCGACACGCCCACGCAGCCCTGCGCGCACGGCTGGGACTTCCAGCTCGATGACATCCCCTACCACACCGTCGTCTCCGAGGTACCTATACACCGCTCACTGGCGCACCCACCGCCACCTCACGAGTGTCATTGTCTGTCTGTCACCGTTCGCAGAGAGGCTGGGTGTGCGAGTACGCGGGCTACGCGCCCACGGCTCAGGCGGTGTTCTTCGCCGGCTCCTTCGTCGGAGGCATCTTCTTCGGCTGGATGGCGGACCGCTTCGGCAGAGTGCCCGCTTTGGTCGGTAAGACCTCTTGTACCTACTCGACCCTCACTGCTCACTGCTCACATGTCGACTGTAAAACATTTTGTTCGTAATGCCCGCGTTCGCCCGTGTTGCGTTCGTTTTGTTTTGTGCGTTTGTTGTTTTGCCCTATTCCTACTCCTGACTAGTTTTTTTTTGTGAATAAACTTTATGCTAAACTCGTTTAGCACTAAACTCGCCCGATGACATCATGCGGCATTTTATTTAGATATCAAAACGCTATCAATATACCGACTGATACCTACACACAATAATTTTATATGTTGGGGAATATTTCTATCTAATAGTGTAGTAGGTAGTGGGTAGATAGAACGAATGAAATGAAATTATTTATTGCCTTATTATATATGGGCCAAGCCCCCCCCCCAGAATTTGTTTCCCCCATTGTAGAGTTACGAATTTTGCACATATTTCAAGGTCAAGATTATAAAGACCGTTTGCACCTTGCCCCCCCCCCCCCCAGAACCAAATCCTGGATCCGCCCTTGTTGATACCTATCTGTCTATCGTATTTTCACTTTTTATAGGCAACTGTTACGGCAATAACTGCAAAGTAAAAAAAAGTTCTTATTTATTGTACTTATTTTAGAGAATAATTTTCTGATGTTGGTGTGGTGTCTGAGACTTTTAAAATACCTACTTAATAACGTAAATATGTCATTCAAAATAGTTTTTTTTAAACAAATGAGCTATCACTTAAAATAAGTATGCAGTTCTTGAATAGTGTCTCATCCCTTGCTTCTTGCTCCGCGATCCTTACATAATAAAATTAATGTAACGAACATAACCGCTGTTTACTTACCTTGCCCCTTTTGTATTCTGAGCCTCGCTGCTCGGTCATTAAATGTTTGGCAATGTGCATCGCTGTACTTGCATGCCTTGACCATTATGATATAGGTGCACAGTACACAGTTACTTACCTACTGCTTACTACGGGTCTTCCATATAGTACGAGTAGTTATGTATTGTATATGTACCTACGTCACTCACAGTTATTTTTGACTCAGTGACTGATTCCACCGTCATATTACAGTTATTGATCACATTTATTTATTGTAAGATCCCCTCCGGGTCCCATATTTAGTATTTTTAAATCTTGAAACTTGTTCTATTTCTTTATATATTATATTATACCTCCCCCTTAATTTGTGATTTTAGGGTTGCGGGATGGCCTAGACTTGGCTAGCTTTCTATGAAATGAACCTATACCTAATACAAATACAAATATATTTATTTTCCATAAGAATACAGAGTAAGTACACAAGCATTTCTAATGGACCCCACACTAGGTCAAGCCTGTCTCGTGGGGTCCCTATAACCGAGTTTACAAAATATGCAATTGAGAACTGTTTTAAAAATTTGCCTAAGATATATAGTTATATTATAAATAATTGTAACAAAAACGGTAGAATAGTAAATATAAAAGTAAACTAGGTAGCTAGATATATAATATTATAAAGTACAAACTGTCAGAGTAAACTTACTAAGAAGCATCAAAAAGCTTTTCGAGATACATATGTACCTAGTCAGGTCATAAGTATTGTCACACAGTAAAAACTTTTCTTTTAGAATGCTGGCCACAAAAAAGTTTATTGAATTCGAATTTCGAATTGTTCATGAAAATAAAAATGTATACTTTTTAGAATTTTACTCATTTTTAAATATGGAGTGGACGCTTAAAGAAGACCGTGTTGCAGTTATTGCGTTGCATCGTTGCGGTTACGCGCCAATTCAAATTTTTGACATACTGAAAAATTTGAATATAACCAAAAGATTCGTTTATCGTACCATCAAACGATACAATGAAGACTCTAGTGTAGATGACAGGTCAAGAAGTGGTCGCCCTCGGTCTGTTAGGACTCCAGCAGTGATAAAAGCTGTGAAGGCGCGAATTCAAAGAAATCCCAAACGTAAGCAGAAACTGTTGGCCCTTCAGATGGGGTTAAGCAGAACCACGGTGAAAAGGGTGTTAAATGAAGACTTAGGGCTTCGGGCATATCGAAGAAAAACAGGACATCATTTAAATGCTCGTCTAATGGACCTGAGACTGAAGAGATGCCGCGCTTTGTTGAAGCGGTACGCGAGAAAAAAATATCGAGAAATTCTTTTTTCGGATGAAAAAATTTTTACCGTAGAAGAGAGCTACAACAAACAAAATGATAAGGTGTACGCACACAGTAGTGAAGAAGCGAGCAACCGTATTCCGCGTGTCCAACGAGGTCATTTTCCATCCTCGCTTATGGTATGGTTGGGAGTTTCTTATTGGGGCTTAACAGAGGTACATTTTTGTGAGAAAGGTGTAAAAACGAATGCAGTTGTGTATCAAAATACAGTCCTGACGAACCTTGTGGAACCTGTTTCTCATACCATGTTCAATAACAGGCACTGGGTATTCCAACAAGATTCGGCGCCAGCTCATAGAGCGAAGAGCACACAAGACTGGCTGGCGGCGCGTGAAATCGACTTCATCCGGCACGAAGACTGGCCCTCCTCCAGTCCAGATTTGAGTCCGTTAGATTACAAGATATGGCAACACTTGGAGGAAAAGGCGTGCTCAAAGCCTCATCCCAATTTGGAGTCACTCAAGACATCCTTGATTAAGGCAGCAGCCGATATTGACATGGACCTCGTTCGTGCTGCGATAGACGACTGGCCGCGCAGATTGAAGGCCTGTATTCAAAATCACGGAGGTCATTTTGAATAAACTTTATTGTCATAAGAATCTATGTTTTGTTAAGTTCATTTTGGTATATAAATGGTTACATAATAAATAAACTTGTTCCAATAATTTTATATTAAACATGTGACAGAATTTATGACCTGACTAGGTATTAAGTAAGAGTATTATATAAAATAGAATAGAAGGCCCTACAAAGAAATTTTCATTAATTTTTCGGTTTCAGAATAAGACAGTGTAAGTAACCATTTATTAATCTTGTGCTTGGCTTGGTTGACAGTACAGGTTTTTATGTCGACGATGTTAGCGACTGTTTTATAAATAAAGGGCAGCATAAATTGAGGTAGTCTACTGGCGCAGTAAGATTTGACAAAGATACCTGGGGGTCTGAATGTACGTTTTGTTAGCAGACTGGGATATTTAGGCGATTTCAATTGTCGGGAATGCTGTTTCAGACTGGCTCTCAAAATGTATATTTGTCGTACATTAAGTATTTTTGCCTCCTTATAAAGTTCAACAGTAGGGTGACGAAACGGTTTCCGGAGCATTGTTTTGCCTACCTATGAGAAGGGTTGGAACTTGGGACAAATTTTTTTGCCCACATGAGCAGCAGCAGCTGTGTTTGTGTACGTTTACCCATGTGGGTGTATGGTGTAGGTATACCTAAGTATGTATCTATCCCCCTTTTCAAAATGATTAATACCAACCAATACTGAAACTGTTAGTAGATCATGGTACCTATAGTGATTCTCAAGTAGTTTTATTAGATACTAGCTGACCCGCGCGCACTTCGTTGCGCGTGACAGTCAATAAACCGAAAGTTTGGTGCTGCCATTTAGGATTGTATTTCCATCTCCGCGATTTTGTGAGCGTAAAATAGTTTTAACCCAGTGGGTAGTGAATAATATCGGACTGGGTATATCTATGAAGTTTTGTTTTGCTATCGCAGGAACCAGTCCTGTGTCCTTTCCCGGAGGTCAAACTATCTCGGTTTAACGGTTGTTGATTGTCTTCACAAATTTTCACGCCTCTTTTCAGGAATTAGAACTATTTGTGGTCCTTTCCCGGTAACCCTTAAACTTATCTCTACTGTAATGTACCTAAACCTAAGTTAAATTATAATTATTGGTTACCAATTTCTCACACTATCTTTCTCACGACTCAAATCAATTCTGTGATTCCTGAATTCCCATTAAAACTCTGACTCTCCTTCCTCCTGCCTGTAATACTGATTCTCCCTAATAGTTAATTTCTGACATAAAAACTATTCAATAACTTTCCATGCAAACGTTTTTCGGAAATAATTCCCGTTCTCCTGGGAATTTCACAAAATCCCTCCTTATTGGTCGCCTACGTTATATTAAGAATACGTTGACCAAATTTTAGCTAAAACGAAGAAGCGGCTACCGATTTCCTACACAAACTGCATCCCCCCCCTTTCCTCCCCTTAAAGGTTGATTTCTGGGATAAAAAGTGTCTCGTATCATTTTTTATGACTCAAACTAAAGGTTGTATCAAATTTTAGCGTAATAGATAGAGTCAACGGTTCTAAATTTCATTTTGTTGCAGCTATTTCGAAATTGATTTGATTTCCATCCCCGCGGCGTTGAATTAGTATACATAGTTATATTTCCTCCCGCTCTGGATAGCGAAGAAAATCGAGCCAAGTATTTCTATGCAGTTTTTTTTCGCTACCACAGGAAACAATCCTGTGTTACTTTCCTGGAATTCAAAATATTTTAATACAAAATTACAGCTAAATCAATTTAGCGGCTATTGATTCCTTTTTCCAGAATTCCTTATTCCATAAAACTATTTGTTTTCCTTTTAACTATCTATATTGGGAATTTAAGCTAAATCGGTTCCTCATGCCTCATACTATCATTCCCGAGACTCAAATCGATTCCGTGGTTCCTGTAGGTATGCCCATAAAACTCTGACCTTAAAAGTGAGGGAAGGTGAAAGGCCCTTTCACCTATATGCATTGTTGACTTAAGGAACTAAGACTAAGGGACTATCTCAATTATGTCCTTTCTTTTGGCTCAAGCTGTATCTATTTCGAATTTCTGCAAAATTAGAGCTGCGGGTACTAATTTCCCATAAAAACACCGATCCCCCCCTTTCTCCCTTTAAGCTTGGTTTCTGTAATAAAAGCTATTCCAGGCCTTTTAAGAGTCTCCAATTAACAACAAAATCACAAAAAGTAAAGAACAATTTTATTTTCTACAATTTTCAGTTTAAATGTTCATATTAGGGATTTAGAATTTAGATATTTAACGTGCCTCACGATTTTATTTTTCAGCTTTTTAGTACACTGTATTCAACATGTCAACCCCATTCATTTGATACCCATATTGATGAGATTAAAAAAATTGGTTATCCGCCATTTTGTAGCGAGTGCCATCTTTGATTTTTATTTTGTATAGTGCACTGTATTCTAGTTATCAAGTCCTTTCATTTGATACCCATATTGATTGAAAAAAAAAATGTAATCCGTTTTTTAGTAGCGGCGGCCATCTTGGATTTAAAATAATTTTAAATATACGTAATTATATTGTCACCAGAACCAAAGGCGTACACCAAATTTCATTTGAATCGGTTGTCAGGAAGAGGGCGAAATTTCAAATTTGCGATTTTTTTTTTACTAAATTTGACCCAAGAATAAAAAATAATAAAACAAACGGAGTGAGCTAAATAAAACCGTTTAAAATAATAAAAAATGATATTAGAAACCTCAATAATTGAAGACCTATCCGTAATCCGTAGATACCTAAAACGTATGGGTTTGATGAATAAAATGAGTTTTAGTTCTATGGGGAGCCCAAAAAATTTTTTTTTTCTATTTTTGTGTGAAAAACTTAATGCGGTTCACCGAATACATCTACTTACCAAGTTTCAATCGTATAGTTCTAATAGTTTCGGAAGAAAGTGGCTGTGACACATGGACGGATGGACGGACGGACAGACATGACGAATCCATAAGGGTTCCGTTTTAGCCATTTGGCTACGGAACCCTAAAAACCACCTCAACAAAAAAAATAACTTTAGAACTTCCGAAGACTTTTATTAAATAAGGCATGCAAACGAATTTACTTACATAAAGTTAATAAAATAATAATAATTCAATTAGACAAACTCAACATAAAATTAAGGACAATGATTTTTCTGATTATGTGATGGAACTTTAAAGTGAATATATATAATATATCTAATATATAAAATTCTCGTGTCACAGTTTTCGTTGCCATACTCCTCCGAAACGCCTTGACCGATTTTGATGAAATTTTTTGTGCTTATCCGGTATCTGTGAGAATCGGATTTATAATAAAATTATATATTTATAATAAAACAATTATTATTTTGCTATCTCAGTGTAACTCTCATATTAACTTTTAATCATTCCTATTAATTATTTATATGGCAAAACAACGTTTGCCGGGTCAGCTAGTTATTTATAAAATTATTCAACAAATATGGTATATGGTATGTAATAAAATAATTAATATCAGGTATTTTAAAGTTACATTAATTTTATAGTAATTATTAAGTGTTAAATTTTTGACTCGCAGTCTGTAAAACTCTAGGATTCAGGAATAACGACATGGACTGTTGACCGCCCTTTGGCATAATTTATTTATTTAAGGACATCCAACGCAGGAAACACATTACAATTAAAAGTCTTAAGGCTATTATGTCTTTAGTCTGTGTGATCCTACAATTATAGGATGCCACAGCATGCACAACTAAACATAATACTAATAAATAATACTACATAATAGCAAAAAGGTTTGGTTTCATAAGTCGTTTAAAAAGGTACTCATGTCCAACAAATCGCTTGCGAGTTTTAACGACGAACAGCGCCATCTAGTTTCATAATGGGTAAAATAGTGGCACATCGGAAAAGAGTTTGTATTTTGTATGTGTTCTTTATAAAAAATGTTTTTGAGCGTTAAAAACTATTCAAAATCAATAAATAAATGTCCTTTTTGGAGTCTAACTACATACATCCATATCAAATAGGGCTAGCGGTTACTTCCTATACAAAATTTGACTTCCACTCTAAGGCCAATTTCAGGGTTAAAAACTGTCCCATATCCTTTTTAGAGGCTCAAGCTATATCTAAACCAAATTTTAGCTTAATGGGGTCATTAGTTACTGATTTTTCATTCAAACTTTGACCTCCTTTATCCCGCCTTAGAGGTTGATTTCTGGAATAAAAAGTATCCCATATCATTTTTTACAACTCAAACTACCTTTGTGCCAAATTTTAACTCAATAGGATCAGCGGTTCTAAATTTCCCATACAAACTTCGACCCCCCCTTTACCCCCCTTAAAAGTAAATTTCTGACATAAAAAGTATTCAAAGTTTCTAATCACAATCCCAACAATCATTTCACGAAATTTCAGCTCAATCGGTACAGCGGTTACGGATTTGCATACAAACGTTTTTCGGGAATAATTCCCGTTCCCGGGGGAATTTCGCAAAATCGCTTCTTATTGCACGATGAAGTTTTCCAAAAAATACGCTGTCCAAATTTCAGCTCGATCCGTCCAGCCGTTTGGGCTGTGCGTTGATAGCACGAAAGTGTACGAACGATTTTATATAATAAGATAAGTAAATCTTTAGATTGATATAACTCTTTTATTTAAAAACCGATTTGACTAAAACTAACACTAAGTTTCAAGTAGAGAAAACTGCAACGTATTAGTGAAAATTTTATTCAAATCGGTGGTGTTGTTTCACCTCACCAGTGACACAAACTATTTACAAATTTAGCCCAAATTAAACTAAAGGTCTACTTTCGTTTACAGGCATATCGATAGATGGCGTATTTTTAGTTTGTCGCACTTTTTGCTTTTTGATTTTTTTGAATTGAATTTACTTTATATTCTATTACTTTTACTTCAAAATTTTTTTATGTAAATTAGGGGCGATGTGTCCGATATAAATGATTATTATTTATTTTATTATTTTATTTTACGTTTCCCTGGGAAAAATTGACAAAATGTTTTACGAATTAGATCGCGCAAGCGACTTTTTCGCGTCGTTTTGTTCATATGCGTATTTTCACAGTTCACCTTAGTAAAGGATCACAATGAATGGGGAGAAATTTCCATTCTTATTATATGTATGGATAGGTACCTACTAGGTGGGTATCAAATGAGCTAAGTAAAGGTGGCATGTTCCAGGTTCAAACCTGATAGGATGCGTGGGCGGGATCGCCACGATCTACACCACGGGGCTGTGGGACTTCGCCTTCTGCCGGTTCCTGGTGGGCATGGCCTTCGACAACGCCTTCATGATGATGTACATACTGGGTGAGCTTCTACACGATTATACTGGAGCCCACACTGGGCCACGGCCCACGGCCAGATTATGACCACCAGATATCTATATACGGAGGAATTTTCCTAGAAGAGATCTGGTCCTTCATATAACGAATATTTACCTAGTACCTAGCAATAGATATAAGGGTCGTAGCTCATTAGAGCCACCCGGCACACACTCCGCACCGCCTCGCCTTGCGAGTTGATGTTCCCATACAAATCCATATAAAGAATACTAACCGCACGAGGCGAGGCGGCGTGGAGTGGGTGCCGGGTGGCTCCACTTGCCCCGGCACTAAGGCGCGAGGTGGAAACACCCCGGGTTTTTTAGTGGGTATACCCTGTTGGTCGGGATTGGATGGTTTGGTAGTGCCGGCGGGGGAGTCCGACATAACCTCTCGCGTCCCCCCGGGCGCGGGTGGTATGCGTAAAGCATTTTACCCGGGTTACAAAAAAAAGGGGGGGGGGGGAGGAATGCGAGTGGCCGCGTGATGTCGCGTCGATATACAGGTATAAAAAATACCTATAAGTGCCTACATACTCGTATATTATAGCAATCAGCATTAAGGAATAAAATAAGCGGCAATAATGTCAGTTTTTACCGCAACAGCAGTGGGTATAGAGTAGGTATAGAAGCACACATAGGCGGATTTAGGGGGGGGGGGGGGGGCGGGGGGCCATGGCCCCCCTCAGAATCATTGTGGAGTTACGAATTTTGCTCATATTTCATGGTCAATATAATATTTTTTCTCTCGGGGCTAGCCGCAAGCTGCTCGCACACTTATAACTGTTCAGAGCGAGCTAAACACACACTTTTCGTAGTACACAATATAAATTTTTAGCCCATTTGCACCTTGGGCCCCCCCCCCCAGAAACAAATCCTGGATCCGCCCTTGGATGCACGTGAGGTCAGCTCATAGTTTATGTGTGACAGCAGCACAGCACCGGTCGCGGAGGTCACACGCGCCGCGCCCTTGCAATCATTATAAACATTTTATGTACATTTTTACCTCAACCACGGTAAAGTATTTCTTTTTACCGTGCCTCAACGGTGCGTCGCGTCACGCGTCGGTGCAACTTATTACTTAGTAGTGGACCCGCACGCACTTCGGTGAGCCTAACAGACTGTTTCTCTACAATATTATGCCTGTATTATACAAATAAACCTTCCTCTTGAATTACCTACTCTATATCTATTGAAAAAACCGCATCAAAATCCGTTGGGTAGTTTTTGAGATTAGGGACAGACAGACGCGGGAAGCGACTTTGTTTCATACTATGTAGTGATATAATACGTACCGCGTACCTACCTATATAATATATCGACTTCACCTTTCTCGATGTAGGTTAGTAGGTTCCATACGATACCTGCAATCTTTACCTACTGTTATTACCGTCATAATAACTATAGTGTTTAGTTGGAACAAAATGGCGACGTACCTATAAAGGTGGTGTGACGTGCCGACGTGCCTTAACATACTGACCGTCACATTATGTTCAAACTTAATACTTACATACTGGTCATGAGTCATGATTATAATATAGCAACACACCGCGCACGCCGCGGCGTATTGCGGGTGCAGATATTGTGTGTGTGTGCAGTGCTGGAGTACGTGGGTCCTCGGCAGCGCACGTGGGTGGCCAACATGTCCATAGCGCTGTACTTCGGCGGCGGGTGTCTGGCGCTGCCGTGGCTGGCGCTGTGGCTCGCCGACTGGCGCCGTCTGCTGTGGCTCACCTCGCTGCCCATGCTGCTCGTGCTGCTCGCGCCGCTGCTCGTGCCCGAGAGCGCCAGGTGACCGCTCGCCGCGCCGTCCGCCCCGTCTCGCTCCCGCCCCCCGACCGACTGACAGACCCTGTGCTCGCAGGTGGCTGCTGACCAGAGGCCGCGTCGATCGAGCCGTCAAGGTGCTCAAGAGGTTCGAGAGGGTCAACGGCACCAAGATTCCGGACGACGTGCTCGAGGAGTTCCTCGTAAGTTCGGGCGCGGTGCGGTCGTCGCGTCGGCTCGACACCCCGTGTACTGCGTACATGATGCGAGTGAGGCGTGGTGTCGCCGCAGGTGTCGTTCCGCGCTCAGAAGGGCGCGCGGGAGCCGGCGAGCGCGGTGCTGCGGAGCGCGCCGCTGCGCACGACGGCGGCGCTGATGGTGTTCGTGTACATGGCGTGCGCGGTCATCTTCGACGGGCTCGTGCGCATGTCCGAGAGCCTCGGCCTCGACTTCTTCATCACGTTCACGCTCACCTCCGCCACCGAGATCCCCTCCGTGACGCTGCTGGCGCTGGTGCTGGACAGGTGGGTGGCGGGCAGGAGGCGCCCACCAGGGGCCCCGGGCGGGGGGGCCGGCTCCTACAGTGTACGGTGTCGCTCTGTGCAGGTGGGGCCGGCGCTCGCTGACGTGCGGCCCTCTCGCCGCCACCGCCCTGCTCATCTTCATCGCCATGTTCCTGCCTAAGGGTGAGTGGAGTTCATGTATAGTATATACATATTATCTATATATCTAATGTTTCGAAACATTTACCACATATTTTTGGCCGTAAAGCAGATCGTAGCGCATCTACTTAATAGCAATATGCTCATATAAGATCTCTTTGCGCCTTTTTCACAAAATAACAAGTGAAATTAAAAAAACTTATTAAAACAAACTTTTATTACATATAGGTTCGCCACACAACTCACAACCTATAAAATTGTGATTTGACTCTGACAGTGCAAGTAGGGAAACCTGTTCTGTTGGAGTATAAACCCCAATTATTATTATCATTAGGTAGGTAGTAGGTAAGCTAAGTAAAAATTCGTGTTAGGTACTTACTACTTAGCATCAAAGTACCTACTCGTCAAGGTGAATCAAATGAGCCCAAATTCGATGAGGTTGCGTCGTTTAATTACGGAGTTCCTATGGCTACCTTTCAGCTCCATCATCAGATCAGCTCGATGTCATATTACAGTGTCATCCGTTTTATACATGCAGTCAATATTTCAGCTCAATCGGAATCTGGGAAGTGGATCAATTTTAAACTTGTAAGATTTGATTACAGACAGACAGACAAGACAACGGACAGGTGAAAGTAAATAAAAGCTTGTAAAAATACCTTGAATTTCTAATAAATATACTAAACGTTTACATCGACACTGAACCACTGCAACCGTACACACCGGTGAGTGGTGAGGCAGAGTCGAGCGTGGGGGTGTGCGTGTGCAGTGGGGGTACAGTGCGGTGTCGGTGTCGTCAGGGCCGGTTTTAACATTACCAGCGCCCTGGGCAAGATTTCTACGGTGCCACCTAAAAAGCAATTCAAACCTATACTAAAAAGGAAAAAATTCCAGAGCTCCGAGAAAATTTTGAATTTTTCAGCACGAATGATGTGCGTTTAGCTTGCTTCGAATGGCAAAGAAAGTAAAGTTTCTCATTTATAAAAGCGCGAGCAGCTCGCTGCGAGCGACGAGAAAATTTTGAATTTTTCAGCACGAATGATGTGCGTTTAGCTTGCTTCGAATGGCAAAGAAAGTAAAGTTTCTCATTTATAAAAGCGCGAGCAGCTCGCTGCGAGCGACGAGAAAATTTTGAATTTTTCAGCACGAATTATGTGCGTTTATCTTCCTTCGAGTGACAAGGAAACTAAATGTTCTTATAAAAGCGCGAGCAGCTCGCTACGAGCACCGAGAAATATTGATTTTTTCTGAACGAATGGGGCGCCACGGGCGCCCCATTATAGAGCCTGTGGCGCCCCTTTTATCCGGCGCCCTGGGCGGTCGCCCAACTGCGCCCTACCCTAACGCCGGCACTGGGTGTCGTGTCGCAGGCGCGTACCAGACGGGGCTGGCCATCATGGCGCGGTTCTTCATCAACATGTCGTACAACGCGGTGATCCAGTGGGGAACGGAGCTGCTGCCCACCGGCGTGCGCGCGCTCGGCTCCAGCACGCTGCACATGAGCGGCTACGCGGCCACCATGCTCTCGCCCTTCATCGTGTACTCGGTGCGTGTGTGCACGTGTGTGTGTGTGTGTGACGTCAGCACGCCGCGCCGCGTGTGTACCAACGTGTGTGTGTGTGCGCAGGAGCGCGTGTGGGCGGGGCTGCCGCTGGCGGCGCTGGGCGCGTGCGCGGCGGCGGCGGCGGGTGCGGCGCTGGTGCTGCCGGAGACGCGCGGCCGCCGCATGCCGCAGACGGTGCGCGACGCGGAGGCCATCGTGCGGGAACACTCGCTCTGCCTCTACTCGTGCGTACACTGGCTTCCTGGAACACTTCATTGCAATGTTGTGTCCGCTGACACGTTGTTACACTCTGACTCTTTTGTGTTATTTGTTTTCCAGGCGAGTGGAGCGGGATGAGTCTCCCAAGGACACCGCTCTCCACACCTAACGCTCCGTACTCGGCCCCGTGTACGCGGCTGCTCTCGTACATCGTTGTACGTACGACGGTCGTGTGTGTGTCAGTAGTACAGTAGTCCGTACTCCGTACAAAGGAACCATCGGTGTGCGGCGGCCGCCACCAAGAGATTAGAGGAGCGCTTCACCGCTACATCCGATTTGATCCGATCCGAAGTCAGTAGCCGCTCCGGCGTTGAATAACAAGCGTAATAGTACAAAAATCCGATCAATCCAAAACGCATGAATTTCTCGGATCTGAGGTAGTGCGAAATCGCTGTAAACCTAGATATTATATCTATTGAACACGTATGCACTTAAATTTTGTTCAAAATTTACCTACACCGGCATGTCGTTACTTTTCAATCGATATTAACATTAATAATAATATCTATATTCTATATTAATGAATATTACCTATTATAGCAATAGTTTCTAAGTAAGTACTTATTGTTTTATTATATCGTAAGAATATTGTTATTTAGTTAAAATAATGCCTAAAGATTATTATTAGATATTATTGGAATGGTGCTGCATTTACCTAATAAATAACGTATGAATATAGATAGGTTACGGACTGACTGTTACAGACAGCAGGTACATCCTCTATAACTCTGTATATGTACATAGATAATACATCATTATACCATAGTTACCTACACGTTAATGTACATGTATAAGAATGAAGAAGATAGGTAGATATTATAATTTTTTAAGCCTACTTACCATTTATTTAAATAAATATTTCAAATATTTCTTAGATATAAATTTCTTACTTATGAAATAATATTTATTATATAGATAGGTATTTACATGCCATTTATAATCTTACTAATATTATAAACGTGAAAGTTTGTAATAATGTATACTTACCTAGTCTGGATGTACATTGTTACTCTCTTTCACACCAAAACTGATGGACCGATTGAGCTGAAATTTGGTAGATAGCTTAGACCATGGAATAACACATAACCTACAGCGAGTAAAACCGCTGGGCACAGCTAGTACCTATATAAATTTTGTATAGGTACATTCAATTAATATACTGTAGGTATACTTATACAGGGTTTTTGGTTATTCAGTACATTGGTGTATAGTGTATAGGGCCTTATTGGAGAGGTTTTTTGGCCATTTTTTGAGCGCAATATATGTTCAGGGGAAATTTACTGTTTTCGAGATATTTAATTTTTTTCGAAAAATTGAGGTGACAATTTCAAAAAAAAATATAAAAAAATAACCTTGTATAATTATTCATTTTTTATTATCTCATTACGTGGACAAAATATCACAAAAATATTTTAAATAAATCTAATTTAACTTGGTAACTTGTGACCTCAAAATTTCAGTAATTTCTTATCCGATTCTTAATTTCAATATCTCAGATGAAAGCCAATGAAACGACAATGTTTTGCAAAAAATCTGCCTGAAATTTTGCAGTTTAGGTTCAAAGCATTCATAAAATTTGCTTAATTTTATTACTTCTCCTCTTCTATTTTATTATTGTGATAAATTAGATTTAATTTGATTGATTAAAATAATATTCTGATATTTTGTCTACGTAATGAGATAATAAAAAATGAATAATTATACAGGGTTATCTTTTTATGATTTTTTAAATTGTCACCTCAACTCAATTTTAAAAAAAAATATCTCGATAACCGTAAATTTTGCGGAACATATACTTATTGCGCTCAAAACATGGCCAATGACCTCCCCAATAAGGCCCTATACACCAATGTACTGAATAACCAAAGACCCTGTATAAAATGAATAAGGTCAACAAGTTGTTGTCAACTACCCACAACAACCTTACCTACCTACTATCACGTTATCCATTCACCCATATTAGGTATTATATCAAATTATGTTATTTAGTTAAAATAATGCCATTACAACATGTTAAATTGTTCAAATTACAGTGAAATACTCACGAACTTAATGAATTTATTACCTTTAACTTAAACATGCATATACTTAGAACACGGTAAAGAGATATTACCTCTTTACCGTGCTTAGACCAAGACTCATAAAATAATATGTAGTTTAAATAGGTAGGTAGTAAGCATCGAGATATATAAAGTAGTAAGTAGGTACCTACTTATTTACCTAATAATAATGACCTGTAGGTAGGTTAGGTTATGATAAGAAGCCAGTGTAAGTGTTGAGAAGGACAATAAATATAATTTGGTGTTAATAATGACAGCATATTTGTTTCATTTATGACATTGTATCAGCTGCTTCGTGTTCCGGCACAATGTCCACTGCAGGCGGGAGTCCCCACCCTTTATTGTAATGTTTACCCTTTGTAACTTCTAAAATAAGGGAATGATAATAAATGTAAAAATAATATATTATGATGTACATTACCATGCAAACTTCTACCGAAAATTGGTTAGAACGAGATCTAATAATTAGTTTTTTTTTAATACGTTATAAATCGTAAACCGTAATTTAAGTTACTACGAACTACAAAAACTTTTATATTATGTTACTTGGTGTTACGGAACCCTTCATGGGTGAGTTCGACTCGCACTTGCCCGCTTTATTTTATTATCCCGAAAAATTTCATTTATTTTTGTCAATTCAATTTCGTGAGAATAGTTCAATGGTAATGGATGCTTTAACATCAGACATACAGGAGGAGTCACCCTGGCCCCTGGTGTATGCTGTTCGCCGATGTTATTGTGCTTGTTGGTGAAGACGGGTCTGAGGTACAGAGGAGACTGGTAAAATGGCAGGAGAAGCTGGAAAATGTAGGGCTAAAGATCAGCAGGACCAAAACTGAACAAATGTTCTGCGATTTTGGCGGTTTCTCCAGTTTCATTCCTATTGCCTTTGATGGTGTATCCCTGCCGGGCTGCTACGATTTTAGATATCTCGGCTCTGTCTTGCAAAGCGACGGTGACATTGCCCGCGAAGTTACGAGCCAAATAAATGAGAGGGGAAGCTTGAAAGTTGCACCAATAACAGAGAAATTAAAAATTGGGAGAGATTGGCCTGGTATATTATGAGGAGGGATGAAAATCATGGACCAAAAAGTCCATGAATATTGTGATAGGTGGAAATTCGCGAAGTTGGCGTCCGAAAAAGGTTTGGATAAATGTGTGAAAGAGGATATGCGTGCTAGGGGAGTGGATGAAGATATGACGGATGATAGAGATGAATGGAGCAGGAAGACGTGTTGTGGCGACCCTACATAATGTGGGATAAGGACAGGAAAATGATGATGAGTTCTAAAACCACACTCTCACGCCATAACTGCTGCACCGATATGCTAGAAGTTTGGGGTAGCTTAGATACTGAATACTGGGATTACAAGATACTTATATAGCTACTTAATTATAATTGTTAAAATCTTAATAAGAAAGGAGGTATGACGGTAAGCGGCGGTCTTATCGCATAATAAAGATTCCACACAAAAAACAATTATAGACACGGGCGAGGCCATGGGTACAGCTGTACCCACTAGCTAGTATTATAATAATACCGCGAGGATATCGAAGAGGTTTTTTATTTTGTTTATTCGGTTCTCAAATCGGGTGTAGCCCAGAACACGATTTACAATAATTGTTATAGAGGGTATCTCGAATTCCGAGGTTCTTACCTAATTTAAGCTTAAATGACTGGACTATACCATATATAAAGTAAAGGTTCATCCTAAGTACAGTGAACACGAGGTTATTGCATCATACGCAGCAATCCACCTGCCTCTGTTCCTAGCTACGCCGCACGCCATGTCACGATAATATTGTATTAGCTAGGGAACTGTACACAATTTGTGACTAATCAAGATAATAATACAAATGGTAATATTAAACTCGCTGTAATAATCAGTTCAGATTGCGTACAAAAATCAATGATAGATTAGATGTGTTATATCACTATCAACTATCCACAGGTGCCGACGTGTAACGTTTGGAGGACGATACCGCACTCCGCACCGATAACTGAGATATCCTCGCTCCTATATAAACATTATTTAAAACGCGATGCACCCTTTACCGTGTCAGGTGTCGATCGACTCTCACGGATACCCTTGTTAGGTTAAAACAATCATTACATAGTGCACTTATAGTTACAATTTTAAAATTCATATATTTAATGCAAAATAGTGTGCGATCTTGAAGTGCGAGCTCGGCATCCAAGACACACGTGCCGCGTGCCGAGCTAGCGGCGGCCGCAGCGACCCGTGACTCGTGACTTGACCCGAGGCCCGGGGCGGCCGGGGTCCGAGCCTCTGCACCTGTCACCTGACCCTACTGCCTTCGGTTGCCAGTTGCCACGCTATCCACATCACACATACCACTGAAACATTCCACTCCAAGAAAGAATCTCATTTATTAAGGAATAAATCTCGACGAAATATAAACGAATCTATTGACTTGATATCGAATATTTTCGAGAAGAACTAGCCAGCGGACCAGGACGCTGCCGGCGGTTCAAACACATTCCTGCTCCGAGATGTCTGTCACAGACTTATCTAAGGTACCGACATAATATTATACTGTCTACCTGTCTATTATTATAATGTAACGTGATACAAAATGGTGCAATAATACACAGATAAACAATATTTAATTAATATTTATCCGTCTTACCCACTGCACACTAGATTATCTATGTATAATTTTGTTTTATAAATTGACCCTAAATGGGACCCTATACCATTCACTCCAAAACCACGAAAGCTTTTAATCTCTTTTAGTAGTCTCGTTAAGTGTAGATAATCTTATTTCTTAGCTATTGTATTTGTGGTGTGTAATAAAGAGTTTTACGTAAACGGTTTAAAAAACTTAATCCGATGTGCTTCAGGAGAGCTCGCCGCTGCGGGCCGCGGGCGAGGATGCGGGCGCGGGGCCGGAGGCGGGGCCGGGGGCTGGGCCGGGGCCGGAGCCGGACGCGGACGCCATGGAGCTGGTGCTGGAGCACGTGACGCGCGGCCGCATGGGCACCTACCAGTGGGCGCTGTTCCTCATGATGCTGCCCGTGGGCGTGCTCTACTCCTTCCTCTACGGCGCGCAGATGTTCGTCACCGCAACGCCCGAACGACACTGGTGCAAGGTGCCCGAGCTCATGCATCTCGACACACTATTGAGGTTCGTGCTCCGACTCTCACCTCACACCTGTGTTTGAACGACCCCAGAATGTCGTTTGTGCCAGACGACTAGACTGTGACTCGTGCCGCTGGCCACTCGCTATCTTACAATCGACGAGTAGATGGCGCAGTGTAGGGTAGGTCCGTAATAATGTGTACGTGACGCAGACGCAACCTGTCGATCCCGGGCGCGTGGTCCGGCGCCGAGTGGGAGCGGTGCGTGGTGTTCGACGCCAACTGGACGCAGGTGGAGCTGCAGCAGCGGCCGCCGCCCGAGGGCTCCCCCACGCGGCCCTGCGCGCACGGCTGGGAGTTCCTGCTCGACGACATCCCCTACCCCACCGTCGTCACCGAGGTAACCCCTCGCCACTCGCCACTCTGGCGCTCGGCGTCCGGTGGTCGGGAAGGGGTGGTGAGTGGTGAGTGGTGACGCATGCGGGTGTGTGCAGCGGGAGTGGGTGTGCGAGCGCGCCGGCTACGCTCCGTGGGCGCAGGCGCTGTTCTTCGTGGGCTCGCTGGCGGGCGGCGCGCTGTTCGGCTGGATGGGGGACCGGCACGGCCGCGTGCCCGCGCTCATCGCCGCCAACCTGGCCGGCTGCGTCGGCGGAGCGCTCGGCGTCTTCACCACCGGCCTCTGGGACTTCGTCGCGTGCCGGTTCATCGCGGGCATGGCCAACGACGCCTGCTTCGCCATGATGTACATAATACGTGAGCATCGCACGCGCGCACGCGTCGAGCAGACGTGGTGCGGTGCGGTGTGAGTCGACACGGTGCGGGTGCGTGTGTGCAGTGCTGGAGTACGTGGGCGCCGGGCAGCGCTCGTGGGCGGGCAACCTGTCGCTGGCGCTGTACTGCGGCGCGGGCGGCGTGCTGCTGCCGGTGCTGGCGCTGCTCCTGGCCGACTGGCGGCGCCTGCTGCTCGCCACCTCGCTGCCCATGCTGCTCGTGCTGGCCGCGCGCTGCGCCGTGCCCGAGAGCGCCAGGTCTCCTCCGACACACTCGCACGCTCACGTGACGTTACACTCTTGCCTGTTCGAGGAACGACTCGTTTTTGTCTGTCACCGTGGAGGTCGTAAATCGTCGCTCACCGTCACCGTTGCAGATGGTTGGCGTCCACCGGGCGGATCGACGAGGCGGTCAAAGTGCTCAGAAGGTTCGAGAGGATAAACAAAGCTAAAATACCAGATGACGTCCTGCAAAAATTTATCGTGAGTAGAGTGAGGTGTCGCGGTCGCTCCTCGCGTCGCGTCGGTCGGCTGACGTGTGTCTCTCGTGACGCAGAGCTCGTGCGGCGGCGGCGGCGGCCCGGAGGAGGGCTCGGTGCGGGCCGTGCTGCGCGGGCCGCTGGGCCGCAGCCTGGCCGCGCTGCTGTTCGTCACGGTGGCCTGCAGCATCGTCATCGACGCCATCATCCGTCTCTCCGCCTCCATCGGCGACTCCTTCTTCCTCACGTACGCGCTCTCCTCCGTCGTCGAGATCCCCGCTCTCGTGCTCGTCGCGCTTCTCTTGGACAGGTATGTCGCACACGCGCACTCACATACACACACACCGCTCGTGTGACGTATTCTATCTCGTATAAGTACTCTTCAACTGATGGCACGTGTGTGTGTGTGTGAGTCGTGGATATAATATAATATTGTATTCGACGGTTGCCACACACGCTGCGGTTCACCGGAAAGGTCCACCCGTGCAGGTGTACCGGGTGTAGCGGGCGGAACCTGCACAGGCGACCTCTCCGGCAGACCACGGCGTGTACGGCGTACCTACATAATGTATAGTATCGTACGTGTGACGCGCGCGCAGGTTGGGGCGGCGGTTCCTGGCGGCGTCGACGATGTCGGCGGCCGGCGCGCTGTCGCTGGCGTGCGCGTTCGTGCCGCGAGGTGAGTGTGCGCGCGGGCGCGGTCGCGCGCGTGGCCGGTCGCGCGGAGTACAGCGGTGCGCGGGTGTGTGCGCAGGCGCGGTGCAGCTGGCGCTGGCGCTGGGTGCTCGCTTCTCGGTCAACATGTCGGTGGGCGTGCTGACGCAGCTGGGCGCCGAGATGCTGCCGACCGGTGTGCGCGCGCTCGGCCTCTCGCTGCTGCACATGGCCGTGTTCCTCGCCACCACGCTCTCGCCCTTCGTCGTGTACTCGGTGAGCAGACGGCGCGGCGGGGCGGGCGGGGCGGGCGTGGGGGCACGGTGAGCCAGGTCGCTCGTGTCGCAGGGCGTGGTGTGGCGCGGGCTGCCGCTGGTGCTGACGGGCGCGCTGGCGACGGCGGGCGGGGGCGCGGCGCTGCTGCTGCCGGAGACGCGCGGCCGCAGGATGCCGCACACGGTGCGGGACGCGCAGCGGATCGCGGCGGAGGGCGCGCTCTGCTCCCGCACGTGAGGACCGCTCGTTTCCCTTTAATGTTACCGACGAGTACCTACTCGTCGACTCACTCCCGACCCAACCCCCGCGTGCTCCCCCGTCGACTTCAATATGATGTGACCTACGTAGGTGTAGGTATATAGATGCCTACTGCCCGATCCGATGTGAGGGTGCGGATTTCTCCATATGTCCTCGGCCGCGTCTCGAAGTGGTCCCGTATACTTGTACGTACGTGGACACTCCACCTGAAGTCTGAACCCTGTTTACGATTGCCGTTGGACTGTTGTCCGTCGTAGTTTACGAGCGACTTACTTACTGAGTATAACTTATCCAGGATTTTTTTTCTGGGAAGGGCCAAGATGCAGACGGCTAAAAATATTATAATTTTTACTACGAAAAGTGTGCGTTTCGCTCCGAATGGTGAGAAAATTCAAAGTCTTAATAATATATAGGTGCGCGAGCGGAGTGCTGCGAAGGCTGAGATAAAAAATATAAATTTGACCATTAAATAGCGCCAAAATTCGTAACTTTCCAATGCTTCTGGGTGCGGGGGGAGCCTTGACCCTCTGCCCCCCACCCCTGTGTCCGCCCTTGATCATTAGAGTATAATATTCGTCAGGATCGCATGCGAACTTGCGCGTGTCCACTGTTGCATGAGCACGCGCACGCGTCTGTCGCGCCGCGAGTGTTCCCGACTCCCGCGACCTACATTCTATATCATTATATTATACCTACATCATGTTATATTGTTGTTACTCACAGGCGACCAGAGGCAGACGAACCGGAACTGATATATTTAGAAAACAAGAATGTAAAACAATTGATAAGCTAGTGAGATGTCTAAACACAGTATGTAAGTGGTGTACCTGAGGCGGCAATACTAATGAAATGCACCCCTGCCGCCTGCTTGCCGTCTGCCGCCGACACACCTACACTGCACTCCAATCAACTACCTACCTACTTAATTTACTTAGGAGTTGACTCACATTTATAAAGTTAATGTTAGATAAATCAATGAGACATCCGATGGCGTGGTTTCATTTTTCCCTTTTATTCCCTATCGGCCCTACGAGCGGCGACGCACGCGGCACGCGCCGCGGCTCCGGAGCTCGGTGACGTCGCCCGTACGGTGCACCCGTTACCTACATATATCATATGAACGCAACGAATGTGTAACAATTACGACAAATATTTAATTTCATTAATAAATAATACACAAGGTGAGGAATCAGCAGACCGGTATAATGAAGTACAGGGGTGAGGTCAGGTCAGGTCAGGTGGTGGATCGTGCGGGTGGTGCGGCCGGTCAGTTGATGCTGAGGTGCATCTTGCCGTTGATGTTCTGCTTGATCGGGTTGATGCGCTTGAGGATCTGCGTCATGGTCTCGACGAGGCGCTCGTTGTTGACGCCCTTCGACTTGAACTTGTGCAGCAGCTCCTTCGTGGTCATCGGCTTGCGCGTCAGGTACCGGCGCACCGCCTGCTCCGTCACGCCGCCCTCGCTGCAACACAGAGCGCGCGCGGTCAGCGGCGGGGCACGGGGGCACCGGGGCACGGGGGCACGGCGGGACTCACGTGTGCGGCGGGTCGGGCTTGTGTCGCTTGGCGTCGGGCGGCGCGGGCTCGGCGCCGCAGTCGGCGGGCGGCGCGGCGGGAGCGGACGGCGCGGGTGCGGGCGGCGCGGGCTCGGCGCGCGCGCGCTTGGCCCGCCCGCCGCCCTCCGGCTCCGTGTCCGAGTCGGAGCTCAGCGAGCTGCTGGACTCTGCGAACAGACGGGGGCGGTGAGGGGCGTCGGGCGGCGCGGGGCGGACCGCTCACCTTTGTCTGGCTCCGAGTGCGTCTTCTTCTTCTTCTTGATGAGCTTGGAGGCGCGCTCCTCGCCCTCCTTGGTGTGTTTGTCGTCCCCGTCGGCGGCGTCCTGCGCGTCCGGCGGCCGCCGCTCCTCGCTCTCACTCTCCGACTCGGACGTGAGCAGCTTGCTGTGGGGGAGGGAGCACGCGGGTGAGTGTGTGCGGCGCGGGTGCGTGGCGGGCGCGGGTGCGGGCGCCGGGTACTGACCGCAGCGCGTCCTCCTCGGCGACCCCCTTCAGCTCCTTGTTGGCCTTGGTCTCGTGGTCGGACTCGCTGCAACAGACGCACACAAGTTAGCGAGTGGTCGCAGGCGCGGGCGCGGGCGAGCCGCTGGAGGCGGGCGGGGCGCACCTGTCGGACGAGTCGGAGATGTAGTCGCGCTCGCGGCCCTCCTCGTCGCCGTCGTCGCTCTCCTCGAAGGCCTCGTCCTCCACCTTCCTCTTCTTCTTGTTGGCGGCACCTGCGCACACGCACACGTGTCACACGAGCGCACGAGGCAGGGAGTAGGGAGGGAGGAGGGAGCGGGAGGACGGTTACCCTTCTTCTTCTTCTTGTCCTTCTTCTTGTCCTTGGCCTTGTTGGTGTCGGAGTCGGAGTCCTTGTCGCGCGGGCGCTCCGGGTCCGACGCGGAAGAGTCCGAGTCCGAGTCGATCCACTCGTCCATCTCCGATATCTTGAGCTCTGCGACAGGTCGTGTCGTGTTAAAAATATCACTTGTGTGTGTGTGGTGTGTATGTGTGTGTTGTACGTGTGTGTGGTCACCTTTCTTCGCTTTGGCTCCTTTGAGTTTCTTGTCGTCGGGGTCGTCTGCGTCGTCAGCGGCGTCCTCGCCGCGCATGCGCTTCCGGAACATGAGCGAGAAGTAGTTGATCACCTTGTTGCGCCTGCGACACATCACCCACACCCATCATCATCACCGCCTCGTTTATTGTCACGACCAGACTGGACGCCACAACAAACTAATGTTTAAACTAAATATACGCAAAGGCGGTCACGTTCACGCTCTACAGGTAGGTAGTCAATAGTCCAACACAGATACATACAAGTAGTAGGTACAAGGCCTGTAGTAGGTGAGTGGTCGGTCCGCCATTGTCCAGGCACGGGACACGTGACACGTGACACGAGGCGACAGTCGGCACACAGGCGCGAGGTGAACGTGTGCCGTATAATAACATATAATGCGAGCACTGACCGTCCGAACTCGTGCTCGGCTTCCTCGGCCGACAGCGCCTTGTATCGCTGGATGGGTTGGAAGTTGTACCTGCAACCACACGCCCTTGTTACCACACCTCGACCTCATTCTACATTATTGTGTGCCGAATTACAAACCGATCCCTTCAGCGGTATGGAACCCTATTTATTTATTTTATTCGGGAAACATTACAGTGTAAATATCTTAGTGGGTAAAATATATAAATTTCTATGCGTTGGTATTGATCGATCATTTAGTCGTTCGTTCCTTGTACCTGCTTATATTATGTGTTCCAGGTTTTTTTTTCGACATTTTCATACTATCGAAACTTACATTGCTCGTCTGATATCCCTGGAATTTTTAAGCTTCCGTAGTCAACGAGGAAAGCCGTATAGTTTCGCTTTGTCCGTCTGTCCGTCCGCGGCTTTACAGATAAACTATAAGTCCTATGTAAGATCCCGTCATTTGGAATATCGTTGAATAGGTATTTAAAAAAAGACGAGTTAAGAAACTTTTTTTGATTTAGTCATCCATTTCAAAGTAATAAAACTTTTTTTAGGTCTGTCTCGTCCCTTCCCCCCCCCCCCCCCCCCTCCCTCCTCTAACATGTGAACTACTAGTTACAAACACTGACAATGGTCGATGAAAGTTAAGACAGTCAACAGTAGGTAGATAAGATACGCACCACTCGTGCAGCGGGTACGCGTCGATGGCTCCGTCGGCGGCGTGTGTGAACACGTAGTACGCAGCGTTCTCTGACACGCCGCCCTCGCGGATGCCCTTGAACCTGCAACCGCACGTAACACTGTGCTCACTCTATCTATAATATACAGCTTCAACTAAACATGATCAACAACTATACCTTCTACAAGTGACATTTTAAATATACTTTTAAAAACAAGCTTTATTATTATTAACATCTAGCATCATAAAGTACTCGTCAAGACGAATCAAATGAGCCCAAACTCGATGGGGTTGCGTCGTTTAATTATAGAATAGAATAGAATCATTTATTGACCAAACAACAGTATGTTATTATAGGCATGTCAGGTACATTCATTAACTCTTAAATTAATATATAAATAAACAAAAGTATATAAATAAACAATATAAATAATTACGAAGTTCCTATGGCCACATTCTATCTCCATCATCAGATCACCTCGACGTCATTATAATATTGCATCGTCAACCGATTTATATCAGGCATGCAACCGGGAAGTGGGTCAAATTACATTGATTAGATTACAAGATTTGAATACAGACAGACAACAGACAGGTGAAAGTAAAAAAAAAACTTGTAATTAATACTATTTGTTTTCAACCTTTGGCAAAATCGTAAAAGTGTAAGTGATTACAACAACCACCATCACCACCTATATAAAAAGCTTTTATTTACTTTCACCTGTCTGTTGTCTGTCTGTCTGTAATATTATAATGGCAAGGAAGGTGGCCACAAGGACTTTGTAATTAGTAGAGCACGCTCATTTCTAACGAAGAATATTACATGAGCCACGGAATGATCTCCAATAATAGGGATGTTGACTAAAAAAGTTTTGTTTGTCCATAATGTAGATTATTGAATAATATTGGACACGTATTTTTTTATTTGTAAATCTGATAAAAAACGTGAGAGATCAACGCACTAAAGTTGCTTGACCGTGACGTCACACCACTAAATCTACGTAGTACATTTTTGTTTAGTGGTATGACGTCACGCGTCCTAACACAGAATTTAATATAATGCGTTTTATCTCAGCAATTTTTTATTTTATTTCCAAGAAAAAAAATACGTATCGAATATTTTTTTAATATTAACATTATGGACAATAATTGTATTTTATTTGGTTTTTACGTTGTCAACATCCGTATTGAAGGTATGCGGTATGAATGAGAGGTGTATACTGACTTCTTGCCGGTCTTGCCGCCGACCTTGAGTATCCAGGGCTGGTCCTCGGGCTTGTACTTGCGCGAGATGATGCCGAACTTCTTGCGGCGCGCCTCCTCGCGCACGTCGCGCCCGTACTCGGAGCCCGCGCCGAACCTGACCACACGCACACACTGTATGCAACACACTCGTACAAGGATTTAGGGACGTGCAACAACCATTGTAGACTTACGAATTTTGCACATACATATATCATGGTCAAGATTATAATACACTTTTCGTAGTAAAAACTATAATATTTTTGCCCGTCTGCATCATGCCCCACAGGTAGATTGAGTCCTAAAAAAAGATATTGGATACTTTTTATCCCAGAAATCAACCTTAAAAGGGGGAAAGGGGGGTTGCAAGTTTGTGAAAGAAATCGTTAACCGCTTCATTGTTTTAGCTGAAATTTGGACAGCGTGTTATTTAGGTAACGTAAGCGACCTATAAAAAGGGATTTTTGTAAAATTCTCCCGGGAACGGGAATTATTCCCGAAAAACGTTTGTATGGAAATCCGTAACCGCTGAACCGATTGAGCTGAAATTTAGTAAAACGATTGTTTGGATTGTATTTAGGAACATTGAATAGTTTTTATCTCAGAAATTTACTTTTAAGGGGGGGGTAAAGGGGGGTCAACGTTTGAATGGAAAATTTAGAACCGCTGACCCTATTGAGCTGAAATATGGTACAGAGGTAGATTGAGTCAAAATAAATGATATGGAATACTTTTTATTCCAGAAATCAACCCTGAAGGGGGAAGAGGGGGGTTAGAAGTTTGAGTAGGAAATCAGTAACCGGCCATCTTTTAACGCTGAAATTTGAACAGCGTGTTTTTTATGTAACGTAGATGACCGGTAAAAAGGGATTTTGCAAAATTTCCACGGGAACGGGAATTATTCCTAAAAGACGTTTGTAAGCAAATCCTTAACCGCTGAACCGATTGAGTTGAAACTTTGTAAAACGATTGCTTGGATTGTGTTTAGGAATATTGTTTTTTTTTTTGACGAAAATTAACTTTTAAGGGGGGGTAAAGGGAGGTCGAAGTTTGTATGGAAAATTTAGAACCGCTGACCCTATTGAGCTGAAATTTGGTACAGTGGTAGATTGAATCCAAATAAATGATATGGAATACTTTTTATCCCAGAAATCAACCTTGAAGGGGGAAGAGAGGGGTAGTAGTTTGAGTAGGAAATCAGTAATCGGCCATCTTTTAAAGCTGAAATTTGAACAGCGTATTTTTTATGTAACGTAGATGACCGATATAAAGGGATTTTGCAAAATTTCCGCGGGAACAGGAATTATTCCTAAAAAACTTTTGTATGCAAATCCTTAACCGCTGAACCGATTGAGCTGAAATTTTGTAAAACGATTGTTGGGATTGTTTTGAGGAACATTAAATAGTTTTTATGACAAAATTTAACTTCTAAGAGGGGGTAAGGGGGGTACAAAATTTGTATGGGAAATTTAGAACCGCTGGCCCTATTGAGCTGAAATTTGGTAGAGAGGTAGACTGAGTTCTACAAAATGATATGGGATAATTTTTATCCCAGAAATCAACCTCAAAGGCGGGATAAAGGGGGGATGCAAGTTTGGGTAAGAAATCGTTAACCGCTTCTTTGTTTTAGCTGAAATTTGGACAACGTATTCTTTAGGTAACGTAAGCAACCGATATGAAGGTATTTTGCGAAATTCCCCCGGGAACGAGAATTATTCCCGAAAAACTTTTGTATGCAAATCCGTAACCGCTAAACCAATTCAGGTGAAATTTTGTGGAATCATGGTTTGAGTTTTGTTTAGGAACACTGAATATTATTTTAGACAGAAATTTACTTTAACCCATATACGTCCGCCGTCCCCAAACAGGGCCACATATAAAAGTACCCACAATTGCAATATTTATCTATTTTTTCTCATATCTGCAATAGAATTTTGATGTTAATGAAGCTATTTATGTGTTTTGAAACATAATTTTGTTAAAATACATTTTAAAGTGATTTTATGACGCATTTTGTAAAGCTGTTTAAGGAATTAGAAATTGCACAAATTAAGTATTTTTTATTTGCAACTTTTTCCTTCAAGTGCGCTGGTTTTCTTACATAAAACTCATAATTATACTATTGACAATAAGTCAAAATAAAATACCTTTAAAAAAAGTTAATATTATTTTCAAAATCTGTTGTTTTACAACGATGTCCCCGATTGGGGCCAATGGGTACATCAGAGGTAAATAAATCTTTTTTTCTTGGCAAAAAATATTTGCTCTGAAAAATCTGTTTTGGATGACCGATAACATAATAGTTAGTATAACTATTATTTAGACGATAATTATAAGCGAACAATATAAATAATAGAAAAAAAGTCATTCCGTTAAAGTCATAAACCTATAAAAACAATGTTTTTTTCTATAGAAATAGCCAACTGTTAAAAATATATGCATTTTTAGAACAGCCTTAAGATAAATAATAGCAGCCACCGTAAAATCTATTGTTGTAGGTATCTTATGAATATACTATGGGAACTCGGATTAGGCTGGGAACTTTCTCCAGGGTAGATAACTGTACACCGCTTGAGTGATATAGTGTACCTAAGTGCATAGCCTCTCTCTTTCTCTGTCCTGTTAAGACAGGGCACATGAAAGTTACCGTTTACACTGACTGAAAAAAGGGTCGGTTGTATAGAAGCCCAACCACCGATTATCAACCATGTCATTGCGATGCTGGCCACGTCCAAGCTGACAGCTGATGTCAAAGTAACGTGGTAACGAGAAACACTCTTTAAACTTTCCGAGTTTTTTGCAACAACCGATCTGTGGTGAATCGAAGCACTTCTGCTGTTACAGACTATATGATTCGTCGAAAAATGTATAGTTCAAGTCTTTACAAGTGGCAAAACAAACATTTAAGAGTCATGACTAGTTCCTGGGGCTTGGAGAAGCACTTGACACTTGACACAAACGTTGCTATGATGGTTGAAGAAGATTATGCTACCGACATATAATTCGTTGCACTTCCACCAGAACCAAGTGTGCATACCAAAGAAGAAGATTAAAAAGATGATGAAGACTATAATATACAAAACAGTCAAGGATATAAAGAAGAAATACCGTGCTGAATTCGACTACCGTTTTGACAAACTCAACGAAATTTTATTAGTTCGTTGGCTGCATCATGGGGTCTAATTATTATGACAACGTTTTTCCCACTGGGGAAAGTAAAAAGAGAGTGTACTGTCAAGAATAAAAAAGTAGTCGTTTGGAATACCCATGTTTTCTAAACCTACAATAAAGGTATGGGCGTTGTACATCAAGCTGATCAATACATTCCTTTGTACCGCACTGCTATACGTGGCAAAAATTAGTGGTGGGTGTTAGGTATACACCTACATGCTGGATCTAGCTGTGGAAAAGTAATGGCGCCTTTACCTTCTAACTAATGATATCAAGTTAGATAAGCTTCAATTTTGACGCCGATTCACTATTTAAAACATATTGGTAGAGAAAATTTGCACCTGACAGCTTCTGTGGTGGCAAGTTTTCAGCATAATGGAAAAGGACATTGTCCAGAAAAACTTACAAAACAACTGCGATGCACTGTGTAGCGTAAGAAGGCACGTTGGCAATGCAAGAAGTGTATAAAAACTTGCTGCATTGAAAGAAAATGTTTCGGAAATTTTTACCCTGCTTATGCCCAGCGGACCCATTTAAGGACGGCAATTTATTTTCAAGAAAAGAAAATATTTTTTTTATTTTCTTTATATTTATGTTTTAATAATGTCCTTTTCTACCAATAATTTAAAAAATATCGTTATTTTACTTGCTCAGTTTCATTTGGGCGTAAATGGGTTAAGAGGGAGGGGTGCGGGGGAGTAAGGGGGGTAGAAGTTTGAGTAGGAAATCAGTAACCAGTTATATTTTATGCTAAAATTTAGACAGCGTGTTCTTTATGTGACTTTCACGACCCGTAAGAGGGGAGGGGATTTTGCGAAATTCTTACGGGAACGGGAATTATTATTCCTAAAAAACTTTTGTATACAAATCCACAATAAGATTATTGGGGATGTGTTGAGGAATAATAAAAAGTTTTATGTCAAAAATTACCTTCGAATTGAAGCGTTAGGGGGTCAAAGTTTGTATAGGAAATAGGACCCTATTGAGTTAAAATTTGATACAAAGGTAGACTGAGACTTAAAAAAAATATGGGATACTTTTTATCCCAGAAATCAATCTTTGAGGGGAGGAAAGAGGGGGTGCAGTTTGTGTAGGATATCGGTAACCACTTCTTCGTTTAAGCTAAAATTTGGACAACGTATTTTTTATGTAACGTAGGCGACCGATAAGAAGAGATTTTGCGAACTCACCAGTACTCAGAATTTTGGTTCTGTTAATGAATAGTTTGTTATGTCAGAAATTAACTTTTAAGGAGACTCAGTATTGATCCTTCCCCCACCTTCAGGGTCAGAGTTTTAATGGAAATTCAGGAACCACGGAATTGATTTGAGTCGCGGGAAGGATGGTGTGAGAAATTAGTAACCTATAATTATAATTTAGCTTAGAAAAATTATAATAGAGATAAGTTAAAGAGTTACCGGGAAAGGACCACAAATAGTATTAATTCCTGAGGAGAGGCGTGAAAATTTGTGATGGAAATCAATAACCGCTAAACTTAAATAGTGTGATCTCTGAGAAAGGACATAGCATTGGTTCCTACGGTAGCGAACAAAACTGCATAGAAATATCCAGCCCGATATTCTTCGCTATCCACAGCGGGAGCAAATATTATAGCCATGCCTTATTTTACGCTTACAAAGTCGCGGGGATGGAAATACAATCATAGTCAAAATAGCAGCACCGAATTCGCTTTATTAATTGACTCTCACGCGCAACGAAGTGCGCGCGGGTCAGCTAGTATTATATATATTTTGAACAAAGTTTGAATAAGTATACATGGTTTGTCATTTAGGAATTCTTTGACATCATAATAGCCTTTTTCCAACAAGAAATTGGATAAAATGGACTTTTCCAGTCAGATATGGAAGAGTAAAAATGCACTTTCCGAGATAGGGGGATGAGAAGATATTTTATTTTTGTGATGTTTGCTCTATGTATTTGAATAATTATAAATGCAACTTTACAAAAACAGAGATCTCATAGATTATAAAGACATGGCAAAGTCAACAACTTAAAACTAAATCTCTAGGCTTAAGATTACAAATTGCTATCACACATTTATTCTTCTGTGCATTAAAAAAAAAGTTATGCATCTTAAAAGTTCTGGTTTCAGGAACATATGTTACTAACAAAAATAGGATTTATATTTTTCCTGTAAATTTCAGTTTTCTGTTACTATTCACAGGACGGGGATATAATGGTTTGAAGGCCCGTGATTTCACCGGGCTGCTTCCCCTCAACCAACCATGCCAGTCATGGCAGAACATTGGGTCAGTGTGCCCCATCACAAAACCATCCACTCGTACATGAATATAAGTATAGTACATACTTGGGCATGTCCTCGTCCATCCCTTTGAACTCTTTAATGTTGTTCTCCCTCTCCATCTTGACGTGAGTCCATTTAGCAAAGTCTACATTCAGAGTTGCATTGAATCTCATTACGTGGTATTTTTTCTTTACATTTTTAGGAACTCTGATCTTAAATTCTTGCACTGATGCTGCATTGGCAGACTGAAATGGAAAGAGTAATAATAATACATTTCAAGTACATGTTTGCTACCTACATAGGTGCTAGAAATGTTAATCAATGTTGGCAACCTAAGTACCACTAACCCTGCCCTTTTACATAGGCAGCGCCAAACATGTCTCACATACATCTTTATAGCCATAATAGCCCATGTCTCTGTGGCTGTTTTACTAATAATAATTATAATCTGTTATACTGTATATATAGCATTGGTATAAAACAAGCAGCAGCCGCCCAGCTGATGGTGCTCGCCTGTACACTGCAACATCAGGGGCAATGCAGGGACACTAATCCCTTTTCTTCTTGAAGTGTCCCATGTTGAAGCTCATTATATCTTATACCATACAAAATATTAATAGAGACATGTTATAATCTTTAAACGGGAACTATTAAGTAACAGCAGGTACATACGGAACCGCCTGGGGTAGTCATAATATTCTTAGACATCAAAATATTTTTTTATATTATTTCCACTCATCAATGTTTATTTTAATAGTTATTGTATTATTTTACACGACAACAAATAATTCAGAATTCACACTATTTTACTCCAAATCACAGATCACTCTCCAAATTATTTAATTCACACCCAGTGTTGCCAGTGCCCTATCTTCAAAAGTAACGGAGACAGGTTCGAAAAGTAACGCATTTACAATAAAAGTAACGCATTTCAAAAAAAAAAACGATTTTTAATACCACATATACCGGCCAATGACTCGGCGAGTCGTTGGTCCTATGGCTCGTCCACATATACCGGCCAATGATTTGCCGAGTGTGTGTTTTGTCTATGGATGAACAGTTTTTGTCTATAGACGAATGTCTTCGGATATTTACGGTTTTTTCCGGTGAATTTCTGGTATAAATTTTGGGCTCCATAGCTGACGACTTTAATTATGTTTTGAATATTAATCAATCATGGACCATTTGAAGCCATTTTGTGTGAATTCTAATAATTAACTTTAAACTAGTTAAAATTTTCTTTATTTTTTGATTTATATAATCTATGCCCCAAGTGCATATATATAATCTGTGCGCTCGGGCGAACGTTGGGCCAACGACTCGCAGAGTCATTGACCGGCATATGTGGACGAGCATGACATTGACATATTATTTACCGGGGGTAGACTTCCTTAGCAGGAGGTCGTCTAGGTGGGTACCCCAACAGTGCCAGTTATTCTACCGCCTGAGCAGTGATGTGCAAACATTACTGTGCTCCGGTAGGAGGGCACTGTAGCTAGTGAAATTACTGGGCTAAAGAGTCTTAACATCTTTTGACTCTTGAGTAAGAAGCGTTGGTGCAGTGCTCCTAGAATTTCACATAATTGTGAAATCCTAGGTAACACTGTACTGATTATGGGCAGCCGTTATCTCTTAACATCAGGAGAGCGTCTTGCTCGTCTTCTACTTCTTCACATAAAAAAAAAAAAAAAAAAAAAAACTTTTTTTTAATTTTTGTTTTCTGTTTCGATTGCGTTCCGATTCACTAAGTTATTATTTTATATTCTTCCATTGTTAGTTCATTTAAAAAGATCATTACCCCAAAAAGTAACGCAAAAGTAACATTTTAGGACAAGTAACGTAAAAGTAACGCAAAGGGTCAAAAAGAAACGCAAAATGTTACAAAAGTAACGCACTGGCAACGCTGTTCACACCGTAGATTCTCACAAAACTGACACAAAACTATTCAAAGTTAAATTGACTTTTGACAGCTATCCACGGTGACATTGGCAAGTTTTCTTTCTTTCTTCTTCTTGGTTTGTGGTTGGCAAGTTGTGGCAAACCTACATCGACACGCCATTAATGGTGCTTCCACACTGATAAGATCCCGCGTGTCATGTCGCGTTAACGCGCGTGATGACGTCATCTGTCGCGTTTCTGAACTATGCATTTATATGGAGGCGTGCACATTTATAAGATCCCGTGTGTTGAGGAGCCATGAGGCGTCTTGAGGCGCGGGCGTTCACACTTGTAGCGTGTGTTGTGTCGCGAAATTCATTCATTCGCATTTCAACCTCCGCTCGGAAGGTTTCTCTTCCTAATCTATGTCGAAAGGTTTCAAAATGTTTGTGATTTTTTTTTATGATAGCTAACTGGAATTAGTTTTAAAAACAAGTGAAATAAATAAAAACTTTTTTAAAACAAGTTTTTAGTTTATTTCCACCTAGCACTTTATTACTCGTCACGACGAATGAAACGAGCTCAAACTCGACGGGGTTGTATCATTTAATTACGGAATTCTTATGGTCACCTTCCAGCTCCATCATCAGACCTTCATTACTATATATTTTTAAAATGTTCGTCAAGACGAATCAAGTGAGCCCAAACTCAATGGGGTTGCGTCGTTTAATTATGGGATTCCTATGGTCACCTTTCAGCTCCATCATCAGACCCTGGTTACTATGTATTTTAAAAGTACTCGCCAAGACAAATCAAATGAGCCCAAACTCGATGGGATTGCGTCGTTTAATTACGGAGTTCCTATAGCCACCTTCCAGGTGCATCATCAGATTAGCTCTATGTCATAATTATATTGTATTATCATCCGATTTATACATGCATACAAAATTTCAGCTCAATCGGAAACCGGGAAGTGGATCAAACTACACATATTGTAATATTATTTCGATGTGAAGCCTACGGTGGTTGAAACGCGACTGAATGAATTTCGCGACAGAACGCTCCTCAAGACGCGGGACAAGTGTAGGTGATCACACGACACACGGGACGGGACGGGACGGGATCTTATCAATTTGGCCGTACCTTTATATCAGTGTGGAAGCACCATGACCCATGACATAATGCGATAGTGCGAGTTATTATTATTGTTATTTTTTTATAAATAGGTACTTACATGTTTAAAATATGTACTATGCAAACGTAATGAAAATAAGTGTAAGAAACATAGAAAATAATGGTGTCTACTGAAAATTCGCAGTACCATGTTACAGGTAGTAATTTATTTGGGCAATGGTGTGCCTGTCCTAATGAATTAATACAAGAATTTACACTTATCAATCATCCTTGTAATAAAACGAGCCACAGTAGACTCGTTAGTGTCGGCTGGTCACATAATATTTACGTGTGCGATGGCCGCTTGTGTATCACAGGTGATTACAAGCTGTCGGGACAACGGACAGAATCTGTGAAGCTCCCGGCGGGCGACTGTTGTGTGGCGTCGGACGACTACCGGCTCGTGGCGGTCAACAAACGTGACCACACGCTGCTGTGTCTGGATCTGGACACTCGACGTCTCAAATCATTTCATTTATTTACTGAATTGCCTCTCACTGACCAACCAAAAAAACTTAAAAGCGATTTGAACGTAGTAAAATGTGTATCTACAAATAACATGGTACTGTGTGTTACAACGGAAGGACACGTATACAGTGGAGTTCCACCGAGTCTGGTGGACACCAGTGCTTGCGTGGGCTCCCCTGTAGACGTGGCGTGCGGGCTGGCGCACTGCGTGCTGCTGACGGACGCCGGCCTCGTCTACACCTGGGGGGATGGCAGGTACGCTGCTCTATACAAACAGGTCAACTGACTGACTCATCATATAACAGATGAAACCGCTGGACCGATTAAACCAAAATTTGGTATATACATATATGTATATGCTCTGGCGGATCCAAGATTTGGTCCTGGGGGGGGGCCAAGGTGCGGACGGGCAAAAATATTAGGTATAATTTTTACTACGAAAAGTGTGTGTTTAGCTCGCTCTGAACAGTTAGAAAGTTCAAATATCCTTAATAATAAGTGTGCGAGCAGCTTGCTGCAAGCGCCGAGAAAAAAATTATAATCTTTTTTTTTTTTTTTTCTTTTTCCTTTATCTACAATCAGTACAACTTTTAGTAGATGTGTGTGTGAATTGTTCTCAGTTAGAGTGAGTCCCCCATTGGGAACATCTCCTCGTCTATTTCAGCATTCCCTAATCTTGGGGTAGTACATGTTTGCGTCTCAGCCTAGGTGTATAGCTCATTCTGGTAAGCTGGGTGGCCAGGGTATTAGGGTGATTTCTCAGCCGCTGCTCATATGTTGCACGTGTTGCTACAATCTCCTCGTTGACTGTCCTCGCTCCAAGGTTAGAATGCACTTCACAGTTTTTGATATACCATGGCACATTGCTTATTGTTCTTAGTATCATATTTTGCATTCTTTGCAGCATTGATATATTTGAGTTACTAGCTGTACTCCATAGCTGGATTCCATACATCCAGACCGGTTTGAGTATACTGTTGTAAATGAGTAACTTGTTGTCAATTGACAATTTGTTGTTTCGTCCCAGTAGCCAGTATAGGCCTTTGTACCGTAGGTTGAGCTCATCTCTTTTAGCTTTTATGTGGTCTTTCCATGTCAAACGGCGATCTAGGTGAAGTCCTAAGTATTTGACTTTATCTTGGTGTGGAAGAGTGGTGTGTTCAAGTTGGACTGGTGGACAGTTTTCCTTTTTTAGAGTAAACGTCACTTGAACGGATTTTGTGGCACTTGCTTTTATTCTCCACTTATTAAGCCATTTGGTGATTTCATCCAAGCCTTTTTGCAGCAGTATGGAGGCTTTAATTGGGTTTGGGTTGCTGGCTAGGATTGCTGTGTCATCAGCGAATGTGGCCGTAACCGTGTGTTCTACTTCTGCCAGCTGTGTAGATAGTATACAACACAGGGCCCAGTACTGATCCCTGCGGGACACCAGCTTTAATAGTGAAGAACTCTGATGTTTCCTGCAGTTCTTTTACTTGAAATAGTCTATCCGACAAGTAAATTATAATCTTGACCATGAAATATATGCAAAATTCGTACCTCTACAATGCTTCTGGGGGGGGGGCCTTGGCCCCCTAGCTCCCCCCTAAATCCGCCTATGTGTATATGGATAGTTTGACTACTGGAAAAGGATACAAAATAGTTTTTATCTCAAAATTCCCACGGGAAGGGGTTCAATTTGGAAATCTGTAACCACCAGGCTGATTAAACTGAAATTGAAATACGAAGTGGGTAGTTTGAGTATTAAGAGTGTATATATCGAGTGACACTCTCTCGCTTACACAATTTAACGAATTTTGAATTATAAATTCATGGAATTAATTTATTGAAAATTTCTTTATACCGTCCCTGCATAATATTATTGCACACATTTTAAAAGTGTTTTCAGTTTGATATATAAAGAAATGGGATGAGCAGTTATGGAAAATAATTTTTTTTCAAAAAATCGCATTAATCACCATTTTTAGGGTTCCGTATCTCAAAAGGAAAAAACGGAACCCTTATAGGATCACTTTGTTGTCCGTCCGTCCGTCTGTCTGTCAAGACCCTTTTTCTCAGGAACGCGTGGAGGTAACAAGCTGAAATTTATAGGAAATACTAAGGTCCATTGCCTCTTAGAGCTGTGAAAATTTCAAACTTCTAGGCCAACGCAATCAAAAGATATAGTCGAATATGTCGCAAATTTCAGCAAATTTTCGACATTACCAAATAAATCAAAACCTACGGGGCACTTCCCGTAAACTCAGAATCTTGAAATTTGGCACGAAGCAACTCCTTAGAGCACAGATAAAGGAAAAATTGCGAAACTATAAATTTTTATTTGCATCATATGAAAAAAATATTTTGAATAATTTTATACTTACTACCCTTTTTCTCATGAACGCGATTTCAATTTAATACGTTTAGTATTAAATTGAAATTCATACCAAATACTCAAATCTATAATACCTTTAAACTATAATAAAATCAAACCTCTATGTCAACGCATTCAAAAGAAACAGACATTTTAGTCGCAATTTTAAACTCGCAACTACTCTCAAAAAATCAAAACCTACTTCCTGTGAACTTAGAATCTTGAAATTTGACACGAAGCAACTCCTTAGAGCACAGATAAAGGAAAAATTGTGAAAACTGTAAATTTTTTGTTACATCATATAAAAAAATATTTTTAATAATTTCATACTTACTACCTTATTTCTCATGATCGCGTGCCGGTATTAAACTGAAATTCATATCAAATACTAAGGTCTATAATACCTTTAAACTTCTGTCTCAATGCATTCAAAAGAAACAGCAATTTTAGCCGTATTTTTAAACTCGCGACGACTCTCAAGGGAATCAAAACCTACAGGATACTTGCCGTTAACTCAGAATCTTGAAATTTGATACACAGCAACGTCTTAAATTATAAGCACAGGAAACATTGCGAAAACTGTAAATTTTTAGTTACATCATATAAAAAAATATTTTTAATAATTTTGTATTTACTTACCCGTGCAGTCGCTCTGCACGGGGAGTCCCACATAACCCTCCCATACCCCCGTATGGAGGGTATGCGTAATGCATTTTTTCCCGGCGAAAACAAAAAAAAAAAAAAAAAAACCCCTTTCCTCAAGAACGCGTACAGGTATTAAATTGAATTTCATATCAAATACTCAGCTTTAGGGGCTGCGCAGACGACAGACTTTCCATGACACACTTTTAGTCTGTGAAAATAGAACCTATGCAATTATATGCAGTAACGCACACGACGCGCAAAAAGTCCGGCGCACAAATAATCCGTATAATTCGGGCAGACCGCACCGCGCCGCGCCGCGCCGCTCCGCACAAAAAGTGTGTGAAAAAAATAGAACGTTTGCTTCAACGCGCGCTAACGCAGACGGCACACACTTTAGTCGGCAATCACACTTTAACGACTGGCCGCGCAGATTGAAGGCCTGTATTCAAAATCACGGAGGTCATTTTGAACATAATAAATAAACTTGTTCCAATAATTTTATATTAAACATGTGACAGAATTTATGACCTGGCTAGGTATATAATATTATACCCACTTTTCCTTAGGGTTCCGTAGAAACCCGTAGGTTTGTACGGAACCCTCGGTGCTCGAGTCCTACTAGTACTTGACCGGTTTTATTTAACGATGATGTAGATTTCATTTCTGATATAAAACAATGGTATTGCTGATTGCTGGCGTTATGTTTAGCAAAAAATTTAACCATTTTTCTTGTGTTTCAAGTCATTGTATATTTTATACCTATATATTTTTAACCCCCGACGCAAAAACGACGGGGTGTTATAAGTTTGACGTGTCTGTTTGTCTGTGTGTGTGTGTGTCTGTCTGTGGCATCGTAGCTCCCAAATGGATGAACGGATTTTGATTTAGTTTTTTTTTTTGTTTGAACGTAGAGTTAGTTGAGAGTGTTCTTAGCCATGTTTGGTGGAAATCGGTTAAAGATGGCCGCCGCTACAAAATGGCGGATTACTTCTTTCTTCCACGATCCTCTCAATATGGGTATCAAATGAAAGGGCTTAACTAGTAGAATACAGTCCACTATGTAAAATTTAAAATTCAAGATGGCCGCCACCACTAAATGGTGAATTACCTTCAATATAAAGTATAAAACCTTCAATGTTCCTAAACACAACTTAAACAATAGTTTTACAAAATTTCAGGTCAATCAGTTCAGCGGTTACGGGTTTGCATACAAACGTTTTTCGGGAATAATTCCCGTTCCAATGGGAATTTCGTAAAATCGCTTCTTATCGGTCGCCTACACCACCTAAAAAACACTGTCTCCAAATTTCAGCTTAATCAGTCCTGCGGTTTCGTTTCTACGATGCGATGATGAGTCAATCAGATTACCTGTTCATATAATAGTATAGATATAGATAGATGGTAATGATTATTGTACATCGTGGTCTGCGCTACACCCAATTCGTGAACCAAATAAATATTAATTAGTTACATACACCTGACACATACCTAGTCAGGTCATAAATTCTGTCACATGTTTAATATAAAATTATTGGAACAAGTTTATTTATTATGTAACCATTTATCCCACCAAAAACATTCTGTAAAAAACTAGCCAAGTCTCGATGGAGCTGCTTGTTTATCTCTAAAAAGTAATGAAATCTAGACAAAGTCGTGCCAAGTATAAGGTTCCTTACTGCGATTTCTTTATTATTATAGTTAATGTTGTGTGACTTGGCCGTTGAAGGGTACACAAGGGTACAAAACCAGATGCTCCATGACACTTGGATCGCCTAAACATAAGTATTATTGAAATACGCAGCTTTATCAAGCCTACAATTGACTGGTTATCCAATCAACGTTTTCCAAGTGGAAATTTTCTATCGTGAATGGGTAGCGGACAGATTGGTGCAATAGTGTCATGGAGCACCTGGTATAATACCCTTGTGTACCCTTCAACGGCCAAGTCACACAACATTAACTATAATAATAAAGAAATCGCAGTAAGGAACCTTATACTTGGCACGACTTTGTCTAGATTTCATTACTTTTTAGAGATAAACAAGCAGCTCCATCGAGACTTGGCTAGTTTTTTACAGAATGTTTTTGGTGGGATTTCACTTATTTTTGTAGAAACGCTATATTATAAGGTTATCAGAAATACAAACCGTAAGCGCGTTTTTAAATACAGTCAGCGCCATCTAGGTACGTGTGCGTTCACTCTTAGTCCAATGCATCATAATATTATACCGGGAAGTGGGCCTAATTAAACTTGCAAGATTTAATTACAGACAGACAGACCGACAGGTGAAAGTAAATAAAAGCTTGTAGTAAAGGCGGTATGTCGATCTCTTCTAATAGTTTGGTTGGGCTCTTATTTTAGTTGGCCACGCTAGATATCGCCTAATCATAACTGACGATTTACGACACATATACACACTCACATATACATATACTATGCCTTAAATATATTTTGAATTAATAAGTTGGATATTACACAATGTTAACCATTGACTGCAAATGTAACTTTGTAATCCTATACATTTATATGAGATTACAAAGTTATTTATGCAGATGAATTATCTCGAAAACGAGACCGAAATTGCAAGTTTTTTTAGTTTTCCTATGGCTTATACAATAAATTCTAAGTATGTACCAAATTTCAGCTCTCTGAGTTTATGGGAAGTACTAGTTCTATTTTGATGATCATGAGTGAGTGAGTGTCGAAAATGCGAAACTTTGCTTTCGCTTAACTTCGGAACTTAATGACCTACAGACTTGAAATTTTGGATTTTAAGTATGTAATTATAGCTTACTGGATGACGAAAATTTCTGTGTTCTGGTCTTATCCAGAGGTTCTCAAATAGGGGCCTGAAAATGCGACGAAATGGTTCCTGTAAAGATGGTACGGCAGTGCTTGCTTCGCGCTCGACTTGGCGGGGGCACTACCGTGCCCCCAGATATACCAAAATGAACTTAACAAAACATAGATTATTATGACAATAAAGTTTATTCAAAATGACCTCCGTGATTTTGAATACAGGCCTTCAATCTGCGCGGCCAGTCGTCTATCGCAGCACGAACGAGGTCCATGTCAATATCGGCTGCTGCCTTAATCAAGGATGTCTTGAGTGACTCCAAATTGGGATGAGGCTTTGAGCACGCCTTTTCCTCCAAGTGTTGCCATATCTTGTAATCTAACGGACTCAAATCTGGACTGGAGGAGGGCCAGTCTTCGTGCCGGATGAAGTCGATTTCACGCGCCGCCAGCCAGTCTTGTGTGCTCTTCGCTCTATGAGCTGGCGCCGAATCTTGTTGGAATACCCAGTGCCTGTTATTGAACATGGTATGAGAAACAGGTTCCACAAGGTTCGTCAGGACTGTATTTTGATACACAACTGCATTCGTTTTTACACCTTTCTCACAAAAATGTACCTCTGTTAAGCCCCAATAAGAAACTCCCAACCATACCATGAGCGAGGATGGAAAATGACCTCGTTGGACACGCGGAATACGGTTGCTCGCTTCTTCACTACTGTGTACGTACACCTTATCATTTTGTTTGTTGTAGCTCTCTTCTACGGTAAAAATTTTTTCATCCGAAAAAAGAATTTCTCGATATTTTTTTCTCGCGTACCGCTTCAACAAAGCGCGGCATCTCTTCAGTCTCAGGTCCATTAGACGAGCATTTAAACGATGTCCTGTTTTTCTTCGATATGCCCGAAGCCCTAAGTCTTCATTTAACACCCTTTTCACCGTGGTTCTGCTTAACCCCATCTGAAGGGCCAACAGTTTCTGCTTACGTTTGGGATTTCTTTGAATTCGCGCCTTCACAGCTTTTATCACTGCTGGAGTCCTAACAGACCGAGGGCGACCACTTTTTGACCTGTCATCTACACTAGAGTCTTCATTGTATCGTTTGATGGTACGATAAACGAATCTTTTGGTTATATTCAAATTTTTCAGTATGTCAAAAATTTGAATTGGCGCGTAACCGCAACGATGCAACGCAATAACTGCAACACGGTCTTCTTTAAGCGTCCACTCCATATTTAAAAATGAGTAAAATTCTAAAAAGTATACATTTTTATTTTCATGAACAATTCGAAATTCGAATTCAATAAACTTTTTTGTGGCCAGCATTCTAAAAGAAAAGTTTTTACTGTGTGACAATACTTATGACCTGACTAGGTACTACACACGGAATAATAAAGTACATCAGATTACTTATTTATAGGTAACAAAGGGGGGTCAAACTCACACTCTGAATGATAATATCTGACAATTATAACACGGAACGGTATCGTTAACATTATGAAGATTGACAAGTATTTGTAGTTGTGGTGAATGGTGTTATTTCAGACGGTCGCAACTGGGGCACGGTGACACGGAGAGCTCGCTCAGTCCGCGAGTGGTGAGCGCGGTGGATCACATCCCGATGCGCGGCGTGGCTGCGGGCGGGTGGCACACGCTGTGTGTGAGCCGCGCCGGCCGCCTCTACGGCTGGGGCTGCGGCCGCGCCGGCCAGCTGGGCCCGCCCGGCTCCGGCGCCGAGCCGCGCTGGCTGCCGCTGCCGGTGGGCGCGCTGGCCGCCGCCGCCGGCGCCGCGCACTCCGCCGTGCTGGCCGCCGACCGCTCCGTGTGGACGTGTGGCGACAACGCGTACGGCCAGCTGGGCTTCCCGCGCACCACACACTCCCGCTTGCACACTTTTGAAAAGGCGGCCACCTTTACTAATGTGAAGAATGTTATGTGCGGTCAGTGGTCGACGGTGGTGGAGTGTCACTCGCGACTGTGACGAATTCGCGTCGTCAGGTCGGGGGGAGGGGGGTGTGGCCCCTCTGCGACCGTCTGCCCGGGGGAACGGCCGCCGTCGGTCGCGCTTTCGAACGTTATCAATTTAACTTAATGTACAATTTAGGATTTGTGAAAAAGTTACGAGGACGATAAATAATGAAGACCGAGGAATGAAATAGAGTGCAGTGGTGGTGGAAGACCGTCTGCGACACTCGCGGCCGGCACGTTCGTCGCTCGCTACCGGGTAAGTGTGATATTTGAACGAACGGCTGACTCGTTCACCGTTTGCCGTCAAACGATAACTTCTGTCATACAGAGTCCCACCTGACACGTCAAGAGAACGCTCATTTATCATTAACTTGTTGCACCTCCAGGTTTTTTAGTGGGTATCCCTGCCGCGCCCGTCTTCGGCGGGGGAGTCCCACATGCCGCGCCCCCGGCGTGGGGTGATGATGCGTAACGCATTTTTCTTAGGTCAAAAAAAAGCTTCAGCTCTATCGGTCCACCCGTTTATAGGCGTAAAAGAGTAACAAACATTGACACATTTATGAGAGTCACTCCGCTGGAGAGCCGACCGCCGTCACGCGACCGTCCGGTGCGATCCGGTGCGATCCGGGGCCCCGGTGACGGCGAAACTCACATCGACACCCATAGGCGTACCCAGCTTCTGTTCTAGGGGGGCAGGCAAGGGCCTTTTACTGAATTTGAACTTTATGCCTGTGTTATGTGCCTGTATGTTTTAACGTTGAGCAGGTAGGACCTATTAAAAGGTACGCCATACTTTGATTTCGGCTCGCACAGAGCCTTAAGAAAATTAAAATATGCTTCCTTTAAATAGTGCGAGCAGCTTGCTGCGAGCCCAGAGAAAATTTTATATTTTTGGTAGCGAAAATACTGCAGTTAATTTGCTGCGAGCGGTAGAAAAATTAAAATATACTTCCATAAAAAAAAAAACGCGAGCAGCTTGCTGCGAGCGCTTAGAAAATTTTATATTTTTGATAAAGAAAAAAGTGCGGTTAACTTGCTCCACGCGGTAGAAAAATTATAATATTCTTCCTTAAAATAGCGCGAGCAGCTTGCTGTGAGCGCCGAGAAAATTTTATAATTTTGGCAACGAAAAGAGTGCGGTTAACATGCTCCGAGTGGTTGAAAAATTAAATTATTCTTATTTAAAACAGCGCGAGCAGCTTACTGCGCGCGCCGAGAAAATTTTATGTATTGGACTACGAAAAGAGTGAAGTTATCTTTCGCTGAGGGGTTAGAAATTTAAATATTCGGACATATGGGAGCGCATAACGCATACAGCTTGCTGCGAGCGGCGAGAAAATTTAATATTTTGGACAACGAAAAAGTGCAGTTAATTTGCTTCGAGCAGAAGGAAAATTAAAATATTCTTCCGTATAATAGCGCAATCAGCTTGCTGCTATTGCCAAGAAAATTGTATGTTATATTTGACAACGAAAAACGTGCAGTTACCTTTTTCTGACCGGTTAGAAATTTAAATATTTTCACTGTTACGAGCGCCGAGTATTTTTTATATTTCTAACTACGATAGGTGAGCTTAGTTCATTCCGAGCTGCAATAAATTAGAATGTTCTTACTACAAGCAGCTTGCTGCGAGCCGAGAAAATTGCAAATCTTGATTATGAAGAATGTGCGAACGGCTTATTTCGAGCCCCAAGAAAATATCATATTTCTGACCACGAAAGTTACATGTAAGAGATATACTACTACTACCACCTCTATAGCTACCTACGAACTTGGTACAAGTGCCAAGAAATTTTATAAATATAATGACAAAAAGTGTGCATTTAGTACGCTCAGAGTGTGAAAAATTGAAATATTGTTACTAAAAAGCTAAAAAAATATATAATTCTGGTCTACGAAACGTGTGTGATCGCTTTATTGCGAGCGCCAAGAAAAAAAAAATCTTATTATACAGATATAATTTTATTTTTTTTATTTTATTTTATTTTATTGGAAAACAAACAGCATAATACATTAGGTATAAAACAGGAGAATAAAATTCCGTAGCCTAATTAGTTTTCACTATTTGCAATACTAATACATCAGAAAATAATAATAATATAAAACCAAGAGTAAATGTTTACATGCTAATGACGAATATACGAGTAGTTTGAATACAAGTCTAAATACAATTCGAAATTCATACGAAGATAATATAATAATTGTTATAATGCAAACAAAATCAAAATCTAAATCAAAGCCCTAATACATGATACATACATTATATATTGATTAATAAATTACTGGACTAAAGGAGAGCTTAAATGAAAAATGCGTTATTAATTAAGATTTTAAAACTGTTTCGTTTCATCATAAAGAGATCAGCACCATCAGAATATTTATCATTAAAAAGATGTTTTGTACGGATGAAAAATGAATTTTGACGATAATTGGTTGAAATAGAAGGAGAGTATAATTTTAAGTAGTTTCTACGCGAGACAGGCCTATAGGGTACAGACAAATAAATTTCAGACAAAAGTAAGGGGGAATCAATTACGTTAATAACAATATTATGTAAGAGGGTTAAATCTGCGGCTTCTCTTCTGAGAGTTAGAGGCAAAATATGGTGTCGTTTACAACTGGCTTCATAGTCTGGACATTTAGTTTTAAATTTGAAGTTAATGAAACGTAGAAACTTCTTTTGGGGCTTTTCCAACATATTGATGTATTTGTCGTATCTTGGATTAAAAACTTGCGAAGCGTATTCCAGGTGACTGCGTACCAGGGAGCAATAGAGGATTTTTAGAGTCTTCATAAGTTGGAAATCTTTAGTGATTCGGAGAAGAAAGCCGAGACTTTTCATGGCTTTAGCTGCTATGTTCTCAACATGCTTGTCAAAAAGAAGTTTAGAATCTAGAAGAACTCCGAGGTCTAGAACTGTGTCAGTTCTGGAGAGGGGCTGATTGTTGATTTTATAGGCTACTTTAAGAGTATTTGGACACCTGCTAAAGGTAATGCAGCAGCATTTTTGAACATTTAGGTCAAGCTTGTTAATAAGACAGTAAGAACTAAGATTGACAAGATCTGATTGGAGGAGTTCAGCGTCTGATGGTTGCCTTATAGTTTTAAAAATTTTCATGTCATCAGCATATAGGAGAAAGTCAGAGTGCTTAAAACAAGAATTAATATCATTGATGAACAGAACAAAAATAAGAGGGCCAAGAATGGATCCCTGGGGAACTCCTGAAGGGATGGGTGACGAGGCCGAAGCAAACCCATTCAGGACCACTGTTTGACATCGATCTTCCACATAAGAGGTGAACCACCTGTGCAAGTCACCGCGTATTCCGGCGGCCTGCAACTTGGCAAGGAGGATTACGTGGTCAATCCGATCAAATGCCTTGCTGAAGTCCGTGTAGATAGCATCGACCTGGCCACCCGATTCCATACCACCAGTGACTCTGTCTGAAAATGTGATAAGGTTGGTAGTGGTTGATCTTCCCTTCAAGAAGCCGTGTTGCTGAAGCAGAAAGGTATGTTTTAAGGCACAATATATTTGGTCATGGACCACTTTTTCAAAGAGTTTTGCCAGGACACAGAGCTTGGAAATTGGTCTATAATTGGAAATCGCCCGTTTGGATCCTTTTTTGTGAATTGGTGTGATGTTGGCTGATTTCCATATCTTAGGCATAACTCCTTCCTTAATAGATCTCTGAAATAGTATACAAACTGGTTCTACCAGACTTTTTGCACAGCTAGCAATGAGGTATGGGTGTAGGCCATCAGGACCCGCTGATTTTTTACGGTCAACTGACTTGAGAAGCTTAAGTACCTGAGATTCAATAATTTCAATGGAGCATATGTCAACAGGGGATTCATTGGTAGGAAACACAGGAGCAGCAGGTGTAGGTGCTGAAGGTCGTAAGTAGTTAGTATTAAAGAATTCTGAAAATGCTTCAGATATTTCGCCACCAGATTTAAGCTCTCTGTCATTGTTGACGCCTCCTTTAAAAAAAAAAAAAAAAGGTAGCACTCCGGGAGTGCCGGCAGAAGTGAAAACTTCAATATTAACGTTGTGTTTAATTATAAGTATAAAAATACTATCATTTATGAGGTAGAATACAATGTTTATTTATTGCGCTATCGTACACAAATATGACAATTTATATGTTGTTATTTATAATATTATATCGTTATTTATATATTACATTAAATTTTATCTCTCAGAAAAATCAACTTCCATCCATAATTTCGACGACTTTTACACCATCGTTATTATCAGAATCATCATCCCAAATTTTTACAACTGATACAATTGGTTTATGATAACTGAAGTAATAAACAAACAGTTTTGATTCGAACCTATTTAAGTGTCTAATAAAGACCGCATCAATAGTAGTTTTGTATTTCGTTGTGCTAAAATTGCGATCATTTGACATAGTTGAACCAAATTCACAGAGCAGCACACTCAAGCACGGTAGAAAGAGTGAGAGATACTAGTTCCTCTCCCTTCCCCTCGATCTTACGCTTTTTCGATCAGCATCACGTGACCCTGACGCGAGTTTGAAAGTTTTTACCCATACAAAAAAGTGCTCAGCGCCGCTAAAGAAGTTTTCACTTCAAAAAAAAAAATGTCAACGTCAAATGACAGAAGAAAAAAAGCGCCATATTTTTCATGTTTGTCACATCTTGTGTGTTCTGGCGCGCGCGCACTGCAAAATTGGAAAAAGTAAAAAAGGAAAACTAAATCAAGAATAATTATTATACTTCTACATTCAACATTACCACCAAAGGTAACATTGGCGACCGTGACTGTTCAACGAATCAAAAAGTGAAACAGCCAAAAGTGATAAACGCAAAAAGTCGCAAAAAACTTCAAAATTGCTGGAAGATTGGTAAGTGCCCAGTCCTTCAGCTCCCATTCCCTAAAATCCTTGCAAAAACCACAATCAAACACCAAAACATCAGATAGAGAAACGTGGATACTCGAAAATAACCTATTAAAAGATTTCGAGGTACCCACGAACCTTTGAAACAAAATTTCATTTTCTTGTAATTCCATAAAAATACATAAATTTCCCATTGTTTCTAGTAGAATAACATAAAAAACTACTTAGAAAACAGTTTTAGTAAAAAATATTAGCAAAGAAATCAAATTTTTACCAAAATTCATAAAATATTTTTTCTTGTACTACCTACCTTGTCATACCACTACAAAAAAAAAAAAATCTTGAATTTACATGATATTCATTTAAAAGTGTTGAAATTTAACAAAAAATTGTGTTTCTTCAATATTTTACAGCTAAAACATCTTATAACTTCATAAAATTAAAGAGATTTGGCCGACTAATTCCAGGTTGGTGGTTCCATCTCATAGTGGTACCCAAAGAGGCTTCTTCAACACAAAATAAAGAAGCATTTGGACTGTCTGCTGAGTGACAGGTGCCCTCGGGTATCCTGCATCTGTCTACGGTAACCCCGGAATAAGGAGCGTGAGCGATTTATTTTATTTTATTACTTCGAGCCATTAATGAGCTAAGTTTAGATCATATAGTTAAAAATAAACAAAATTAATTTTTTTTGCACATTTGCCAGTTAGTAAAATTAAATAAATTCATTATATAGTTTGCTTCAAAATTAAAGAAGTAGTAAAATGGCTAATAATTCAGATAATTTAAAAACATTACTAACTAAACGAAGCTCAATAAAGGGCCAAATTACTAAATTTAAGCATTATGTTGAAGAAATATTTGAAAGAAGCGATGCTTTGATGGATCCATTAGAAAGTGCAGAGTTAAAGCTTAAACTTAGTAAATTTGAGTTGTTGTCTTCTCGTTTTGAGGAGGTGCAGAGTAGTATTGAGATTTTAAATCATGAAACTATTGATGATGAGATTGATGAAAGGGACCAGATTGAGTGTGACATGATTCGTCTTCAGTGGCGGATTTACAGTCTAGGCCGCCCTAGGCCCCAGTCCATGTACTGCACCTATGTCGTATTCAGAGCCGGTTTTAACATTACCAGCGCCCTGGGCGAGATTTCTACGGCGCCCCATAAAAAGCAATTCAAACCCATACTAAAAAGGAAAAAATTCCAGGATTTTTTTCTGGGCCGATTCCGATGGGCAAAATCATGGGCGTATCTAGAAAAAAATCCACCTTTCCAGCTTGCTGCGAATTCCGAGAAAATTTTGAATTTTTCAGCACGAATGATGTGCGTTTAGCTTGCTCCGAGCGGCAAAGAAACTAAATAAGTATTCTTATTTATAAAAGCGCGAGCAGCTCGCTGCGAGCGCCGTGAAAATTTAGATTTGTTCAACACGAATGATGTGCGTTTAGCTTGCTTCGAGTGGGAAAAAAACCAAATGTCCTTATTTATAAAAGCGCGAGCGCCGAGAAAATTTTGAATTTTTCAGCACGAATGATGTGCGTTAAGCTTTCTTCGAGTGGCAAAGAAAGTAAATGTTCTCATTTATAAAAGCGCGAGCAGCTCGCTGTGAGCGCCGAGAAAATTTTGAATTTTTGCAGCACGAATGTTGTGCGTTTAGCTAGCTTCAAGTGGCAAAGAAACTAAATGTCCTTATTTATAAAAGCGCGAGTTACACGCTGCGAGCGCCGAAAAAAATTTGAATTTTTCAGCACGAATGATGTGCGTTTATCTTGCTTCGAATGGCAAAGAAAGTAAATTTTCTCAATTATAAAAGCGCGAGCAGCTCGCTGCGAGCGCCGAGAAAATTTTGAATTTTTCAGCACGAATGATGTGCGTTTATCTTCCTTCGAGTGGCAAAGAAACTAAATGTTCTTATAAAAGCGCGAGCAGCTTGCTACGAGCACCGAGAATATTGAATTTTTCAGTACGAAAATTACTATAATGGGGCGCCCGTGGCGCCCCTTTTATCCGGCGCCCTGGGCGGTCGCCCAACCGCGCCCCACCCTAACGCCGGTACTGGTCGTATTATATAACATGTCTACTCCTACTTACTCTTTAAACAGTGGCGGATCCAGAATTTTTTTTCTTGTGAACAAGGTAGGTTTGTACATTTCAACGTTTACCTACAATTTGAATCTCTAAAATAGGAAATGTTATATCTCTGACGAGAACGTGTGCGTTAAACTCGTTCCGAATAGAATAAAATTTTAAAAACCTTGTAATGCGCGAGCAGCTTGCTGCGAGCGCCGAGAAAATTTTACGTTTCAGACTACAAAAGATGTGCAATCAGAGCCGGTTTTAACATTACCAGCGCCCTGGGCGAGATTTCTACGGCGCCCCCTAAAAAGCAATTCAAACCCATACTAAAAAGGAAAAAATTCCAGATTTTTTTCTGGGCCGATTCCGAGGGGCAAAATCATGGGCGTATCTAGAAAAAAAATCCACCTTTCCAGCTTGCTGCGAGTTCCGAGAAAATTTTGAATTTTTCAGCACGAATGATGTGCGTTAAGCTTGCTTCGAGCGGCAAAGAAAATAAATAAGTATTCTTATTTATAAAAGCGCGAGCAGCTAGCTGCGAACGCCGCGAAAATTTAGATTTGTTCAACACGAATGATGTGCGTTTAGCTTGCTTTGAGTGGCAAAGAAACTAAATGTCTTTATTTATAAAAGCACTAGCACCGAGAAAATTTTGAATTTTTCAGCACGAATGATGTGCGTTAAGCTTGCTTCGAGTGGCAAAGAAAGTAAATGTTCTCATTTATAAAAGCGCGAGAAACTCGCTGCGAGCGCCGAGAAAAATTTGAATTTTTCAGCACGAATATTGTGCGTTTAGCTTGCTCCGAGCGGCAAAGAAACTAAATAAGTATTTTTATTTATAAAAGCGCGAGTAGCTCGCTGCAAGCGCCGAGAAAATTTAGATATTTTACAGCACGAATGATGTGCGTTTGCGCGTTTGTGATGTTGCGTTGTGCGCTTCGAATGGCAAAGAAAGTAAATTTTCTCATTTATAAAAGCGCGAGCAGCTAGCTGCGAGCGCCGAGAAAATTTTGAATTTTTCAGCACGAATGATGTGCGTTTATCTTCCTTCGAGTGGCAAAGAAACTAAATGTTCTTATAAAAGCGCGAGCAGCTTGCTACGAGCTCCGAGAATATTGAATTTTTGAGAATATCGAATGGGGCGCCCGTGCGCCCCATTCGTTCTGAAAAATTCAATAGGCGCCCCATTATAGAGCCTGTGGCGCCCCTTTTATCCGGCGCCCTGGGCGGTCGCCCAACCACGCCCCACCCTAACGCCGGTACTGTGTGCAATGAGCTCGTTCTGAGTGGTGAGCAAAATACATATGTAATATTCTATTTATAATTGCGCGAGCAGCTAGCTGCGAGTGCCGAGAAAATTTTATATTTCAGGCTACAAAAGATGTGTTCTGAGCGGTGAGAAAATAAATATTCTTATTATAGAGCAGAGCCGCCGAGAAAAACCCATGGCCCCTTGAAGCCTTTAAAATATTTACGTACTTTTAGTTATTTCTTGTCATCAGTGATTTTTTTGTCACGATTGGCCGCCCCTAATATCTGGCCGCCCTAGGCCCGGGCCTACTGGGCCTTAGGGCAAATCCGCCACTGTTCGTCTTACAGCCATGGGCAAAAATCTCTTGGACCAAAATTTAAATGTAGAAATTTCTCGAAGGGAATCTCACATTCACTGTGGCCTCAGTAATCATCATGATACTGGTATTAAATTACCAAAAATTGAAATTGCTAAATTCGATGGTGCTTACTTTCGCTGGTTAGAGTTTCGTGACACATTTACATCTCTGGTGCACAAAAATGAACGGCTATCGCCTATCCAAAAATTTCACTATTTAATTTCATATCTTCAAGGCGATGCGTCTAGGATAATATCAAATTTAGAAGTTTCCTCAGACAATTATATGACTGCTTGGAGTTTGTTGATGGAACGATATGACAATAAAAGATTGTTGGTGAATCATCATCTAAAGGCATTATTAAATGTGCCACCGATCACCGGTGAATCTGAAAAATCATTGCGGTTTCTTATGGACCACGTAACAAAAAACTTAAGGGCATTAGCCAATTTAGGTCAACCTACTACCCACTGGGACATGTTGTTAATTTTTATGCTGTCATCTAAATTAGATAGTCGTACTCTTGAGAAGTGGGAGGAGACACGCAATGGCCTTTCTGATTTACCAACTTTAGAAAATTTTAACAAGTTTTTGGCTGATCGGGCGGACGTTATTGAAGCATTAAATCGTTCTAAATTGGATAATAATAAATCTAGACCAGTAAATCACAATACAAGCAAACCAAATTCATATGATAAAGATCAATCGTCATCATCGATTCATCATCAAAATCGCTCCAATAATTACCAAACATATAGAAATTACAATAAAGGTCAATACAATAATAATTATAAACAACAAGATCGTTCAAGTAATTGTAATAACAATCAAACAAAATCATACAGTATTCAAAATGAATCAGCTTTTTTATGCATAATTTGCAACGCTAATCACAAAATTTATGACTGTCAAGTTTTCAAAAATAAAAGTTTAGATGAACGATTATCTGAAGTTAATAAATATAAATTATGTGTTAATTGCCTTAGACAGGGTCACCCGGCAGGTGATTGTCGCATGGGCCCTTGTCGAGAGCGTGGGTGCAAGGAGAAACACAACACGCTCCTGCATAACTCTGACCAAACAAAACAAACAGTCGTAAGCTTTTCTAAAGATGTCAATAATATAGTGCAAACGCAAGTAATTTTATCTACGGCTTTAATCGAAATTCAAAATCCACAGACCAAGCAAACCGAACAGGTGCGCGCCTTGCTTGACTGTGGTAGCCAGTCAACTTTTCTTACTAAATCGCTAAAGGATAGACTAGGCTTGAAATCCACTCCCATTGATACACTCAATGTGATAGGAATTGGTAATCATTCCAACAATAGAGTGACGGAAAGTTGTGTCGCTCAGCTAAATTCATTAATCACTAAATATAGTGTGGCTATGTCATGCCTTGTCCTCGACGACCTAACAGGAGAAATACCAAAGTCTCCATTGGTCATCAGTAACCTAAAGATACCACAAACTGTCAGACTAGCTGATCCTTATTTTGATAAACCGGGTCCTATTGATGTCCTAATTGGTGCAGACTTATTTTGGGATGTCCTCGGATGCGATCAGCGTTCTTTAGGACCGAATAATCCAAAACTCCGAAACTCTAAATTCGGCTGGATTATTGCAGGCCCTATCTCTACAAAACCAAACTCGAAATTGCAAAATATTCACTGTAATCATGCAGTTGTTTCAGAAAATCCCAAGATCGAAAACTTGGACGAAATGCTATCTAAATTCTGGTCTCTTGAGGAGATACCACAAAAATCCTTTCTTAGCCCTGAAGATAGAGAATGTGAGGAGCATTTTAACGCCACTACTTCTCGGTTAGACTCGGGCAGGTTCAACGTAGAGTTGCCGCTAAAGGACTCTCCGGACTTGCTGGGTGATTCATACGACCTAGCTAAAAAACGTTTTTTTTGGTTAGAGAAAAGGTTTCGTAAAAATCCTGAACTAAAATCCAAATATGTAAACTTTATTCGCGAATATTCAGAATTAGGTCACCTATCTGTTGCACCTATTGCTAAACCTGAAAACTCATACTTCCTCTGCCATCACGCAGTCTTCAAAGAATCCAGTGAGTCAACCAGTCTTCGTGTTGTGTTCAACGGTTCTGAACCCACTTCGTCTGGCTACTCAGTCAATGATCTCTTGCTAAAGGGCCCTCATGTTCAAGACTCTCTTTTCTCCATACTTGTAAGAGCAAGACAGTATCGCTACCTCTTGACCGGTGATATTGATAAATTTTATCGCCAGGTATATATCGCTACTAACCGTGATCGAAATTTGCAGCTCATTCTATGGAGAGAGGATGAGTCCTTACCACTACAAACGCTACAGTTGAATACTCTCACTTATGGAACCACAAGTGCGAGCTATTTAAGCACCAGATGTTTATGGCAAGTAGGGCAAGAGTGTAATGATGAATTTGTCAAAAATATCATTCAACACGATTTCTACGTCGATGATTTAATAACTGGCTGTGATGATGAGCAACAACTTCAATATATTCTAAATTCAGTGACATATGTCCTCAAATCGGCATGCTTTAAACTTAGAAAATTCAAAACGAACGCCCCTCATTTGCTAAATAACATTTCACATGACAGTGAAGAGTCTTTACTCATCAGCGAGTCCACCAGTACCCTTGGGCTCGGCTGGAACCCTGTCCACGATTCTCTACATTTTCCATTTGAAATACCCATCGAAAATGTAGACAAAGACAAAATTACAAAGCGCTACATAATGTCAAATGCCTTTAAAATATTTGACCCTTTGGGACTTTTGAGCCCATGTATTATTTTGCCCAAAATTATGCTTCAAAAGCTATGGCAGCTCAAAATTGATTGGGACTCGCCTGTCCCCTCGGATATTCGAGATCTATGGGTAGATTTTGTCAGCAAATTGCCTGCTCTATCAACATTACAGATTCCAAGGAGAGTTCTGTGTGATTTCCCAAAATCTTTCGAAATACACGTCTTCAGCGACGCATCACAGTGCGCCTACGGTGCCTGTGTATACGCCCGCACTGTTGACGATGACGGCAACGTTACGGTGAACCTGCTCTGTGCTAAATCGAAAGTAAGTCCTCTAAAGCCTACTACGATACCTCGCCTAGAGTTGTGTGCGGCTCTACTTGCGGCCAAGCTTTGCATGAGTGTTGTTGACTCTCTCCGGGGGAAACCGTCTCGCATAGTTTACTGGTGCGATTCTAGCGTCGTTCTATCCTGGCTGGTTAATGACCCCAGTAAATTAAAAACGTTTGTGGCTAATAGGGTCGGTGAAATAGTCGAAATATCAGATGCGTCTTCGTGGCGTTACGTGCCAACGAATTTTAACCCAGCTGACATGATCTCTAGGGGAGTTAATGCTGCTCTACTTCGTGACCTAGAGTCCTGGTGGTCGGGTCCAGATTTTTTGAAAACGGATGAGTCTAAATGGCCTACTCTACCTAAACCGTTGTGTCAAAATTTGCCAGAAATTAAAGCTATTCCTCTTTCTCTACCCGAACCTACAATACACTTTACTAATTACTCTAAATTGACAAAACTTCAGAGAATATTCGCTTATGTAAAACGATTTATACACAATATAAAATCTAAAACCACAAAATTGCATAGTCATTTATCCGCCAAAGAATTAAATGACTCCTTTCATTACTTGTGCTCCGTCGCACAAAAGGAATCATTTCCAGATGATTACAAGCTACTATCGAAAGGTAGCCCAGTCAATCCAAAATCTAAATTACTAGCATTGTCGCCCTTTACAGATGAGGATAATTTGATTCGTGTTGGAGGTCGCATAAACTCATCCAATTATGCATATGAAAATAAGCATCCCATCCTGCTTGACTCCAGTCACCACCTTACAAAGCTCTTGTTCGAGCGAGAGCACATTCGAAATCTTCACGCTGGCCCTCAACTTCTTTTAGCCACCGTCCGTCAGTTTGTGTGGCCTATAAATGGTCGTCGCCTCGCTCGCCAAGTAGTGCGTCAATGTGTCCGTTGTAGACGAGTCCAGGGTAAAGTCTTGCAACCTAAAATGGGAGAATTACCCCCACAACGACTTACTCCTGATTTTCCTTTCATGTCTGTAGGGGTGGATTTCGCCGGTCCGTTTCAAATAGTTAACCGTAAAGGCCGCGGTGCCAAACTACAAAAAGCTTACTTATGTTTGTTCGTTTGTTTAAGATACAAATGCTTGCATTTAGAAGCGGTCGGAGATTTATCTAAAAATTCATTTATGATGACTCTACGGAGATTTATCGCGCGGCGTGGTAAGCCCATCGAAATATTTAGCGATAACGGAGGTAATTTCACAGCTGCCGCTAAAGAGCTGGGTACCTTTTTAAAACAAAATTCAGAATCTTTGTCCGACTCTGCATCTCAGGAAGGCTTTAAATTCATATTTTCGCCTAGCTACGCTCCTCATTTCGGCGGTATCTGGGAGGCGGGTGTAAAATCTGCAAAATATTTATTACGTAGAGTCATGGGAAGTTCACATTTAACATTTGAAGAGTTAGGCACGGTGTTTGCACAAATAGAGGCAATTTTAAATAGTCGTCCTCTCTGTCCTCTCTCTTCCTCACCAAATGACCTTCTTTACCTATCCCCTGGGCACTTCCTCATTGGAAGACAGCTGAATGCTATGCCATCCCCGAGCCTGATCGACACTAAAGAACACAATCTCCAAAGATACGCTCGAGTGGAAAAGATAAGGCAGCACTTTTGGCAGCGATGGCAAAAGGAGTACATCGCAGAGCTGCAGCTTCGCAAGAAATGGCACAAGGACAGCAGCTGCTTAAACATAGGCGATTTGGTGCTCATTCATGAAGAACATCTCCCACCACTATGCTGGCGCCTTGGACGAGTCACCAAGTTATTCCCGGGACCAGATGGTATATCCCGAGTCGCTGACGTACAAACATCACGAGGCCAACTTCGACGAGCTCTGGTTCGCCTCTGCCCTTTAATGAGTTGAAATCAAGCTTTCAACGAGGGGGAAGATGTTGACGCCTCCTTTAAAAAAAAAAAAAAAAAAATGTCAACGTCAAATGACAGAAGAAAAAAAGCGCCATATTTTTCATGTTTGTCACATCTTGTGTGTTCTGGCGCGCGCGCACTGCAAAATTGGAAAAAGTAAAAAAGGAAAACTAAATCAAGAATAATTATTATACTTCTACATTCAACATTACCACCAAAGGTAACAGTCATTATATGTCATAGTAGATGGATATGAGTTATGTTGCTTATTAGACTTTACATAAGACCAGAAGGCATTAGGATTATGCCGAATAGACAGCTCAACATGATTTATATAGGCTATGTAACATTCATGCTCCACTCTCTTAGTTCTGTCACGCAGTAACTTAAATGCGTTTTTGTCTGCTATATTTTGATAAACTTTAAATTTGCGGTGATGCTTATTTTTTTCCTTCATAATTTTTAATAAAGCTGGCGAGTACCAAGGTGGATTATTATTGGGGCGCAGGATTTTTGAAGGAATAAATTTGTCTCTAAGGTTTGATAGAATATTAATAAATAGATCAACCGCCTCATCAATAGTTCCACAAGATAACAGAGAGTTCCAGTCATTACTGTCTAGCTCCTTGCCTATGGATGAATAGTCACCTTTATTATAGAAAACTTTGGTTCTAGAAGTATGTGTTAAACAAGAGGAATTCATAAAATGAGGTGTACAAAGAAGGGCAGGATGATAATTGTCTTCAGTTACAAACGGAGATAAACAATGAGATATTGTGACATCATCATTACTGAGTACCAAATCTAATATACAGTTATATTTGTTTACTATGTTATTATATTGGGATAAATTATTTAAATTAAGAAGATCTCTTACTTCACAGTGACTGTTATTATTTAAGTTATAAGTAGGTAAAAGATAGTTGACATCATTTGACTTATTCCAACTAATGTCACTTAAATTAAAATCACCCATGATTATAATTTTGTCGTTAGGGTTTTCTACAGTCAGAGCAAATACTTTATCACAGAAATTAGCCAGCTGAGTTGAGAACGAGAGCCCATTATTTTGAGTACAAAGATAAAGACAGCCTAGGTGAATATTTAATGGACTAGTATCAACGTTATGTTTATATTGAAAAGTTAACCAAATATCCTCCGCCGTGGAATGGAATTCCGGCCGCGCCAGCGCAACCAGTTCCCGGCGTGCGGCGATAAGGACCCCGCCCCCTCGCGCCTGGCCGAGCCTCGCGTAGTCCCTATCGCGCCGCCAAACCGTGTACACGTCACTAAATAACTCCTCCGATTCTATTCCATCTAGAAGCCAGGTCTCAGTCAACACAACGATATCATATTTACAAAGTTGTAAATTCCTTTTAAATTCAGTTGTCTTCGTTCGCAAACCTCTAACGTTTTGGTAATATATATTAAACATCATTAACACAAACTGTTTAGGGGCTATCCTTATTGTGGATGCTGATGAGAAACTCCAATTTTACTTCGTAAAACGTATAATCAAAAAAATACAATATTAAGGTAATGCGAGCCGAGAGGTCGCCGCCGTCGTAAGATGACAAGTGAAGTTTTCCGGCCGGTGCCCCTCGTTCTTCCTTCACCCCGCGGCCGCCCTGCGCTAAGCTGGAGTGGTACGCGACATGCCGGCGGACCTTGAAGTGTCGTCTTCAACTGCTGCTGTATCCACTGGTAACGGACAGATTTTTCTGAAATCTCTGCGCAAGCGGCCAGTAGCGGTTTGGATTTCGGCAACCCTGGTGATGCCGTCGCGTCCTGGGAAGACTTGGCATATTCTTCCTAACAGCCACTTTATAGGAGGCTGTTGTTTGTCTTTAATTACTACGAGGGTCCCGATCGAAAGTTCCCCGCTAGTCGATTGCCTCCATTTGGTTCGAGTTTGCAGCTCGCTGATGTATTCGAGCTGCCACCGTGCCCAGAAGTGTTGGCGTAGTTGCTGGATCTTCTGGTATCGATCCACTAATCTAGTGCAGCCGGTGAGGTCTTGTTCAGGGATCGACGTCATGCTTCGCCCAATTATAAAATGGCCTGGAGTTAGTGGTAGGAAGTCATTTTTGTCCGAGCTAAGTGGGGTCAAGGGTCGGGAGTTTAGTAAAGACTCTATTTGCGTGAGTGTAGTGTATAAATCCTCATACGTTAGATTTGCCGAACCTAGTACACGGCGTAAATGGTGCTTTACCGATCGCACACCGGCTTCGTGCAAACCGCCAAAATGCGGTGCATGTGGAGGCAAAAAATGAAAATTGATTAATTCTGAAGTCATGGCATCCGAAATTTGCGATGAATTTTGATTAAGGAATGATTTGAGCTCGTTGCACGCGCCTATAAAATTGGAGCCGTTGTCGCAGAATACGTCAGTGGGCTTGCCTCTGCGAGCGATAAACCTCTTTAGCGCGGCGATAAAATTGGCTGTGCTCAAATCTCCTACCAGCTCGATGTGAATGGCTTTAGTTTTGCAGCAAACAAATAAACAGATATATGCTTTTATTAGGCGACAACCACGCCCTCTACGATTGGCCATCATTATCGGTCCAGCATAGTCTACGTTTGTCTCTAAAAATGGAGAGCCCGGTTGAAGCCTTTGTTTTGGCAGATTGCCCATGATTGGAGTTACGGTACGACCACCAAAACGACGACACGTCACGCATTGACGTGCCACGGATCGCGCTATGTCACGTCCTCCCACAGGCCAGTATCTTTCTCGTATTGAATAAAGTAAGTGCTGAGGACCTGCGTGCATGAGAGCCTTGTGTTGACTTTCAAATAACAACCTAGTCAACTGGTGTTTTTTGCCCAGAAGAATCGGGTGAATTTTATCATAATCGTAATCGGAATTCGACAACCTGCCACCTACCCTTAATAAATTTAACTCGTTTGTATCAATATAGGGGTTCAGTGATGAGATTGCAGATTTTTGAATTGACAACCCCGAGCTTATTTTATTGTACTCTGTAGTGAATGATTCCTTTTGGGAAATGAGTATTAATTGATTTAAAGCATAGTCTAGCTCTTCAGCACTCAGCGGGCCAGATCGTTTGTTGGATCTAAAACGTATGTTATGAATAAATCTAGTCATGTAGGCAAATGTGCGCTGCATACGCTTGAGATCAGAGAATCGATTGAACGGAAATGGTTCGCTGGGGCTGCTATTAGAAATTAAACACATATTTTGCGCTTTTACTTCCGGTAAGTTCGGGTTATTTTCTTTAGTACTTAATGTAGGCCAAGAGCTATCTGACTTAGACAAGAATTGCGGCCCGTTCCACCATAACTTGTCGTGAACTATCGCGCTGGCCGTCAATCCACGTGAAATGTGGTCTGCGGGATTTTCGTTGGTTGGAACATGCCTCCAAGTAAAGTTGGCACAAGTGGACTGTATTTCTGCAATTCTGTTACGGATAAATGTTTGTAACTTACTTGGGTGCATGTTCAACCAACCCAAAACTATAGTTGAGTCTGACCATAGATAGCACTTGTCAAATGTCAGTCTCATTGTATTTAAAATTTTGTCTAGTAGCTGAGAGCCTAGTAACGCTGCGCACAGCTCGAGGCGTGGGGTAGTTAATGGTTTTAATGGTGCCACCTTTCCTTTAGCGCACAGTAAGTTAACAGTAACTTCGTTGTTTGCGTCTGTCGATCGTATATATGCACACGCCCCATAAGCCAGTTCTGACGCATCAACAAAAATATGTAGCTGCAAGTTGCTGGGACTACGGCAGACGACGTGTCTAGGGATCTGCACTTCATTGAGATTATGTAAGGTAAGGACAAATGCCCGCCACACGTCTCTTATGTCATCAGGTACAGCGTCGTCCCACGATAATTTGTGCAACCACAACCTTTGCATCATAACCTTGGCTTCTAAAACTGTTGGTGAAACTAGCCCTAAAGGGTCAAATATTCTAGATATGGTAGACAATATACTTCGCTTAGTAATGGTGCCTTTAAAATCTCCGCTAGTTGTGATGCACAGATTATCGGCAACGCTGTCCCAAGCTACCCCAAGAACTTTGGAACTATGCTCAGGACATAGGTCCAAGTTCCCTTCACCGTTAGCTGTCTTGTCATTCGCAATGTTTTGTAATAAGACAGTGTCGTTTGATCTCCACTTTCTGAGTGGAAAGCAAGCACTGTTCAATGTGTCTGTAAGTGTTGTGTAAATCCTAGTAGCGCCCTCTGTCGAGGAGCACCCGGAAATGAGATCGTCGACATAGAAATCCCTAGCAATAATTTCTTTAACAATGGGATCATTACACTCGTTAGAAATTTGTCGTAGGCAACGTATGGCGAGGAACGCAGCTGATGACGTACCATACGTCAAAGTGTTTAATAGATACGATTTTATTGGTTGACTAGCATCGTCTCTCCACAGTATCTGTTGTAGTGGTCGCTGTGACGGGATCACACTACACTGTCGATACATTTTTGCTACATCAGCTGTTAAAGCTACATCATGCTGACGAAATCGCATTAATATTGAAAACAAGTCATCTTGTATAGTTGGCCCTATTTGCTGCAAATCGTTGAAAGAGTAGCCTGATGACGATTTGGCAGAACAATCGAATACGACCCTTAGCTTGCTTGTAATACTGTCGTCATTTATTACAGCATGATGCGGCGCAAAATATGCAATCTGTGTCTTATCGTAGTGTGATTCACTCATGTGGCCTAACTGTATATATTCGTGTATGAAATTGGTGTATGATTCCTTTAAACTAGGGTTCTTTTCAAATTTTCTTTCCAAGGATAAAAAACGTTGTTTTGCTAGATGATAACTGTCACCTAATAGGCTAGGTGAGTGTTTAAGCGGAATTGTAAGCGAAAATCGACCGTCAGGTAAACGCGTCGTGGTTTGTTGAAAATTATATTCACATGCCATCTCCTCGGCGGTCAAAGATGGGTGATCATTTTTAATAACATCTAGCTCCCAAAATCTAGCTAATTGTTTTTGAATTGTACATTCGTCTGGTTTTGTATTGTTTTGTATTTTTGTGTTTATGTTATTTTGTGCATGCGAAAACCCACATATATCCGTAGAACCCGGAATAGAACCGCCTAATACCCATCCTAATTTGGACTCGTGTAATATTATGTTTTTATTGTCCAATTCGATTTTTTGAGATCCCAATAAATCCCAAAAAATATTATTCCCTAGTAGAATGTCAATATTGGACGTCTTGTAAAAGTTAGGATCGGCTAATTTAATACCTTTAGGTATATTCAACTCTTTGTTGTTGATCGGTTCACTCGGCCACGGATTTGTAATATTAGGAATAACAATGCAGCTTATGTCGGCCGCAAAATCGGAGTATGTCGATTTTAATGTAACTGTGCATATTTTATTAAGTACGGACACGTTATTGTTAATACCAGTTACTGACGTAGAAACGTCTTTTGTATCGAGGTTCAACTCTGCACATAGCTGTGACGTTATAAAATTCGATGTACTTCCCGAATCTAGCATAATACGTACGGGATATGTTTTGTTATGTTCAGTGCAAATATTCGCAACAGCAGTCGATAGTAAACCTTGGCGCGGTTCCGCGCAAACCAAGCCTACCGGCGCGGGCGCGCTGGCCGAGCCGCTCACCCGTCCAGCCATAGCCGGCGCGGGCGCAGACGGCGCGGGCAGGGCGGCCGCCGCGGGCAGCGCGAGGCCGCTTGTACTAGGCGCGTCGGTATCACGATACGATGCCGCCGTCTGATGTAAAATCAGCCCAGTGTTTTAACACTCGGCCGGAATGCGCTCTAATAATTGAGTTATTATAACGTTTATTCAAGTTAGAGGTTTGCGATAAATACATTTTATGAAACATTCCAATTGTTAAAATATACTGCTAATATAAGACATTCGATTTCCAGGGGGGGGGGGCAGCTGCCCCCCCCTGGGTACGCCTATGTGACACCGTCACAGCGGAGTGCGGACGATCGTGTCGTTCGATCATCGTCAACCCTTTCAGATCGGAACATGGAGGAGCCTCGGCGGTACCTGGCGCTGGGGCGGCAGCTGGCGGCGCGGCGCGCGCACGCCGCCGCCTTCGAACTGTACCTGGCGGCGCTCGAGCGCGCGCCCGCCCTCGCGCGCCCGCTGCGCGCCGAGTTCCGCGCGCTGCTGCGGGCGCTCAACGCGGCGCTCGCCCGAGCCGGAGCTCTCGCCGAGCTGTTCGACAACCTCGCCCGCGCCGCCCGGCTCTACCCGGACGACGCGCGGCTGCTCGACGACATCGGCGCGCACCTGTACCGGTGCGGCCTGCACGAGGACGCCCTCGCGCACTTCGAGCGCGCCGCGAGGGCGGCCCCGCGCCGCGTCCGCGCCGAGAAGAACGTCAACTCGGTCAAGAATCTGCTCGTCGAGCGGTGGCACTTCCGCATGCTGAACGACCGCGTCCGCAACGAGGCGTACCGGCGCGCGCTGCGGGACGTCGTCGGGGCTCAGTCGCGCGTGCTCGACCTCGGCACCGGCACCGGCCTGCTCGCGCTGTACGCGCACGAGGCGGGCGCGCGCGCCGTGCTCGCGTGCGACGGCTCGCGCCCGATGGCTGAGCTGGCGCGCGCCGTGTGCCGCCGCAACGGAGCCGCGCGCGTCACCGTGCTGCACGCGATGTCCGGCGAGCTGAGCCTGCCGCCCGCCGAGCGCTGCTGCGTGCTCGTCACGGAGACCTTCGACGCGGCCCTGCTCGGCGAGGGCGCGCTCGCGGCGCTGGCGCACGCGCGCGACGCGCTGCTCACGCGGGACGCGCGCGTGGTGCCGGCGCGCGCCGAGTTCTTCGTGGCGGGCGCGCGCAGCGACACTCTCGCCGCGCGCCTGCGCCTGTCGGACGCGGCCGCGCGCCGCCTGCGCCTGCCGCCCGCGGCGCACGTGCGCGCGCACGCCGGCTCCGACACCTACGACTGCGAGGACGTCGACACCGTGCCGGACCTCGTGTTCGTCACGGAGCCGCGCTCGCTGTTCGCGATCGACTTCCGCGACGCGGACGACGTGCGCGCCCGCGCCGAGCGCGCCGGCCCGTACGACGTCGAGCCGCCGGCGACGCGCGACGACCGTCTCGACGTCGTCGTCGGCTGGTTCGACCTGCGCCTGTCGGACGCGGTCTCGATCACGACCGACCCGCGGGCGGCCGGCCGCGCGACCGCGTGGCAGCACGCCGTGTTCTCGGTCGGCCGGTCGATCGCGGTCACCGCCGGCCGGGGCGTGCCGCTGCGGTTCGTCGTCGACGGCGGGCGGCTCGCGACCGCGCCGCGACCCGGCGCCGCCGCGCCCGACCCGGACGAGGTGTCCGCCGAGATGATCAGGTTCCTGAACGACGACGAGTACGCGGCGGCGATCGTCGAGTGCGCGCGGGCGGCGCACGCGCACCTCGAGCGCGCGGGCGCGGCGCGCGAGGCGCACGTGGCCGACCTGTGCCCGTTCCCCTCGTTCGGGCTCGCGATGATGGTGCGCGGCGCGCGCTCGCTGCTGTGCCGCGCGGCGGACGAGCGCGACCGCCGCTTCGTCGAGCGAACGTTCCTCGCGCACGGCGTGCCCGCCGCGCGCGTCACCGTGGTGCTCGCGGGAGAGTGGGAGCGGCGCGCGGCCGCCGCCCCGCTGCACGCGGTGTTCCTGCACGCGCCGGAGGCGGGCGGCGACGTGGACGGCGCGCGGGTGCGGGCGGGCGCGGCGCTGCGGGCGCGGCTGGTGCGCGGTGGGCTCGCGCTGCCGGCGGCGATGCGCGTGCGCGCGCGCCTCGTGCGCAGCCCGCGCCTGCTGCGCGACAACGTGCTGTGCGACGACAACGTCGGCGGCTACGAGGTGGCGAGCTTCCTCGCGCGGTACTCGGTCACGCAGAACTTCTGCGTGGACCTGAGCGCGCTCGAGTACGAGCCGCTGACGGAGGCGGTGTGCGTGGGCGAGGCGGGCGCGGGCGCGGGCGCGGGCGCGGGCGCGGGTGGGGGCGGGCGGAGACGCGCGCGGCGCACGGAGGCGCGGGCGGCGGTGGTGGCGGGGGGGCGCGCGGACGCGATCCTGTGCTGGTTCGAGGTGGAGGCGTGGGCGGGTGCGGCGCCGCTGGCCACGGACCGGCCGCGATCGTTCGCCGACGGCACGGCGTTCCTGACGGGCGCGCGGCCGCCGCTCGCGGTCGGCGACGTCGTCAAGATAGTTCGGTACGAGGACGCCGACGGCGGTTTCAAGTTGACGTTGGAGTGACGCGGCCGCTCCGGTGCCGGCTCGTCGTGAATTCTGCGAATTGATATTTTAACGATACCGACGTGCCGCGCGAGCGGGAGTCGCACGACGTGACGAAGCTCTCGACCGTTCGACCGCCGGGTCGAACCGTGCCGGTCGCCGGTCGCGGATCGAAGCCGACTACCCCGATGACGGTCCGGACACCCGTGTCACAGTCGACTGGAAGTTGTAAAATTTGATTTTACCTACCTGATAAAAAAATGGTGAAAGTTAATATTGAAAGCCCTCAGTGCCCGTTAAGAAACTTATGTAAATAGAGTTCATTGTGTATAATATTATTGTTTTTATTTGAAACTCCTTTTGTGTGATGTTTGTGCCTTGAAGATTCTATATTGTTCTTTGGTCCGAAGTCATCGTGAATGTGCTTCTCAGGTGTGGAACCCTCGGTATGATAAATATATTAAAATTTTGGAAAAGCCGCAAAAGAAATTCCTACGATTCCTTAACAATAAAACTAAAATGCAAATCACCGACTACACTGCTTCCTGTAAGCACCACCACATGTTACCTCTTTCATTAAGGCGCGAAGCTGCAGATCTTACCTTGTTACATAATATTATTATAAACATTATTGACTCCCCATTTCTCTTTATTTCTCCCCATTTTTCTCTATATAAGTTTGTCCGTCAGCCGTCACGAGTGCGGCGTGAGTCACGCCGCTCGCCATGCATCGAGTGGTTCCAACGGAAGACCAGCGTTGGCTGTTTACAGTCAGCATTATGCTGAGTTGGGACCATTTTGTGGCATACATTGTCTACTCTCTACATTAGGTATTGTGTGAAGTTAACACTCCTAGTTTGTAATGTATGTGCACAAATAAATGTATTTTCTTTATTTTTAAGCAAAGTTTACTTCTCAGTCCCTTACAGGGCCATCTCACTCAGAAACTATCATTTGCATATTCTACCCTGTTCTACTATCGACAAAATTCATTCTTCCTTCGTACTGTAAATCTTTTTAATTCAAGTTATTCAAAAAATGTGGATTTATTTCTTATGAAACAGAATGGTTTTAAAATAGTAATATTTAAAAAAAAATCTTCTCCTAGCTACTTATTGTATTCCTACTTACTTGATTATTTTTCTATACTTATACTACTACATACTACTCTTACCGCCTACCCTACCTTCTAGAGTCCTTTTCACTAAAGTGGTCCCGCGGAATTTTGCGGAACAAAATTTATTTTTTTCGATAATTACTGGACTTCATATCCTAAATAATTTTTATTTGTTAGTCAAATAGTCTAGTAAAAGAAGAAATGTGGATCGAAAAGTCGAAAGCAGAAAAACTAACTTAGTAACTTTGTTTGGACTAGTTAGCAGATAAACATACTAAAAGTCCCCACCCCTCCGAGGTGAACCCGAGAGGGGGAAGAAGGCCGAAGGTCCAGAAGGTCCCATTATTAGGTTTTTGCTTATATGTCAAAAACTGTGCGTTGTACGATACTTTGTTGTACTACATTATTAAACCTCATAAAATTTTCTACAACTTCGACCTTGACACTTTTTATCTATCTCCGATCGTTGTCCAGCTATGAGCTTCCAAATATGGTCTATTTTGAAGACTTAAATTAGTTTTCTATACAAAGTCGGTAAAAAAATCTTATAAATAAAATTTAACCAACTTTTGGTTGTCGTATCATAATGAAACTTTGCAAATGTCTAGAAATCTGATGACAGTTTAATAATCTGGTACCACTGAGCTGATCTGATGATGGAGCCAGGAGGTGTCTACTGAAACTCTTCAACGGCTATTAGTAAAACCGGCGAGTTTAGGCTCACTCATTACATTCGGATTGATGAGACGTAGGCACCTCCCTGGTCCATTATCAGACCGTCGACAGCAAGTGTTATGAAAAAGTCTCATCGATTCGAATGTAATGTGCCCAAACTCGACGGGTTTACTAATAACCATTGAAGAGTTTCAGTAGACACCTCCTGGCTCCATCAGCAGATCAGCTCAGTGACCAAACCATAACATTTCATATTATTACCTCACTTCAGTTTTTTGAGACAATTTGTATGAAGCATTTTCAAGGAGAATCTCAGGGTTTAGAGCTTCCTTGGTCACTTGTGACCTCAATATTTCTGTAATCCCATATTCGATTCTTAAAATTAATATTTCCAAATAAAGCCATTGAAACGAATTTTTTTTTTCAAAAAATCTGCCTGAAATTTCATTATCTGATTTTTTTGAGAAATTTTGCAATTTAGGTGCAACGCATTCATGAATTTGCCAAAATTTGGTACTTCTCCTCTTCTATTATTTTATTGTAACAAATAAGATTTAATTTGATTAATTATAATAATATTCTGATATCTTGTCCACGTAATGAGATAATAAAAAATAAACAATGGACATCTCGATTTTTCGAAAAAATTCAAATAACTCAAAAACCGTAAATTTTCGCGGAACATATATTGCTCTCAAAACATGGCCAATGACCTCCCCAATAAGGCCATATACCCCAATGTGCTGAATAACCAAAGACCCTGTATACGGTGACTGGTAAATCACTTAAAAGCTTCAAGGATATGATAAATTATATAATCACATTATGTTTACAATTAACAAACAAAGACAATACTAATACATTTAAGAGAAAATCTTATTTGAATTAATTCGCCATGTCCCAAACAAAATGGTAAAACTACTGGCGAACAGCTGACGCAGGAAGGTGAGTAAAGCTACATACAAAGTAGGTATCGACACCACCGACAAAGGACGCGATCTGTGACTTGTGACGCGACATAGCTACGCGATGCTACACACTCACGTGATGTTAAGCGATGATGCGGCCGCATGTGGTAGCAGACTAAACCTAGAAGGCGGGATAAATCCCTCCCTGGCTTCACTGAGCTTATTTTCCTTTGCTGGTTATCAATACAAGCCGCAATAGAAATGCCATGCGTGAATGAAATGGAGCGCGGTGCGTTGTGATTTTCCTTCGGCGGCCGGCAGCAAAGTAGGCGGCGCGCCGCCACAGGTTGGATTGTACCATATACAAGAGAGATATATACCGCGCTTAGTTCATTTTTTGTATGAAAACAAAATCGGCAAAACATGGTGGGGTGCGGGGGATGGGTGGCTAGATTTGATTGGCTCGTTCAAGGTCACGTCACAGTTACACCACAGTTTAGGTAATAGTTAGAGGCATAACATGACTTTCTAGTGATGTGGTAAAGTCGCTGTATCGATATCGATAGGAAAATATAAGTTACTGTTATTCTTAAGTTTAATGAGAAAGTTCGTTGTATTGTATACGAGAGATATTTTAATATAACTTCAATTATTGTTTTACTATAGCCTAAATGTTTTCTCATCTCTATTACGTTCCAAAATACCCGGATAAATATTTTACATGGTCTCACTAAATTATAAATGGGTCCATCGCTCGCATAAAATTTTGAGTCCTAATTTTAAAAAAATATGCGTGCGAATACGCACCCAATAAGAATAAACAATAAATGTTTGATAGCGAATTATTTGTTTTTAAATTAGTTGCCAAGAAAGCCGCTTTGCTAAAATGGGATTGGGCTGGACATGTCTTCCGGATGCCGGATGAGTGCTGGGCTAAAAGAACCACTGACTGGGTGCCACCAACTCGGAAACGGCGTCGCGGCAGACCCAGAAAAAGATGGCGTGATGACCTCGACAAACACCTCAAGGATTGGTCTACTACCGCACAAAACAGAGAGCTATGGCGAGAGGGAAGGGAGGCCTTTGCCCAGCAGTGGGACACTACAGGCTCCTAATAATAATAATAAATTAGTGACAAATTTAACATTATGTATTTTAAAAGCTTCGTTACACTTCTCATTTTATAAGCTCCATAATAACCATTCATGAATTAGATACCAACAACCCTGTATAATATTATACCCCGATAATTTTGGTACCTTAATATACCTACTTCAAAAATCTCAATAACATTTTTGTCGATAAAATTTGTGGTGTAAATTTAAATTTGTGTCTCATCACTAGTTCATCCGTACATAAGAGAGAACGAGATAATGTTATACAAATTTACCAAGAAAGAATGAGACGAAAAGAGACTTGGCCATTTTTACAAGCTTTATATTACTTTCACCTGTCTGTTGTCTGTCAGTCTGTCTGTCTGTCTGTCGGTCTGTCTGTAATCAAATCTTGCAAGTTTGATTTGACCCACTTCCCGGTTTCCAATTGAGCTGAAAATTTGCATGCGTGTGTAAATCGGATGACAATGCAATATTATTATGACATGGAGCTGATCTGATGATGGAGCTGGAAGGTGGCTATAGGAACTCTGTCATTAAACAACGCAACCCCATCGAGTTTGGGCTCATTTGATTCGTCTTGACGAGTACTATATGATGCAAGATGGTAATGATAATTAAAGCTTGTTTTTAAAAAGTATTTTTAAAATTTCACTTGTTATATCACATTTTATGTTAAACATTTTTCAATGATTAATATCGGAATAATAACCTGCCTGTGCAATAAGATTTCGTCTTTTGCGTAACTGAATGTAGCGCTAGTCTTTCCGCGCCATTTTATTGAACAATACGGCATTTTTAATAATTATTTTTCATTAGGTATGAGAATGTCACGCTGTCAATGTCGGCCGTGGAATGAACACGAAAAAGAGGCGGAGCTACGAGCTTATGTTGATTCAGGCATATGACTTGGCGACTGTTACCTCATTTTAGCTTCCATCTCTGGCTTTATGATCTGTGCTGGAAACATATGTTGTGATATCTATGTGAGCGAAGCAACTGAGCGGGGTGGCGGCGCGGGCGCGGCGCGGGTGCGGAGTGGCGGGGGATAGGCACGCTTCACCTTTCGGCAGTAGCGGCGCTAGGCGTCAGCGACGTCGGCGACCGCCGACGGCCTCGCGCTTGAGGGGGCCTCGCAAAATTTTTAATTATTTAAAATTTATTTATTCATTTTTTTTAAACATATTCGCGAGTTAAGTGATTGTGAAGTGCTTAAGGGCTTCAAAAAGAAAAAGATCAAAATGCATCAAAAGAAGACCTTTTCAAGTATTATAATGATTTAGGTAGGACTTAAAATATTTTAGGAAGGCGAAAATAGCGACATACAGCCTTTCGAACTATATAAATAGGTAGGTACTACTAACTCCATGTTAATATCAGGCGCTGATCCAGGGCCTTGCGGCCATGGGAGACATGAAAATTAAGTAATTTAATGTGGCTTAATTTTTTTTCTTGTCTAAATCAGCGGCTAGCAAACTATTTTTAAAATTTTCTCGGCGCTCGCAGCTAACTGCTCGCTCTCTAATTAGCAAAATTATTGTAATCTCGTGACTCTTAGAACGAGTTAAAATACAAAATTTTCTCTGGTTGCGCTCTTACTAGACAAAATATTTAATTTTAATTCAGTTTCCTTGCCACTCGAAGCAAGCAAATGCACATAATTCGTGAAGAAAAATTTCAAAATATTCTCTTAAATACATAAGAATATAATATTTAGATTCCTAGCAAGTCGGAGCAAGCTAAGCGTACATTATTCGTACTGAAAAATTCAAAATTTTCTCGGCGCTCGCAGCGAGCTGCTCGCGTTTTTATGCATAAAAATATAATATTTAGATTTCTAGCCACTCGGAGCAAGCTAAGCGTACATTATTCGTACTGAAAAATTCAAAATTTTCTCGAGGCTAGCAACGAGCTGCTCGCACTTTTATACATAAGAATATTTAGTTTCCTAGCCACTTGGAGCAAGCTAAACGCACATTACTCGTGCTGAAAAATTCAAAATTTTCTCGGCGCTCGCAGCGAGCTGCTCGCGCTCCTACAGATAATAATGATTTTATTACTACTCGGAGCGAGATAAATGCATACCTTTCATACTCACTTAGACAGAATTTAAAAAATATACCTATCATCGAGGCGTAAGGCAAGAAGATGAAGTAAATACAAGTGAGTTTATGCCGTTAATTTACAAAGATGAATCTTCCGAGTCGTTTAGTGTAAAAAAGGTGTAAAGTATTCAAAATTTTATGAATTCGCTTAAATATGTCCCTTCTCAGTTTGTAAAAAATGCTTGCTGAAAAAGGGGGGCCTCGCGACCCTAATTTCGCCGACGCCCACGCGTGGTCTAGCGCCGCCACTGCCTTTCGGTAACGTCCAGGCGCGTGTGAATCGGCCCGTTTACATTACAAATACTTTATAGAACACATAGGACATTTTACCCAAAATTTAAGTACCTATTTTTATATTTTTTTTAGAATGAGAATCGTTAACTGAGTTCCCTGTTTTAGGCTTCTAAGTGATTTACCAGTCACCGTATATGCACTTGGGGCACAGGTTATATAAATCAAAAAATTAAGTAAATTTAACTAGTTTCAAGTAATTAATCACACAAAATGGCTTCAAATGATCCATGATTGATTAATATTCAAAATATTATTAAAGTCATCAGCTATGGAGCCCAAAATATATACCAGAAATAAGCAAAAATTTAGATTTTTTTCAACACGAATGATGTGCGTTTAGCTTGCTTCGAGTGACCAAGAAACTAAATGTCCTTATTTATAAAAGCGCGAGCGCCGAGAAAATTTTGAATTTTTCAGCACGAATGATGTGCGTTAAGCTTGCTTCGAGTGGCAAAGAAAGTAAATGTTTTCATTTATAAAAGCGCGAGCAGCTCGCTGCGAGCGCCGAGAAAATTTTGAATTATTCAGCACGAATGTTGTGCGTGTAGCTTGCTCCGAGCAGCAAAGAAACTAAATAAGTATTCTTATTTATAAAAGCGCGAGCAGCTCGCTGCGAGCGCCGAGAAAATTTAGATTTTGTTCAGCACGAATCCTGTGCATTTAGCTTGCTTCGAATGGCAAAGAAAGTAAATTTTCTCATTTATAAAAGCGCGAGCAGCTCGCTGCGAGCGCCGAGAAAATTTTGAATTATTCAGCACGAATGTTGTGCGTGTAGCTTGCTCCGAGCAGCAAAGAAACTAAGTAAGTATTCTTATTTATAAAAGCGCGAGCAGCTCGCTGCGAGCGCCGAGAAAATTTAGATTTTGTTCAGCACGAATCCTGTGCATTTAGCTTGCTTCGAATGGCAAAGAAAGTAAATTTTCTCATTTATAAAAGCGCGAGCAGCTCGCTGCGAGCGCCGAGAAAATTTTGAATTATTCAGCACGAATGTTGTGCGTGTAGCTTGCTCCGAGCAGCAAAGAAACTAAATAAGTATTCTTATTTATAAAAGCGCGAGCAGCTCGCTGCGAGCGCCGAGAAAATTTTGAATTTTTCAGCACGAATGATGTGCGTTTAGCTTGCTTCGAATGGCAAAGAAAGTAAAGTTTCTCATTTATAAAAGCGCGAGCAGCTCGCTGCGAGCGCCGAGAAAATGTTGAATTTTTCAGCACGAATTATGTGCGTTTATCTTCCTTCGAGTGACAAAGAAACTAAATGTTCTTATAAAAGCGCGAGCAGCTCGCTACGAGCACCGAGAAATATTGAATTTTTCAGAACGAATGGGGCGCCACGAGCGCCCCATTATAGAGCCTGTGGCGCCCCTTTTATCTGGCGCCCTGGGCGGTCGCCCAACCGCGCCCTACCCTAACGCCGGCACTGGCTGTGTACCGCATCAAGGTAGCACAGAGAGCCATGGAGCGCGCCATGATTGACATTTAACTTCAAGATCGAGTTCCAAACATCGAAATTAGGCGGAGAACAAAAGTTCAAGATGCCGGAATGAGAGTAATGGGACTCAAATGGAGTTGGGCAGGCCACCTGGCTAGGCGAGGTGATAATAATAATAATTATTTGTGATGACAGGTGGAGTAAGATGTTGACTGAATGGTGGCCAAGGACAGGCAAACGCAGTGTCGGTCGTCCAGCAGCCAGATGGACGGACGATTTGGTAAAAATGGCGGGTCGCACATGGACTAGATTGGCATAGGGCAGGGTCGACTGGCATAACATGAGGGAGGCGGGAGGCCTATTCCCAGTAGTGGGATGTAGAGGACTGTGGATGATGATGACGAAGTAGAGTAGGTAATACTTATAATTTTACGACGTAACGAGTAGCTCAGTCTTTCTAGATTTCACTTTCCCAGATAGATTTATTTATAAGTTAGGTACTCAAAATATCAAAAAGAATAAATACCTTGTGATTTTTTTACTAATTTACAACCATTATTCGGAAGCTTACTGCATAAAAACGTCAATTCGGCACCTTGTTGCTTACCGAACACTACCCAAATCGTTGCAAACTCGCGCGACCTTGAGTTCAACCGCTTCTAGGGAGTCAAACTACAGTATGTATATCTCTTTACCGTGCTCTCGGCGACGAACGACTACAGATGTAAATACACCGATTTAAAACGTTATATTCCAAATCTTGTGGTATAATACTCCAAATACACAATTTCAAACAGTTTAAAACTCTCCTACAAATATAAAAAAAAATATTTTATTCTTCGTTATTTTGAGCAATTATTGAGTTAAAACCTACTACGTTAACATTACAGCAATGCCATGTCGCCAAAGTAAAAAAATCCTATACCCCTGCAATAAGTAGGTAAGTAAACCTACCTATAGTAAAAATATTATACAACATTAATAAAAAAGAAGCAAAACTAATATAATAAATCACCCTCAAAACAACAATAGCAAAATATTAGTTAATAGAATTTTAATAAAAGTTTATAGAATATCAATAGAGAGTAAGTACCTATTTCCTACAATATTGTCGAGATACCTACAACTGATTACGATATCGTAACGAGGCAAGAGTGTGAGTTTAGTTAAAACCGAATTAAAATTATTAGGTATACCTAAAGTAGGTAGGTATATTTATTATGTGGTTATCAAAAAAGTTTTTAATTCTATTCAACCTATAGTTTTTTATTACGAACACAGAGCTTTCACCGTATCAATGTAGTTTTTATAACTAATTCCTATCTCTCCACTTGGTCGGACGGACCAAACTAACTGAACTTACGGTACCTACTTGTAACGCCTATATTTAATGTCAGTAAGTACTCAATCTCGATGCGACGTTGCCAGCTTTCAACTCTACATACACGGTAAAGAGTATCTCTTTACCGTGGTGCGGCGCCGGCACTGCTCTTTATGTATGTGTGTGAGTGTACGTAGTTATAGGTAGATTGCGAGTGTGTGAAAATGCGACGTTGCCGTTTGGTGCTGCGCCCGCACTGCTCTTTATGTATGTGTGTGAGTGTACGTAGTATAGGTAGATTGCGAATGTGTGCATTTGGTTAGATTGGTTAAGTTACAAACCGAATTAAATTATAACAAGCTTTTATTTGACAGAAAACAGACAGGTGAATGGTCTGTTGTCTGTCTATCTGTATTCAAATCCTAAACGTTTGTTTGCGCGCGTGTAGCTTAGGTGAGAATGTGTGAATTAGGTGAAAATGTGAAGAAAGTGTTCATCCCGTTGTGGATGTAATGACAAAAAACAAAAGTGCTTAGAAGGGATACATCATGTCGGTAACAAATGTTACAACCAGTATAATTATTCAGAACATACAGATTACGTTGAGGACATTAATTAGATAAAAATATGTTTTATTTTTAATAATTTTATCAGTAAGTTTAGTACAACACATACACCTACCTATTATTATGCTGATCACATCAGAAAAAAACTTGTAAATACAACTTATGAATACGTACCAGCTTACTTAAATTTTATTATATATTTTCATTACTATCGCACATGCTTTTTATTCAAAATTCTATGATCATTCTATAGAAAATCCGTCTAATCGCTTAGCTACCGCTATGAGTTCAGCGCTACCGATGCTCATTCAAACGGCTGCAGTTCCGTGTATATAGCTTTATTGTAATGATTAAAGGTTTTTTAGAAAGCTGATGAAAGAAACTAAATATTTTATAATAACCTATATTTGCATTATCCTAACGGTTACCAAGTTATATACATAAGAAGAAATTTTTTTTTTAGAAATTATGTTTTTTGGAATTATTTCCTTTCTTACTTACTTCAAATTAATAGTTCTTAGAAATAAAATGATGCTTATTTAATAACCTTTCATTTGACACCCTACTTAAGTAAATCGGTTTAGTAGATATTGAAATAACCCGCACAATAGAATAGGCTGGCGGCCATCTTTGTGACGTCATAACTACCCCCTCTATACACTTAGGAAGTGACTACCGCACTTTTCGTGTTCAGGAAAATATGACAAATAAGTACATACCAATAATCTGTATGGCGGAGATGTGTCCCACGGAAATTTTATTTTTTTGTATTGGGGACCGTACTATATGCAAAATTCGTAACTCAAATAAAAGCTTGTAATAATTTAATTCAATTTTTAACTAACAATAAAAAAAAATATTCACACACTCTCACCTCAACTACACACACATACGTAAATGATTTGATTACAGATAGACAGACAACAGACCCTTCACCTGTCTGTTTTCTGTCAAATAAAAGCTTGTTATAATTTTATTCGGTTTGTAACTTAACCAATCTAACCAAATGCACACATTCGCAATCTACCTATACTACGTACACTCGTACGTAGTATAGGTAGATCGTGTGTGTGTGTGTGAGTACACACATACATAAAGAGCAGTGCGGGCCCGCACAATACGGCAACGTCGCATTACATACACACTCGGAATCTACCTATACTACGTACACTCACACACATACATAAAGAGCAGTGCAGACGCCGCACAATACGGCAACGTCGCACGACTAGGGCGGATCCAGGATTGGGCCCTGGGGGGGAAGGTGCAAAAATATTATTATAACGTTAACTACAAAATGTGTGAGTTTTGCTCGCTCTGAACAGTTAAAAAATTCAAATATTCTTAAAAGATATAATATGCAAAATTCGTAACTCAAATTAAAGCTTGTAATAATTTAATTCAATTTCTAACTAACAATAAAATAATAATATTCACACACTCACGTCAACTACACACACATACGTAAAAGATTTGATTAGGTACAGATAGACAGACAACAGACCCTTCACCTGTCTGTTCTGTCAAATCGCACCTCTCGAAGAAGAAAGAATTAACCCTAATTGTGACTTTTTGTTTTTATTGCATAATAAAATCAAGAAAAATCCGATACATATTGTCAATTTTTTTCATAAATTTATCTCAAAAAATGAGGGAATTATTAAAAGAAAACTAAACTTGTACGACACTGAAATCAAATATAATTACTCCATAAAACTGAAGTTAATTACTTTTGCGACCACACTATTTACTAGTTTTCCATGTCAATAACATCATAAATACACTTACATCAATCTTGTATGAACATTTTTACAAATATCTTTACATAACTACAGATAACTCCTTTTTAAAGAAATTTTCGTAAATATATTGTCGTGCAATTACAGTTACCACATTCTTCTACGAAACATTTATCAGCCTTCATCACTTTAACTACTTGTTACTCACTTCTTTCACGAAACTTTAGTCAGAATTAAAATAAATAAGTCTAATTGTATACATCTTTTATTAAGAAATAGTTGTATAGAGATTGGTTTTTATGTTATTGGAATCCAGCAGCACACGTATCTGTGTAGCCAGTTATGTAAACTGGGTATCATTACGCTAAACGCAGATCATAGTTACTCATTCTGCCCTGCTTCAGCTTGAAATCTGGAGAGTAGAGAGAGTAAGGCAAATGATGAGGTAACCAGTCATGAAAGAAAGTCTCGGCATGCAAGATCGTACCCGTAGCGACTGGATGGATAAGAGGACCCAAAAGACATCCCCGGAGGGTTTGAGTGACCTCGCAATTCTCATTCTAGTTTCTCTCGGTTGACGTAGTATAAGTTTTGATTTCTAATGACCTGTAGCGCAAGATCTCGTTCCACTTCAGTTTCTGTGTTCCATGTCACTCTATAAATCAATGACTAAGAGAACGGTTTCACAGCTTCAGTTATCCCTTTCTCTAAAAGTGCGCCTCTCCAACATTCAACGTCTGCACTCAAATTTTCCACTACCACCACTACTTTGAATCTGAAACCCTGCTCTCTTGTTCTTCATGGAGACGTTAATAGGTTTGCCGTCAGATGTGTATTTGTCAGATTAACCGGAGGCTCACTTGAAGACAAATTCAAGCCACATGTGTGGGATGCATTTACGCCCGTGATGAACTCGGCAGTTTATATGGCTCTCTTTTTACGGAATCAAAGCGTCTGAATGCTTCTGGCCTCCTTCAATGTTTGTTATACCTATATCTGATTATAACTAATCAGAGGTTCATAGAACGCAGTGGAATCATGTGAATACGCTGGCTTCCAGCCGGAATACCTGCGATAGTGTTAAAGACATGAGCACCAGGGCTCACTCCGATTTTGATTAGCCTTCAGCCTAACACACCAACGTGCAGCCTGTTTTAAAAAAAGGCAGTTGTGATGGCCCTTCTAACCACTGGTGTATCTGTCACGTTCATGAAATGGAACGTCAATCGCGACGAATTACCTCTTGTGTGATCAAAAATTCGGGTCTTGTGCTGGTAAATCTACTGTTGATCTGTTTTGCATATCACTCACTTCTTGGATAAGCAGATAACATCTAGCGGTAGAGCTAATAAAGACGGAAAGAAAAAATGACGACGGGGGGTGCGATGAATAAAAGTTATTTGCTATTAAAAGAATTTTATTTATTATTTATATAGAGAATAGGGCTGCGTTTGACCACAGTCTCACCTGTTGGTAAGTGATGACGCGGTCGAAGATGTGACACACAGACCTAGTAAATACCTATTAACCCTCGATTTGAAGACTCCTAAGTTGTAATTAACAGGAAACACTGAAATAATGATTTAATGAAACTTCTCCTTTCCAAAATGTATGTTTGTAGATAGCTAATCACGTTCAGATACTGGAAATTTCTCTCATGTTTGCCTTTTACTTCTGTAATTACATCAAGTCTAGACTCAATAGACTGTCAGGAAGTTGGGTATTTTGGCAAAGGTGCAACATTACTTCATCCGGGACATTTGTTTTATTTCTATCATAAAGCCGATCCTATATGTATAGAATATTGTTTTCGTCTTTGGGATGATACTCCCAAATACCAGCTTCAGACTCTGGAGTCGATTCAGGGGAGCGCCAAAAGGCTCGTGAGTGACCAAACGCTAGTGAATTCTAAGAGTTTTGAACACTGTAGAAGAGTCACCCCTTCTAACCGTTTTATTAAGATTCGTTTCGGAGAGTAGCGCAAGAATTACACAAACAAATCCTATCCCGCCCGTTCCCGCCATTTATTAAGCCCGTTTCAACTTCGGAAGTCAGGGCTTCCAGCAATTCGGCATCCATACCTAGTGGCGCAATAACTGATCGTATTTGAAACACTTTGCAGTCATTCGTGTTTCCTTGTGTCATAGACTTTGTTTTTACTCAAGCAATGTTTGAAATTGGTTTAATCATCATTAACATACTTCATAAATGAAAAACAATGTTATAATTTAATAAAAAGACATAATTATGACACTTTTCCTGTCATAATACTAGACTTAATCATTGAATACAAATGTATGAGTGGATGAATATTTCTGATTTATTTGCGCCAAAACGGCTAAGTGGATCTAGATGAAATTTTGCACAGATATACAATATATCCTGAAATATTACTTAGTTTACTTTTAAAGCTGTAAAACTACTCAACATAGCTGGTATTAAATTTATTACGAAACCTTTATGATTTTTGGTATAGTACAACAAAAGCTACCTTAAAATACATAATCAGTAATATTTACAAGATCTTTCTACAAAATTTTAATAAGTTAAAAGTTTTACACATTAATCCCTTATACTGGAGTCATTTAAAGGCTGTTTTTTATTTTGTTATTTCTTTTGTACTGAGAAACGACTAATATTTTATAAATTAAATGATTGGAATAACGTAATATGTAAACATACGCCAAAATGTCTGTAATTTTTTTCGTTTAAAAAAGCGCTTACTTGAAATACATTATTTATTTGAATATATTTTTCGAAGAAAAAGGATGCAATTCATTTTACGCAAAAAGACCGAGACAAAGTTTTCGTGGAAAAACGTCGTAAATCATACTTACGCGTGGAGTTTGTAACGCCACCATACGCTCAGAAAGTCGTATCTGCAGTTATGTCAGCATTATAGTTTCCGTTCCATGTTAATAAAGTAATATTTCTGTTAACTACATAAATTAATTAAAATGTGTCGCTGAAAATTAGCGTAAATCTATTTTTTAAGATTTACTCCATGACGATTAATTAAATTGCAAATTGTAATACATAGGCCAATCGAGGTTAATTTTAGCTATTTTTTGCTATATACTAAATTTTTCTCAGGTTGCCGATGATTTTTTAAATCAGTTTTTTGTTGCTCCTGTAAAGTTGGTGTTTTTCAGTTACGACTTTCTTCCTCGGGGGTGCGAAATAATAGCTTGTTATAATTTAATTCAGTTTGTAACTAAACCAATCTAACAAAATTCACACATTCGCAATCTACCTATACTACGTACACTCACACACATACATAAAGAGCAGTGCGGGCCCGCACAATACGACAACGTCGCACGACTAGGGCGGATCCAGGATTGGGCCCTGGGGGGGAAGGTGCAAAAATATTATTATAACGTTAACTACAAAATGTGTGAGTTTTGCTCGCTCTGAACAGTTAAAAAATTCAAATATTCTTAAAAGATATATGCAAAATTCGTAACTCAAAAAAAAGCTTGTAATAATTTAATTCAATTTCTAACTAACGATAAAATAATAATAATATTCACACTCTCACCTCAACTACACACACATACGTAAAAGATATGATTACAAATAGATAGACAACAGACCTTTCACCTGTCTGTTGTCTGTCAAATAAAAGCTTGTTATAATTTTGTTCGATTTCTAACTAACAATTTTTTTTATATACTACGAAGTAAGAAGACGAGCAAGACGCTCTCCTGATGGTAAGAGATAACGTTGCCCATTATTAATACAGTGCTACTCAGTATTTTACAAAGGTACGATTCTGGGTGCACTGCGCCAACGCTTCTTACTTGAGAGTCATAAGATGATAAGACTCCTCAGCCCAGTAATTTCATTAGCTACAGTGCCCTTCTACCGAAGCACAGTAATGTTTGCACATCACTGCTCAGGCGGTAGAATAACCGGCACTGTTGGGGTACCCACCTAGTCGACCTCCTGCAAAGGAAGTTTACCCCGGTAAAAGTAATAATAATATTCACACACTCACCAAAGCTACACGCACACATACAAACGTTTAAGATTTGATTACAGATTACGTTTTTTTACCGGGGGTAGACTTCCTTTGCAGGAGGTCGTCTAGGTGGGTACCCCAACAGTGCCAGTTATTCTACCGCCTGAGCAGTGATGTGCAAACATTACTGTGCTCCGGTAGGAGGGCACTGTAGCTAGTGAAATTACTGGGCTAAAGAGTCTTAACATCTTATGACTCTTGAGTAAGAAGCGTTGGTGCAGTGCTCCTAGAATTTCACATCATTGTGAAATCCTAAGTAGCACTGTACTGATTATGGGCAGCGTTATCTCTTAACATCAGGAGAGCGTCTTGCTCGTCTTCTACTTCATCACATAAAAAAAAAAAAAAAAAAAAAAAAGATAGACAGACAACAGACCATTCACCTGTCTGTTGTCAGTCAAATAAAAGCTTGTTATAATTTAATTCGGTTTGTAACTTAACCAATCTAACCAAATTCACACATTCGCAATCTACCTATACTACGTACACTCACACACATACATAAAGAGCAGTGCGGGCCCGCACAATACGGCAACGTCGCATTACATACACACTCGGAATCTACCTATACTACGTACACTCACACACATACATAAAGAGCAGTGCAGACGTCGCACAATACGGCAACATCGCACGACTAGGGCGGATCCAGGATTGGGCCCTGGGGGGGAAGGTGCGAAAATATTATTATAACGTTAACTACAAAATGTGTGAGTTTTGCTCGCTCTGAACAGTTAAAAAATTCAAATATTCTTAAAAGAAATATGCAAAATTCGTAACTCAAATAAAAGCTAGTAATAATTTAATTCAATTTCTAACTAACAATAAAATAATAATAATATTCACACACTCACGTCAACTACACACACATACGTAAAAGATTTGATTACAGATAGACAGACAACAGACCCTTCACCTGTCTGTTCTGTCAAATAATAGCTTGTTATAATTTAATTCAGTTTGTAACTAAACCAATCTAACAAAATTCACACAATCGCAATCTACTTATACTACGTACATTCACACACATACATAAAGAGCAGTGAGGGCCCGCACAATACGGCAACGTCGCATTACATACACACTCGGAATCTACCTATACTACGTACACTCACACACATACATAAAGAGCAGTGCAGACGTCGCACAATACGGCAACGTCGCACGACTAGGGCGGATCCAGGATTGGGCCCTGGGGGGGAAGGTGCAAAAATATTATTATAACGTTAACTACAAAATGTGTGAGTTTTGCTCGCTCTGAACAGTTAAAAAATTCAAATATTCTTAAAAGATATATGCAAAATTCGTAACTCAAATTAAAGCTTGTAATAATTTAATTCAATTTCTAACTAACAATAAAATAATAATAATATTCACACACTCACGTCAACTACACACACATACGTAAAAGATATGATTACAAATAGATAGACAACAGACCTTTCACCTGTCTGTTGTCTGTCAAATAAAAGCTTGTTATAATTTAGTTCGATTTCTTACTAACAATAAAAAAAGAATTGTATACTACGAAGTAAGAAGACGAGCAAGACGCTCTCCTGTTGGTAAGAGATAACGCTGCCCATTATTAGTACAGTGCTACTCAGTATTTTACAAACGTACGATTCTGGGTGCACTGCGCCAACGCTTCTTACTTGAGAGTCATAAGATGATAAGACTCCTCAGCCCAGTAATTTCATTAGCTACAGTGCCCTTCTACCGAAGCACAGTAATGTTTGCACATCACTGCTCAGGCGGTAGAATAACCGGCACTGTTGGGGTACCCACCTAGTCGACCTCCTGCAAAGGAAGTTTACCCCGGTAAAAGTAATAATAATATTCACACACTCACCAAAGCTACACGCACACACACAAACGTTTAAGATTTGATTACAGATAGACAGACAACAGACCATTCACCTGTCTGTTGTCAGTCAAATAAAAGCTTGTTATAATTTAATTCGGTTTGCAACTTAACCAATCTAACAAAATTCACACATTCGCAATCTACCTATACTACGTACACTCACACACATACATAAAGAGCAGTGCGGGCCCGCACAATACGGCAACGTCGCACGACTAGGGCGGATCCAGGATTGGGCCCTGGGGGGGAAGGTGCAAAAATATTATTATAACGTTAACTACAAAATGTGTGAGTTTTGCTCGCTCTGAACAGTTAAAAAGTTCATACATTCTTAAAAGAAATATGCAAAATCCGTAACTAAAATAAAAGCATGTAATAATTTAATTCAATTTCTAACTAACAATAAAATAATAATAATATTCACACACTCTCGTCAACTACACACACATACGTAAAAGATTTGATTACAGATAGACAGACAACAGACCCTTCACCTGTCTGTTCTGTCAAATAATAGCTTGTTATAATTTAATTCGGTTTGTAACTTAACCAATCTAACCAAATGCATTCATTCGCAATTCTCCTATACTACGTACACTCACACACATACATAAAGAGCAGTGCCGGTGCCGCACCAAGCGGCAACGTCGCACTTAAGACAAGGGCGGATCCAGGATTGGGCCCTGGGGGGGAAGGTGCAAAAATATTATTATAACGTTAACTACAAAATGTGTGAGTTTTGCTCGCTCTGAACAGTTAAAAAGTTCATACATTCTTAAAAGAAATATGCAAAATCCGTAACTAAAATAAAAGCATGTAATAATTTAATTCAATTTCTAACTAACAATAAAATAATAATAATATTCACACACTCACGTCAACTACACACACATACGTAAAAGATTTGATTACAGATAGACAGACAACAGACCCTTCACCTGTCTGTTCTGTCAAATAATAGCTTGTTATAATTTAATTCGGTTTGTAACTTAACCAATCTAACCAAATGCATTCATTCGCAATTCTCCTATACTACGTACACTCACACACATACATAAAGAGCAGTGCCGGTGCCGCACCAAGCGGCAACGTCGCACTTAAGACAAGGGCGGATCCAGGATTGGGCCCTGTGGGGAATGTGCAAAATATTATTATAATGTTAACTACAGACAGGTGAAGGGTCTGTTGTCTGTCTATCTGTAATCAAATATTTTATGTATGTGTGTGTAGTTGAGGTGAGAGTGTGTGAATATTATTATTATTATTTTATCGTTAGTTAGAAATTGAATTAAATTATTACATGCTTTTATTTTAGTTACGGATTTTGCATATTTCTTTTAAGAATGTATGAACTTTTTAACTGTTCAGAGCGAGCAAAACTCACACATTTTGTAGTTAACGTTATAATAATATTTTTGCACCTTCCCCCCCAGGGCCCAATCCTGGATCCGCCCTAGTCATGCGACGTTGCCGTATTGTGCGGCGTCTGCACTGCTCTTTATGTATGTGTGTGAGTGTACGTAGTATAGGTAGATTCCGAGTGTGTATGTAATGCGACGTTGCCGTATTGTGCGGGCCCGCACTGCTCTTTATGTATGTGTGTGAGTGTACGTAGTATAGGTAGATTGCGAATGTGTGAATTTGGTTAGATTGGTTAAGTTACAAACCGAATTAAATTATAACAAGCTTTTATTTGACTGACAACAGACAGGTGAATGGTCTGTTGTCTGTCTATCTGTAATCAAATCTTAAACGTTTGTGTGTGTGCGTGTAGCTTTGGTGAGTGTGTGAATATTATTATTACTTTTACCGGGGTAAACTTCCTTTGCAGGAGGTCGACTAGGTGGGTACCCCAACAGTGCCGGTTATTCTACCGCCTGAGCAGCGATGTGCAAACATTACTGTGCTTCGGTAGAAGGGCACTGTAGCTAATGAAATTACTGGGCTGAGGAGTCTTATCATCTTATGACTCTCAAGTAAGAAGCGTTGGCGCAGTGCACCCAGAATCGTACGTTTGTAAAATACTGAGTAGCACTGTATTAATAATGGGCAGCGTTATCTCTTACCATCAGGAGAGCGTCTTGCTCGTCTTCTTACTTCGTAGTATATTGAAAAAAATTGTTAGTTAGAAATCGAACAAAATTATAACAAGCTTTTATTTGACAGACAACAGACAGGTGAAAGGTCTGTTGTCTATCTTTAATCAAATTTTTAACGTTTGTGTGTGTGCGAGGTGAGAATGTGTGAATTTTTATTTTTATGTGTGTGAATTTCATTATTATTTTATTGTTAGTTAGAAACCGAATTAAATTATTACAAGCTTTTATTTGACAGACAACTGATAGGTGTAGGATCTGTTGTCTGTCTATCTGTAATCAAATCTTTTTCGTTTGTGTGCGTGTAGTTTAGGTGAGAATGTGAGTGTGTGAATTTTGTTAGATTGGTTAGTAATCGAATTAAATTATTACAAGCTTTTATTTGACATTAGAGTTATGAATTTTGCAATTTTTTTTTGCAGTCTCAGCAAGCTTCTCGCTCTTATGTTATTAAGGATATTGGAATTTTTTAACTGTTCAGAGCGAGCTCAACTCACACTTCTCGTAGCAAACATTATAATATTTTTGCACCTTGCCACTTGCTGACGCAGCTCAAACGAGTTTGGGTTCATTTGATTTGTCTGAAAGAGTAGTAATAATAGATTGTTTTTATTAAAGGGTTTTATAATTTTCTTTATGATAATATTATTTTTTTCAAAGAAGGAGCTTTTAAACTTATTACTCCTTTGTTTTTATAAATACATTAGGTAATCTCTGCTCTTGATGGACTGATTGAGCTGAAATTTCGTATAGAGATAGCTTAGAACACATAGACTATAATATTATATAGAACAGCGGGTAAAACCGCTGGGGGCAGCTAATATGGACATAAGACACCTATTGCGTCTCGAAAAAATCAAGAAATGTAGTTATAATTACAAAAAAATGTTTTTTAATTCCAAAGGTTTTAAATGGTGTTTTACGGTGTTTTTGGGTATTAAATGGGTTTTTTGGTAACTAACCGATAGGTAAGATTGGTTATATACCGGCCTCACATCTATACGAACGACTCGCACGCATGAATACCACGCGCATTAAAAGTACCTACGCATGCAAAAACTATATTATTTTGCCACAAACTGCTAACTCCGGATCCGGTACATTTGTACCGGATCCGGTAACCGCTAAATGACGCCGGATCCGCCGGATTACCGGATCCGGTTTTCCGGATTGCAATCCCTACTCATAATCATCAAAATAGAACTAGTACTTCCCATAAACTCAGAGAGTTGAAATTTGGTACATACTTAGAATTTATTGTATAAGCCATAGGAAAACTAAAAAAACATGCAATTTCGGTCTCGTTTTCGAGATAATTCATTTGCATAAATAACTTTGTAATCTCATATAAATGTATAGGATTACAAAGTTACATTTGCAGTCAATGGTTAAAATTGTGTAATATCGAACTTATTAATTCAAAATATATTTAAGGCATAGTATATATATGTATATGTGAGTGTGTATATGTGTCGTAAATCGTCAGTTATGATCAGGCGATATCTAGCGTGGCCAAAAAGAGCCCAACCAAACTATTAGAAGAGATCGACATGCCTTTACTACAAGCTTTTATTTACTTTCACGTGTCGGTCTGTCTGTCTGTAATTAAATCTTGCAAGTTTAATTAGGCCCATTTCCCGGTATAATATTATGATGCATTGGACTAAGAGTGAACGCACACGTATCTAGATGGCGCTGACTGTATTTTAAAACGCGCTTACGGTTTGTATTTCTGATAACCTTATAATATAGCGTTTCTACAAAAATAAGTGAAATCCCACCAAAAACATTCTGTAAAAAACTAGCCAAGTCTCGATGGAGCTGCTTGTTTATCTCTAAAAAGTAATGAAATCTAGACAAAGTCGTGCCAAGTATAAGGTTCCTTACTGCGATTTCTTTATTATTATAGTTAATGTTGTGTGACTTGGCCGTTGAAGGGTACACAAGGGTATTATACCAGGTGCTCCATGACACTATTGCAACAATCTGTCCGCTACCCATTCACGATAGAAAATTTCCACTTGGAAAACGTTGATTGGATAACCAGTCAATTGTAGGCTAAAGCTGCGTATTTCAATAATACTTATGTTTAGGCGATCCAAGTGTCATGGAGCATCTGGTTTTGTACCCTTCAACGGCCAAGTCACACAACATTAACTATAATAATAAAGAAATCGCAGTAAGAAACCTTATAGGGGAGGTAGGGGAGGGATGGGCAGTTGGGAGGCATTGGCACCCCCCTTTTATTCTGATCTGGTCAGATATTTTATATTTGTTCTAATTTGGTAGTTTACTTTACCGGCTGGCAACACTGATCATCTATAGATTATCTGTCATTTCTGTCAGTTATCAAACACAGACACGATTAAAGGTTATGCGCTCGTAACAGTAAATATTTTGTTGTGGTTTCTGATCGTAATTGAGAGAAAATTAACGAAAGGTATGTCTATTCTTTATCATAAATATATACCATATTTACTAACTGATAAATTAAACTGAAAGTCACGATTAAATATCTAAGGTTTTAAAAATACTGGTAACTTATATTGAAAATGAGAGCATCGGGAGCGATGGACACTCTGATGTGAGGGAGGTCTGGGCATGCCCAATGCTCCCTTCTATACGTGAAGCATAAAATACAGACTTTGTATCTGCTTTTACTGCTATTTTAATTATTTTAAATTACAGAAAGATGCCGTTTAAATTCAAATTTAAACGGCAAAAGTTATCGTCAAGATATGACCCTATTATCCAGCCAACTTCAACTCAAGCCCTTCCAGAACAGCCTGAAAGTGAAAATCTAATTGAAGCAGATCCTGGTCCTGTTAATTTAAATAACAATGCTGATGCTGATTCTTCCTCGTTGTTTGCTACAGATCAAATAACAATTGGAGTTGCTGAAGTTATAACCCCTGAAATAGTGAGACCATACCCAAAGGCTTGCCCAAGAAAACTGATTAAAAATTCAAGGAAGAAAGGGAAGACAAGGATATTGACAGACACACCTGAAAAGACACATAAAATTAGCAGAACAAGAAAGACAAACTAAGAACAAGGCTAAAAGAGAGAGACAGGAAAAAAAAAACCTTAAAAATACAGAGAAGAAGCAGATTCCTAAACTTCCACCAGAACTAACATCAAATAGAGTAAAGAGCAGGAGTGATGTAGAAAATGACAGCTCTGATGACTCATTTGTTGAAGAAACATCTGAAGAAGAGTTAGATGAAGATGATGTGATAATGATGGACAGAAATTTTCAAATGAATGTTTTGTGCTCGTTAAATTTAATACAAAAAAGACTGATGTGCATTATGTCGGTCAAATTGCAGACATTAGTCATACCATGGCCACAATAAAATTTATGAGGCTGAGTAAGTTAAGAAACACCTTTTTTTTCCTGATGTAGATGACATAGCTAGTGTGCCACTAGAAGACATCAAAACTAAATTGCCAGGACCAAAGACATGCAATAAAACCAAACGTGGTTGCTCTAAGTACACATTTGATAAACCTTTATGGGTTATACCAAATCTTAGATAAGTTACTATTTAGCATGTTTTTTATTTGTTGTTAACCTTATTTTGTGATGTTTTTATGAATATTTAAAGGCCATGCCCAAGCCTCCCACAGGGTGTGCCCAAACCTCCCTACCATAGGGAGCATTGGGCACTTTTGACTTAGTTCTGAAATGATCTCGTAATTTGGAGACTGATTATAATTTTAAGAAAGTTATTTCTAAGATATCTAGCCAAATGTATGGTGCAATAAGAAATGACATTAAATGTTGATTATATATAAAATCTGATTTTTTATAAATTTAATTGTGAAAAAGTGCCCATCCCTCCCCTACCTCCCCTACTTGGCACGACTTTGTCTAGATTTCATTACTTTTTAGAGATAAACAAGCAGCTCCATCGAGACTTGGCTAGTTTTTTACAGAATGTTTTTGGTGGGATCGTGTTTATTCAATGCATACTCGGTTGTTAAAAATTCAAGCTTCTAGTTTTATCCACAACGAAGTTATAGGAGGTCGAAAATGGTCTGAACAGATATAGTAAATAATAGACACAAAAATATGTTTGGTCAGTTTATTGAATCGACACAGCGCACAGTCGGGCAGAGAAGGCAGAGAAGGCGAGACGCGCGGGCCGCCACACGGCTCGTCCGGGCCGGCCGCGCCGCGCGTCCGACGCCTCGCTCCACACTCAGTCGAACAGGCCGAAACCCATGTCGTCGTCGCTCTCCTCCTCCTCCTTCTCTTCCTTCTTCTCCTCCTTGGCAGCCGGCGCCGCCGCGGCCGCGGGCGCAGCCACCGCCGCCGCCGCCGCGAACTTGGACGGGTCCTGCGACCAAACGACAATGACGAGTCACCGGGCGCGCGCACATCTTTTTCCGAATCGAGTTTGGGTTTCGACACCGAGATCGGCCGACTTCGATTCGCGGACGACGACGCCGAAATCGGAGATTCCGTTCGACGTGCTCGCGCCCGCGAAAAATTTGCCACCGGACGTTCGAAAAAAAGGCGGCGAAAGGTCGAGAGTCTCACCTTGATGAACTCCTTGATGGTGGTCGCCTCCGGGAAGTCCACGTCGGTGACGGCGGCCAGCGCCAGCAGGTTCTTGAAGCCGTTGGCGAGCGAGTGCGGCGCCGAGGCCAGCGTCGGGTAGCCCACTTGCAGCGACAGCGCCGCCACGTTGGCCACGCCGCACAGGAACTTGTCGCGCAGGTCCGACGGCTTGATGTCCAGGATCGCCGGCGCGAATATCGTGCCCGAGTCGTACACCTGCGCACGAGAGCACGGTCACGCGAGCTCCGGCGCCGCGGGGCACTGTCGGCCGCGGCGCGCGGCGGCGGCACGGGCCGGCGCCGGGCGCGCCGCGGCCCTCGCTCTGCCAGAGTCTCATTGCCGGCGCGGCGTCGGGCGCCGCGCCGCACTCAACGCTCTGGCGGCGCCGCGGGGCGCGCTACTCACCTGCTTCACGACGAGCCCGTACGAGAACGGCGAGATGTTCAGCATGTTGAGCAGCGTCGCCTCGGACGCGCCCACCTTGTCTCCCGGCTTCAGGATGTGCACGTCGTTGATGATCTCGATGGTACCTGCGGGCGGAACGGAGGCGATCAGTGACGCGGCGGGTGCGCGCGGACGCCGCGGGTGCGGCGTTCGAGGCGCTTGTTTCTTCGAAATGCCGGTGCGAAACGTCACGGCGAACGTGTCACACCAGGATAAATTCGAAGATTCAATGTCGTCTGAAAGCGAAGCCGCGGAGCCAGTGCGGCGTTCCCCGGTTTTAGAACAGACGGAGGGAGGATCGGCGGTCGGCGAGCGGCGCACTCACCCTTGGAGATCTTGGTGGGGATCGAGAGCGCCTGGAAGAAGGAGGTCTTCTCGGGGCCGAGGCCGGTGTTGTGCGCCGGGATGACGACGGAGAGCGGCGCGATGGCGCCGGGGCGGGCCGGCGCGCGCACCTTGTTCTCGAGCAGACGGTCGCGGACCTCGACGAGGTCGCCGCGCGTGAACACGAAGCCCACGTTGCCCTTGATGTGCGGCAGCAGCTTCTCGAGCGCGGGGTTGTTCTCGAGGTGGTCCTTGATGGCCTTACGCATCATGGTGTTCTTGCCCATGAGCACGATGCTGCTGCCGCGGAGGGAGATGCGGATCTGCTGCATCTGGGTCGAGCCCACGTTGTCCGCGCCCACGATGAAGCATTTCGGGTACTCGTCCAGGAGTTGCTGCACGACATTAACTCTTTATTAACAGAGTTCACTCCCCGTACCCAGTGATTGGAACGTGTAGCGTGATACCCTGCATTGGGTGGAGTGGAGACGGGCCCCGTGGATGATTGTACACATGTCGCAGTACCGTAGCAATGGCTGTTACATAATTATTAATTATGTTACTAGGGATATGATTATGAGCTGGATCTATCATAAGGAAGCGATTCATTACTATCATACTAGGTACATAATTATATGAAGGCTCATGTTTAGTTTCAAAGCTATGTCACTAGATTGTTCAGTAACGTAGTAATAGGGAGTGAAGTGCGGGTGTGCACGGGATAGCGATGACGGCGGCTGCGGCGAGCACTTTGTTACAAGCTTTTATTAACTTTCATCTGTCCGTTGTCTGTCTGTCTGTCTATAAACAAATCTTGCAAGTTTAATTTCATCCAATTCCCGGTTTCAGATTGAGCTGAAATTTTGCATACACAAATCGGATGACAATGCAATATTATGACATTGAGCTGATCTCATGATGGAGCTGGAAGGTGATCATAGGACAGGAACTCCGCAAGTAAAAAAAGCTTATAAATCCCACAGGGCTTTCTCGAGGAAATTTCATTAAATTAATAATTCTTATAAATTTATATTGCAAAATTATTTAAATAGTGCGAGCGAGACAGGGTCATATTGTATAAGCACTCTTAGTATTAGTGGCGAATAAAATAGGTATACAGTCGACTTTCGTTAATTCAAACCTGCAATAATTCGAACCTCTCTATAATTCAAAGCTATCATGAGTTCCCTACAAAATCTCTTTACATTTCGAAGTAAATCAATACATTTTTATGCACTTGGTAATTCGAACAAAAAAAATCTTTGATTTTAAACGAAACGACGCGTTAATTCGAACTCATCGGCGTCCAACACTCTACAATTCAAAGTTGCAGAGAGAAGTAGGCGGAAAGATTGTAAGTATGTAAGTACATTTTGCAGCAAGTTCACACTTGTATCAATGTACACAAGCCTTTGTTTTTATGATTAGTTTGACTATTTCTATTATTAGTTTGACTCTTCTCTTGACTATTTCTCATGAATTGGTTTGTTTAGTTATCATTCAGTTACTGTTACTCTTTCCTTGGTATACAGATTAACCTTTTAACCGCCAGACTTAAAATCACTTGTCGTGCCCCTAGTGCCAGGCAAGTTTTTTGAATTATAAATATTTAGCTAATTAAGAGTATAATTTTATAAAATACATTGTTATGACTTAAAATGTAGATTTAAAGTGCAGTCGGAAATATACGACTCTGGCGGTTACGTAACAGAACAGGCTTGTCGGATATATCCGACGGTGGCGGTTAAAGGGTTAAAAGTTTGTGTTAGTTATGAGCCCTAAAAAGTATAAATGTCATACGATTGCTGAAAAGAAGGAGTTAATAAAAAATAATAATAATTGGGGTTTATACTCCAACAGAACAGGTTACCCTACTTACACTGTCAGAGTCAAATCACAATTTATAGGTTGTGTGGCCAACCTATATGTTGCAGTTTCAGGTCGTCGAGATTACTACAGGGCCTGCAACATGACCTAACGACTGCCTCCTACGTATCTTATAGGAAACAGCCGGGACCCACAGTTTTGCATGCCTTCCGAAACACGGTAGCGTCCAAGCGAACTTTTTACCACACACTGAGATTTGAACCCAGGGTCTCCGGATTAAAAGCCGGACGTATGACCACTGGGCCACGGACGCTACATCGAAAACACGACATGTTAATCGAAAAGGCAGAGGAAGGTGAGACGAAAAGTCTCTCTCATTCGATACCTTACAAAGCTTCTGTCTACAAAACGAAAGAAAAGCATTTCAGGTAAAAACAAACCAGTATAACAGAGTTCTTTCGAAAGATTAATTAATTTACCTCTAAACTTTTGACATTGTTATAGAACAGCAGTTAATAAATAATAATAGATCAACACTTAATAATTCGAAGTTTTATTTATTTTCTCTCACAAATTTCGAACCATTTGATATTTCAAACACTCGATAATTCGTATTATTTTAAGAGTAAGTAGGTACTTCGAGTTTCGAATTAACGAGAGTCGACTGTATTATGTTTTATAGGTTATAAAATGCGTTTCGTTTTGCTGCGCCAACGTCTTGTCTTCATACAGGATCTACGACTTGTGACATGCTGTTTGATTGTTTACGCCACGTTTTATACATCTTGCATAGGTACCTAATTAATTTTACATCTACTTATTAATAAATTACTTACAATAATTTTGGTGAAATAATTGGTTTTCCAGGTAGCCTTGTCCTCCCTACCCATCTTGCTGAGTGGTGTAGGGACTTCGTAGAAATTTAAGGACTGCAAAGTAATGAAAAAATTAAGGTCCTATAACTACGACTTTAAATAACGAATTTTCGAAAATACATAACAACAATCACAATGTACAATAATTCAAGTAAAAAATAAACTATTATAAGGCTTTAGATGAAGAGATTCAATAGATAATAATCGATGAATATTATTTATTACTTTTACTTACCAAGACAAAACGCACAAACTTCTGTGCGGGACGAAGATTGCAAATGGCAGAATATAAGCATTGTTGCCAGAGCCAGATGGTCGTCTTAGTTTCTCCCCAAATTAGCTCGAAAATCCCCCCAAAATTCAGGTTTTTAAAGAAAACCCCCACAGGAGGCAAACTATTTTTTTTCGCCCATATCGTCGCTAAAAAGTAGTAAAGTAGTAATTTACATTACTACGTTTGTTATTTTACTCATATTAATGATATAGGTATATTATATTATAGCAAGGCTCAGAGATCAGATTTAATATAGAAAACCCTCAGAAGAAATACAATAAAACCTGAGTTTAAAACTACTATATAAAACGTTAATAGTATATATTCGATACTTTTATTGCGATACTGAGTACTTATTGGTACCTATCGATATTTTACAAAACAGGAGACCGAAATCTACTGGCAGCCCACGCAGGCAATATTGTCAATTTTGGAGGTATTGACAAAGTTATTGGACTGTGTGTGGGGCGTGGGATGTATTGCGGAAAATTCTGGTGTGATAAGAATATTGACAATATTATTGCCCATGTGCGGGCAATCGGTTTCAGTAAAAAATAAATACATCGTACCTATCTGGGGGCACGGCAGTGCCCCCGCCAAGTCGAGCAAAAAAAAGCGGCACGGCCGTACCATCCTTTTCTGGAAGCAGTTCAGACCATTTTCGACCCCCTATAACTTCGTTGTGGAAAAAACTAGAAGCTTCAATTTTTAACAACCGAGTATGCATTATATAAACACGGTTTATTCCAAATTTCATTCAATTTGAACTAGTCGTTTAAAAATTATAACTAGTTAAAGTTTTGTAATTTTGTCACTCACTCACTCACTCACTCACTGACCGATCATCAAAAGTCTAAGGCACTTCTAGCAAACATAGAAGGTTCAAACTTGGTACATACGTAGAGTTTATTGTATTAACCATAGGAAAACTAAAAAAACATGCAATTTCGGTCTAGTTTTCGAGATACATAAACTACATAAATAACTTTGTAATCCCGTATAAATGTATAGGATTACAAAGTTACATTTGCAGTCAAAGGTAAAAATTGCATAATTAAGATCAGGCGATATCGTGGGCAAAGGCTAACCTATTAACAAATAAAAAAAAAACAAAAAGTAGTGAGATACCTCCAAAAACAAAACTTGTAAAAAATACCAAGTCTCGCAACTGCTGTTCTTCTACCGTAAAAAGTTGTGAGATCCATGTACTACCAAGTCGGTAAAATCTTTTGTGTTTTAAATTAATAGATTGACTTGGCAATCGCACTATTATGTCGGTATATTACTTGAGAGATACATTGTTGTGTTTTCATGCGATGGCCAAGTCGATCTATTAATTTAAAACACAAAAGATTTTACCGACTTGGTAGTACATGGATCTCACAACTTTTTACGGTAGAAGAACTGCAGTTGCGAGACTTGGTATTTTTTACAAGTTATGTTTTTGGAGGTATTGTTTATTTTATAATTTCGGGTCTTTGGTCGGGATTCTTAATATACATAATATACTTACCTATCTAATGATATAGTGTCTGTAATGTATAATTAATTCATTTATATTGTCAAGTATGAGAAAAAAAAAATCATTTTATTTGTTCGAATTTTTTTCTTATAAATCGGTATAATTAATAATTATGTTACTCAAAATCGTAAGTAAAACGTAGGGCATATTATAATATTATAGTCATTCAATCGTGTGGGACATCTAAAAGGAAAGGCAGCTTGATATCTTCATCAATCTTTGTATATATCTTTGTACAATAATATTCTTTTAATAAACATTGATTTAGGAACGGGGCATGCTATAGGATACTTTTTATAACGATTGGTACGATTTGAAGAAAATTTTAACTAAAAATGTAGCTAGAAACTCTATGAAAAATTTGTATCAATGAAAAACAAAATACTGTTCAGAAATTTGACAATTATTGATAGTCATTTCGACGTATTCCATTTTTAAAATTTGTCGTAATTGATGGAGGTCGGCAACTTGTACCTTTTCGAATGTGAATGAAATTAGAACGGTAAAATTTTGAAGGATTTTTTAATGGTAGAATTTGGTAGAAATTATAATAGTATTATTTATAAATGGTAGAAATATTAATGATAGAATTTAAATTTTTTTAATGATAGAATTTGGCAGATGTTAATGGTAGAATTTGGTAGAAAATTTAATGGTAGAATTTTTAAATGGTAGAAATTTTAATGATAGTAATTTTAAATAGTAGAAATTTTAATGGTAGAAATTTAATTTGTATTATAGAGAGATGGTATAAATTTGTTGTGGGGGATTTTTTCTTAAAAACCTGGATTTTGGGGGAAATTTCGTGATAATTTGGGGAGAAACTAAGACGAAAATCTGGCAACACTGATATGGTCTGGCAGCACTGGCGGACCCAGTCGTACGATAATTATCGTACATGTACGATAATTTGGGCATCGGTACGATGTACGATATAAAATGTATATTATCGTACGTTAAAGTACGATAATTTCCAATTCTCCCCTGAAGTGAAAATTTTCTCCCCTACACAAAAAGCCGAGAAAATTTCAAAATTCTGACTATGTAAACGTGTGATCGGCTTATTCAGAGGAATAAGCCGTTCACACAGTTTACATAGTCAGAATTTTGGAAATTTTCTCGGCGCTCGGTTGACCTTTGTGGTAACAATTATAAAAATTATTGGATGGAATAAGCCAATAGCACACTCTTCATAGTCAGGATTTTAAAATTCCTTCGACGCTCGCAGCAAGCAATATTTATTAATATCACGGTAAAGAGATATACAGTAGTTTGACTCCATAGAAACGGCCGGAATTTGGGAGTGAGTAGATGTGGGCAGATGTGGGTAGAAGTGGGTATATAATCCAGAAGCGGGTGCCACGCAGCGACGGGCGGACGTCGCGATAGTTTTTTGCATGTATTTAGTGTAATTTACGTTATTTACTTTGGACGTATGTATACATAATATAATAAATTATATAAAATGGCAAAAAATAGCATTCGATATTATGCTGTTTTTGAGGTAAGTTAGTATGAAGTTATTATAATATTTATTTTTTATTTTTAAAAGTATTCTGCTGAAGTAAGAGTGCGAGTAAGAGACCGAGTAAGAGTGCGAGTAAGAGTCCGATAAGAGTGCAAGTAAGAAACTGAGTAAGGATGCGTGTAAGTGTCCGAGTAAGAGTGCGAGTAATAGTCCGAGTAAGAGTGCGATTAAGATTCCGAGTAAGAGTGCGAGTAAGAGACCGAGTAAGAGTGCGAATAAGAGTAAGATTCTGAGTAAGAGTTCGAGTAAGAGTTTGAGTAAGAGTAAGAGTCCGAGTAAGAGTTCGAGTAAGAGTGCGAGTAAGAGTTCGAGTAAGAGTTTGAGTAAGAGTGCGAGAAAGAGTCCAAGTCTTGTCTCTTGTCTTGTCTCTTGTCTTGTCTCTTGTCTTGTCTCTTGTCTTGTCTCTTGTCTTGTCTCTTGTCTTGTCTCTTGTCTTGTCTCTTGTCTTGTCTCTTGACTTGTCTCTTGTCTTGTCTCTTGTCTTGTCTCTTGTCTTGTCTCTTGTCTTGTCTCTTGTCTTGTCTCTTGTCTTGTCTCTTGTCTTGTCTCTTGTCTTGTCTCTTGTCTTGTCTCTTGTCTTGTCTCTTGTCTTGTCTCTTGTCTTGTCTAGATAGTAGCTTAAGTAAGTAGATGATATGAAATAGGTAGGTACCTACTGTATGCGGGCAGCGGCTGCCCGGCAGCCCTATGACTTGCGCATGTACCGCGAGACAGTAGGTATTTATGTTCAAAAATCACGCTCAGTCAAACTACTGTATATCTCTTTACCGTGTTAATATCAACGTTCGGTGTGAGTGTGAGAGTGTGAGTTGATCGGACACCTTTCATAGTCAAACATGTAATGGCTCGTCCACATATGCCGGCCAATGATTCGCCGAGTGTGTGTTTTGTCTATGGACGAACAATTTTTGTCTATAGACGAATGTAGACGAATGTCATCGGATATATACGGTTTTTTTCCGGTTATTTCTGGTATACATTTTGGCTCCATAGCTAACGACTTTAATAATATTTTGAATATTAATCAATCATGGATTATTTGAAGCCATTTTGTGTGAATAATTACTTGACATTAGTTAAATTTTCTTAATTTTTTTATTTATATAATCTGTGCCCCAAATGCATATATATAATCTGTGCGCTCGGGCGAACGTTCGGCCAACGACTCGCCGAATCATTGGCCGGCATATGTGGACGAGCCATACAATTTTTGTCTATTGACGAATGTCTTCGGATATTTACGGTTTTTTTCCAGGTAAATTTCTGGTATACATTTAGGGCTCCATAGCTAACGACTTTAATAATATTTTGAATATTAATCAATCATGGATCATTTGAAGCCATTTTGTGTGAATTATTACTCGAAACTAGTTAAATTTTCTTTAATTTTTTATTTATATAATCTGTGCCCCAAGTGCTTATATTATATAATCTGTGCGCTCGGGCGAACGTTCGGCCAACGACTCGCCGAATCATTGGCCGGCATATGTGGACGAGTCATAAAATTTTCTTGACGCTCGCAGCAAGCTACTCGCGCAGTTATAAGTAAGAATATTTGATTTTAACGTTCGGTGTAAGTGTGAGAGTGTGAGTTAATCGGACACCTTTTATAGTCATATATATAAAATTTTCTTGGCGCTCGCAGCAAGCTGCTCGCGCAACTCTTAAGCCGCGTCTCCAGCTACTTTTTTGGTCTACACTCTCAACAAAAACACGTCAACACACAGCAAAATTCCCCTACACAAAAAAAATTATGTCTGTGCTTAAAGCTTTAACAAATGTTTTTGCTTTTTTTATTCATTTATTTATTTACTAGCTGAGCCCGGCGGTAAGCTTCAACAAATGTTTTTGCTTTCCACAGCCGATGGAAAGCATATTTACAATTTTCAGTTAAATTGTTCATTAGATTTAGATATTTGACGTGCCTCACGATTTTATTTTTTAGCTTTTAGTACATGTTTACAATAAAACCGTTTAACTTAAAAACTTTTTTTACCTTTTTTATTTTTAAGCTTTTTAGTACACTGTATTCTACTTGTCAAGCCATTTTATTTGATACCCATATTGCTTGGATTAAAAAAACATATGTTATCCGCCATTTTGTAGCGGCGGCCATCTTGGATTTACAATAATTTTGAATACACATAATTGTATTGTCACCAGAACCAAAGGCGTATACTAAATTTCAGATCAATCGGTTGATAGAAAGAGGGTCAAATTTCAATTACTAAATTTGACCCAAGAAAAAAGAAAAATGAAAAAAGAATAATAAAACAAACGGAGTAAGCTAAATAAAACCGTTTAATAAAAACGCGTTTTGCACGAATCTGACATTTTTACGATAATATTTTTCGTAAGATACGATAATTTTTGAACTTCCGTACGATATTTCACTCGCAACTCGCACTCATCTGGCAACCCTGGCTCCGGGCCAAAGAAAACGATAACCGGACCACGGATTGTATTCACGATGTTCACGATTCACGCACAGATCAGTTGATTCACGGACCGGCGCAGCAAAAATTATAGTTCATGGTTTAAAATGCAATCCTCTGCTGGAATACGGATTATTATATTGTGGACTTCAGTCTTTAGGGAATTGACCTCAAATAGCTAATCCAAATGCTGTTATTACCACGAATGTTATGTTTTGTTAATTTAGTGTTGGGTCAATAAGTTCATGTCGAGTGAAATGGGAAGAACAATAAATCAATATGGCCCTCAAACTTGGAAAATGCAGACTTTGTCTCAAGCTCGGAGATTTCTACTCGATCTTTACTGTCGACAACGCCGTGCAACTTTCAGAGATGGTTATGGAATGCTCGAGGATTAAGGTAAATCTCCAGTTACTGTTATTTATTTATAAAAGTTACAAGAATGAACTTACAGTTACCCAAAACGTTCATAGTGTTAGATTAAATGAAAACATATACATTTATATATACGACCAATATGTTCAACATGTATGTCGACATCTTGGACTTTATCAAGAAAGCAATTTATACACTCTATCGCTCTTGCCGTTGGGGCGTTGTGAGCATACCGAGTGCGCATTCTGTCCGTGTGGGCTAGCAGTAGGGCTTGCAACCGATTATTCGGTTAACCGAAAAAACCGATTAACCGACCTTTTTAAAAACCGTTTTTTTACGGGCAGAAAACCGATTTTTTCGGTGTTTTCGGTTTTTTTTTTTATTGCTATGTAATCTTAGAAAAAGACTGTCTTTGTGCTCATTTTCTATAAATGGACTCACAGACAGACTCCAATAAGTGCCACCAGTCGCCCATTACATTTAAATTAAACAAAAAGTCCTCTGCACGTTGGACTTTTTTGTCTCCGTGTGGCGGGCCTAAACCTAAATCATTTCATTTCACTTACTATCACTTTTAAACATGAGCTTATGTTTGAGAGCGATAAAATATATAAAATGTTCTGAGTATATTCTTACTAAATTACGAACAACTTTATCGTTAATCATGATTAAAACATGATCGATCAATCATCCACTCTGAGGCGATTCCACACAGCACACGCGCGGTTCCGCTTCTTGTTGTTTCTAATTCTGCAGCCGACTCTCTCTCTTTAGTCTCCTAATGACTGAGGATCGTGGTCTTCACTGGTTATGGACGTTGGTGTTATGAGTCGTCTGACGATCTGCCTCTACCGGTGCGGTGCCTGTCCATTGCATCCCTGACGACCGAGCATAACTTGGTAGGAGGGGGGCCTTTCACTTGATCACTCCATCTGGTGGAGAACGACCACGGGCTCGTTTGCTTCTGTATTTCCAACTACGATCAGCTTTTCAAGGCTCTCGTCTCTGCTTCTGAATATGTGGCCGAAATAGGTAAGAATTCTCTGCTGGGAGATAGTTGAGAGGCGGGTTCGGATATGAAGCTGCAAAAGAATAGATATGCATTGATGCGATTGACAATCCACGGTATCCGCATCATATGCCTCCAACACCACATCTCGAATGCATCAATCCTTTGTCAATCTCGAGCTCATATTGCCATGTGTCCAACCCCATATAGGAAAATTGGATAACTAAAACATCAAATAACGACCACGGAGCGTCGGATTCTGCAGGCGTGAATCGTAATTGTCCGAAACCGTGGTTGAGATATTCTTGGCAATATGAGACGTGAGTTGTGCCGTGTATTGTTGTTTTAGTTATGAAAAACACTCGCGATAGTTTTAAAAATCAAAAATTATTGGATATCCAGGGCGCGTATCCACCGGATCTTTGTGGCATTGGATACGCCTCATCCAGATGTTATTGAGTCCGTTCATGGTATCCTTAGCCATACCTATATGCCTCTTTATCTCCGGTGCGCAGTCACCATCATTGTATATTAGTGCACCCAGATATGCACAATGATCCACAATGTCAACCCCTAGTATTATGTTGGTAATGGGCGGTTTTCCGCCTAATCTTCGTCTTGTCTCTGTTTACTGCGAGGCCCAGGCAGCTGCTTTCAGCCTCAAGTCTTTGGAACAGCTCCTGCATGTCTTCCACAGTAGACGACAAGATGACCGTGTCATCAGCATAAGCAGCATGCATATGATTTGATATGCGTTTACCGCCTGTCGAAAATGCCTTATCTCAGTTTTCGAGCACCTTTGTGCTGCGGGCTACAATCACGGTTCTTTCTCAGTTATACATGAAATTAAATTGTCATAATGCGGTATTATTCAGTGAAATAAAATGATGCGGAAAGGAAAGCGCGACATCCAGTTTTAGTTTAGCAAATTATTGTATTTTATTTCATTGATTAGTCAATCTAGACACGCGGCAGCGAGTCAAGCCAAGTTCAAGCAAAGGAACTGGCGACCGCGCCGTGTGTTATATTACACGAACCGTCCAAAGCGCGTTTTGACGACTTTTTACACCCCCGTTATACAAAAACTATTACACATAGACAAGTCAAATTTGGCACATATACTTAAATATACGAACTATATCTCTGTTCCAAATTCCAATAACACAGCTCAAACGGTTATTTAGATATAAACATCGAGTAATCGGTGAAGTTAATACATACTGAGGGATAGATCAAAAGTAATATCCCAGTTCCAGATGACCTAGAAAGCTGAAATTTGGCATCCCGAAAGGTAATGTTGTAGTAACAAAGGGAAAAATCAGAAACTAGTATTTTTTTATCATTTTAAATTATTATTAATTTTTAAAAAATGTATGATATTTAAGTTTGGGACGCCTAGGAACGCATAAAGCAATACATGTAGCATGTTGCTATAATTTTTGTGTAGGCGGCTATTTTCTGTTAGATACTACGAAGTGCGCGCGAGTCCACTATTCCTACTAATATAATTATAAATACAAACTTTATACCTACTGTACGTATGGATATATGTTTTTACTTTTTCACGCCTAAACGGGTGGGCCGATTGACTTTAAATTTGGTATAATAAAAAATATAGCTTAGACCCCTGGAATAACATAATATACACTACTGTACCAAACTGTATAGCGGGTAAAACAGCTAGGCACAGCTAGTCACTAATAAAAATAGGTTCCTGGTTCCTACGTAACAATTGTATATCCTATGTAAATACCTATCAATATATCGACTCACCAGCACAAGGCGGCTCAGTAACATAGAGGTAATAATATTAACATTGTTTACAATAAAAATAATGTATGTATATCGCCTTAGGTGCTAGTTGGTGTAAACATTTTAGATACCTACGTACCTGTAACGTATAGTCATAATATTATAGGTATGTGGCGGTATCTGGGGGCACGGCAGTGCCCCCGCCAAGTCGTCGTCATTACAAGTCTTGTCGGTTTAGGTTTCTTTTGATCGAAATTCTAATCCAGTTCCAGATGATCTAAAAAGTTAAATTTCCATCCAGGTAGGCGGTAGGTATAAGATAGCTGGGTGAATATACATAGATAAATTTATCAGTATCTAGTATTGTTTAAAAATCAATTGAATAGGTACAATATTCAAATCAATAGTGCACATAAATGCTATACCTATATAAATAAGTACCTACTAAATTAATTATAAGGTACCTATAGGTATATCGAAGCACGGCGAGGCTCACGGGCCACGGTGCGACGGCCGTGCCATGGAGCAGTGGGGTGGGGGAGGTGCAATAAAATAATCATTTGGTATTAATCTTATTATGACTGGGTGTCTTAAACCTATTACATACTAAAAAGTACTGTACAAAAAGCAATGATATCCCATCAAAAACATAAATGTGAAAAGAGAGCCAAGTTCCATATTACGATGTACTTATGTACTCATAGTTACCTATAATTTGGTAGTTGACTTCAACGACAAAAGAAGTGAGATCTAAATGGGTGCCAAGTTCAATGGTCAGTCCTGAAAAATATTTACAACATAAAATATTTTATTACAACTTAAAAGATTATTTCTTCTTATCACTTAGTTTTAATATTATTTTGAAGCCCAAAGTTTGACTTGGCTAGTTCTCATGGGTACCATACGACGAAGTATCATTAAGATAAGACAATAGATACTTTATTGTACACCACATAATGTTACAGAAAATACATAAGTACATAATTAAAATTAAAAATTACAATGTACAAGTGGCGGTCTTATCGTTAAAGAGCGATTTCTTCCAGACAACCAATGGATGGAGGGGACTAATTTACACGATAAAAGACGGTGGCGCACTAATTAGCATTAAGTGCGTTTAATAGTGATCAAGCTAAAGTTAAGAGAGTACCTACCTAGTATATTATGAGAACTGGCCAAGTCAGTCTTTAGGCTTCAAAATAATATTAATTCTAAGTGATAAGAAGAAATAATCTTTTAAGTTGTAATAAAATATTTTATGTTGTAAATATTTTTCAGGACTGACCATTGAACTTGGCACCCATTTAGATCTCACTTCTTTTGTCGTTGAAGTCAACTACCAAATTATAGGTAACTATGAGTACATAAGTACATCGTAATATGGAACTTGGCTCTCTTTTCACATTTATGTTTTTGATGGGATATTACTAACTCGGAAGTCGTTTTTCGTCGTAATATAAGAAAATTACTATTAAACGATTGTTTTTACGAATATAATGTAGAGTTTGCATGTTTTCTTTTTTGAAATGGTCAATTGTACTAGTATATGTATACAAAATAATCATTTTTTAACTTTTTATTGTTTTTTTATTAAAAAAACTATCAAAAACCGGAAAACCCGAAAAAACCGATTAATCGGTTTTTAAAATTCCAAAAACCGAAAAAACCGATTTTAAAATTTGGCCGGTTTTTGCAAGCCCTAGCTAGCAGTCGATGCCGACGACGCTCCCCCACGCGAGTGAAGTTTTGCGGAACGTAATAATTCAGCCTAAAGAGCACAGAAGGATTGTCTACTTGGTTCCGCAACAGCATACAATAGTGCATGATAAGCAACAGTTTGCGCCTAAGTTCAAGAGTCACTAGTCCTACCATACCAGAAACAAATAATGATGGGAAAAGGAAAGGATAATAGCCGTACTTCTTCTTGTACAAATACCTGGCGATTTTACGCTGGACCCTTTCTATCAAGAGAGTGTATTTCTTCTCCTTTGGGTCCCAGACTACTGCACCGAATTCGAGCACACTACGAACATACCCATTGTATAGCAGGGTCGGTATACTTATATCCCTGAACTGAGCAGAGGTTCTAGATATAAACCCGAGAGTCTTATTTGCTTTTTTGCAAATGGTCGTGATGTACTCATCAAAACGTAGCTCGCTATCCATGATGATACCTTAGTCACGTATCTTGTCAACTCTCTCTAGAGTAACTCCGTCCAAATTATACAAGTGAGTCGCAGAAACCCGAGATCGCGTATAGGTGACCACTTTACATTTTGCAGTATTGAATTTCAGGTTGTTATCCTTTGCCCACTTAGTAACAGCATCAATGTCACACTGAAAATTTGCAGCGTCTGAAGGACCTGCGATACTTCTATAAACCTTCATGTCATCCACGAACATTAAACATTTTGACGAGGTCAGAACGTTCGGAAGATCATCGATCATGGCCAAGAATAAGGTTGGTCCCAGTGTCGATCCCTGGCTTACGCCTGACCTCGTGTAATATTCCTCAGAGAGATATCTACCCAGCTGCACATACTGCTTTCGGTCTCGTAAATAACTGACAAAGAAACCCAAGAGACGTAGAGAAAACCCAAGCCGGGATAACTTATTTAAAAGGATGTCGTTATCCACTACATCAAAGGCCTTTGCCAAGTCAAAATACGCACAGTCTACATGCCTACCGGCATCCATCTGCGCCAACACGTAATCCACAAATATGACGTGATTAGTTGTAGTAGAACGGCCACGTCGAAAGCCGTGCTGCGAATCATGAAGACGGTGACGTATTTGGGTAGTTATATCCCAGTTTACCATCATTTAAAAAAAAATGCCAATAATGGAGAGGATTGCAATAGGCCGCTGTGCTTCAACATCATTACAAGAACCACTCTTTGGCACTGGCGTGACTCTGCTCACCTTCCATCTGGTGGGATAGACGCTATCACGCAGGGAGAGATTGAATATGTGTAACAAAGGTAATTCCAGCGCATTGAGACAGTCTTTGACTAAGAACCCATCAATTCCGTCGGGACCTACAGCTGTATAAGCTTTAAGTTTCCTGACGACATCACGCAGATCGCTAGATGATACGCTGTTTATAGTCACACAAGGGATATTTGGGCAGTCATGCGATACTACCTCTGCTTCCTCAGCACTCAACTGCGGTATAGCAGAGCTAAAGAAGTCAGCGAACGAATTTACTGCCTCTTGGCCCGTAACAACTTTATTCCTATATGTATATTCACATAACTGCGTTAATTGATTCCTTTTGTTTTTTATATGCCTCCAGAAGCTTGCGGGATTATGGCGAATGTTACTTTCCAACGATTGATTGTATTGCTTGTACGCGACATCTAATAATTCCTTCACCTTAGTTCTATAATATCTAAACATTTCACGATTAAATGTAAGCCCCCCAGACTTAAAACGTTTCAGATGAAAATACTTATTTTGTATGTTCCTAATAATTTCAGGCGTATACCAATTTGGGTAATTATACTGTACTGAGCCCTTATTGGAGTCATTTTAACGGGCACATACGTTGTAATGACATTGTATAGATTAAGATAGAGTGAATCAACTGCAGAATCGACTGTGCGTTGGAGCATTACCTCAGTCCAGTCTAAACTAGCAAGTGCCGCGTACAACCCTTGGAAGCTAGCCTTATTAAAATTCCACCTAGGCGGTTTATCGCGAGTAAATGGAGGTGGGGTATGGGAGACGTATTGCATAGCAGAAATCCCCCTTGTCATAATTGACACCACAATTGCTAAAGGTGGGTCATCTATCGGTACTAGCGGCTCTACACAGCTACTTACACACACTTTTGCGCTTTGAATATTCGTCAAGACAAGATCCAAGATGCCGTCAAACTTATTGCGTACATTATTATGTTGGAATAAATTACAAAATGCAAGACAACATTCAAAATGAAATTTAACATTGGCACTGAAAGAATTTAAATTAAAATCGCGTACGATTACAACATCTAGATCATGAAAAGTATTAATAGCATTTTCTATACAAGTTATACCGCATAATATAATTAGTGACGGTCAGTGGCGGATTTGCCCTAAGGCCCAGTAGGCCCGGGCCTAGGGCGGCCAGATATTAGGGGCGGCCAATCGTGACAAAAAAATCACTGATGACAAGAAATAACTAAAAGTACGTAAATATTTTAAAGGCTTCAAGGGGCCATGGGTTTTTCTCGGCGGCTCTGCTCTATAATAAGAATATTTTTTTTCTCACCACTCAGAACACATCCTTTGTAGCCTGAAATATAAAATTTTCTCGGCACTCGCAGCTAGCTGCTCGCGCAATTATAAATAGAATATTATGTATTTTGCTCACCACTCAGAACGAGCTCATTGCACACAGTACCGGCGTTAGGGTGGGGTGCGGTTGGGCGACCGCCCAGGGCGCCGGATAAAAGGGGCGCTACAGGCTCTATAATTTCCATTCGTTCTGAAAAATTCAATATTCTCGGTGCTCGTAGCAAGCTGCTCGCGCTTTTATAAGAACATTTAGTTTCTTTGCCACTCGGAGGAAGATAAACGCACATCATTCGTGCTGAAAAATTCAAAATTTTCTCGGCGCTCGCAGCGAGCTGCTCGCGCTTTTATAAATGAGAAAATTTACTTTCTTTGCCATTCGAAGCAAGATAAACGCACATCATTCGTACTGAAAAATTCAAATTGTTTCGCGGCGCTCGCAGCGAGCTGCTCGCGCTTTTATAAATAAGAATACTTATTTAGTTTCTTTGCCGCTCGGAGCAAGCTAAACGCACATCATTCGTGCTGAAAAATTCAAAATTTTCTCGGAACTCGCAGCAAGCTGGAAAGGTGAATTTTTTTCTAGATACGCCCATGATTTTGCCCATCGGAATCGGCCCAGAAAAAAATCCTGGAATTTTTTCCTTTTTAGTATGGGTTTGAATTGCTTTTTAGGGGGCGCCGTAGAAATCTCGCCCAGGGCGCTGGTAATGTTAAAACCGGCTCTGATTGCACATCTTTTGTAGTCTGAAACGTAAAATTTTCTCGGCGCTCGCAGCAAGCTGCTCGCGATTACAAGGTTTTTAAAATTATATTCTATTCGGAACGAGTTTAACGCACACGTTCTTGTCAGAGATATAACATTTCCTATTTTAGAGATTCAAATTGTAGGTAAACGTTGAAATGTACAAACCTACCTTGTTCACAAGAAAAAAAATTCTGGATCCGCCACTGTTTAAGGAGTAAGTAGGAGTAGACATGTTATATACGACGTAGGTGCAGGTATTACATGGACTGGGGCCTAGGGCGGCCTAGACTGTAAATCCGCCACTGGTGACGGTGGTGTGGCCGCTCACTTTTATTATCCCTCTACCATCAAATGTCACACAACCACCTACCACACGTCACACGTCTCACAGTCGGGCCAGTGAAAAGAACTGCGTAGGTACCTATGTAAAATCATACCAATCAAAGTAGGAGTAGGTATTTATTATAGCAAAGAATGTACAGAAAACTAAACATTTTTCTAAAATCTTAAATTGTTGTAATTTATATTACCAATCTTACAAAATTCATAATTTAAAAAATATGATAATTTGTAAAAATAATGAACTTTGGAACTTTTTTCTTACTGTTTATAAACTAGAATAATCAATCAAACATAAAATTAATGTTTCTTATTATTAACAAATTCTTTGACAAATTACAAGGCATTAAAAAAAAATATATATTTCAGGACGTTTAACACAGCGCCACCTAACCCAAACTAAGCAACTTAATGCTTGTAATATGTTGGTTAGGATAACGGATATAATACTTATATACTTTTCTTTTGTAAATACATACTTATAATAGATATTGAAAAACCACCCAGACCAGAAACAAATACCTGTGGATCACACAAACATTTGTCCCATGCGGGAATCGAACCCGCAACCTTCTGCATTGCAGGCGAGTATTAACCCACCGCGCCACAGAGGTCGTCATTATAGATATTCGTGCAGTAAATGCACATTTTGCTCCCATTATCCTTACATAATATTGCCTTTGGCAAGCAACTTGTGCAGCACAGAGAGTCACAGGTACCTACATATAGGGACCATAGCTGGCCACCGTTAATCAAATAGTTAACTTCGTTAATCGTTAATCCGCTACAAAAAAAGTTAGCTTCGTTAAACGTTAAAGCGTTAAATTTCGGAAGAATTAACGCAAATTAACGTTAATACGTTAATATGTTATGCCGTTATCTCTTAACATCAGGAGAGCGTCTTGCTCGTCTTCTACTGCTACACATAAAAAAAAAAAATTTGCAAATTGCATTTTTATATCGTTGCGTTAGTGAACTTATAAAACCTGTTGGTTTAGGTTCTGGAAGTTAACAGGTTAGGAACAAAACAAAAACTTGTATAATTCAAACATATAGTTCAGTGAATTCATAATGTGTAATTTAATCGTCGGGCATAAGGTGCATAATATTCCCCTTCATGATCATTAACATGCTGAAGTTCTCGTCTGAAAGCAAGGCTCGTTTTGGTGTTAAATTGTCTTTACCCGTACAATACAGACGTTTAACTGCAGCGCTTGAGGGTATAGCAGTATTGTTTTTATTAATCAATAGATTTATGAATATCTCTGTTCCCCGAGGAATGCAGCATAGGACGAGTCTTTTGATTTCTTGTCCAGCCACATTTTAACAAGACTTTGCGCTTTACTCTGAAAGCGTTTGAGCTCTTTGGTTTTTCTATAGACTGAGTGACAGAATTGAAAAAGTCTTCCTCGTCATCATCGTTGTTACACGCATTGCTCCCTCCGCCATTTAAACTATCTCTATCCTTCGAATTTTCCGCTGCTTCTTGTCGTAAGGCGGTAAATAGCAGGCATTGGATTAACGATTAACGGACTTATACATATTAACGGAAGTTAACGTGTCCGTTAACATTTTTTAAAGTTAACTTAAAAATTATTAGTTATTATTTAATATTTAGTGTTAATTCCGCTCTAAATTCCTGAGTCTAACTAAGTTATTAAGAGATGGCGAGGAATTCAAACGTTACCAAAATAGCAACTAGTATTAATTCCACCACCGAGTGCACCACCCGCCCTCCCGCATATGCATGCATTAAGGGTTACAACTATTTGTTAGTGTTAGTGATGTGGTTACGCGAAACTTAGTTAGAACAAAGGATACGAAGCGACGACGACAACGATGACAAACCGCTGCCGGACGCTACGCAAAAATAGAATACAACGCTGACACGTGTTTCGCCTCTACACGAGGCATCCACAGAGAGATGTTCACTCACCGACCGCTGGACAGGGAGTGAAGCAAAACAACACCTACCACGTCTTTTATGTTAAGCTCCCCTCCCTGTGTCACCCGCCGCAAAACGTAATAATGTTGAGTTACTAATATTAATTTGTTCATTCAACAGTGTATAATAATTAATCCCATCAAAAACTAAAATGTGAAAAGAGAGCCAAGTTCAATATTACGATGTATGTACTCGTAGTTACCTATGATTTGGTAGTTGACTTCAACGACAAAAGAAGTGAGATCTAAATGGGTGCCAAGTTCAATGGTCAGTCCTGAAAAATATTTACAACAACATAAAATATTTTATTACAACTTAAAAGATTATTTCTTCTTATCACTTAGAATTAATATTATTTTGAAGCCTAAAGACTGACTTGGCCAGTTCTCATAATATACTAGGTAGGTACTCTCTTAACTTTAGCTTGATCACTATTAAACGCACTTAATGCTAATTAGTGCGCCACCGTCTTTTATCGTGTAAATTAGGCCCCTCCATCCATTGGTTGTCTGGAAGAAATCGCTCTTTAACGATAAGACCGCCACTTGTACATTCTAATTTTTAATTTTAATTGTGTACTTATGTATTTTCTGTAACATTATGTGGTGTACAATAAAGTATCTATTGTCTTATCTTAATGATACTTCGTCGTATGGTACCCATGAGAACTAGCCAAGTCAAACTTTGGGCTTCAAAATAATATTAATTCTAAGTGATAAGAAGAAATAATCTTTTAAGTTGTAATAAAATATTTTATGTTGTTGTTAATATTTTTCAGGACTGACCATTGAACTTGGCACCCATTTAGATCTCACTTCTTTTGTCGTTGAAGTCAACTACCAAATCATAGGTAACTATGAGTACATACATCGTAATATTGAACTTGGCTCTCTTTTCACATTTATGTTTTTGATGGGATATCATTGCTTTTTGTACAGTACTTTTTAGTATGTAATAGGTTTAAGACACCCAGTCATAATAAGATTAATACCAAATGATTATTTTATTGCACCTCCCCCACCCCACTGCTCCATGGCACGGCCGTCGCACCGCGCCCCGTGTGCCTCGCCGTGCTTCGATATACCTATACCTATAATTAATTTAGTACTTATTTATAATATAGCATTTATGTGCACTATTGATTTGAATATTGTACCTAATCAATTGATTTTTAAACAATACTAGTTACTGATAAATGTATCCCACCAAAAACATTCTGTAAAAAACTAGCCAAGTCTCGATGGAGCTGCTTGTTTATCTCTAAAAAGTAATGAAATCTAGACAAAGTCGTGCCAAGTATAAGGTTCCTTACTGCGATTTCTTTATTATGATAGTTAATGTTGTGTGACTTGGCCGTTGAAGGGTACACAAGGGTACAAAACCAGATGCTCCATGACATTTGGATCGCCTAAACATAAGTATTATTGAAATACGCAGCTTTATCAAGCCTACAATTGACTGGTTATCCAATCAACGTTTTCCAAGTGGAAATTTTCTATCGTGAATGGGCAGCGGACAGATTGGTGCAATAGTGTCATGGAGCACCGGGTATAATACCCTTGTGTACCCTTCAACGGCCAAGTCACACAACATTAACTATCATAATAAAGAAATCGCAGTAAGGAACCTTATACTTGGCACGACTTTGTCTAGATTTCATTACTTTTTAGAGATAAACAAGCAGCTCCATCGAGACTTGGCTAGTTTTTTACAGAATGTTTTTGGTGGGATTTCACTTATTTTTGTAGAAACGCTATATTATAAGGTTATCAGAAATACAAACCGTAAGCGCGTTTTAAAATACAGTCAGCGCCATCTAGATATGTACGTGTGCGTTCACTCTTAGTCCAATGCATCATAAAAATATTATACCGGGAAGTGGGCCTAATTAAACTTGCAAGATTTAATTACAGACAGACAGACCGACAGGTGAAAGTAAATAAAAGCTGTAGTAAAGGCGGCATGTCGATCTCTTCTAATAGTTTGGTTGGGCTCTTATTTTAGTTGGCCACGCTAGATATCGCCTGATCATAACTGACGATTTACGACACATATACACACTCACATATACATATACTATGCCTTAAATATATTTTGAATTAATAAGTTGGATATTACACAATTTTAACCATTGACTGCAAATGTAACTTTGTAATCCTATACATTTATATGAGATTACAAAGTTATTTATGCAGATGAATTATCTCGAAAACGAGACCGAAATTGCATGTTTTTTTAGTTTTCCTATGGCTTATACAATAAATTCTAAGTATGTACCAAATTTCAGCTTTCTGAGTTTATGGGAAGTACTAGTTCTATTTTGATGATCATGAGTGAGTGAGTGTCGAAAATGCGAAACTTTGCTTTCGCTTAACTTCGGAACTTAATGACCTACAGACTTGAAATTTTGGATTTTAAGTATGTAATTATAGCTTACTGGATGACGAAAATTTCTGTGTTCTGGTCTTATCCAGAGGTTCTCAAATAGGGGCCTGAAAATGCGACGAAATGGTTCCTGTAAAGATGGTACGGCAGTGCTTGCTTCGCGCTCGACTTGGCGGGGGCACTACCGTGCCCCCAGATCTATATTCACCCAGCTATCTTATACCTACCGCCTACCTGGATGGAAATTTAACTTTTTAGATCATCTGGAACTGGATTAGAATTTCGATCAAAAGAAACCTAAGCCGACAAGACTTGTAATGACGACGACTTGGCGGGGGCACTGCCGTGCCCCCAGATACCGCCACATACCTATAATATTATGACTATACGTTACAGGTACGTAGGTATCTAAAATGTTTACACCAACTAGCACCTAAGGTGATATACATACATTATTTTTATTGTAAACAATGTTAATATTATTACCTCTATGTTACTGAGCCGCCTTGTGCTGGTGAGTCGATATATTGATAGGTATTTACATAGGATATACAATTGTTACGTAGGTACCAGGAACCTATTTTTATTAGTGACTAGCTGTGCCTAGCTGTTTTACCCGCTATACAGTTTGGTACAGTAGTGTATATTATGTTATTCCAGGGGTCTAAGCTATATTTTTTATTATACCAAATTTAAAGTCAATCGGCCCACCCGTTTAGGCGTGAAAAAGTAAAAAACATATATCCATACGTACAGTAGGTATAAAGTTTGTATTTATATTTATATTAGTAGGAATAGTGGACTCGCACGCACTTCGTAGTATCTAACAGAAAATAGCCGCCTACACAAAAATTATAGCAACATGTATTGCTTTATACGTTCCTAGGCGTCCCAAACTTTAATATCATACATTTTAAAAAAAATAATAATAATTTAAAATGATAAAAAAATACTAGTTTCTGATTTTTCCCTTTGTTACTACAACATTACCTATCGGGATGCCAAATTTCAGCTTTCTAGGTCATCTGGAACTGGGATATTACTTTTGATCTATCCCTCAGTATGTATTAACTTCACCGATTACTGGATGTTAACTTCACCGATTACTGGATGTTTATATCTAAATAACCGTTTGAGCTGTGTTATTGGAATTTGGAACAGAGATATAGTTCGTATATTTAAGTATATGTGCCAAATTTGACTTGTCTATGTGTAATAGTTTTTGTATAACGAGGGTGTAAAAAGTCGTCAAAACGCGCTTTGGACGGTTCGTGTAAACAACACACGGCGAGGTCGCCAGTTCCTTTGCTTGAACTTGGCTTGACTCGCTGCCGCGTGTCTAGATATTATTTTTATGTTTTAAAATTTCTAAATGTTCTAAAACACTCAACCGGATACCTTTTTCACAAGTATGTAAAATTTTAAAATTATTACTGTCATTTAACGGATGATTTTTTTTTTTTTAAATGACAATAATAATTTTAAAATTTTACATACTTGTGAAAAAGGTATCCGGTTGAGTGTTTTAGAACATTTAGAAATTTTAAAACATAAAAATAATATTAATTATACACTGTTGAATGAACAAAAAAATGAACAAAAGGGAATATTAGTAACTCAACATTATTACGTTTTGCGTCGGGTGACACAGGGAGGGGGAGCTTAACATAAAAGACGTGGTAGGTGTTGTTTTGCTTCCTTTGTTCTAACTAAGTTTCGCGTAACCACATCACTAACACTAACAAATAGTTGTAACCCTTAATGCATGCATATGCAAGAGGGCCGGTGGTGCACCCTGTGGTGGAATTAATACTAGTTGCTATTTTGGTAACGTTTGAATTCCTCGCCATCTCTTAATAACTTAGTTAGACTCAGGAATTTAGAGCGGAATTAACACTAAATATTAAATAATAACTAATAATTGTTATGATGGATTTCCGCAAAGTACCCTTGTCTACCCTTCAACGGCCAAGTCACACAACATTAACTATAATAATAAAGAAATCGCAGTAAGAAATCTTAGACTTGGCACGACTTTGTCTAGATTTAATTATTTTTTAGAGATAAACAAGCAGCTCCATCGAGACTTGGCTAGTTTTTTACAGAATGTTTTTGGTGGGATTTCGCTTCTTTTTGTAGAAACGCTACGCTATATTATAAGGTTACTATAAGGCCGACAGACAGACAGGTGAAAGTAAATAAAAGCTTTACACAATTTTAACCATTGACTGCAAATGTAACTTTGTAATCCTATACATTTATATGAGATTACAAAGTTATTTATGCAGATGAATTATCTCGAAAACGAGACCGAAATTGCATGTTTTTTTAGTTTTCCTATGGCTTATACAATAAATTCTAAGTATGTACCAAATTGCAGCTCTCTGAGTTATTGGGAAGTACTAGTTCTATTTTGATGATCATGAGTGAGTGAGTGAGTGAGTGTCGAAAATGCGAAACTTTGCTTTCGCTTAACTTCGGAACTTAATGACCTACAGACTTGAAATTTTGGATTTTAAGTATGTAATTATAGCTTACTGGATGACGAAAATTTCTGTGTTCTGGTCTTATCCAGAGGTTCTCAAATAGGGGTCTGAAAATGCGGCGAAATGGTTCCTGTAAAGATGGTACGGCAGTGCTTGCTTCGCGCTCGACTTGGCGGGGGCACTACCGTGCCCCCAGATTAATTTTATCGAAAATTAGTTTAAAAGTTGATTAACAACACATGTGTTCAAATAATCCTATTACAAGAGTAGGATTTTGCATATATTTCATATTTTAATCAAATATATTGATTCGGGGTGCCTAACACCCCACGCGACCGTTTACGTAACTTTTTAGGCGCGCCCAATTAAGGGTTAACAGCTTGGTTCCGCGCTTTTTAATTTATATTCATATTTTCGCGCTCGCGTCTACTCATAGACAAGTAATACAAGTGAAATTTAAAAAATACTTTTTAAAAACAAGCTTTAATTATTGCATCATAAAGTACTCGTCAAGACGAATCAAATGAGCCCAAACTCGATGGGGTTGCGTTGTTTTATGACAAAGTTCCTATGGCCACCTTCCAGCTCCATCATCAGATCAGCTCGATATCATAAAAATATTGCATTGTCATCCGACTTACACACGCATGCAAATTTTCAGCTCAATTGGAAACCGGAAAGTGGGTCAAATTAAACTCGCAAGATTTGATTACAGACAGACAGACAGACAGACAGACAGACAACAGACAGGTGAAAGTAATATAAAGCTTGTAATAAACAATGCCTGGCGCGGCTCGTATCCCACCCTACTCTTTCCCTCACGTACGCTTACGTCGCACACCGCCGCTACGTGGCAGCACATTCGAAACTGACGTCCGAAGAAATGGCCGCACGTCTTTCGTCCGTGACACCTTTTTAATGTAATATATTGATATTCCACTCCGCCGCGCTTGGAATACTCGCGACGCCCGCGCCGGGAGCATATCCTATATATTGTTCCTGGCTTTCCGCAACCGCAAATCTTCGCCACCGCGAACCGCACCTATTGGATTATCCAAGTGAAGTGACAAGGGACCGGGACGCCTGGACGTTGAAAGCTGGATGCTGCTCCGCCAGGAGCATCAGGTAGGCGTACGTTCACCTCCCACACCCTTCCTACATTTACTCCGTTTACTCTCAAAATTACAGTCCACTACAAAATCCCGCGCCGACACAGCTAAAATTAAGAATTAACAAGTGAAATTTTAAAAATACTTTTTAAAAACAAGCTTTAATTATCATTACCATCTTGCATCATATAGTACTCGTCAAGACGAATCAAATGAGCACAAACTCGATGGGGTTGCGTTGTTTAATGACAGAGTTCCTATAGCCACCTTCCAGCTCCATCATCAGATCAGCTCCATGTCATAATAATATTGCATTGTCATCCGATTTACACACGCATGCAAATTTTCAGCTCAATTGGAAACCGGGAAGTGGGTCAAATCAAACTTGCAAGATTTGATTACAGACAGACCGACAGACAGACAGACAGACAGACAACAGACAGGTGAAAGTAATATAAAGCTTGTAATTAATAATTGTTTTTTCAAACAATGAAGCAGCTCATAATGTGTGTCTATGTACATACATAATATAGTAATTGCTGTTGCTTTGCGACTTGTTGGAGGCACTGACATGCACTGAAGTACTCCTGAGACACCATACTATTTTCATCCACATTACCCGTTCCTTGTATTGTGCTAATTTTGCACACTTTCGCCTTCTCTCTATATGGTTGCTGATGTTGTTAAGTAGCTGAATATATAATTAAGAATAAAGTCAGCCAACTCCATCCGTCACATTTTAAAAACTTCCACACTTCTATCAGTATACCATCCAGTCCTATAGCTTTCCCATTCTTCATACTTTGCACAGCTATTTTCACTTCTTCCACACTTACTTCTTTCACAACACCCACGTTAACTGCTTCATTCCTTAACTCACCACTCCAATCATTCTCTTCATTCTTCAATCTTTCAAAATAGTTTTTCCGCCTCTTTTTAATTTCCTCGTCATTCGTTAACACTTTTCCCAAGTCATCTTTTATGCATTTTATTTGTGTTACATCTCTAGCATTCTTCTCTCTGGTCTTTGCTATTCGGTATAGGTGTTTTTGTCCTTCTGGACGTTCCAGTATTTCGTACAGTGTATTTTGTACAGAAGCCCTCACAATAGCTACAGCCTTTTTAGCTTTCTTTTTACACTCTTTATACCTAGCTCTTTTCATCCTTTTCAATTCCTTATCCCTTTCATCCACACTCTGCCATTCCTTAAAAGCATTTTTCTTTTCTTTTAGCGCTGCCTGAATTTCGTCATTCCACCACCACGTTTCCTTGTCAATTTTTCCTTTTTCCTTAGATTGTCCGAAAACCTCCTTAGCCACACTTCTCATACAATCAGCCATCTCCATCCAACACTCATTCACATTTCTTTCATATCATTCATCTCTATCATTTTATCTACCACTCGAATCCTGAACTCCTCAGCACACTCTGGTCTTTCTATCATATGCCATTTCGTTTTGGGGATTGACTTTGTTTTAAATTTATTAATTTGTGAAGTTATTTTAGTTTCTCAAATGAGCAGTCTATGTTGTGTTGTAACAGGTTCTCCGGGTATAATTTTGCAATCCTTGATTTTACTGAGTTTTTCTCTACGGGTCAAAAAATAGTCTATTTGTGTAGTGTGGTTTCCGCTTTTGTAAGTTATAAGGTGTTCATCTACTTTTTTAAAGAATGTGTTGGTGACGGCCAAGTCAAAGGCATTTGTAGCTTCCAACAAAGTTTCACCATCTCCATTTCGGTTCCCAAAACCCCAACCACCGTGCACTCTTTCGTATTTGTCATTAATTTTTCCCACATGACCATTAAAGTCCCCTCCTATATACAATTCTTCCTTCTCTGGTATACATATCATTAACCTGTCAAAATCCTCCCAAAACTTTTCTTTTACTCTATCCTCACATCCAGTCTGTGGTGCGTAAGCGCTTACAATATTTAATGCTAAATCTCCTTTCATTACTTTTATAGCTATTAACCTATCATTCACTCTATTAACCTCAGTCACACATTCTTCCAGTTTACTATCCAACACTATTCCCACTCTATTCCTCTTTCCATCGCTCCCACAATAGTAAAATTTATATCCATCTCCAATCTCTCTAGCTCTTGTTCCTTTCCATTTAGTCTCTTGCAAACAAGCCACATTCACTCTCCGCCTTTTAAATAATTCCGCCAATTCTCTTCCACGCCCTGTCATCGTTCCCACGTTCCACGTGGCGAACCTCATCCTCACCTCCTGGACTCGCTTCTTACGTCGCACCCGTCCTTGATGCGACAACCCTCGTCCATTTCCCCACAGTCACCGGGTGCTGTAACTGCGTGTCGCCTCGGGGGTACGCCCTAGCCCGATCGTATTCACTATTGTCATTCGTACTCATGTTGTAATAGTTCTGGCAAAGATTTTATGGCCGGCCGCCTGCCTGACGCCAACCCTCCTTGGGAATGCTATTGTTGGCATTAGATGATCGCCATTTTGAGCCCTTAGTCGCCTCTTACGACACCCACGGGAAGATATGGGGCGATTCTATTCTATGCCGGAACTGCACGGCACTGCCGGAACTGCACGGCACATTATGTACTTATTGTAAATATTTTGACCTACCTTCAAATGGTAATTGTTTACATAAATAAATTCCTTGAACTAAGACAGAAGCTGCTACTGTGTGTACACTAGTGCTACATATTGTTACATTAACAAGGTGGACAATCCCTCGGTTCTGATTATGTGCCACAGAATTACACGCGTGCTGGCCGTCGTCACCATCACCTTTTACAAAGTCTCGCTACTCGCAGTTCTTAATAACTTTCTGCGGACAATCCAGGATGCCCAAATACACACTAAAAGAAAGAAAGAAAGAAAAAACATTTATTCGACAACACATATTACATAAAAGTAGAAACTGAACCACCAACACACAGTGACAAAATAATACTTATAAGAACTAAAAACAAAAAATACAAAACAATAAAAAAACAAGACATAACAATAATTTGTAAGAGCCCGTGTGCCGGTGTATCTGTGCACTCATACGTTCAGTGTGTCGTCAAAAAGGTGACAGACTTGGTGATCTGTATGAATCTTTTAATATTTATTTGTCTTATTTCTCTCTATGTAGCAGTTAGCAGTTTAAGTTAGATGTAAAATAGTTATTAGCCTATGTTAAGGCTAGATCGTATTGTAACTAGAGCGAGTGTAGCTAATTAATGTACTCAAAAAAAATTGTCGTATTTACATATTAATACTTAAATTCCTACATTAGTATTTTAATATAATTGTTTACCTATACATATGTGCGCTTTGGTACTCGTGTTACTGTTCCCATGTACTGTTTTATTAACCTTTAACTTGTGAACTGGTGGTCAGAGAGGCCCAGCTATATTAATTTTGAATAACTACCTTCTCCCGCATGAGATGCTGACAATACCTCTACTAGCTTCGAGTTTAGTTGTCTTAAGACGGATAAAAAAGATAAAAAAGCCGCATCGCGCTAATATTGTTGGAAATTTGTTTTAAAAAAAATATCAGGCCTCTGTGACCCCACGTCAGCGTTTACGTAACTTTTTCAAAAATACGTTTTTCTTATTTTATTTATATTTTATCATTGTTGTTAGTTTAACACCTAAAATGGAATCACCTGGGATAAAATATTCACATAAAAGCATTGAAAACGGACATTTTCTCTGAAAAAAAGGTTTATTCCTTATGAGTAGATTTTGTGTCACTTATGTCTTTGAGACTGAATTACATAAAAAGTAGTGATTTAGGAGGTAAAAAATGTTTTTGAAATGTGTATTAAGGAGGTGAGTGGATATGATGACGTCATTTTAGGACACATCAATAACATAATACAACCTTTTATGCGCAAAGGTAATATACGCGAACTACATGCAATTTGTTAAAATTGGTACCTTGTAGTTTTCTATTTATCGTGATTATATCTACTTCTTCTGTGGGCAGTTTATTGCAGAAATTATCATAATTTTAGAAAAAGAAGTTGTATTATGTTTTACTTTGAAACTTAATATAATTTTAAAATTTCTGATCTCGGGTGTATTTGGCCAAAAAGTGGTAGATGTAACTTTGTCATGTAATTACACCATATTTTAAAATAAAGTTTACCAAAAACTGGCTTTATTGCATTGTACTAAGATCATTTAACGTGCCTGAAGACAATTTATGCCTCAAACATCTATTGGTTTTATAATATCGTCGTACAAAGTACGGGCCTCAGGGACCACCACGTACAAACACACACACACACACACACACACACACGTACACACACACACACGTACACAGAATACGTGAAAATAAAACCACGTCACTAGTTAAAGGTTAAATAAATAAATAAGTTTATTATTTATTATAAGACGATGATTTGAAATTATAAAACGCTAAACTTCAAAATGGGTCAGAAGACCCATCCGTCTTTCTAGTGGACAATACCAAAACATGGCTCTAATTCTAATTAGTAATATTGTTAGACATCATAATATTATATGTATTTAATTAATATAATTTTATAACATTTGAACACTATCACATTGGGCCTTGGGGGGTTAAAGGCTTCAAGAGCAACATATCGTAGTAATGGTTTGTGTAGTTCATGGTGTTGCGGTGTAGAGGGAGTGAAGGCAATGAAGGCAGCGCTGCCCCTGGCCGCGCTGGCCTGTAGTACAGTTGAGGCAAGGAAGGCAGCGCCGCCCCTGGCCTGCAACAGTAGAGTTGCGGCGGGCGCAGTGCAGAGTGAGCTTGTTGTTGCAGGTGTACGAAGGCGACGGGTTGCCGGACAAGGTGTGCTCGGAATGCATCCAGAAGCTCAGCAGTGCCTACATATTCAAGCAACAATGTGAGAGAGCTGACCGAGAGCTGCGACGGAACTATGTCCCTCCTCCAGGTACCCGTGTGCTAAATGTTTTGATAGCCCCGATGTACTGATTACCTTGTGTGTTCATAAGTTTTTAAAACAAAATAAAAGATGCATATTATGTTTTTTAAATAATTAAAAAAATAAAAAGGCCAAGCGCTATTCGGGCTACGTGCAATATAGGCTTCCGTAGTAGGTACTGGCAAATCAAATATTAACTGCCTTAACTTTCATCAAACACTAATAAAGATATCTTAACCGCTATATAATATTCATGTTGGTGAGTCCGCTGACTAGGTATGCAGACACTCATATGTATATAAAACGCTAACACCTGCACCTTCTGTACCATACTTTTGGCAAATAAATACATTTTATTTCATATTTGATACCCCACATGATGGGATCAGCCAGAAAAAAACATCATCCCCATCTTACGTGTACGGGAGGTACCCTAAATTAATTAATTTAAAATTATTTTATGTTACCCGCTTCTCTTACCCTAATTATTATCCTCATCTGTGCAAAATCACAGCTTTTTTATGACTTATAGTTTCTCCACAAAGCTGCGAACAGATGGACGGACAAAGTGAAACTATTACTCTTCCTTGTTCACTACGGAAGCCTAAAAACTGTAAACATTAAGTAGATAATCAACAAAAATGACCACTCTCCTGTTTTTAATACAGGCCCTTAGACGATTTGGCCGGTCATTAATGACGGCACGAATCTTTTCTAGTGGAATTCGCTTTGCTTCTCGGACAAGTGACTAGGGCTCAGAGGGTCAGTAGTCAGTAGGTACACGGTACAAAAATGTACCTGAGTCTGCGCCGGCCGTCACGACCGTGCAATTTCAGTGAGTCCAATCTCACACGATATTTTAATTTTTTTTAGTCAGAACGCAAAAGTTAGTCCAACGTGTACAAAATGCATGCGCACGGTTTCGTTTTGAAATTCCGTCTACGGCCCGTGTAACCCCGTCTTAAACAAACACTGTATTCTGAAAATGAGACATAGACGTAAGTTGCATTTATCATGTATACTCTTTGGCGTTATAGTTCAAGTTCTTTATTTCCATATAGGCATACAAAATGCACTTATGTGCGTCAGTTACATTGATATTATAGACAAATAAATAATATTACAATTGTAATTTCAGCCAATAGGCTTTGTCAGCAATAAAATCTTGGATATAATAGTAAGCTTTTTCCTTATGGATTTTTTTCACTTTGAGTTTGAAATGTTTTTCATTAAGATTTAAAATACAATCAGGCAACACATTATAAAATCTTATACTGTTAATAACAAAAGATTTATTTATTTTTGCTAATCTATGAGCTGGTATTACTAATTTAAATTTATATCTAGTTTCCATTTTATTGTTATGACACTTGAATTTATGTTTATTTTTCCGTACATACATGATATTCAAAAATATGTAAAGACATGGCATAGTCAAAATACCCACTGATTTAAAACGTTCTCTTAATGGCTCTCTTGGACCCAAACCATATATGGATCTCACTGCTCTTTTTTGTAAGATGAAAATGCTGTTTGCATTGGCTGCATTGCCCCATAAGAGGATTCCATAGGACATTACTGAATGGAAGTAACTAAAATAGACAATTCTGGCTGTTTTAACGTCAGTTAACTCTCTAATTTTACGCACGGCATATGCAGCTGAACTTAGTTTACCAGCAAGCCCCCCTATATGATCGGTCCAAGTTAGTTTAGAGTCCAATGTCAAACCCAAGAATGTATTTTTTGATATGACAAGTTTATTATTTGAAATGCAGATATCAGGGGTATCGCAATTATAAAGAGTATTAGCTAAGGAGAATTTTACACATTTAGTCTTCTTTGTGTTTAGCAAAAGGCGATTGACATTGAACCATTCATGTATCTTACCTAGGGATTCATTTATATCTGTTGTGGCATCAGCCACGTCCTTTCTTTAAATTGAAAAAAAGGGACGTGTCATCAGCAAACAGTATAATATTATAAAATTTACTCGCGTACAAGTAAAGATCATTCATATAAATTAAGAAAAGAAATGGGCCTAAAATAGAGCCTTGTGGCACTCAAATAGACACTGGTAGGTCATTTGAAATCACTCCATTTATGTCTACAGTCTGTGTTCGAGTACTGAGATATGAATTCAATAGGTTGAGTGCATTATCCCTTATTTTTTTTTATTTTTTTTTTTATTTTTTTATTAGATCCGCCAAACTGGCCGCTACACAGGAAATTATTATAGTAAAATTTTAACATAATATTGTAAAACATTGAGTGTACGGCCTACTTGAGGCAGATACAGCGTGCAAAATAATAGCTCTCAGAAATTGCTAGTATACTTAAATAAACTATAGCTAATACTACTTATATCAAGATAACTGACTATGAACAAAATTTAGGTAGGAGTACAAAGATGTGTTTTGATTGATTTGACTGATGCACTGAAAATATCCAAGTTATTGCAGATTTCGTTGTAGGAAAAACACATGCGACGTAGTGCCGAGTGCTGGCCATAATTAGTGCGATGATTAGGAATGCTGAACGTTGTTCGGTTGTGAAGCCGACTGCCCGGACGAGGGACGGAGAACATGATCTTACTTAGCAAATGTGGACTGTCGATTTTACCAGTGACTAACTTATGCAAAAAAACAATATCAGCTATTTTGCGTCTTGTTTCCAAGGAAGACAGCCTGAAGTGGCAAAGTCTGGAATCATATGAAGTGAGACTACGACATAACTTGTTGGCATAAGATAGATGGTATAGGAATTGCTTCTGAAGCCTCTCTAACCTGTGAATGTGTATAGCGTAGGAGGGGCTCCAAATGGGACTACAGTATTCCAGCAGCGAACGCACGTAACAGTTAAATAGGATTATAGGAACGTTAGGGTCGTTAAAAAATTTAGTCTTGCGGATTACAAATCCCGCCAACCGGGCTCCTTTTTTCGTAATGTAATCAATGTGTTCTCGAAAATCTAATTTTGTATCCAAAATAACTCCTAGGTCACGCATAGTTGAAACCTCGGATAAAGGAATATTATTAATGGAGTAAATTGCTGGCTGGGGTTCTTTTATCCTAAAGAATTTCATTTGGTTACATTTCGAGGCATTGAGTACCATTTTGTTTTCTAAACACCATTTGCTGATTTTATTTAAATCGGACTGGAGTGTTAAAATATCGTCAGTGTTATGAATCACTCTGTAAATCTTTAAATCGTCAGCGAACATTTGGTAATTTGAGGATATGGAGTTGCATAGGTCATTAATGAAAACCAAAAAGAATAAGGGCCCAAGGTGGGAGCCTTGAGGAACCCCTGAAGGTACAGTTTTAGGTTCAGATTTATAACCTCTCACCATGACTAGTTGTGAGCGATTACTGAGGTAAGACTCACACCACCGCAAAAGAGAACCACAAATTCCAGCATGGCCGAGCTTTTGAACGAGAAGGCCGTGATCTACTACATCAAAAGCCTTTGAGAAATCGGTATACACCGCATGGACTTCGAGCTTGTTCTCCATTGCTTCAACTATGTCACTCACATATCCCAAAAGATTTGATGTAGTAGACCTATCCGGAAGAAATCCATGCTGAAATGGATTAAAAAGAGGTTTAAGATGGAAGAAAATTCTCTTTTGTACGATGGATTCAAAGAGCTTGCCAATCGAAGATAATATGGAAATGGGTCTATAGTTGGAAATATCACTCTGATCTCCTTTCTTAAAGATTGGGTTGACATATGCAATTTTCCAAACTTGAGGAAAGGTACCGCAAGCTAGAGATTTATTGAAAATGTACAGGAGAGGTTTCACAAGATGAGATGAGCAAGTCTTTAAGAATACTGGAGGGATGTTGTCAGGTCCAGATCCTTTGTTGGGGTCTAAATATTTCAGAGCTGCCAAAACCCATATGATCCCATAATGATTCAGTTTTGCCAAAAGTAAATCATGATTAACGCAGTCGAAGGCCTTCGATAAATCACAAAAGACCCCGACATATATAACATAGTTATAACATAAGTCGTCCCCATATTTGTACGGCAAGCTGTCCCGGTCAACAAACTTACGAAAGGCTCGTGGACCTCGCCAATGTGCGTTACAGCTAGTCAATAGAAGACCGTGTTCAGCAGTCTTTAGAGGTAGTTACCTGTTGGCGACAGACAAAACAATAACGGCGGCCAAATAGATTGCTAGAGACTTCTAGATTTGTCTATAATAAGTATTTGTTATTTTAAACATTTAGGTCTAGAAAGTTCTATACGGTTCGCGAAGAGTCTAGATTTTTCCCGAAAGTTCTAGAAGCTTTGTTAGGTCTATAGAACAATTGAGAAAGTCCTAGATGTGTCTCGAAGTTTCTAGAAGCTTTCGGTACCTAGGTAGCGAACATGTATCCAGAATGTTCTAGACGCGAACGTATGTACTTGTTGTACCGCGACGTTTGTAGAAGGTTCTTTTTAGAATGTAGTAGAACGATAAGATAGAGATAGACATAGCTGTTAGACAAGGACAGGTATAGGTTAACTAGTATAAAAGCAGTCGGAGGTCGCCGAACCGCAAGTAGTTTAATATTGTAATCAGTGAGTGCAAGTTCGATTAATATTTCAAAGTAATTGTGAACTATTGTGCTTTCGTGAATAAATCAAGTAGTAAGTGAAAAGTGACTTTTTCTTCTTCAGAGACTCTACCTCCAGATTCTCTGTGAGTGTTCATAGTGTTCTTCAGTGAGACAGGGTAGTTAGTGAGTGTTTCCTTGGATAGCTTAAGCCTAACGGCACAGCAGGGGCTGAGACACACCGCTTTCGTTTGCTGTTGCGATTGAGGTGATCCCTACCCCAGGGCTATCTTAGAGCTCACAAGTCGCACGTCTTCGCGACTAACCCACGACTCAGCTTCGAGAAGGTGTCGCACCACGCGGGCGAGTACCACCAGCGCGGACTGGTCTGGCAATCCTTACCGGCCCTCAAGTACTCGCATAAGGGGTCTGTTACCCCGCGGTCCCCGCCGAATATAAAGGCGTGCCGCGCTAAACATTACCTCTAGATGAAACTTATCCACGAAATGCTGGAATAATATACCTCTCCAATTCGAACTTCCAAAGTCTACATAACTTTAAAATTAAACTTAAGAAGTATTTATTAATGGATCAAGAAAAATCTCAGGAATCTTATGCTTATGAGGCAAGCGCTATATAGGTGACATAACATAATTAGTAGTGTGCATTTAATAATAATTAGATATACCAATTATTTTCCAAGTTTAATAATATGGACCCATGGTGTGAATTCTTCTAAATTGATTTGAAATTGGCTTGTAATTATTTTTTTTTATTCTTAATATTATGTTTTTTTTTTCATTTTTGTGATAAACTACTTTTTAGTATAATACTGCCTGACGACAAAGAACGTCCGCCACGCCACTAAAAGGTTCCAACGGAAGACCAGCATTAGCTGTTCGCAGCCAGCTTTTTGCTGAGTTGGGACCGTTTTGTGCAATGCATTACTTACTACACATTATAATATCACTTACCTAGATACTACATTATGTTATTTCTGTTTTACTAAATTTTTGTTCTCTTTTTTTTCTATATGTGTGTGGTGTGTTTTACAAATAAATGTGTTTCTTTCTTTCTTTCAATTTACAAAGAAAATATACGCGTCCAATATTTTTTTATAATCTACTGGACGGACAAAAAAATTACGTCAACAACGCCACTCGGTTTATTAAAAATCGTCCCGCGCGCGATCCATTCCAGGATTCAGCGTCAGTCCCCCGCCACCGAACAGACAGAGCAGCGACTCCGCCTTCTCCACGCACACCGACAGCTCCAACTTGAAGTGGCCGAGCGCGGGCCCGAGCCTCGCCGAGAGCCGCTCCGCCGAGCCTCGCCGCGGCTCCGAGCCTCGCCGCGGCTCCGAGCCCCGCGCGCCGCGCCGCGCCGCCAAGCGGCCGCGCTCCGCCTCGCCCGACTCCGACGAGCCGCCGCCGCACGCCGCCCGCCCGCGCCGCAAAACCTTCAAGTGGAAGAAGACCGCGCGACATCACCCGCCGCCCCACTCCCCGCACCACGCCGACTCCGACGTACCGTCCGACGCGCCGCCCGACCCGGAGCCCGACTCCGACGCGGAACCGGACGCCCCCCCGCCCGAGGCCGCCGACGTCGGCGACGAGCTCGCCTGCGACGCGTGCCACAGGACTTTCAAGCTGAAGATCACGCTCAACAAGCATCGGGAGAGCTGCACGGGCGCGCCGCCGCTCAAGGAACTGATCGTCGCGCTCGAGCCGATCGACGGGCGTCGCGGGGGCGGCGGCGGCGGCGGCGGCGGCGGCGGCGGCGGCAGCGGTGGTGGCGTCGCGGCCGCGTGCCCGCCCTGCACCGCCGGCTTCGAGACCTTCGACGAGCTCGAGGAGCACCTGCGGGAGGCGCACGCGGCGGGCGCGGACTCAGGCGGCGGCGCGTGCCCCCGCTGCGCGCGGCACGTGGGCTCGGCGCGCGCGCACGCGGCGGCGTGCGGCGGGTCGCGGGCCGCGCGCGCCTCGCTGCAGTGCCGCGAGTGCCGCGCGCGCCTTCCCTCGCGCGCCGCGCTCGTGGCGCACCTGGCCGCGCACATGGCCGCGCCGGCGCCGCCCGCGCCCGCGCCGCCCGCGCTGCGCTGCCGCGTCTGCGACAAGGAGTTCAAGTACCGGAAGGCGCTCGAGTCGCACGAGCTCAAGCACGCGGAGGACGAGGCGCGCGTCAAGAGCGAGCCGCCGGACGCGCCGCCGGACGCGCCGCCTGACGCGCCGCCGGACGAGGCGCCGGACGAGGCGAGCGCGGACGCGGCGCCGGCGCGCGACGACGACGACTCGGGGTCGGAGTCGGAGCGCTCGGCGGACGAGCTCACGTGCGACGTGTGCGAGAAGATGTTCTCGTACCGGCGCGTGCTGGAGCAGCACAAGCGCACGAAGCACAACGTGTCGTCGGGCACGCGGCGCGCGGGTGTCGCGCTCAAGGAGTGCGGCGTGCGCTGCCTGCTGTGCGAGCTGGACATGACGGTGGCCGACGTGAACGCGCACAACCAGCGCCACGTGGCCGACAACGTGCGCCCGCGCAACCTGTACACGTGCGCCGCCTGCCGCCGCACCTTCAAGAGCTGCAGCACGCTCGCCACGCACATCAAGCTGGTGCACAGGTGCGCCCCCGCCCCCGCCCCCACACCCGCCCCCGCCCCCGCCCCCGCCCGCCTCACGCGCGCCTCTGTCGCAGGTTGAACCGGAGCGAGGAGGAGGTGCCGCGCCGGTACGTCGGCGCCAGCAGCGTGGCGGATTTTTGTGAAGTCGTCGTGACGAAGGCGGAACCCCCGGACGCGGTGGGGCGTGGCGACGACGGCGCGGCGGCTCCGGAGCTGCAGTGCCCCGAGTGCGGCAAGCGCATGCCCACGCTGGTGTCGCTGCGGCGCCACGTCAACTGGCACACGAACGTGGGCGCGCGCATCCAGCGAGAGCACGAGTGCTTCGTCTGCCACGAGGTACGACACCGCTCCGACGAACCTCCTCGTAAATTTGCACCAAATTTCGGCTCGATCGGTGCACAGGTTCAAAAGAGTAACAAACACACGGACGTCCGGGCGTCCTGACAAACTTTCACGTTTATAACATCGGTGAGATAGCAAATCGGGCGCCCGCGGCGTGACCGACGAGGACGTGATCGTGTGTGCGTTCGCAGAAGTTCAAGTTCCGGTCGCACCACCGCGTGCACATGCGGTCGCACTACGCGGACCCGGCGCTCGACCCGGCGCTGCTCACGTGCGCGCTGTGCGGCCGCGCCAGCAAGAACCTGCGCGCCGCCCGCGCGCACCGCCTCTTCCACGAGCAGACGCGCTTCCGCGCCGGCGACTACCGCTGCGCGCTCTGCCACCGCGCCTTCCGCGACCGCCGCGTCTACCTCGCGCACATGGCCGTGCACTTCCGCCGCGGCGACAGCGCGCGCACCGGCCCCGCGCCCGCCCCCGCCTCCGCCGCCACACCCGCACCCGCCGGCACGCACGCCTGCCCGCTGTGCGGCAAGGCGTGCGTCTCCGAGTCGGCGCTCAAGCACCACCTCGCGTGGCACAACTCCAAGAGCGTGCTGTACGGCGCGAGGCACGAGTGCTCGCTGTGCCGCGCGCAGTTCACCAACAAGCGGCTGCTGGAGCTGCACACGCGCGCGCACTACGAGGACGAGGCGGGCGCGCACCGCTGCCCCGCCTGCGGCAAGGGCTTCACCGACGAGCGGTACATGCGCAAGCACCTCAAGGGGCACAACTTCGACCGCGCGCGCCGCGCCGCCTCCACGCGGCCGCAGTGCGCCGCCTGCGCGCGCCGCTACCCGGACGCGGCGGCGCTCGCCCGCCACGTGGCGCGCGCGCACGCCGCCGTCAAGCCGGAGCCGGGCGCCGCGCCGCCGCCGCGCCACGCGTGCGCCCTGTGCGCACGCAGCTTCCCGGACGAGCGCGCGCTGCGCCAGCACGCGCTGCGCCACCGCCGCAAGCCGGCCGTGCTCGCCTGCAAGCTGTGCGCGCACCGCTCGCTGTCGGCGCGCCAGCACGCGCGGCACGTGCGCGCGCACCTCACGCGCAAGCACGCCGAGCCGCTGCGCTGCCCGCGCTGCGACGCGAGCTTCGTGCGCGGCTACGCGCTGCAGCGCCATCTGCGCGAGGCGCACGGCGTGCGCGAGACGTGGGCGCGCGCCGCCGGGGACGCGGCGCCGGCGCCCGCGCCGCACCCGCTGCGCTGCGAGCTGTGCGGCAAGCTGCTCGCGAGCACGCGCAACCTCGAGCGCCACCTGGACTACCACGACACGCTGCGCTGCAACTACTGCGGCGAGCGGTTCGCGTCGCGCCGCTTCCTCGAGGGGCACGAGCGCTTCGCGTGCGCGCGCCGCCGCCGCCTCGGCGCGTCCGAGACGCACGCGCGCGCGCTGCGCTGCCCGCGCTGCCGCAAGCCGTTCCACGTGCGCGTCAAGCTCGAGTGCCACCTGCGCGTCGCGCACGCGGAGCGCTGCGAGCGCGCGCCGGAGCCGCCGCGCGCGCGCCTCGTCTGCGACTACTGCCTGCGCGGCTTCGACGACGCGGCCGCGCTCGCCTCGCACCGCATCTACCACCGCACGGTGCCCTACTGGGGCTGCCGCTACTGCCCGCGCAAGTTCAGCACGGTCGCGGCGCACGCGCGCCACCGCCGCGTGCACCTGTACCGCGTGGACGCGGCGGCGCCGACGCCGTGCCACCTCTGCGACGAGGCGTTCCCCGCCTTCCGCGACATGCTGCGCCACAAGGCGGAGGCGCACGGCGTGCGCGACGACTGGCTGCTGCCGCCCGAGGAGCCGCCGGCCGGCGAGTGCCGCCTGTGCGGCAAGAGCTTCCCGAACCTGCCGCGCCACCTCGCCTACCACGAGGAGAACCGCTGCCGGCCGTGCGGCGAGTACTTCGCGTCGCGCGACGACTTCGACGCGCACGTGTGCCCGCACGCGGCGGCCGCCGGCGCCGCGCCGGAGCCCCCCGCAGCGCCCGCGCCCGGGGACGAGTGCCGCTTCTGCTTCAAGGCGATCACGCGCCGCGACTCGCGCCGCAAGCACGACGCGCTGCACGAGGCGGCCGGCGCGATCTCTTGCCGCTTCTGCGAGCTCACGTTCAAGACGACGGCGGCGTTCTCGGCGCACGCGTTCTCGCACCGCAGCCGCAAGTACACGCGGCGGCCGATCGAGTGCCGCGCGTGCGCCGCCACCTTCGAGCGCTACGGTCCGTTCGCGCGGCACATGCGCGCGGCGCACGCGGCGCCCGTGCGGCTGCAGTACCGCGCGCGCGTGCGGCCCGCGCCGTGCGTCGTGTGCGGCGCCAGCCTGCCCAACCTGCACAACCACTACCGCGCGCACCTGCGCCACCGCTGCGCCGCCTGCCTCAAGTACGTGGCGTCGGCGCGCCTGTTCGCGGCGCACCGCTGCGACGCGCCCGACGCGGACCCGGCGCGCGTGTTCACCTGCGACGCGGACCTGCCGGCGCTGATCCGCGCGTACGTGCCCGCGCTCGAGCCCGACGAGCGCCTCTACCCGCCGGAGCCGCCGGAGGCGCCGGAGCCGCGCATCTCCGCCGTGCAGTCGCTGAGCGCGCCGCCGCCGAGCGAGCCGCCGCCCGACGTGGTCGTGCTCGACTCGGACTAGCGACTCCGCTCCCGCCTCCGATGTTGTCGTCTGTCGAGATCAATAAAACGATATCCGAATGAATATATTCGTGCGTATTATTCGTTAACGACGAACGGTGTACACGCCGCGCCGGACGCGAACGTGGCGGTGTCTGAATTCCGAGTTTCCCATGTTTCCTTGAATTCCCGCGTCAAATGTGTGTGCACGTCGTGCAGTAGGACTGCGGGCGAAGCGAGGTGCCCGTTGTTATGGGTCGTCCACATTTACCGGCGAATGTGGTTTTGTCTATGGACGAGCAATTTTTGTCTATTGACGAATGTGTTCGGATATTTACAGTTTTTTTTTCGGTAAATTTCTTTTTAGGTAAATTCAACTTATTTCAAGTCCTTATTCTTACAAAATGGCTTCAAATGATCCCTGATTGATTAATATTCTACAGAACACTCGCCGAATCATTCGCCGGTAAATGTGGACGACCCATTATAAAGGTACGGCCAAATTGATAAGATCCCGTCCCGTGTGTTAGTCCAGTCAATTTAGACATTCGAAGTTACATAAAGTCCCAACAAGCTGAATTTCTGTGAAGTTGTTCAAAACATAATTATAAACAATGTCTAGAAGTTCCCCATCATTCCCCTGTAAGGAAAAAATTTAATCCAAGGTCAAAGGTCAAAACAATGAGTTTTTCGCGATTTTCAGCAAAACGGTAAGTTTTATCATAAAAACATCTTAGACAAAATTGTAGATCATAAAATTGTCTACAAAAAAATATTTAATACTTTTTTTTCTACGAGCCACCGTTTTTGAGATATAACGATTCACAAAGTTGTAATCTCTTATATAAAATCGTTCGTACACTTTCGTGCTATCAACGCACAGCCCAAACGGCCGGACGGATTGAGCTGAAATTTGGACAGCGTATTCCTTGGAAGATTTCATCGTACAATAAGAAGCGATTTTTTGAAATTCCCTCAGAAAAAGGAATTATTCCCGAAAAACGTTTGTATGCAAATCCGTAACCGTTTACCCGATTGAGCTGAAATTTTGTAAAACGATTGTTGGGATTGTGTTGAGGAACATTGAATAGTTTTTATGACACAATTTAACTTTAAAGAGGGGGTAAGGGGGGGTCAAAGTTTGTATGGTAAATTTAGAACCGCTGGCCCTATTGAGCTGAAATTTGGTACAAAGGTAGACCAAGTCCTAAAAAATGATATGGGATACTTTTTATTCCAAAAATCAACCTCTAAGGCGGGATAAAGGAGGTCAATGTTTGAATACGAAATCAGTAACTAATGACCCCATTAAGCTACAATTTGGTTTAGACATAGTTTGAGCCTAATTTTTTGTAGACAATTTTATGATCTACAATTTTGTCTAAGATATTTTTATGATAAAACTTACCGTTTTGCTGAAAATCGCGAAAAACTCGTTTTTTTACCTTTGACCTTGAATTATTTTTTTTCCTTACAGGGGAATGATGGGGAACTTCTAGACATTGTTTATAATTATGTTTTGAACAACTTTACAAAAATTCAGCTTGTTGGGACTTTATGTAACTTCACTCTCATTTTTTGGTCTAAATTGACCGGACTATGTCGTGTCAGTGTCGCGAGGTGATCACTTTTTCTGTCGCGAAATTCATTCAGTCGCGTTTCAACCACCGTAGGCTTCACATCGAAATAATATTACAATATGTGTAGTTTGATCCACTTCCCGGTTTCCGATTGAGCTGAAATTTTGTATACATGTATAAATAGTATGTATAGTAAATAGTATGTGTTGTGTATGTATAGTTGTAGCATGTATAGTGTGTAGTAGCGTCCGTGGCCCAGTGGTCATACCTCCGACTTGTAAGCCAGAGGTCCTGGGTTCAAATCTCAGTGTGGCAAAGATTTTCGCCTGGACGCTACCGTGTTTCGGAAGGCACGTAAAAATGTGGGTCCCGGCTGTTTCCTATAAGATATGTAGGAGGCAGTCGTTAGGTCATGTTGCAGGCCTTGTAGGAATCTCGGCGACCTGAAACTGCAACATATAGGTTGGCCACACGACCTATAATTTGTGATTTGACTCTGACAGTGTAAGTAGGGTAACCTGTTCTGTTGGAGTATAAACTCCAATTATTATTATTAAATCGGATGATAATACAATATAAATATGACATAGAGCTGATCTGATGATGCACCTGGAAGGTGGCTATAGGAACTCCGTAATTAAACGACGCAACCTCATTGAGTTTGGGCTCACTTGATTCGTCTTGACGAGCATTTTAAAAATATATAGTAATCAAGGTCTGATGAGTGGAGCTGGAAGGTGACCATAAGAATTCTGTAATTAAACGATACAACCCCGTCGAGTTTGAGCTCGTTTCATTCGTCGTGACGAGTAATAAAGTGCTAGATGGTAATAAAATAAAAACTTGTTTTAAAAAAGTTTTTCATTTATTTCACTTGTTTTTAAAACTAATTCCAGTTTGCAATCATAAAAAAAAATCACAAACATTTTGAAACCTTTAGACATAGATTAGGAAGAGAAACCTTCCGAGCGGAGGTTGAAATGCGAATGAATTTCGCGACACAACACACGCTACAAGTGTGAACGCCCGCGCCTCAAGACGCCTCATGGCTCCTCAACACACGGGATCTTATTAATGTGCACGCCTCCATATAAATGCATAGTTCAGAAACGCGACAGATGACGTCATCACGTGCCTTAACACGACACGACACGCGGGATCTCACTTGTCAGTGTGGATTTAGAAAAAAAACGTAGTTTTCCCACCAGCTATATGTATTTATTTAGTGGCTAGAGGCTAGAACAGTATGGAAAATTATCACTTTTCCCTTATCGCTATTTTATACTGTTTCTGCTAATGTACTATGTACTTACAGTATAATTTAGACACGCGGCAGCGAGTCAAGCCAAGTTCAAGCAAAGGAACTGGCGACCGCGCCGTGTGTTATATTACACGAACCGTCCAAAGCGCGTTTTGACGACTTTTTACACCCTCGTTATACAAAAACTATTACACATAGACAAGTCAAATTTGGCACATATACTTAAATATACGAACTATATCTCTGTTTCAAATTCCAATAACACAGCTCAAACGGTTATTTAGATATAAACATCCAGTAATCGGTGAAGTTAATACATACTGAGGGATAGATCAAAAGTAATATCCCAGTTCCAGATGACCTAGAAAGCTGAAATTTGGCATCCCGATAGGTAATGTCGTAGTAACAAAGGGAAAAATCAGAAACTAGTAATTTTTTATCATTTTAAATTATTATTAATTTTTAAAAAATGTATGATATTAAAGTTTGGGACGCCTAGGAACGCGTAAAGCAATACATGTTGCATGTTGCTATAATTTTTGTGTAGGCGGCTATTTTCTGTTAGATACTACGAAGTGCGCGCGAGTCCACTATTCCTACTAATATAATTATAAATATAAATACAAACTTTATACCTACTGTACGTATGGATATATGTTTTTTACTTTTTCACGCCTAAACGGGTGGGCCGATTGACTTTAAATTTGGTATAATAAAAAATATAGCTTAGACCCCTGGAATAACATTATAATATACACTACTGTACCAAACTGTATAGTGGGTAAAACAGCTAGGCACAGCTAGTCACTAATAAAAATAGGTTCCTGGTACCTACGTAACAATTGTATATCCTATGTAAATACCTATCAATATATCGACTCACCAGCAGCACAAGGCGGCTCAGTAACATAGAGGTAATAATATTAACATTGTTTACAATAAAAATAATGTATGTATATCGCCTTAGGTGCTAGTTGGTGTAAACATTTTAGATACCTACGATTACAGGTAGTAACGTATAGTCATAATATTATAGGTATGTGGCGGTATCTGGGGGCACGGTAGTGCCCCCGCCAAGTCGTCGTCATTACAAGTCTTGTCGGCTTAGGTTTCTTTTGATCGAAATTCTAATCCAGTTCCAGATGATCTAAAAAGTTAAATTTCCATCCAGGTAGGCGGTAGGTATAAGATAGCTGGGTGAATATAGATAAATTTATCAGTAACTAGTATTGTTTAAAAATCAATTGATTAGGTACAATATTCAAATCAATAGTGCACATAAATGCTATTTATAAATAAGTACTAAATTAATTATAGGTATAGGTATATCGAAGCACGGCGAGGCTCACGGGCCGCGGTGCGCGGTGCGACGGCCGTGCCATAGAGCAGTGCGGTGGGGAGAGGTGCAATAAAATAATCATTTGGTATTAATCTTATTATGACTGGGTGTCTTAAACCTATTACATACTAAAAAGTACTGTACAAAAAGCAATGATATCCCATCAAAAACATAAATGTGAAAAGAGAGCCAAGTTCAATATTACGATGTACCTATGTACTCATAGTTACCTATGATTTGGTGGTTGACTTCAACGACAAAAGAAGTGAGATCTAAATGGGTGCCAAGTTCAATGGTCAGTCCTGAAAAATATTTACAACAACATAAAATATTTTATTACAACTTAAAAGATTATTTCTTCTTATCACTTAGAATTAATATTACTTTGAAGCCCAAAGTTTGACTTGGCTAGTTCTCATGGGTACCATACGACGAAGTATCATTAAGATAAGACAATAGATACTTTATTGTACACCACATAATGTTACAGAAAATACATAAGTACATAATTAAAATTAAAAATTACAATGTACAAGTGGTGGTCTTATCGTTAAAGAGCGATTTCTTCCAGACAACCAATGGATGGAGGGGACTAATTTACACGATAAAAGACGGTGGCGCACTAATTAGCATTAAGTGCGTTTAATAGTGACCAAGCTAAAGTTAAGAGAGTGCCTACCTAGTATATTATGAGAACTGGCCAAGTCAGTCTTTAGGCTTCAAAATAATATTAATTCTAAGTGATAAGAAGAAATAATCTTTTAAGTTGTAATAAAATATTTTATGTTGTTGTAAATATTTTTCAGGACTGACCATTGAACTTGGCACCCATTTAGATCTCACTTCTTTTGTCGTTGAAGTCAACCACCAAATCATAGGTAACTATGAGTACATAGGTACATCGTAATATTGAACTTGGCTCTCTTTTCACATTTATGTTTTTGATGGGATACCATATTACGATATTTTCATATTCGGATATATAGATTACCTACTTAATTCTATTGGTGTTTTAATGAGGTCACAATTTATCATTAATTATGGATCGAAGACGTGTAATGGATACTTTTTTTTATAATTTTAAAGGTTCATTTATTAAAGTTAAATTATATGCAACAAAATAAGTTAAAAAAACTTATTATGTTGCAAAGATATGGAGCAGATTGCTTATGATTCTCTATAAGCCATAATGTTATTGTCTTGAAAGCGTTCGAATTCGGTTGGCAACATATTCATACGCTTTAATAATAATATAACAAATCATCTAAATACAACTGAATTAAAAAAAAAACTGTTGTATTTATTCTGAGGTGTGGTGTGGAAGCACCATTACAAAAGTAAACAATTTAACAATGATGCAATGATTTCATTTTGCCGCGCTTTTGGAAAGCGGATGAAATTTTTTGTATTCTTGGATAATAATTTTGCAATAAGTGCTAAACGCGTATTAATAGTGGGTTAAATAAACGTTGAGTGTTTGTGAATGTGATTTACTGTCGAAGAATGGAAAAAAGTTCAACAATCTGCTATTTTCAAGAATCGTCACAAAATGAATCGATGTGATTCGATAAACTCCCACTCTTTATCGAATTTTGGAGGGAATATCCTCCAATAAACAAGGAACTTAAAATGATAATAAACTTTTTGACTGAAGGACTTGTTTCCATGGTCAGAATAATTTTTTTTTTTTTAACTCGACATTGGCAAGATGCAACTGTTGCCATAATATAAAAAAAAAAAAGCAACATAAAGAAAATAATTGTCACATCGAAAAAAGGCGGGGAACCATTCGAGCTTGCAGCCGCGGTTTTTTTCTTTGATTCAAATTTTAATATAAATAGAGATCAGTGGAGTAGTATTTGTACATATTTTCATATATTTAGATTATCTGTTTGTTTGTGTATATATTTTTGGTAAGTTTTTTCCTATTTTACGATGAATAAGCCCCCCGATATTTCGGGGGGCTTAGCGTCCCCTGTGCCTCCAGCGGCAGTTTTTGTTACTGTAGCATCTAACGAATCGGGTATGGATACCGATGGGTCTTATACAACAATGTCATCTCGGCCTCTTAAAAGATCTAGAGCGCGTAAGATATGCAAACAATGTAACAAACATAAAAAGAAAGGTCATAATAGTTCGGTACACAAAACGAACACTGATTGCCAATGTTCTGACAATGAAATAAGTGAAAATTCCGTCTACCACCCTGTAGCATCTTCAAGTCAACTTGTAACATCTGAAAATTCACAGCAACAACTAAGTAAAAGTGTGGTTCCTTCAACAACGGAAACAGCAGCTTTCATTCCAGTTGGTAGAAGCCAGTATGATGAAACAGACAGTCCCCCATACGTAGTACATGTGCAGAAGGAGCAATCTGATCACAATGATGGTACCATTTTTCACCCCATAGCTTTTGGTAGATTTTTAAAAAAGCATTGCATTCAGAATATTGTTAACGGTAGTGTGAAGCGTATTGGAAGGAACAGAATGTGTGTGTCCTTTACCAAGCATACTGATGCTAATATATTCCTATCTCACAAAAGTTTAGTTGAAAACAAATTGAAGGCATTTATTCCTACTTTCAATGTGACTCGTATGGGTTTGGTAAGAGGTGTTCCTAATGAATGGTCACCTGAAGAGGTGATTGAAAATATTAATGTCCCTGTAGGCTGTGGTAGAATATTAAAAGCTAGGCGCCTTAATTACAAAGTTCAAGTTGAGGGTTCTCCAGTATGGAAGCCTTCCCAGACTGTAGTATTGACGTTTGACGGACAGATTTTGCCAAAAAGAATTTTTATGTGCTATAATTCTTTGTCTGTTGACTTATATATTTTCCCAACAATCCAATGCTTCAACTGTTGCCGATTTGGCCATACTAAGGCTCAATGTCGCTCAAGTCCCAGGTGCTTCAGGTGTGGTCAGGCTCATTCTGGGCTCACCTGCAAAGTAGAAGAAGAATTTGTAACTTGCTGCATGTGTCATGGTTCTCATACTGCTATTGATAAGAACTGCCCGGAGTTTATTAGACAAAAAAACATAAAACAAACTATGGCTGATAGTTGCATATCATATCCTGAGGCTTCTAAATTACATGCTCCCATTTTCAAAACTTATGCACAAATGGCCAGATCTCCCTTTCATAAGTCTGATTCCAATACCATAAATAATAGTTATAGACCCCAAAATGACAACACCTCCTCATACAGTAGGACATATTTCAAAAAACCCAGAGCACCCTATATTTCTCCTAAGGGCTATGACAAAACTGCACATAATAAAATCACTCAAGACTACAACATTCCACTATCTGCACCAAATGGTTCTGCTCTTGTCAAATCTGCAAATGTTACTGATCAATCAATAGCAGAGATTATTTCAGTATTACTTCAAACTTTAGCTAATCACAATATCATGGTACCGTCCAACGCAGCCCCCCTCATCGAAGCACTAAACCTTAAAATTAACAAGCATGGACAAGCACATCAATTATATCCTTCAATGGAACTGCCGCAGTGCAGTCAGTAAAAAATCTGATATATTATATCTAATTAATAAATACGATCCTCTTATTTTAGCACTCGCGGAGACATGGCTAAGACCTGACTCTGTGTGTGCCTTTAAAATAAAAAAATATTTCTGCCTCCGTGGAGACAGAAATGATGGGTATGGCGGTGTCGCCCTACTTATTAAAAATACTTGTTCATATTCTACTGTATCTATTCCCCATAGTGATAATTTTTCTATAGTTGCTGCAATAATTGATAATATATGCTATGTATCTATATATATTCCTCATCCCTCTTCTCCTGTTATTCAAGAACTCTATGCAACGTTATATAATCTTCCTAAGCCAATAGTTATACTTGGTGATTTTAATTGCCAGCACCCTGTATGGGGTAGCTCAATCTCTAACAGTTATAGTGAAGATTTATTAGAGGTGATAGACAATCTTAATCTTTGCTTGTTAAATGATGGTTCCCCCACACGTCGAACTAAACCTAATGAGAGTAAGAGTGCAATTGATTTATCAATATGTAGCTCTAATCTAGCTAGTAAATTAGTTTGGAATACACTTAATCAAACATTTGGAAGTGATCATTTTCCTATTCTTATCTCTTTTTCTTCTGGTAAGCCATCTTTCCAGAAAAGAAAACCAAGGGTAAGATATAATTTAAATGATGCTGAATGGGCTAAGTTTAGTACATTTGTAGCTGATGAAGTAACTTCTCTTCCACCTATTACTTTACACAATGTAAGTAAATGTTCTGATGCATTGATAGAGGTTATAAAATCAGCAGCTGACCAATCTTTTCCTCTTAAAAATTCTGAACTGGATAGGATAAATTCTCCTCCATGGTGGGATAAAGAATGTACAGAGGCTGTAAAAAAAAGGAAAGCAGCTGAACTAAATTATAACAGCGATATGACTTCTGAAAATTTTGACATTCTAATTAAGATCATATCAGACACGAAAAAGTTATTAAAAGAAAAAAAAACTTCTGGCTGGAGGAAATATTGCACGTCAATTTCTCCCACAACTCCATCCTCTATTGTATGGCAAAACATTAGAAGATTTAAATCCTGTTTCAATGATACAGTTTCAACTCTTCCTGATGAAGTTACAAATTCCTTTTTCCATAATTTGGCTCCTCCATTTGTTCCTGAGGAAGAGTGTTCTGTTTTTCTCCCTCCTAATATATCAAGTCAGACTGGTTTAGACTCTCCTTTTACTCTTCATGAGTTAAAAGGTATTTTATCAAATGTTTCCGATTCTGCACCGGGTGAAGATGGAATATCTTATTCATTTTATCAAAATCTTGGTGATACTGGTATTTGTTATCTACTTGATCTCATAAATACTGTAATGATGACTGGCAATATTCCACCATCTTGGAAATCTCAGTTAATAATACCGATTTTAAAGCCTAATAAATCACCAAACTGTTCATCTTCTTATCGCCCTATAGCATTATCAAATGTTGTTGCAAAGCTAGCTGAAAATTTAGTCAAAAATCGTCTGGAGTGGTATATTGAAAGCAACAATTTGTTAGCTGACAGTCAGTTTGGGTTCAGAAAGGGAAAGAGTACTATAGATAACATTAGTATTTTTATAACGGATGTCCGTCTATCATTCTCAAGGAATGATGTTGTGGTGGCTTCATTTCTGGACATTAATTCAGCTTATGATAACGTATTACTCTCTGTCCTTATCAAAAAGTTAAACTCCTTGTCAATTCCATTTATGCTCTCTAATTTTATTATAAATATTTTAAGTGGCAGGTCGGTTAAGTTGGACGGTACCAATAACGAATCAAGATTGTTGTGGAAAGGTCTTCCTCAAGGATCTGTTCTGAGTCCACTGCTTTATAATATTTATACCCATGATTTGGATTCCGTCATCAAAGAACCAGTTTATATACTTCAATATGCAGATGATTTACTTATATATTGTTCTGATCAGTCACCATTCACTGCCTGTGATCACCTTACTACATCCCTGACCCATTTGAAGACTTGGTTTGATGTACATGGCCTAGATCTATCTGTGATTAAAAGTACTGTGGTACTTTTTTCTAGACAAAGGAATCCTCCTCCTGTTGAGGTCAAATACAATGGCACACCAATCCCTGCAAAATCAGAAGTTAAATTTTTAGGTTTAAAACTAGACTCCAAACTTACTGGATTAGCCCACTGTGATTATGTTGTAAATAAAGCTGAACGCTCTTTAAATATGTTGAGATGCTTAGCTGGCGTTTGGTGGGGCGCACATCCCTTTTCACTGAAGTTGATTTACAATGCTCTGATAAGAAGTGTTCTTGATTATGGAACTTTCTTGTTAGAGCCTTGTAGCTTAGCCGGGATCAGGAAATTGGATGCCGTTCAATCAAAAGCCCTTCGAATCATATCAGGAGCCATGAAGTCGAGTCCCATTAACGCTCTACAGGTAGAATGCTGTGATCCCCCTTTAATTTATAGAAGACAATATTTGTCTGATAGATTTTTCTTCCGTTGTGTTCAATTTTTAAACCATCCTCTTATATACAAACTTGATTCTCTTCTAAATCACACAATAAATAATTCATATTGGGTCCATAAGACCAAACCCCTGTTAGTTAATAGTCTACTAAAATTCAGATCCTTAACAGCACCAACCTATCAATCTAAATGTATTCCCTTGTTTTCTGCTAAATTTGAAGCCTTAGCATTATGTCCTGACATCCACCTTGACTCAGGCATAGTTAAGGAGAGTCCTAGTGCTAATATTGATTTTAATACCTTAGTTCATGATAATTGGCCTCAGTGGCATCATATTTATTGTGATGCCTCAAAACATTCTTTGGACTCTTCTTCCCAAAATGTTGGGGTTGGTGTTTATCACCAACAGTATAATATAATTCAACAAATTAAATTTCCCGCTGAAACTTCTACATATACTGGAGAGTGTTTTGCTATATATAAAGCCATAGAGTATATACTTATTGCCAAGCTAAACCGGACGTTAATAATTTCTGACTCGATGAGTGCTCTTCAAGCCATTGCTAAATTTCCGTTTAAACAAAAGGCAGTACCAATTATTATTGATATTAGGACTAAATTATTTGAATGCATAGTAAAGGGATACTCTATTTCATTTGTCTGGGTTCCCAGTCATAGTGGCATATTGGGAAATGAAAGAGCTGACCAAATAGCTAATGAGGCAGTGAGAAATGGTGATCATTTCCCATACATCAACTATAGTCATGATTTAGCTTCTCTACCCAAGTCTTACCTTCTAAAATCTTGGAAGGAATATTGGTTGGAGAGTTCACGTATAAAAGGTAAATATTATGCTGGTGTACAACCAAATATTCCATGTAAGCCATGGTTTTCAAGGTTAATTCTTGGTAAACTAGCTACTTCTGTATTGATACGGCTACGCCTGGGGCATGTATGTAGTCCTGCTCATCTAGCTAGACTTCATATTATAAGAGACTCTACGTGTGACTGTGGTGAATCTGTTGGTGATGTTGACCACATTTTACTTAGTTGTCCATTGTACGACCATTCAAATTTGTATGAACAATTAAGATCCATTGAAACTCCATTCCCGGTCAATGTTGCATATCTACTTGCTACTAACAAGCCATCAATTTATCATATAATATCTGATTTTGTGTTAAACAATAGTATTAAACTATAATAATATATATATTTTAGATACAGTAGTTGTGAATAATATAAAATGTACATATTGTAAATATTGTATTTAGTTCTGTAGTTATTTAAGTTTATTTTTCTATTTAGGTATTTTTAATATAATATGTTGTGTTATTTTTTTCTCAGGTATTTCATACCTTTCCCTTTTCCGTTTTAGCATATTATTCCTCTGATCCTATTCCATTCTTTCTATATCCGTAATATTTATATTTTTTTATAAATTTAACGTTCCCCGCTTTCAAAAGTCCTGTCCACATCCTGCATCTTTTTCCGCCTCCAAAATTGCGGATTACGCAACCACTCAAAGGAAGCCGTCTCTATGAAGATGCAAGAACAGTTAAAGAAGATGTTGAAGAATGAATATTGAAGGACAGGAAGAATAGAAAAACTTGAAATTGGCAAATCCCCACGTGTGGCGCCAAAACTCCGATCACGGAGTTGAAGAAAAAAAAAAAAAAAAAAAAATTGTCACATCTGTCAGAGGTATAACTGTGAACGCGCTATAGTCTGTGCTATCACAGATTACAAAGTTCGTAATCTGTGGTGCAATAATTATAATATAGATCATTCACAGTTATTTTACCTCTGACAGATGTCAAAATTATTTTCTTTATGTTGCATTTTTGTCAAATTGTTGCCAGATCGTTATTTTTGTAACGTTTTATGTTACTTTTTGACCCTTTGCGTTACTTTTGCATTCTAGTATACAGATGACTTTTACGTTACTTTTCAAGATCTTTATTTTAAATGGAACCCTATAATAAATGAATTTTCTTCCTTGTAATGATATAGAAAATAATAGTTTATTTATTGATTTAGCAGAGATAAATGAATAAGGCAATTTCGTATAACTTTATCTGGTTCAGTAAAAGGATTTTTTTTTTATTGGTAATTTCTTATTTAAATAAACTGAAAAATTAGGAAAAATTCACCGAATATGCAAGCGTATTTCAATTCAACTGTGTATATTGTGTAAAATATAAAAATTACAAAAATGCGTTACTTTTCTTGTTAAAACGTTACTTTTTGTACTTGATAAGGTCACTTGTACTCGTTGTTTTAATAATTATTATTATAATCCCAAGCTCACCAATGCCTATAAACTCAATTTCCTATGAAGAAAATGAATTTATCTATAACAATATCGGATGGTTAACACATGAACAAGTGGTAACTGCGAACTATCAATATGATATAAAATATTAGGTAGGTTCGAAACAGGAAATTCATGTCATGTGTGTTGTGTATTCATGTTGTGTATGTGTAATTGTGAAATCCTAGGTAACACTGTACTGATTATGGGCAGCCGTTATCTCTTAACATCAGGAGAGCGTCTTGCTCGTCTTCTACTTCATCACATAAAAAAAAAAGTACCTACCTACAGCACTGTAAAATAATACTTACAAGTGAATTAAATTAAAAATTTAAAAAACTCCCGCCCCAAACGTAATACGCAATTCACCATTTTTAATGGCGGCCATCTTGGATTTTAAATTTTATATAGTAGGCTGTATTTTACTTATTAAGCCCTTTCATTTAGTATCCATATTGAGAATTGTGGAAGAAAAAAGTAATCCGCTATTTTGTAGCGGCGGCCATTTTGGACCGATTTCCACCAAACACACACACATAGACAATCAGACAGACACGTCATACTTATAACACCTCGTCGTTTTTGCGTTGGGGGTTAAAAATGGGGCAGTCGATACTAACGCGACATGGCAACATAATTTTCAGGCTAGCCAACGTAAGGGCTAGAGGTAAAATAACTGTGAATGATCTATACAGATGATCTGTATAGATAATTCCCAACGCAAAAACGACGAGGTGTTATAAGTTTGACGTGTCTGTCTGTCTGTGTGTGTGTTTGGTGGAAATCGGTCCAAGATGGCCGCCGCTACAAAATGGCGGATTACTTTTACTTCCACAACCCCCTCAATATGGATACTAAATGAAAGAGCTTAATAAGTAAAATATAGCCCACTATATAAAATTTAAAATCCAAGGTAGCCGCCATTAAAAATGGTGAATTGCGTATTACGTTTGTAATTTCCTGTTTCGAACCTACCTAATATTTTATATCATATTGATAGTTCGCAGTTACCACTTGTTCATGTGTTAACCATCCGATATTGTTATAGATAAATTTATTTTCTTCATATGAAATTGAGTTTATGGGCATTGGTAAAGCTTGGGATTATAATAATAATTATTAAAACAACGAGTACAAGTAAGTGACCTTATCAAGTACAAAAAGTAACGTTTTAACAAGAAAAGTAACGCATTTTTGAAATTTTTATATTTTTACACAATATACACAGTTGAATTGAAATACGCTTACACATTCTAACATTTCAGTGATTATTTCCTAATTTTACAGTTTATTTAAAAAAGAAATTGCTAATCAACAAAAAAAATTAAATCCCTTTACTAAGATAAAGTTAATAAATTAACTATTATTTTCTATACCATTACAAGGAAGAAGATTTATTTATTATAAGGTTCAATTTAAAATAAAGATCTTGAAAATTAACGTAAAAGTCATTTATACAAGAATGCAAAAGTAACACAAAGGGTCAAAAAGTAACATAAAACGTTACAAAAGTAACGATCTGGCAACAATTTGACAAAAATGCAACAAAGAAAATAATTTTGACATCTGTCAGAGGTAAAATAACTGTGAATGGTCCATATATATGTGCTATATTTCAAAGTCAAAGTGCGATGTGATTTACATTTATTATATTAGATTTAGGTATTTAATATTAAGAGTCATTAGCTGAACGAAATTAATAATGCTTTGAGTGTTAATTCATTTTTATACATACATAAAAGTATAGCTATAAAAGAAATGCTTTTGTTTTCGTGGTTTCGTCATCGTAAGTGCACTGTGATTAATAAATGGAAAGTTGAGGTGGCGGACGTATCGTACGTCGGTAGTTTTAGTGAATTAGTGTGTTTCACGGACGTAGAATCAAGGGGGGGACAATGCCAAGAGGAGAGCATCGACCGAGCGCGCTACTGTCGCGGGAAGAGAACGAGACGGTGTTTAGCATGATAGGGCCGAAGTGCCAGGTGAGTGACGTGCATTACTCATCGTGTATCGATAGGGGTCGATCGACGGCCTCGTGACTAGTTCCGCCCTCGCTGGCAAATATCGGCCGATCGGCGATAAGCACGATAACGACGCTGCTTAATCCCAAATCCCAACACCGCAGCGCCGCGCTTGTCCATTTCCGTTAACATTAAAAGCACAACAAAATTTACATAAGGGCGTAGCCTCTATATACCTTTATAGTCCAGTAAAAGAAGAAATGTGGATCGAAAAGTCGAAAGCAGAAAAACTAACTTAATAACTTTGTTTGGACTAGTTAGGAGATAAACATATTAAAAGTCCCCATCCCTCCGAGGTGAGCCCGAGGGGTGGGAGGCCGAAGAAGGTCCCATTTTTAGGTTTTTTGCTTATATGTCAAAAACTGTGCGTTGTCTGATATTTTGTTGTACTACATTATAAAACCTCAAAAAATTTGCTACAACTTTGGCCTTGACAACGTGTGAGGATGTAGAGAGGAGCGTGCACATGTGGAGTGCACAGTGAGAGTGGGCTCCCTGTGAGGAGCTGTGTGCTGTCAACATGTGACATGCTCATCATGTCTCCTTGTCCTTCCTAAACATAGCTGTTAGATATTATGTTTAGTAAACACCTTCATTGTGAGAGGCCTTGCATTAAACAACATTTTTGTGTGTGTGTGTGTGTGTGTGTTTTTAATAACATACTCATATCACTATATGGATTTGTTATAGTTATTTTATTTGGAAAATCAACAGCTCTAAGTAAAGCTTACAAAGTTAATGAGTATACAAAATATGCTTCATCATCATCATCATCATCTCAGCCTGCAGACGTCCACTGCTGAACATAGGCCTCCCTCCTCCTTTGGACTTCCATATGTACCGGATGGAAGCGACCTGCATTCAGCGTCTTCCGGCGACCTTTATAAGGTCGTCTGTCCGCCTTGTGAGTGGACGTCCTACGCTGCGTTTGCTAGTCCGTGGTCTCCACTCGAGCACTTTTCGACCCCAGCGGCCATCCACTCTCCGCGCTATGTGGCCTGCTCATTGCCACTTCAGCTTGCTAATCCGCTGGGCTATGTCGGTGACTTTAGTTCACCTACGAATCTCTTCATTTCTGATTCGATCACGTCGAGAAACCCCGAGCATAGCCCTTTCCATAGCTCGCTGTGCGACTTTGAGCTTCGAGATGAGGCCAATAGTGAAGGACGACGTTTTGGTGCCGTAAGTCATCAACGGTAACACACATGAGGCACTGAGGTATGTCGGACGAAAAGACGTTGCGTAGTTTCCCGAACGCTGCCCAACCGAGTTGGATTCGGCGGTTGACCTCTTTCTCGAAGTTGGACCTACCTAATTGGACTACTTGTCCTAGATAGATATATGTATGAACTTCGAGTACCGAGCCTCCAACAGATACTGGGATGGGCACAACATTGGGATTTGACATAAGCTTCGTCTTGTCCATGTTCATTTTTAAGCCCACCCTTTGGGAAGCTCGGTTGAGGTCATCGAGCATCATGCTGAGTTCCTCCATCGACTTTGCCATGCCTACGATGTCGTCGGCAAATCGAAGGTAAGTGATGTATTCGCCGTTGATATTGATGCCAAGTCCTTGCCATTCCAGGAGCTTGAAGGTGTCTTCCATTACGGCAGTAAATAGTTTCGGAGAGATAACGTCACCCTGTCTTACGCCTCTTCTTAATGGAATCGCCTTCGTGCTCTGCTCCTGTACTCGGACTGACATAGTGGCGTTCTTATACAAGCACTTCAACACTTCAATGTACCGATAGTCAATATAGCATCGCTGAAGTGACTCGAGCACCGCCCATGTTTCCATCGAATCAAAGGCTTTTTCATAGTCCACAAACCCTAAGCATAATGGCAAATTATACTCTTCGGTCTTCTGTATATAGGTAACTTGCCGCAGCGTATGAATGTGGTCTATGGTACTATAGCCTCTTCGGAAACCGGCTTGTTCGGTAGGCTGGAAGTCATCAAGTCTGTGTTCGAGACGGTTCGTAATGACCCTTGAAAACAGCTTATAAACATGGCTCAGATGCGTAATGGGTCTGTAGTTCTTCAATAGGCTGTTATCACCTTTTTTGAAGAACAGCACCACCTCGCCTCTGCTCCACGTCTCAGGCGTTTTGCCCTCGGACAAGACGGAATTAAAAAGTTTCTGGAGGACTTTAAGTACCGGTGTTCCACCCGCTCTCAGAAGCTCTGAAGTGATTCCGTCTTCGCCCGTCGCCTTATTATTCTTAATCTGCTTCAGGGCCATCCTAATCTCGTACAGACTGATGTCCGGGATATCTTTGGTATAGTGACGGGACAGTTTGGCTCTTGGATCTCCTACCAAGCTGTTAACGGGCTTTGCGAACGAAGAATAGCGGGAAAAATTAATACATATATCAAAAAATATTTAGTTGTGTAAATAAAGGCCAAGAGTCAATGAGAGGAAGTACCAAAAAAAGGTTGAAATTTGCGGGTACTTGCGGATTTTTTCAGAAATAAAACAAATTTTATGAAGTTAAATTTGCTTTTAAATTATAATATCAGGTATCTACTATATCTAAAACTAGAAAAATAGGCGTGTGCGTGTGTATGTGTGGCGACACATGATGTGTGTGTGTGCGTGCAGGCGTTGGCGACGGGCGGCGTGTGTGTGGCGACACATGAGGTGTCTATGTGTGCGTGCAGTGTGCAGGCGCTGGCGACGAGCGGCGTGTGTGTGTGTGTGTGTGTGGCGACACATGATGTGTGTGTGTGCGTGCAGGCGCTGGCGACGGGCGTGGTGCAGCTGTTCACGACGGAGGGCCCGGCGCACGCGGAGTGGCGCAAGCGGGACACGGGCGTGCTGTGCCTCGTGAAGGACAACGGCAAGCGCTCCTACTTCTTCCGCCTCTACTGCCCGCAGCGGCGCGCGCTGCTATGGGAGCACGAGGTGTACCTGCAGATCGAATACAAGAGCCCGCGCGCCTTCCTGCACACCTTCGAGGCCGAGGTGAGGCTCGTTCCCGGCGCCGGCCCCCACCCGGCCCCGGCCCCCACCCGGCCCCGGCCCGGCCCCGGCCCGCGCCGCCTCGCGCCCGCTCATCGCTCGCTCCACTTGCAGGAGTACATGACCGCCTTCAACTTCGCCAGTGAGAACGAGGCCAAGTTGCTGCGGACCATCCTCATCGAGAAAATCGAGCTCAGGAAAGTGAAGAGAGAAGGTGAGTCGTGAGGACGTTCACTTGCGAGTCGACGCTACGTACCGACTACGAGCGTGCCGCGTTCCCGTTATGATCGCAAAACGAATCTTCACGCGGCAGTCTGACGACACTTTCGTTTTAAAATTGTTCGAAACGAAAGGGTCGTCGAGGCCGCTCGCACCTATCTACACAGGGTCTTTGGTTATTCAGTACTCAGTACATTGGTGTAATAGGGCTTTATTGGGGAGGTCATTGGCCATGTTTTAAGACAGAGAAATCAAAGATCATAACATCATTTCTGCTCTGCAAGAAGACGTCAATCGCATAAGTCACTGGTGTAATACAAACGGAATGACTCTTAACACTTAGTTCGGCTCCTTAGCCGTATGTATGACCCCGAGCGGCAGAAAGCATCAAACTTGGCAAGCGTATAGCTTTACCGTTTATAAAAAGAAATTTTAGTAAACACCCCCCCACAACAATGTTTCCACCTCTCAAAAATTTAAAAGTTATATTTTATTTAATCTTCATAATATAGGCTATAGTAGGATATTTTGTAATTTAAAAAATACTAACAGTGTAAAATATACAATGACTTGAAACATAAAAAATAGTATTTTTTTATTTTTAGTTTTTTTGATAAACATAACGCCACCAATACCGTTGTTTTATATCAGAAATGAAATCTACATCATCGGTTTATCCGAAAATGACACCGAAATTTTTCTCGTAGCTCTACATCGTCTCCCAGAGTTAATTAAATGGAGAAAGATGGCGCGGCTCCTTTTGCCCCCCCTCCTTGCTGCCAGAGGGGGTGATAGGGGTGGTTTTCGATCTTAATTAGCTTATTTGGAGATGAATGAATGAAATATTTATTTATGCATAAACATCTTTGATACACAATAACTTACTAAGAAACAAAACATAAGAGACATTTATACACAAAAAGGTCGCAACTCAGCATATTGCCGGCCGTTCGGCAGGCGCTGGTCTTCCGTTGCGGCCGTTTTGGTGACTTCACAATATTAAATATTATACAAAAACAATGCACTGCGCTTATTATTAGATAGATAAGGAATCATTGAGCTAAGTATCAAACCTCTGCATGAAAACGACATGTTTTGCGCCCAGAGAACGTCTTATAAGGAATTTTGGAAAATATTCAAAAAAGAAATAAATCATATTTTTGAAACTATGAATCCTGGCAATATACTTTAGAGGACAATATTGTAGAGAATTTTACGGAGAATTAACTTCTCCTTGACATATTTATTCTAGCTCTCATAGTTTTCATGAAAAACTCAAAAAACTAAAAATAGGGACATAAAAGTGGGGGGGGGGGGGGGGGGGGGTTTCTAAGGGGGTTCTAAGGTAAAGCTATACGCATGCCAAGTTTCATGCTTGAAATTTTTGCAATGTAGGTTAAAGGGATTCATAAAAATTGCCAAAATTTGTTACTTCTCCTATTCTATTCTATTAATGTGATAAATAAGATTTTATTTGATAAATTGAAATTATATTCTGATATTTTGTCAACTTAACAAGATAATAAAAAATAAATAGTTATATTTTTATGACTTAATATTGACACCTCGATTTCTCTAAAAAATTTAATAACTCGAAAACCGTAACTTTCGTGGAACATATTATATTGCTCTCAAAACGTGGTCAATGACCTCCTCAATAAGGTCTGTACACCGATGCACCGAATGACCAAAGACAAGCGCGCGAGGGCGTCACCGAGCCGTCCGCCTCGCTCCGCAGAGAAGCGCCAGCGGGCGCTGAGTCACACCGCGCGGGTGAACGGCGCCGCGCCCGCCCCGGCGTCATCTCCGGCGCCCGCGCCCGCCGCCCCTGCCGCGCCGGCCCCGGCCGCGCCGCCGCCGCCGCCCAAGAGCGCGGCCGGCGGCGGCGGCTTCCCTTCCAAGTCGTCGAAGAAGTCGAAGGGTCGGCGGCTGACGAAGGCGGACATCGGCATGCCGCTCGCCTCCAGCTTCAAGCACGTGTCGCACGTGGGCTGGGACCAGGACCGCGGTGAGTGTCCCATATTAAATAAATAAATAAATAACGAAAACGGTATTAAGGTAAAACATAATTATCTATGGAAGTGTATCTTCGAGACTCGAGTGTGCTTTTTAATTTTTTAATAACATTACCACACTTGATTTTGTAAAATATTTTCTAAAACGCATCCGGCGAGGACCGTCCGCCGGTGCGGCGCGACGGTGCCTCGCGTCTAAACGAGACGACGCCCGCGACCGCCGCAGGGTTCGACGTGGAGAAGCTGCCGGACGAGCAGCTCAAGTCGTTCTTCAGCAAGGCCGGCGTCTCCGAGACGCAGCTGCAGGACGCCGACACGCGCAACTTCATCTACGGCTTCATCGACTCGCACGGCGGCCTCGACGCCGTCAAGCGCGAGCTCGGCGCGCCCGCCCCGCCGGCCGCCCCCGCGCCCGCGGCCGCGCGGCCCTCGCGCGCGCCGCCCGTCCCGGCGCGCGGCGCCGCGCCCCCGCCCGCGCCGCCGGCCCGCGCGCCACCGCCTCCGCCGGCGCGCGCGCCCCCGCCGCCCGCC